>JANFAM010000014.1:21792500-22992500 GCA_024362665.1 Prunus padus | reverse complement strand
TACAGTACGAACTTCATACAAACATGAAGTGTCCCTTTTCTTTGACCACTTGATTTCGGATTGAGCCCAAAACTTGGGCAACAACATAATATGGTGGGAGGAGTCATTTGGTGTGTTTTGAGTGAAATCCAATCACTAGAACTATGCAATGCACCAGGCACACCATTTACTGTACGAACTTCGTACGAGCATAAAGTGTCCAACTTCTTTGGGCAATTGATTTCGGATCGAGCCCAAAACTTAGGCGACATCATATAATGGTGGGAGGACTCATTTGGTGATTTTTGAGTGAAATCCAATCACTAGAGTTATGCAATGCACCAAGAAATCCATTTACGGTACGAACTTCGTTCGAACATGAAGAGTCCAAGTTCTTTGAGCAATTGATTTCGGATCGAGACCAAAACATGAGCAACATCATAATATGGTGGGAGGAGTCATTTGGTGTGTTTTGAGTGAAATCCAATCTCAAGAACTATGCAATGCACCAACCACTCCATTTACTGTACGAACTTCATACGAACTTGAACTGTCCAATTTCTTTGACCAATTGATTTTGGATCGAGCCAAAAACCTGGGCAATATCCTACTATGGTGGGAGGACTTATTTGGTGATTTTCTAGTGAAATTCAATCACTAGAACAATGCAATCCTACAACCACTCGATGAAAGGCACGAACTTCGAACAAAGTTTAAGTATCCAGTTTCTTAGACCAATTGATTTCGGATTGAGCATAGAACTTGGGCAACATCATAATACGCTGGAAGGAGTCATTTGGAGATTTTCGAGTGAAATCCAATCACTAGAACTGTACAATGCACCAACCACTCCATTTGCGGTACGAACTTAGTACGAATTTGAAACGTCCAATTTCTTTGACCAATTGATTTCGGATCAGGCCCAAAACTTGGACATCAAAAAACGGTGGCAGGAGTCGTCTAGTGAGTTTTGAGTGAAATCCAATCAGTAGAACTATGCAATCCTACAAGCACCGCCTGAAGATTACGAACTTCTTACGAACATGAAGTGTCCCTTTTCTTAGACCAATTGATTTCAGATCGAGCCCAAAACTTGGGCAACATCATAATATGGTGGGACGAGTCATTTGGTGAGTTTTGAATGAAATCCAATCACTAGAACTATGCAAAACGCCAACCCCTCCATTTACGGTATGAACTTCGTACGAACCTGAAGTGTCCAAGTTCTTTGAGCAATTGATTTCGGATCGAGCTCAAAACATGGGCAACATCATAATATGGTGGGAGGAGTCATTTGGTGAGTTTGGAGTGTAATCCAATCACTAGAACTATACAATGCACCAACTACTCCATGTATAGTATGAACTTCGTACGAACTTGAAGTGTCCAATTTCTTTGACCAATTGATTTCGGATCGAGCCAAAAACTTGGGCAACATCGTAATATGGTGGGAGGAGTCATTTTGTGAGTTTTGAGTGAAATCCAATCGCTAGAACTATGCAATCTTACAACCACTCCGTGTACAATACGAACTTCGTACGAACTTGAAGTATCCCTTTTCTTTGACCAATTGGTTTCAGATCAAGCCCAAAACTTGGGCAACATCATTTAGATGGTGGGAGGAGTCATTTGGTGAGTTTTGGGTGGAATCCAATCACTAGAACTATGCAATGCACCAACCACTCCACTTACGATACGAACTTCGTACGAACTTAAACTGTGCAATTTCTTTGACCAATTGATTTCGGATCGAGCCAAAAACTTGGGCAACATCGTAATATGGTGGGAGGAGTCATTTGGTGAGTGAAATCCCGTCACTAGAACTTTGCAATGCGCCAACCATTCGATTTACGGAACGAACTTCGAACGAGCATGAAGTGTCCAATTTCATAAACCAATTGAATTCGGATCGAGCCCAAAACTTGGGCAACATCATAATATGGTGGGAGGAATCATTTGGTGGGTTTTGAGTGAAATCCAATCACTAGAACTACGCAATTCCCCAACCACTCCGTTTACCGTACGAACTTGAAGTGTCCAATATCATTGACCAATTGATTTCGCATCGAGCCCAAAACTTGGGCAACATCATAATATGTTGGGAGTAGTAATGTGGTGAGTTTTGAGTGAAATCCAGTGATAACTCATATATTTATACATTTATACCATCCATTTCTAGTCTGTTTGTGATGTTTTTGAGTTAAACTTGTTGCGTTTTACCCTATTTTGTGTTAGTATGCAGTTGCATCTACTTTAGGATCAATTTGAAAGCAAAAGAAGTGAAAACATGCCCTTTTTGGAGCTGATCCTTATTCAAACGTGGAAACAAGTTTCGTGACCTGTTTTGAAGTTCAAATAAAGAATCCAATGCGAATCTGGCTTGTATGAAGACTAAGAGCAAAACCGGAAAGCAATGAGGATTTAGCCTGATTTGGACGTGCCAAATAAGGCAAAAAAGGGTAAAATAAAGGCTGATTTGTTAGGATCTCTTTGGAATATCTTGTAGCCTCTTTTACCCCATAAAAACTTGCCTTTCAGCCACTTTTACAGGCCCTATTTATTATGGACGAATTTCACAACCCTAAGGCCATCTATTCTCTCTTTTCATGCACACAAAAACCCTAGCCGTCCCATATATTACCACCATCAAGTCTCATTGCAGGAGGCTGTTCTTGGAGAAGTTCAACATCAGAATTGCTTCAAGGGTTTCCTCTCTTGAATTTATTTTCACTCATGTTGTTTATTTTCATTTTAATCTCTGTGAACATGATGTGTAACTAAATTCATAGCCAGGGATTTCGATGTAGCCTTGCAACTGTTAACTCGCAAGTGCACGGGCCATTGGATAGTATAGCTTGTGTAAGTACGAGGTCGATCCCACGAGGATTGATGATAGATTGATTCAATTTGATTCCCTGCACAAAATAGAAATGAAAATAAAATAAATAAAACAAGAAAGAAAGAAAAGAAATTAACTCAAGCAAATTAGTTACCAAGTTCAATTTAGATTCACAGATTGATTCTAGCTAAAGTATGATTAAGCCATGGTGTTTGGTCCTAACCTTGTATTCCTAATTCCCTAATTAGATCCTTATTGGCGAACCTAAATTAAGCATTAGAAATCCATTAAGCATAGAAGAATGTTTTAAACAACCAAGCATGTATCTAATCCCTATTGTCGAATGTCCATACATACTCTTCCTATTCATAGTTCAATTCGAATTAAGGCATGGTGTCTACTCTTAATTCAAACCAAGATAGCTAACATACAAGTTTTAATGGTGATCAATCATTCAAACAAGCATATTAACTTATAAGCATAATGAATAAGAACAAGAACTATAATTGAAACTTGAAAACTAATTAAACTTGAAAACTTAAGAAAAGAATTACATTACAATGGAAAATAAATTACAACTAAAAAGCAAAATGGTTTTGTAACAACAATTGAGAACTAAAAAGAAAACTAAGAGAATTTGAGGGAGAGAAGGGAGAGGAGCTCTAGAGAGATGTTTGAGAGCTCCCCCCCTTGGGGTGTGTTTACATGCTTGGAGAACTCACTATTTATAGGCCTAGGGGAAGTATAAATCTGATTATACAATTGAATTTAATAACCACACTCACTTCACCAACTTACACCACTCAATTCACCACTAAAATGATTAGCTCATGCATGACAATGCATTGCAGTCAGCTTGTGGGCTCGATTTGGGCTTGCTCCTTCACTCTAACAAATCTGGAAAAATATGGATCTTGAAGCTCTTTGTCTTATCTTTCCAAGCATATGCAGCCCAACTCAAGGAAAAATCGGGAAGGCCTTCAAAAGTCATTTTTGGCCCAGTAACGCAGATGCTGCCGAATTTGACCTTAAGTTGCCCAAACTTGCATAACTTCATCTAGAAGACTCGGAATCATGAACCGTAAAATGCTACAGAAACTAGACTTCCGTATCTTTCCAATGATGTATGGTTCATTATCTGGTTCTTCTTGAGCAAGTACAGTCCAATCTGTGAAGTTGACTGATCTGCAGACACCGTTTTGAGCTAATTTCACTCCAAAATGCATTAAGTGAGTCCCAAGCTTATTACACTGAAACAAACACAAAATAGATTAAAAGCACAAGTTTAACTCAAAAACATAACCAAATCATAAGTTAGAAGGGTACAAAATGATATGTAATTATGCACCGATCAGCAACTTTGTGTGTTAATTTTAATGTTTGATCACCATTAGGGTTGCCTACAGATTATCTGAACAAGGTTATAGTAAACATCATGCTTAATCTTGGTTGACATGTGAATGAATGAAGAGAATGCTATGCAAACATCCTGCCGTGTGTTCTCTTTGGTTCTTTAACGTTTTCTTGCATGCTAATGACTCTTAACTTGGAACCAAAGTTGAACATCCCAATTAGGTTGCAGATTAGGAGAATTTGATCAAAACCACACATCATATGGCTGATCGTATATATGTAAAACGAACTCTGGAAACAGGTTGGTAGTTGAATACGGCTTAACTTTATAAACAAGGAATTGGTGTTGCGATGGTGAATTCGAAGTCCCTGGTCTCATTCCTATTCTTTCTACATCAATATATCATTCACTGCTACATTCTTTTTGCATTTTAAGTAATTTTACATTTACAACACAAAAACTACTTTCAATCTATCACTTTCGTTCTTTAGTTAGGGTTCTTTCAAAACTAGTAATTTATAGAGGTCCAATCAGTCAATGTGGTTCGACACCCTTACTTGTACCACATTATACTGACCATATATTGGCACTCGGAAGGAACACAACATCCAATCACTAGAACTTTGCAATCCTACAACCACTCCATGAAATGTTGGAACTTCGTACGAACTGGAAGTATCAAATTTCTTTGACCAATTGATTTCGGATCGAGCCCAAAACTTTTGCAAAATCATAATATCGTGGGAAGAGTCATTTGGTGAGTTTGGAGAGAAATCCAATCACTAGAACGATGCAATCCTACACCCACTCCGTGTACTCTACGAACTTCGTACGAACTTGAAGTGTGCAATTTCTTTGACGAATTGATTTCGGATCGAGCCCAAAACTTGGGCAACATCATAATATGGTGGGAGCAGCCATTTGGTGAGTTTTGGGAAATCCAATCACTAGAAATATGCAACGCACCAACCACTCCATTTACGGTACGAACATTGTACGACCTTCAAGTGTCCAATTTTTTTGATCAATTGATTTCGGATCCAGCAAAAAACTTGGGCAACATCATAATATGGTGGGAGGAATCATTTGGTGAGTTTTGAGTGAGATCCAACACTAGAACTATGCAATGCACCAACCACTCCATTTACCGTACGAACTTGAATTGTCCAATTTCTTTGACCAAATGATTTCGGCAACATCATATTATTGAGGGAGGAGTCATTTGGAGAGTTTGGAGTGAAATCCAACCACTCCATTTACGATATGAACAACGTATGAACTTGAAGTGTCCAATTTCTTTGATCAAGTGATTTCCGATCGAGACCAAAACTAGGGCAACAACATAATATGGTGGGAGGAGTCATTGCAGAGTTTTGAGTGCAATCCAACAAGTAAAACTACGCAATCCTCCAACCACTCCATTAACGCTACGGACTTCGTTGAAATTGAAGTTTCAAATTTCTTTGACCAATTGATTTCGAATTGATCCCAAAACTTGGGCAACATCATAATACGGTGGCAGTAGTCCTTTGGTGAGTTTTCAGTGAAATCCAACCTCTAAAACTATGCAATGCACCGACCACTCCATTAACGCTACGAACTTCGTATGAACTTGAAGTGTGCAATTTCTTTGACCAATTGATTTCGGATCGAGCCCTAAAGTTGGGCATCATCATAATATGGTGGGAGGAGTCATTTGAAGAGTTTTGAGTGAAAGCCAACCACTAAAACTATACAAAATCCCCCAACCACTCCATTTATGGTACGAACTTGGTATGAACTTGAAGTGTACATTTTCTTGAACCAATTGATTTCGGATTCAGCCCAAAACTAGGGCAACAATATAAAATGGTAGGAGGAGTCATTCGGAGAGTCTTGAGTGAAATCCAACCCCTAAAACTATGCAAGGCACCAACCACTCCATTTACGATACGAACTTCATATGAACTTAAAGTGTCCAATTTCTTGGACCAATTGATTTCTGATCGAGCCCAAAACTAGGGCAACATTATAATATGTTGGGGAGGACAAAATATTAAAAGCACCAATTGATTTCTGGTGAGTTTTGAGTGAAATCAAATAATTAAAAGCACAAAATCATCCAACCACTCCGTTTATGGTACGAACTTCGTATGAACTTGAAGTGTCCAATTTCTTTTACCAATTGATTTCGGATCGAGCCCAAAACTAGGTTAACATCATAATATGGATGGAGGAGTCAATTGGAGATTTTTGACTTAAATCCAAACACTAAACCTATGCAATGCACCAACCACTCCATTTACGATTCGAACATCGTATGAACTCGAAGTGTCCAATTTCTTTGACCAAGTGATTTCGGATTGAGCCCAAAACTAGGGCAACAACATAATATGATGGGAGGAGTCATTGGAGAGTTTTGAGTGAAATCCAACAAGTAAAACTTGCAATCCTTTAACGCTACGAGCTTGGTATGAATTTGAAGTGTCCAATTTCTTTGACCAAATGATTTCGGATCGATACTAAAACTTGGGCAACAAAATAATATGGTGGGAGGAGTCCTTTGGGGAGTTTTGAGTGAAATCAAATAATTAAAAGTACTAAATCCTCCAACCAGGTTTATTTGACCAATTGATTATGGATCGAGCCCAAAACTAGGTTAACATCATAATATGGTTGGAGGAGTCAATTGGAGAGTTTTGAGTTAAATGCAAACACTAAACCTATGCAATGCACCAACCACTCCATTTACGATTCGAACTTCGTATGAACTTGAAGTGTCCTATTTCTTTGACCAAGTGATTTTGGATCGAGCCCAAAACTGGGGCAAGATCGTAATATGGTGGGTAGAGTCATTTGGAGAGTTTTGACTGAAACCCAACAAGTAAAACTACGTAATCCTCCAACCATTCCATTAACGCTACGAGCTTCACATGAACTTGAAGTGTCCAATTTCTTTGACCAATTGATTTCAGATCGATCCTAAAACTTGGGCAACATTATAATATGGTGGGAGGAGTCCTTTGGTGAGTTTTGATTGAAATCCAATCATGAGATCTATGCAATCCTACAACCACCCCATGAAAGGTACGAACTTCGTACGAACATGGAGTGTCCCTTTTCTTTGAGCAATTGATTTCAGATCGAGCCGAAAGCTTGGCCAACATCATAATATGGTGGGAGGAGTCATTTGGTGAGTTTTGAGTGAATTCCAATCGTTAGAACTATGCAGTGCACCAACCACTCCATTTACGATACGAACTTGAACTACGCAATTTCTTTACCCAATTGATTACGGATCGAGCCCAAAACTTGGGCAACATCGTAATATGGTGGGAGGAGTCATTTGGTGAGTTTCGAGTGAAATCCAATCATGAGAACTATGCAATCCAACAACCACCCCATGAAAGGTACGAACTTCATACGAACATGAAGTGTCCCTTTTCTTTGACTAATTGATTTCAGATCGAGCCCAAAACTTGGGCAACATTATAATATGGTGGGAGGAGTCATTTGGTGAGTTTTGAGTGAAATCCAATCACTAGAACTATGCAATCCAACAACCACTCCATGAAAGGTAAGAACTTCATACAAACATGAAGTATACAATTTCTTTGAGTGAAATCCAATCACTAGAACTTTGCAATCCTTCAACCACTCCATGAAATGTACGAACATGAAGTATCCAATTTCTTTGACCAATTGATTTCGGATTGAGCCCAAAACTTGGGCAACATCATAATACGGTGGGAGGAGCCATTTGGTGAGTTTTGAGTGAAATCCAATCACTAGAACTATGCATTGCACCAACCACATGATATGGTGGGAGGAGTCTTTTGGTGAGTTTGGAATGAAATCCAGTCACTAGAACAATGCAATGCACCAACCACTCCATGTACGGTACGAACATGCACGAACTTGAAGTGTCCAAGTTCTTTGAGCAATTGATTTCAGATCGAGCCCAAAACTTGGGCAACATCATGATATGGTGGGCGGAGTCACTTGGTGAGTTTTGAGTGAAATCCAATCATTTGAACTATGCAATGCGCCAACCACTCCATTTACGGAACGAACTTGAACGAACATGAAGTGTCCAAGTTCTTTAACCAATTGATTTCGGATCGAGCCCAAAACTTGGGCAACATCATATTATCGTGGGACCATTTGGTGAGTTTTGAGTGAAATCCAATACCTAGAACAATGCAATCGTACAACCACTCCGTGTATAGTACGAACTTCGTACGATGTTGAAGTGTCCCTTTTCTTTGACCAATTGATTTCGGATCGAGCCCAAAACTTGGGCAACATCATAATATTTTGGGAGGAATCAATTTGTGAGTTTGGGGTAAAATTCAATCACTAGAACGGTGCAATGCGCCAACCATTCCATTTACGGTACGAACTTTGTACGAACTTGAAGTGTCCAATTTCTTTAGGCAATTGATTTCGAATCGAGCCCAAATCTTGGGCAACATCATAATATGGTGGGAGCAGTCATTTTGTGAGTTTTGAATGAAATTCAATCACTAGAACTATGCAATGCACCAACCACTCCATTTCTGGTACGAACTTCGTACGAACTTGAAGTGTCCAATTTCTTTGACCAATTGATTTCGGATCGAGCCCAAAACTTTTGCAACATCATAATATGGTGGGAGTAGCCATTTGGTGAGTTTTGAGGGAAATCCAATCACTAGAAATATGGAACACACCAACCCCTCCATTTATGGTTCAAACATCGTACGACCTTGAAGTGTCCAATTTCTTTGACCAATTGTTTTTGGATCGAGCAAAAAACTTGGGCAACATCATTTGGTGAGTTTTGAGTGAAATCCAATCACTAGAACTATGCAATGCACGAACCACTCCATTTGCCGTACAAACTTCGCATTTAACTGGCAGCGTCCAATTTCATTGACCAATTGATTTCGGATCGAGCTCAAAACTTGGGCAACACCACAATATAGTAGGAGGAATCATTTGGAGTGTTTTGAGTGAAATCCAATCACTAGAACTATGCAATGCACCAACTACTCCATTTACTTTACAAAGTTCGTACGAACTTGAAGTGTGCAATTTCTTTGACAAATTGATTTCGGATCGAGCCCAAAACTTGGGTCACATCGTAATATGGTGGGAGTAGTCATTTGGTGAGTTTTGAGTGAAATCCAATCACTAGAACTATGCAATGCACCGATCACTCCATTTACGGTATGAACTTGAATTGTCCAATTTCTTTGACCAATTGATTTCGGATGTAGCCCAACACTTGGGCAACATCATATTATGGAGGGAGGAGTCATTTGGTGAGTTTGGAGTGAAAACCAATCAATAGAACGGTGCAATGCGCCAACTACTCCACTTACGGTACGAACTTGAAATGTCCAATTTCTTTAATCAATTGATTTCGGATCGAGCCCAAAACTTTGGCAACATCATAATTTGCTGGAAGTAGTCATTTGGTGAGTTGTGAGGGAAATCCAATCACTAGAAATGTGCAATGCACCAACCACTCCATTTACGGTACGAACTTCATACGAACTTGAATTGTCCAATTTCTTTGACCAATTGATTTTGTCCACTCCATTTCAGAGGAGTCATTTGGAGAGTTTTAAGTGAAATCCAACAAGTAAAACTACACAATCCTCCACCCACTCCTTTAACGCTACGAGATTCGTATGAACTTGAAGTGTCCAATTTATTTGACCAATTGATTTCGGATCGATCCTAAAACTTGGGAAACATCATAATATGGTGGGAGGAGTCCTTTGGGGAGTTTTGCGTGAAATCAAATAGTTAAAAGTACAAAATCCTCCAACCACTCCGTTTATGGTACGATCTTCGTATGAACTTGATGAAGTGTCCAATTTGTTTGACCAATTGATTTCGGATCGAGCCCAAAACTAGGTTAACATCATAATATGGTTGGCGGAGTCAATTGGAGAGTTTTGAGTTAAATCCAAACCCTAAACCAATGCAATGCACGAACCACCCCATTTACGATTCGAACTTCCTGTGAACTTGAAGTGTCCTATTTCTTTGACCAAGTGATTTCGGATCAAGCCCAAAACTGTGGCAAGATCGTAATATGGTGGGTGGAGTCATTTGGAGAGTTTTGAGTGAAATCCAACAAGTAAAACTACGTAATCCTCCAACCACTCCATTAACAATACAAGCTTCGTATGAACTTGAAGTGTCCAATTTCCTTGACCAATTGATTTCGGATCGAGCCCAAAACTAGGGCAGCATCATAATATGGTGGGAGTAGTCATTTGGAGAATTTATAGTGAAATCCAACTAGTAAAACTACGCAATCCTCCAACCACTCCATTAGCGCTACGAACTTCGTACGAACTTGAAGTTTCCAATTACTTTGACCAATTGATTTCGGATCGATCCCAAAACTCGGGCAACATCATAATATGGTGGGAGGACTCATTTGGAGACTTTTGATTGAAATCCAACCACTCCATTTATGGTACAAACTTCCTATGAACTTGAAGTGTCCAATTCCTTTGACCAATTGATTTCGGATCGAGCCAAAACTAGGGCATCATCATAATATAGTGGGAGCAGTCATTTGGTGAGTTTGGAATGAAATCCAATCACTAGAACAATGCAATGCACCAACCACTCCATGTACGGTACGAACTTTGTACAAACTTGACGTGTCCATGTTCTTTGAGCAATTGATTTCGGATCGAACCCAAAACTTGGGCAACATCATAATATCGTGGGAGGAGTCATTTGGTGAGTTTTGAGTGAAAGCCAATCACTTGAACTATGCAATGCACCAACCACACCATTTATGGTACGAACTTGAAGTCTTTGACCAATTGATTTCGGATCGATCCCAAAACTTGGGCAACATTATAATATTGTGGGAGGAGTCATTTGGGGAGTTTTGAGTGAAATCCAATCCCTAGAACTATGCAATCCAACAACCACTCCATGAAAGGTACAAACTTCGTACGAACTTGAACTATCCAATTTCGTTGATCAATTGATTTCGGATCGAGCCAAAAACTTGGGAAACATCATAATATGGTGGGAGGAGTCATTTGTTGAGTTTTGAATGTAATTCAATCACTAGAACGATGCAATCTGACAACCACTCTGTGTTTCCATTCGAACTTCGTACGAGCTTGAAGTATCCCTTTACTTTATCCAATTTATTTCGGATCCAGCCCAAAACTTGGGCAACATCATTATATGGTGGGAGGAGTCATTTGCTGAGTTTTGAAAGAAATCCAATCACTGGAACGATGCAATCGACAAGAACTCTGTGTTTCCACTCGAACTTCGTACGAGCTTGAAGTATCCCTTTACTTTAACCAATTGATTTCGGATCGAGCCCAAAAGTTCGGCAACGTCATAATATGGTGGGAGGGGTCATTTGCTGGGTTTTGAGTAAAATTTAATCGCTAGAACAATGCAATGCAACAACCACTCCATTTACGGTACGAACATCGTACGAAATTGAAGTGTCCAATTCCTTTGAGCAATTAATTTTGGATCGAGCCCAAAACTTGGTCAACATCATAATATGGTGGGAGGAGTCATTTAGTGAGTTTTGATTGAAATCCAATCACTAGAACTATGCAATCCCACAACCACTTTGTGTTCCCATTCGAACTTCGTACAGGCTTGAAGTGTCCCTTTTCTTTAACCAATTGATTTCGGTTCGACCCCAAAACTCTGGCAACATCATAATACGGTGGGATTAGTCATTAGATGAGTTTTGATCAAAATCCAATCACTAGAACAATGCAATCCAACAACCACTCTGTGTTTCCATTCGAACATCGTACGAGCTTGAAGTGTCACTTTTCTTTAACCAATTTATTTCGGATCGAGCCCAAAACCTTGGACAACATAATAATATGGTGGGAGGAGTCATTTGGTAAATTTTGAGTGAAGTCCAATCACTAGAACGATGCAATTCTCCAACCACTCCATGTAAGGTACGAACTTCGTACGAACTTGAAGTGTCCAATTTCTTTGACCAATTGACTTCGGATCATGAAAAAAACTTGGTGATATGGTGGCAAGTGTCTTTTGGTGATTTTTGAGTGAAATCTCATCACTAGAACTATGGAATCCTACAACCCCTCCATGCTACAAACTTCGCACGAATTTGAAGTGTCCAATTTCTTTGACCAATTGATTTTGGATGGTGCCCAAAACTTGGGCAACATAAAAAAAATGGTGGGAGGAGACATTTGTTGAGTTCTGAGTGAAATCCAACAGCCACTCCATGAAAGGTACGAAATTCGTAAGAATTTAAAATATCCAATTTCTTTGACCATTTGATTTCGGATTGAGCCCAAAACTTGTGCAACATCATAATATGGTGGGTGGAGTCATTTGGTGAGTTTTGAGTGAAATCCAATCACTTGAACTATGCAATGCACCAACTACTCCATTTAAGGTTCGAACTCTGTACTAACTTGAAGTGTCCAATTTCTTTAACAAATTGATTTCGGATCGAGCCCAAAACTTGGGCAAGAACATAAAATTGTGGGAGGAGTCATTTGTTGAGTTTTGAATGTAATTCAATCACTAGAACGATGCAATCTGACAACCACTCTGTGTTTCCATTCGAACTTCGTACGAGCTTGAAGTATCCCTTTACTTTATCCAATTTATTTCGGATCCAGCCCAAAACTTGGGCAACATCCTGATATGGTGGGAGGAGTCATTTGATGAGTTTTGAGTGAAATCAAATCACTAAAACTATGCAATGGACCAACCACTTCATTTACGGTACGAACTTCGTACGAACTTGAAGGGTGCAATTTCTTTGAGCAATTGATTTCGGATTGCGCCCAAAACTTGGGCAACATCGTAATTTGGTGAGTTTTGAGTGAAATCCAATCACTAGAACTATGCAATCCTACAACCACCCCATGAAAGGTATGAACTTTGTACGAACATGAAGTGTCCTTTCATTTGACAAATTGATTTCGGATCAAGCCCAAAACTTGGGCAACATCATAATAAGGTGGGAGGAGTCATTTGTTGTGTTTTGAGTGAAATCCAATCGATAGAACGATGCAAAGCAACTATCACTCTTTTTACGGTATGAACTTCGTGCGAACTTGAAGTTTCTAATTTTTTTGACAAATTGATTTCGGATTGGGCCCAAAACTTGGGCAACATCATAATATGGTGGCAGGAGACATTTGGTGAGTTTTGATGGAAATCCAATCGCTGGAACAGTTCAATGCACCATCCACTCCAGTTACGGTATGAACTTCGTACGAACATGAAGTGTCCAATTTCTACGAGCAATTGATTTCGGAACGACCCCAAAACTTGGGAAACACCATAATATGGTGGGAGGAGTCTTTTGGTGAGTTTGGAGTGCAATTCAATCACTATAGCTATTCAATCCAACAACCACTTCGTATACAGTACAAACTTTGTACAATCATGAAGTGTCCCTTTTCTTTGACCAATTGATTTCGGATCGAGCCCAAAACTTGGGCAACATCATAATCTGGTGGGAGGACTCATTTGGTGAGTTTTGAGTGAAATACAATCACTTGAATGATGCAATTCTCCAACCACTCCATGTACCGTACGAACTTCAAGTGCCTAATTTCTTTGACCAATTGATTTCGGATTGGGCCCAAATCTTGAACAACATCGTAATATGGTGGGAGGAGTCGTTTGGTAAGTTTTGAGTGAAGTCCAATCACAAAAACTATGCAATGCACCTATCACTCTTTTTACGGTACGAACTTCGTACAATCTTGAAGTGTCCAATTTCTTTGACCAATTGATTACGGATCGAGCCCAAATCTTGGGCAACATCATAATATGGTGACTGGAGTCATTTGGGGAGTTTTGAGTGAATTCCAATCACTAGAATGATGCAATTCTCTAACCACTTCATGTACGGTACGAACTTCGTACGAACTTGAAGTGTCCAATTTTTTTGACCAATTGATTTCGGATCGAGCCCAAAGCTTGGGCAACATCATAATATGGTGGGAGGTGTCATTTGGTAAGTTTTGAGTGAAGTCAAATCACAAGAACTATGCAATCCTACAACAAATCCGTGGAAGGTAAGAACTTCGTACGAACATGAAGTGTCCAATTTCTTTGACCAATTGATTTTTGATCCAGCCCAAAACTTGGGCAACACCATAATATGGTGGGAGGAGTAATTTGGTGAGTTTTGAGTGAAATCTAATCACTAGAACTATGAAATCCTACAACCACTCCGTGTACAGTATAAACTTCGTATGATCTTGAAGTGTCCCTTTTCTTTGACCAATTGATTTCAGATCAAGCCCAAAACTTGGGCAACATCATAATATGGTGGGAGGAGTCATTTGGTGAGTTTAGAGTGAAATACAATAACTAGAACGATGCAATCCACCAACCACTCCCTGAACAGTTCGAACTTCGAACGAACTCAAATTGATTTCAGAACGAGTACAAAACTTGGGCAACATTATAATATGGTGAGACGAGTTATTTTGTGAGTTTTGAGTTAAATCCAATAATTAGAACTATGCAATACTACAACCGTTCCGTGAAAAGTAAGAACTTCATACGAACATGAAGTGTCCAATTTTTTTGACTAATTAGTTTCGGATCCCGGCCAAAACTTGGGCAACACCAAAATATGGTGGGAGAATTCATTTGGAGAGTTTGGAGTGAAATTAAATCACTATAGATATTCAATCCTACAACCACTTTGTGTACAGTACGAACTTCATACAATCATGAAGTGTCCCTTTTCTTTGACCAATTGATTTCGGATCGAGCCCAAAACTTCAGCAACATCATAATATGTTGGGAGGAGTCATTTGGTGAGTTTTGAGTGAAATCCAATTACTAGAAGGATGTAATCCTACAACCACTCCGTGTACAGTACGAACTTCGTACAAACACGAAGTGTCCCTTTTCTTTGACCAATTGATTTCGGATCGAGCCCAAAACTTGGGCAACATCTAAATATGGTGGGAGGAGTCATTTGGTGAGTTTTGAGTGAAATCCAATCACTAGAATGATACAATCCTACAACCACTCCGTGTACAGTACGAAATTCGTTCAAACATAAATTGTGCCTTTTCTTTGACCAATTGATTTCGGATCAAGCCCAAAACTTGGGCAACATAATAATGTGGTGGGATGAGTCATTTGGTGAGTTTTGAGTGAAATCCAATCACCAGAACTATGCAATGCACAAACCACTCCATTTACGGTAAGAACTTCGTACAAACATGAAGTGTCCAATTTCTTTGACTAATTGATTATGGATCCAGCCCAAAACTTGCGCAAAACCATAATATGGTGGGAGAAGTCATTTGGTGAGTTTTGAGTGAAATCCAATCACTAGAACTATGCAATCCGACAACCACTCCGTGTATAGTACGAACTTCGTACGATCTTGAAGTGTCCCGTTTCTTTGACCAATTGATTTCATATCGTGCCCAAAACTTGGGCAACATCATAATATGGTGGGAGGAGTCATTTGGTGGTTTTTGAGTGAAATCCAATCACTAGAACTATGCAATGTACCAACCACTCCATTTATGGTGCGAAATTGCATTTAATTTGAACTGTCTTATTTTTTGACTAATTAACTTCGGATCGTGAAAAACTTAGTCAACATCATAATACGGTGGGTGGAGTCATTTGGTGATTTTTGAGTGAAATCCAATCACTATAACTGTTTAATCCTACAACCACTCCATGAAAGGTACGAACTTCGTACTAATTTGAAGTGTCCAATTTGTTTGACCAATTGATTTCGGTTCGAGCCCAAAACTTGGGCAACATAAAAAAAATAGTGGGAGGAGTCATTTGGTGAGTTTTGAGTGAAATCCAATTACTAGAACTATGCAATCCTACAGCCAGTCCATGAAAGGTACGAAATTCGTAGGAACTTGAAATATCCAATTTCTTTGACCAATTGATTTCGGATCGAGCCCAAAACTTGGGCAACAAGAAAAAATGGTGGGAGCAGTCATTTGGTGAGTTTTGAGTGAAATCCAATCACTAGAACTATGCAATCCTACAGGCACTCCATGAAAGGTACGAAATTCGTACGAACTTGAAGTACCCAATTTCTTTGAGAATTTAATTTTGGATTTAGCCCAAAACTTGGGCAACATCAAAATATGCTGGGTGGAGTCATTTGGTGAGTTTTGAGTGAAATCCAATCAATTGAACTATGCAATGAACGAACCACTACATTTAAGGTACAAACTATGTACGAACTTGAAGTGTCCAATTGATTTCGGATCGAGCCCAAAACTTGGGCAACATCATAAAATTCTGGGAGGAGCCATTTGATAACTTTTGAGTGAAATCCAATCACTAGAACTATGGAATCCTACAGCCGCATGAAAGGTACGAACTTCATACGAACTTCAAGTATCCAATTTCTTTGACCAATTGATATCGAATCGAGCCCAAAACTTAGGTAACATCATCATATGGTGGGAGGAGTCATTTGGTGAGTTTTGAGTGAAATCCAATAACTTGAACTATACAATCCTACAGCCACTCCATGAAAGGTACGAAATTCGTAAGAACTTGATATATCCAATTTCTTTGACCAATTGATTTCGGATCGAGCCCAAAACTTGGGCAACAAGAAAAAATGGTGGGAAGAGTCATTTGGTGAGTTTTGAGTGAAATCCAATCACTAGAACTAAGCAATCCTACAGGCACTCCATGAAAGGTACGAAATTCGTACAAACTTGAAGTACCCAATTTCTTTGACCATTTAATTTCGGATTTAGCCCAAAACTTGGACAACATCAAAATATGCTGGGTGGAGTCATTTGGTGAGTTTTGAGTGAAATCCAATCACTTGAACTATGCAATGCATAAACCACTACATTTAAGGTACTAACTCTGTACGAACTCGAAGTGTCCAATTTCTTTGACCAATTCATTTCGGATCGAGCCCAAAATTTGGGCAACATCATAAAATTGTGGGAGGAGCCATTTGATGACTTTTGAGTGAAATCCAATCACTAGAACTGTGCAATCCTATAGCCACTCCATGAAAGGTACGAACTTTGTACGAACTTAAATTATCCAATTTCATTGATTTATTGATATCGGATCGAGCCCAAAACTTGGGCAACAAGAAAAACTAGTGGGAGAAGTCATTTGGTGAGTTTTGAGTGAAATCCAATCACTAGACCTATGCAATGCTACAGGCACTCCATGAAAGGTACGAAATTCGTACGAACTTGAATTACACAATTTCTTTGACCAATTTATTTCGGATCGAGCCCAAAACTTAGGCAACATCATAATATGGTGGGAGGAGTCACTTGGTGAGTTTTGAGTGAAATCTAATCACCAGAACTATGCAATGCTCCGACCACTCCATTTACGGTACGAACTTGAAGTGTCCAATTTCTAGGACCAATTGATTTCGGATCGTGAAAAACACTTGGGCAACATCTTGATTTGGTGGGAGGTGTCATTTGGTGAGTTTAGAGTGAAATCCAATCACTAGAACCATATAATGTACCAACCACTCCATTTTCGATGCAATTTCTGCATTTAACTTGAGGTGTGGAATTTCTTTGAGGAATTGATTTCGGATCGCGCCCAAAACTTGGGCAACATCGTAATATGGTGGGAGCTGTCATTTGGTAACTTTTGAGAGAAATCCAATTAGTAGAACTATGCAATCCCATAACCACCCCATGAAAGGTTCGAACTTAGTACGAACATGAATTGTCCCTTTTCTTTGACCAATTCATTTGAGTGAAATCCAATTGATAGAACGATGCAAAGCAACTATCACTCTTTTTACGGTACGAACTTGAAGTACCTAATTTCTTTGACAAATTGATTTCGGATTGACCCCAAAACTTAGGTAACATCATAATATGGTGGGAGGATTCGTTTGGTGAGTTTTGATGGAAATCCAATCACTGGAACTGTTCACTGCACCGACCACTCCATTTATGGTATGAACTTCGTACGAGCATGAAGTGTCCAATTTGTTTGAGCAATTGATTTCAGATCGAGCCCAAAATTTGGGCAACATCATAATATGGTCGGAGGAGTCATTTGGTGAGTTTTGAGTGAAATCCAATAACTAGAACGATGCAATTCTACAACCACTCCGTGTACAGTATGAACTTCATACAAATATGAAGTGTCCCTTTTCCTTGACCACTTGATTTCGGATCGAGCCCAAAACATGGGTGACATCATAATATGGGGGCAGGAATCCTTTGTTGTGTTTTGACTGAAATAAAATCAATAGAACTATGCAATCCTGCAGCCACTCCATGAAAGGTACGAAATTCGTACGAACTTGAAGTATCCAAGTTCTTTGACCAATTGATTTCAGATCGAGCCCAAAACTTGGGCAACATCATAATATGGTGGGAGGAATCATTTCGTGAGTTTTGAGTGAAATCCAATCACTAGAACTACGCAATCCTACAGCCACTCCATAAAAGGTACGAACTTCGTACGAACTTGAAGTGTCCAATTTCTTTGAGCAATTGATTTCGGATCGAGCAAAAAACTTGGGCAACATCATAATATGGTGGGAGGAGTCATTTGGTGAGTTTTTAGTGAAATCTAATCACTTGAACTATGCAATGCAACAACCACTCCATTTACGGTACGAACTTCGCACGAACTTGATGTGTCCAATTTCTTTGACTAATTGATTTCAGATCGAGCCCAAAACTTGAGCAGCATCATAATATGGTGGGAGGAGTCATTTGGTGAGTTTTGAATGAAATCCAATCACTATAACTATGCAATGCACCAGCCACTCCATTTACTTTACGAAGTTCGTACGAACATGAAGTGTCCAATTTCTTTGACAAATTGATTTCGAATCGATTCCAAAACTTGGCCCACAACATAATTTTGGAGGGAGGAGTCATTTGGTGTGTTTTGAGTGAAATCCAATCACTAGAACTATGCAATCGTAAAACAACTCTATGTACAATAAGAACTTCGTACGAACTTGATTTCGGATCAAGCCCACAACTTGGGCAAGATCATCATATGGTGGGAGGAGTCATTTGGTGAGTTTTTAGTGAAATCCTAGAACTATGTAATCCTACAACCACTCCGTGTACAGTACGAACTTCGTACGAACTTAAAGTGTCCCTTTTCTTTTACCAATGGATTTCGGATCAAGTCCAAAACTTGGGCAACATCATAATATGGTGGGAGGAGTCATTTGGTGAGTTTTGAGTGAAATCCAAATGCTAGAGCGGTGCAATCCTAGAACCACTCTATGTACAGCATACTTCGTACAAACATGAAGTCTCCAATTTATTTGAGCAATTGATTTCGGATCAAGCCCAAAACTTGGGTAAAATCATAATATGGTGGGAGGAGTCATTTGGTTAGTTTTGAGTGAAATCCAATGACTAGAACTTTGCAATCCTACAACCACTCCGTGTATAGTACAAACTTCGTACGAACATGAAGTGTCCATTTTCTTTGACCAATTGATTTCGGATCGAGCCCAAAACTTGGGCAGCATCATAATATGGTGGGAGTAGTCATTTGGTGAGTTTTGAGTGAAATTCAATCACTAGAACTATGCAATGCACCAACCACTCCATTTACTATACAAAGTCCGTACGAACTTGAAGTGTCCCTTTTCTTTGACCAATTGATTTCGAATAGAGTCCAAAACTTGGGCAACATCAAAATATGGTGGGAGGAGTCATTTTGTGAGTTTTGAGGTAAATCCAAACACTAGAACGATGCAAACCAACAACCAGTCCATGTGCGGTACGAGCTTCGCACGAACTTGAAGTGTCCATTTTCTTTTACTAATTGATTTCAGATCTAGCCCAAAACTCCGGCAGCATCATAATATGGTGGGAGGAGTCATTTGGTGAGTTTTGAATTAAATCCAATCCCTATAACTATGCAATGCACCAACCAGTCAATTTACTATACGAAGTTCATACGAACATGAAGTGTCCAATTTCTTTCACTAATTGATTTCGAATCGATTCCAAAACTTGGGCCACAACATAATTTGGAGGGAGGAGTCATTTGGTTTGTTTTGAGTGATATCCAATCTCTAGAATTATGCAATCCTAAAACAACTCCGTGTACAATACGAACTTCGTATGAACTTGAAGTGTCCCTTTTCTATCACAAATTGATTTCGGATCATAACCAAAACTTGGTCAAGATCATAATATGGTGGGAGGAGTCAATCGGTGTGTTTTTAGTGAAATCCAATCACTAGAACTATGTAATCCTACAACCACTCCATGTATAGTACGAACTTCGTACGAACTTAAAGTGTCCCTTTTCTTTTACCAATGGATTTCGGATCGAGTCCAAAACTTGGGCAACATCATAACATGGTGGGAGGAGTCATTTGTTGAGTGATCAGTGAAATCCAATCACTAGAACAATGCAATCCTACAGCCACTCTGTGTACAGTAAGAACTTCGTACAAACATGAAGTGTCCAATTTATTTGAGCAATTGATTTCGGATCGAGCCCAAAATTTGCGTAAAATCATAATATGGTAGGAGGAGTCATTTGGTGAGTTTTGAGTGAAATCCAATCACTAGAACTTTGCAATCCTACATCCACTCTGTCTATAGTACAAACTTCATACGAACATGTAGTATGATCCATTTTCTTTGACCAATTGATTTCGGATCGAGCACAAAACTGCATTTACGAACTTGAAATGTCGAATTTCTTTCAGCAATTGATTTCGGATCGAGCCAAACCTTGGGCAACATCTTAATATGGTGGGAGGAGTCATTTGGTGGGTTTTGAGTTAAATCCAATCACTAGAACGATGGGATCCTACAACCACTCCGTGTACTGATACGAACTTCGTGCGAACATGAAGTGTCCCGTTTCGTTTACCAATTGATTTCGGATTGAGCCCAAAACTTGGGTACATCATAATATGGTGGGAGGGGTCATGTGGTGAGTCTGGAGTGAAATCCAATCACTAGAACTACTCACATCGCACGAAGTTCATTCGAGCTTGAAGTGTCCAATTTCTTTAAACAATTGATTTCGGATCGAGCACAAAACTTTGGCAGCATCATAATATGGTAGGAGGAGTCATTTGGTGAGTTTTGAGTGAAATCCAATCACTAGAACTATGCAATGCACTAACCACTCCATTTACGATCTGAAGTTAAATGCGAACTTGAATTGTCCAATTTCATTGACTAATTTATTTCGGATCGAGTCCAAAACTTGGGCAACACCATAATATGGTGGGATGAGTCATTTGGTGAGTTTTGAGTGAAATCCAATCACTAGAACGTTTTAGTCCTACAACCACTCCGTGTACAGTACGAATTTCATACGAACCTGAAGTGTCCCTTTTCTTTGACCAATTGATTTCGGATCCAGCCCAAAACTTGGGCAACATCATGATATGGTGGGAAAAGTCATTTGGAGAGTTTTGAGTGAAATCTAATCACTAGTCCTACAACCACTCCATGAAAGGTACGAACTTCGTACGAACATTAAATGTCCCTTTTCTTTGACCAATTAATTTCGGATTGAGCCCTAAACTTGGGCACCATCATAATGTGGTGGTGGGAGTCATTTTTTGAGTTTTCAGTGAAACCCAATCGGTAGAACTATGCAATCCAACTACCACTCCATGAAAAGGTACGAGCTTGAAGTGTCCAATTTCTTTGTCCAATTGATTTCGGATCGAGCCCAATAATGGGCTACATCATAATATGGTGGGAGGAGTCATTTGGTGAGTTTTGAGTGAAATCCAATCACTACAACTATCCAATCCTACAACCACACAATACGAACTTCATACGAACTTGAAGTGTCCCGTTTCGTTTACCAATGGATTTCGGATCGAGCCCAAAACTTGGGCTACAACATAATATGGTGGGAGGGGTCATTTGATGAATTTTGAGTGAAATCCAATCACCAGAACTAGGCAATGCACCAACCACTCCATTTACTGTCCGAAGTTCATTCGAGCTTGAGGTGTCCAATTTCTTTGACCAATTGATGTCGGATCGAGCCCAAAACTTTGGCAGCATCATAATATGGTGGGAGGAGTCATTTGGTGAGTTTCGAGTGAAATCCAATCACTAGAACTTTGCAATGCACCAACCACTCCATTTACAGTACGAAGTTCGCATTTAACTTGAATTGTCCAATTTCTTTGACTAATTGATTTCGAATCAAGTCCAAAACTTGGGCAACACCATAATATGGTGGGAGGAGTCATTTGGTGAGTTTTGAGTGAAATCCAACCGCTAGAACTCTACAATTCACCAACCGGTCCATTTATTGCACGAAGTTCGTACGAACTTGAAGTATCCAATTTCTTTCACCAATTGATTTCGGATCATAATATGGTGCGAGGAGTCATTTGGTGAGTTTTGAGTGAAATTTAATCACTAGAACTATGCAATGCACCAACCACTCCATTTATCATTTAAGTTCGCATTTAACTTGAAGTATCCAATTTCTTTCACCAATTGATTTCGGATCATACTATGGTGCGAGTAGTTTTTGGTGAGTTTTGAGTGAAATCCAATCACTACAACGATGCCATCCTCCAACCACTCCGTCAAACGTACGAACATCGTATGAACATTAAGTGTCCCTTTTCTTTTTCCAATTAATTTCGAATTGAGCCCAAAACTTGGGCAACATCATAATATGGTCGGAGGAGTCATTTGGTGAGTTTTAAATGGAATTCAATCGCTAGAACTATGCAATTCTACAACAACTCCATGAAAATGGTGGGAGAAGTCATTTGGAGAGTTTTGAGTGAAATCTAATCACTAGAACGATGCATTCCAACAACCTCTCCATGAAAGGTACGAACATTAAGTGTCCCTTTTCCTGGACCAAGTAATTTTGGATTGAGCCCAAAACTTGGGCAACATCATAATATGGTGGGAGGAGTAATCTTGTGAGTTTTCAGTGAAATCCAATTGCTAGAACTATGGAATCCAACCACCACAACATGAAAAGTTACGAACTTTGTACGAACTTGAAGTGTCCAATTTCTTTGACCAATTGATTTCGGATCGAGCCCAAAACTTGGGCGACATGATATGGTGGGAGGAGTCATTTGGTCAGTTTTGAGTGAAATCCAATCACTAGAACTAGGCAATCCAACAACCACTCCGTGTACAATACGAACTTCGTACGAACTTGAAGTGTCCTGTTTCGTTTACGAATATATTTCGGATCGAGCCCAAAACTTCGGATACATCATAATATGGTGGGAGGGATCATTTGGTGAGTTCTCGAGTGAAATCCAATCACTAGAACTATGCAATGCACCAACCACCCCATTTACCGCACGAATTTGTTACGAACTTGAAGTATCTAATTTCTTTCACCAATTGATTTCGGATCATAATATGGTTCGAGGAGTCATTTGGTGAGTTTTGAGTGAAATCCAATCACTACAACGATGCAATCCTCCAACCACTCCGTGCATAGTTCGAACTTCGTACGAGGAGTCATTTGGTGAGTTTCATTGACCAATTGATTTCGGATCGAGCCTAAAACTTGGGCAACATCATAATATGGTGGAAGGAGTCATTTGGAGAGTTTTGAGTGAAATCGAATCGCTAGAACAATGCAATCCAACATTAAGTGCCCCATGAAACGCATTTAACTTCGTACGAACATTAAGTGCCCCTTTTCTTTGACCAATTAATTTCGGATTGAGCCCAAAACTTGGGGAACATCATAATATGGTGGGAGGAGTCATCTTATGAGTTTTCAGTGAAATCGAAACGCTAGAACTATGCAATCCGACAACCACTCCGTGGAAAGGTACGAACTTCGTACGAACTTGAAGTGTCCAATTTCTTTGACCAATTGATTTCGGATCAAGCCCAAAACTTGGGCAACATCATAATATGGTGGGAGGAGTCATTTGGTGAGTTTTGAGTGAAATCCAATCTCTAGAACTACGCAATCCTACAACCACTCCGTGTACAATGCGAACTTGGTACAAAACTTGAAGTGTCCCGTTTCCTTTTCCAATTGATTTCGGATCGAGCCCAAAACTTGGGCAACATCATAATATGGTGGGAGGAGTCATTTGGTGATTTTGAGTGAAATGCAATCAGTAGAACTATGGAATGCAACAACCACTCCATTTACGGTACGAACTTCGTACGAACTTGAAGTTTCCAATTTCCTTGACCAATTGATTTCGGATCGAGCCCAAAACTTGGGCAACATCATAATATGGTGGGAGGAGTCATTTGGTGAATTTTGAGTGAAATCCAATCACTAGAATTTTTACTAGAACTTTTTACTCCTACAACAACTCCAAGAAAGATACGAACTTCGTACGAACATAAAGTATCCAATTTCTTTGACCAATTGATTTCGGATCGAGCCCAAAACATGGGCAACATCATAATATTGTGGGAGGAGTCATTTGGTGAGTTTTGAGTGAAATCCATTCACCAGAACTTTTTAATCCTACAACCACTCCATGAAAGGTACGAACTTAAAATATCCAATTTCTTTGACCAATGATTTCGGACCGAGCCCAAAACTTGGGAAACACCATATTTTGGTGGGAGCAGTCATTTGGTGAGGTTTGAGAGAAATCCAATTACTAGAACTATGCAATGCACCAACCGCACCATTTACTGTATGAAGTTCGTACGAACTTGAAGTGTCCAATTTCTTTGACCAATTGATTTCGGATCGAGTCTAAAACTTGGGCAACATCATAATATGGTGGGGGGAGTGATTTGGTGAGTTTTGAGTGAAATCCAATCACTTGAACTATGCAATCCAACAACCACTCCCTCAAAGGTAAGAACTTCGTACGAACATGAAGTGTCCAATTTTTTTGACCAATTGATTTCGGATCGAGCCCAAAACTTGGGCAACATCATAATATGGTGGGAGTATGATAGGAGCATAATTATGCGACTTAGATGGCTTGTTCTTGTGCGTTTACATTGTGTTTTCTTAGTTAAAGTAGTCCTTTAAGCTAGTTTTATGTGTTTTCAGGTTTTAAGGGCAAAGTATGCAAAGTAATGCATTTTGGAGCCTTTTGGAGTACAATTGAGCTTGGAATGGATATCATATGCTTGGAGCCAAAGGAATGGACGAAATTGAAGATTTAAAGATAGGAAGGGAGCAGAATGCATGCAATTCAAGCATGTTATGACATGATTGGGATGAGAGGAAATTGAGCTTAAAGACAAACCCAATTTGGCCCACACCCCCTGTCAGTCCAGTTTCGTAGCTCATCTTGCAGGCCTCATTTCAGTAACCTACACAGATCGGATGAGAAGATATTCTTCATGGAAGTTGTTCACATGGGTGTCTAGAATAACATATCCAAATTTCAGCCCAATTGGAGAAATCTGGAGTCCTTTGCCCATCAAACACTGAACCTTGCTCAGGAGACATTTAATGTGCAGCTGCCAGCTTATGAGCTTTGTGTTCCACATCTCCTTTGAGCCATGTGCCTCACCTTAGTTGTACCTGACTTTAAGCCTAACATGTTGAGCAAATTAGGGAGACATTTCAGCTGTGGAAGTCTCAAGGAGCAAATTAAGTCATGCCCAATTAGGGAAACCTGTTTGCACAAATCAAGGAGCAGTTTCCATGATTTCTGGTGGGCTACTTTACACCAACCAAAGGGAGGACGAATTTCACACTCAAAAGGGGGATAGAGAGACTGACATGAGGGGGATTCAGATACACATTCAGTTGCAAAAGAGAGAGAGTGGGGACTCAACCATTCTCTCATCTTTCACATCCTTCAGATCCTTCACACATCCTTCAGACATCCTTCACACCATCCTCCATACTCCCATAATTATCCAAACACTCAGGACACCATCCCAACACTCTAAACAGCCTCAAATCACCAAAATTGTCCCTGCAAGCCTGCCTTCCATTTCCCTACGAATTTCCTCTTTCTCAACCATCACTACTCACACACCCATCCAGATTCCACAAAGAGAGAAGAGAGCTAGTTGCAAAGGAGAGAGGAGCTTGGAGCTGTCCCGAGAACTACCTTGCTACCACCATCTGCTAGCCCAACACGCAGCAAAGAGGAAGGAGGAGTGCCTTGAATGTGCTTGCCATTCAATTGAGGATTGCTGGAACGTTTAGGTGTTTTCTTTCTTTTATTTTCAATGTTTCAATTCAATAATCTCTGTGTTGTGAGTATGAAGAACTAAACCCCTCTTAGTTAGGGGTGATTCGAAACCATGTACATACTTGCAATATGAATTGATTACCTTTAGTTGTGATTTCATAAGTTGTGAATTCAATTCGTTTAACTGCTTGATTGATAACTTATTCGTGTATGTTTATTAAGAGTGCACGCTTAGTTTTCATGCATGAATATGATGCTAGAGTATAAGGGAGTTTCACCTAATAGTTACAATCTTATATTCACAAGTAGTGGAGGTCGCTTATAAACGATCGCGTTAAATGAATTCTTGGCACGAGTCTCATGCTCATCATAGTACGAATGCCTCGTCAATACTTATAGTTCTCATATTGCTTAATGATCTTTGATTGTATCTTTATTGTGCTTTTCACGTAAAGGACTTTTGAAGAATGTGTTGAATTGTTGTATGCGCTTTCCCATCCAATTCAATAACTTAAGGAGAACTTGAAGGTTAAGTTAAGCGGACCTAATTAACCTGGGGTGTTGAGTTCCATGATTTATCGAAAGAACAACTGAAAATTGGTTTATGTGCAAGTATGTCATGTGTGGAGAAGAACCCTCTAGCTAACCTTCCATCCATAGTTTCATCCAAACTCGTTTTATAATCTGTTTTAATTACAATCTGTTTTCTTTGTTTCCAAATTCGTCAAAACCAATCCCCCCTTTATTTTGAAGTGTCATATTAGTTAGAAAGTGGTTTAGTTTGTGTTTTTAAGTGTCTTGAGTCAAGTTATAACGTATTTTCGTCCAAATTCTTCCTTAGTGTTCAAAACTGCCCATGAAGTGGTTTTTAGGCAGTTTTGAGTGTTCGTTTGTTGATTTGAGTCTTTTGGTTTGTTTTGGTGTTTTTAAAGTATAGTTTTGCATTCTTTGAGTCTAATTTAGTGTTTTAAACTTTGTTTTAAGTTTTTGAGTCAGATCTCAAGTGATTTAGCTCCCTCCTAATCCCGGCCTAGAACGATCCCTACTTACATTCCATACTACAATTGATAAAAAGAGGGTTTAATTTGTGTGCTTATATTCAACGCACTGCAGTACACATTTGGTGAGTTTCAAAAGAAATCCAAACACTAGAACTATGCAATCCTACAACCACTCCATGCACAGCATTTAACTTCATACGAACTTGAATTGTCCATTTTCTTTGAATAATTTATTTCGGATCGAGCCCAAAACTTGGGCAACATCATAATATGGTGGGAGGAGTCATTTGGTGAGTTTTGAGTGAAATCCAATCACAAGAACGATGCAATCGAACAACCACTCCATGTGCGGTACGAACTTGAAGTGTCCAATCTATTTGACCAATTGATGAGTTTTGAATGAAATCCAATCACCAGAACGATGCAATCCTACAACCACTCTATGTACAGTACGAATTTCGTACGAACTTGAAGTGTCCAATTTATTTGACCAGTTGATTTCGGATCGAGGGTAAAACTAGGGAAGCATCACAATATGGTGCGAGGAATCATTTTCCGAGTTTTCAGTTAAATCTAATCACTAGAACTTTTTAATCCTACAACCACTTCATGAAAGGTACAAACTTCGTACGAACTTGAAGTATCCAATTGATTTCGGATCGAGCCCAAAACTTAGGCAACATCATAATATGGTGGGAGGAGTCATTTGGAGAGTTTTGAGTGAAATCCAATCACTAGACACTACTACAAAAATGGAAAAAGACGACCGGAAAACCACGACGGTAGTCAAAATACCGACGTTGAGTTTATAAAGACGACGGTAAAATGAAAACCGACGTGTTTAAGTGAAAAAAACACCTAAATATGGAATTCAAAGTGGGCATTTCAAAAATACGACGCAACCAAATAAAAAAGCATCGTCTTATTAAACAGCATTTGTTCCGGGTTAAACTCTTACACAAAAAACGACAGCATGTATGTGACGTCCCTGACCTAAAAATAAAAGAAAATAAGTCAATTACAATGAAGTAATTAAAATGAGGAATTAAATTGGAATTAAAATGAATAAAATAAGAAAATTAGAATTTAATAATTAAATAGGGCAATTTGGTTAATTATATTTTCGGGACGGAATTTGGCGAAACGAGTTGTGCCATTACGTCCGGCTTGTCGAAACGAGTTTGTGGATATGCAGAACGTCCAATTCTGAGTTGTAACGAACGTGTAGCAATTTAAATAAAATAAAAAACGAAATTCTGATTTTTACTGTAGCGGCTACAGTACCTTTACAGTAAAAACCGAGAATTCCTTCTTCTTCTGCAGCTCTCCTCCATTCTTCTCCTTCCACTTTGAATTGCGATTTCTCCTTCATCCGAAGTCCGTTTTGGGTGATTCCAGTCCCAAAAGTTTCGTCTCTTCGTCCTCTACCTAACCTACCCAATTTCCCAGCTCAAAAGCCCACTGATTTTAAACTGGAGCGACTGAAAGTTCGGTGGTTTTTGAAGTTTCCGATGTGTTTTCTGGCGACTCCGGCTACCATTTCCGTCGAGTGAGGTATGAAACTTCATCTACTCTTCATACTCTATCCATTTATGTAGGTATAGTTGATCGGTTTTGAGCCTAAGTGATTGGATCTATAACCTAAGTTTTGGCCGGTTTTAAGATTGAATTTTCGGCCACTTGCCGTTCGTTTGAGACGTTCCCGTAGCTGAATAAAATGCTTAGGAGGTTGAGTTCTAGCTACCCCAAGAAGGATGGCCGTTGGGTGGCTGTGCGGGGCCCACTTGTAATTGTCAATCTTCATTCCTAAATTACCCTTGCGTCATCCTGAGCTCGTAGGTGTGCTCGGATTCCAATTTGGAGTTCGTATGACAGTCGAACGGATTTACGCCTATTGCGCGTTATCCGGGTTCGATGTGTTCGGACCGTTGGATCGGTCCCAATTCTTAGTATGTTGTTCCCTGTATTTTAAGGATCTTGTAGGAGTAGACGGATCGTGATTTGGAGTCCCGGATGCTCCGAATCAATGACTTAAAGTTTGAATTAAACCGTAACCGTCCGATCGTGAGCGATCCGACTGTCTGATCGTGACCAAACTTTGAGGAAGCATTGTTTAGGTCGTGTTGAACCTATAGGAACTTTCGGATCTAAGTTTGGAGGTCAAGGGACCCACGGGTCCGGTTTGACATATTCGGGATGGTTTGACCAAGTTTGACCAGGGTTGACCGAGGGTCTCCCGTGGTCGCCTTGCCACGTAGTTGACTTTGTTGGATTTCTAGGAATGTCCGGATCGATTTGGAGGTCGTGGGCTCCGCGGGGCCGGGTTGACTGAAAAGGGGTGTTTGACCGCCGGTTGACCGTGAGTCTTCCAGGGCGATCCCACTGGTTAAAAGAGGTAGTTTGACCTTAGAATCCTTCGTAGGACGTATGTGCACGTTAAGTCGGGTTTTGGCAGGGTTTGAGTTTAAGGTTCTCGTTCAGTTCACAGTACTAATACAATCCTCGTATCTATCGCTTTAGGTATGTTGACTCTGCTACGCAGCAGGCGGGACCCTTTGGGGTTATGCAGCATAGGATCAACGGTGAGTGGACTTTGATTTCAAAATGAGCATGATTGCAATTAATTGTATGAAATGCATAAAAGGAGATTTAATGGTTTTAAATCTTGAATTTATTACTAGTTTAAGTCTGCCTTGACTTTGAGTTGAAATATATTTAAAAGGATTTGCATTGAGGTGTATGCATGATTTGGGTTTCCAAAATTTGTATGTGGGGCCCTGATGGCTATTTTATTATTGATGGACTTGTATATGTTCGGGTGTCTGATGTTTAGGGTTGGGTACATTGTGATTGAATATATATATATATATATATTGTTATCGCGTGGCGATTGATGTGTGTGCGGGTAGCACCTTCTATTGTACCATCCCCTGCTCGACATCGATTATCGCGTGGCGATTGATATGATACTGATTACTTGGATACGGTTCGATCTGGTACATACCTTAACGGGTGTAGTCAGTAGACCCTTAACGAGGTAGTCTGCGCGTAGGACTTATTTCAGACGTATGGGTATTGAGGATTCTGCCATACGGGCGGGTAGCTTAGTCTATTTTTGGACGGCTTGACCCTAGGCACGAGGCCATTGTGATCTTGACCGGTGTCGATTAAATCTCGGGCACGAGTCACATCGATAATGTTGTCGGTGTCGATTAAATGATCCCGGTTGGATTGTTTCCCCTAGTACTTGATTGGTATTGAGGTTATATTATACCTATACGTGTGTGTTAGTACCTTCGTATTCTTATTTCTTTTAGTGAGGACCTCTCCTTGCTTGTCGTGCTTGCGAGCACGTGGTTGTGAGTTTGGGGAAGATTGGGAAACTTTGCACTTACATTGACTTGATATTTGATTGGATTTGATTACTTGTTATGTTTTACTTGTTGGATTGTAAATCTGGATTTGATATATTTATATATATTTATATAAATGCTTTGAACTACAATTAATGTATATATTGCTGTCGAGTTTGGTTTTCTTGACGTAAACGAGGTTTTCGGCATTTTAAGGTTTGTTTTACCTTATGTGAATTTTATTCCATCTTTATGATTTTACGTTAACAAGTCCTTTTGTTTATGTTTTATAAACCTGCATGGGTTGATTTGAGAGGTTATGCCTCGGAAAAGGTTAAAGGTTGGTTTGCTCGGAATACGGTGTTAAGCCGGAACGTTTTCAAATTAATTTGAGATAATATGGTTTCTAAATCAATCACGTATATAAAGGATTTCATATGCATGGTTTGCATGGTTTTAAAAGGTGGGGTTAGTATATTGTTTTAAGTATGTAAAACTTTGTTTTTGTCCACTCACATTCTTTCTGTTTTGCACCCCTTAGGCCGTAGTTGCTTCGTTACTGTTCGGCCGTGCGCTTCTCTTCTCGAGCTTCGTTTGAAGGGTATGATTGACGTCCTTGAACCCTAAACTTTGTATTATGTTATTTCTTTTCTGCTGACTCTTAGATTGCTCTGTTATCGTCCATTAGGGTTGATTTGAATGTCGGAGGCCTGTTGTGTAATTGTTTATGCATGCTGGCATTTGGGGATTGTTATCTGTTGTGTTGTTGACAGGTTGTTAAGTTTAGGATTGTGCATATTTTAGGGGGAGACTCTGTCCGATTTTCAGTACAAGTCTCGGTCCCTTGTATGTTGTTTGTCGGGAAGAGGGTTTCTTTTAGAATGTGGGCCCGGCATTGCGATGATGTCGGCATAACCACAGGGTTCGGCACGGGTTCCGGGGTGGAATTCGTATCGAGTCCTGTCAATGTACGAAAAACAGACGTCAAAAGTTGGGACGGCGGTTTAACAAAATAAACGTCGTCTTACTTCCCACATAAACTGAAAGTGTAAGAAAGAATATTAATAATTATTAATTACCACGGCGGTAGATTTATAATTTACAACGTGTAATATTTCTAATCCACGTCGGTTTATTTATTCCCATACATGTTAATAATTTATTACCACGTCATTTATTTAAATATAACGTCGTTAAAACATTAATCCACGTCGGTTTATTTATATAAAGATCCGTTAATATTTATTACCACAACGTTTATTTAAATATAACGTCGTGAAAATATTTCTAATCCACGGAGAAGATATTGAAACGACGTGGTTTTCTATTTTGTTTTTTGTCAAATATGCCCTTGGAAAACGAGTTCGAATCCCTATGGCAGTTTTTCTAAACGAGTTCGAATCCCTATGGAAAATCAAACTTCAACGAACAATAAATTTTTCGTTCAAACCGATAAAATATTTCAGCTTCCAGACCTCTCAGTTTTCCTTCCATAGCATGCAGGATCAGTTTTCGTTCCATAGTAGCGTTTCTCAATTTTCCTTCCGTAGCAATTACTTCCGAAGCTTTAAAGCTCCTCTACTCCTCCTCGTCAAACAAAACAAACTTTCTTTGCAAGGCAAAGGTATATTTCTAACTCTATCATTTCTGTCGAAATCATTTTAAGATTTTTTTTTATTCAAAATCATTTCAAGTTTTATTTTCCAATTACTTTTGAAAGTGTCCACGACGGTTTGGTCTTTTTCACGCCGTTTTAATAAACTGACCATGGCGGTAATTAACTCGTGCTTTTGCAAATAAAACGTAGTCATAACCGCCGTGGTGTTGTAATTTTACGTCGAGAATAATACAAAACCGACGTAATAAAGTTAGACGTCTTTTTTTAAATATATAACTGTCATTTTATTTTAAATACCACGACGGTTGTAATTAAAACGTCGTGAATTATAAAAACTGACGTCAAAATTTATTAGACATCGGGTTTTTTTATTGTTTACGTCGTTTTATTTAAATCACCATGTCGTTTACTACTTTGTTTTATTTGATATACCACGACGGTGATATTTATATAACGTCATCTTAAATTTAATATTACGTCGGATTTTTTTATTTGGCTTTCCTTTCCAGTTCATATTTTCCAATGTCGTCGAAGAAGCTCAACCAAGGCAGCCAACTCAATGAAGATATTTTAGTCCAAATTTTGTACCTGTTGCCCGTGAAACCTCTGATTAAATTCAGTTCCGTTTCGAAACGGTGGTATTCGATCATACTCTCCGACACACAGTTTGCTCAAGCTCAATTCAAGCTAGCCGCCGAACGCAAAACCCTTACCCAGAGGCTCCTCATCTCCACTGACAATCAAATCCGATCCTTGGATTCTGAAACGGCGTCGTTCCCAGATTGTTCACTCAAAAACCACACCTTCTTCCCTTATTCCAACCTATTGGGCTCCTGTAATGGTATGCTATTTGTAAATGTTGCTGGTGATTGTCAAACTCATAAGTTGTTTCTTTGGAACCCATCAACCAGATTCATCCACGAATTGCCTAACCCAAAATTTGTGTTTGCGGTGGAAACTACTGAATATGCTGAATATTGATTTGGCCATGGTCTGGGTTATGTGTCATCCACTGATGACTACAAAATTTTCATAGCTGGAGTTGTTACTAACAAGTGGTTTGTGGAGATGTTCTCTACCGTATTGAAAACTTGGAAAATCATTAAATTCCCCGGCCACCACTCATTGTCCTTTTTCATAAGCATCACCATTGGCTTGGGGGTCCTTACGAATGAAGCACTGCATTGGCACCCGGCCTACAGCTTTGATCCTGATGAAGATGACGATGACGATGATGTTAAAAGTATGGCGTTAATGTAGTTTCAGGAGGCAGTGGAGAATGCTTATGTTTTTCATTTACCAGGAGACGTGGTGGTCATGAGTTGATAGAATTTTGGGTTATGAAGGAATATGGGGTGCGTGAGTCATGGAATGTGCTCTTTATATTTCGCACAAATGTTTTATCTGAATGGTTGGCTGGGAATTTGAGTGGTAATGATTTCGTTTTCATTACGGAAGGCGGCACAATTTTATTCAAGTTGAGGCACATGTTGGTGAGGATTGAATGCCACAGAGATGGGAAGTTGGTTTGCAGTAGACCTTATAATGTTATTGATGGGGATAGGTTTGAGGTGATCGAATACAATGAAACTCTACTTTCGGCACCAAATTAATTTTATAGAGGTTTTATAAAACTATATGTTTTGTAACTGTCACATTAATAATTTATATATGATATGAACTTTGTTTTAATCACTTTATGATCACAATATAATTTATATCATCAACTAATTATATAGAGTATTTTATAAGAAATGTATTTTGTGTGTTGCTTTGCATGTATCAACTTAAGTTGGCAAAATGACCAAATATGAAACCAATTGAGATTTTAACAAAACGACGTCATAAATACAATTAACGACGGTAATTTATTATAAACAGACGTCATAAATACAATCAACGACGGTTAATAAAATACGAACGTTGTAACTTTAAAAAACGGCGATTCTTAAAAATTTAAAGACATAAAACGACGATAATTTTAAGAAAACTGACGTCGTGACGACAAACAACGTCTCTATAAAGGACGTTGTAAGTAATTATTGATGTCTTTATTATCCTTCTTACTGACGTCTTAAGGTTAAATAAACACGTCGGTAAATATGACGGCGATATTTTTCTTCTTACGGACGTGAAAATTAAGCATACCACGACGGTTATTACTTCATACCGACGTGGTTAAAACAAAATTTTAATTCAATTTAAATCATAATATTCATAATAACTTTTAAAAAATTCCAAAAAATACACCGGAAACCATTATGGAATCATTGAGATATTTTCTTCCCACTAAGGCTTATAAAAATATATTTGAGTCATAAAAATTAAAAATTAAATTCAAAGAACAAAAAATTATTGATAAAACACAAAATCTCTTATAGTTACATAAAATGTTCACATATATGTGGCTTGTGTCATCCATTGGTGTGATAAATTCAAATATATTAATTACTACTTTTAGCAATCTAATTTAGAAGAAACCAGCCTAAACCCTTTTTGTATTATTCTAATATCATTTTCATTTAATGAAATTCATAATTTAGTATTTAGGGTTTAGTGTCGTGTTTAGGGTTCAGGGTTTAGGGTATATTGAAACGACGCTGGTTTTCTATTTAGTTTTATTTCGATTCCATCCTTGGGCTAACGCGTTCGAATCCCAGCAACACCAAAACCCGAATATTCTTATTAGTTTTTAATTTGTCCGTGATGGTTTTAGCGTCGTGAAAATATTTAACTACGTCGTATTTAATATACTAACCGCCGTGTTAAATGCAAACATTTTATTTGAATTAGACGTCCTTCTTTATTAATTAGTGACGTAGAAAAGTGAAACTACGGCAGTATAAATATAATAACGGTCGTATAATTGTAACACTTTAACGTCGGTTATTATTTGTTCGTCGATGTTTAAAAGCGCGCTATCTGAAATTTTGACATTGACATAAAATTTTCAATTTTCGCTGTCTTAAATATTGGCTCTCTCTCTTCAACTCTAATTCTAAGTTGTGCTCTCGGCTCTGTCGAATCCAAGTTTATCTCGAAAACCATTTTCAGAATCCATCATATTTGCGCGTGCACTGCACGCAGAACCCTAATATCACAAGCTTGTTGTTCATTGAATGATATTCCTTTCGCTCTATGTCTTAAATATTTGGCTCTCTCTCTTCAACTCTAATTCTAAGTTGTGCTCTCGACTCAGTCGAATCCAAGTTTACCTCGAAAACCATTTTCAAAATCTATGACTCTGCGCGTACCTATAAGTTCGAACCCTAATCTCACAAGCTTGTTGTTCATTGAATGATATTCCTTTCTCGGGTTCTTAAGTACAAACTTAATCTGACTTTGCTGCTTCGAAATCATTGAAAAATTTCGTTGGATCTGATCCTTATGGGTTTTAGATATATGTTTTGCGTCCCTTAAATCTTAAGATATGTGTTCTTAATCACTCTGTCGTGATGGGTCTTAATATTTGCATGCTTTTTATATGGGTTATTATGAATATTTGGTTAGCATTTGTTCTTGAAATAGAATGGCAATGTGAGATTTATTCTCTTTTCATACGATTTACGCTTTTTATTAAAAGCAATGTCTGTATTTCGATTATAAGGCGGTTGTTCTTTAATACCGTCGTATGAAATTTGATGGCTGGTGTCATAACCCTTCGCTGTCTTTTGTAGCATAAGATAACGGTTATTGGAAAACCGTTGTCTGTAATTGTAAAATACGTCGCTTTTATGTAAAAACCGTAAATGCGAACTTATATTGCTTGCTATAATCTGCTATAGTGTTGGTCTTTTCTTGTCTTTTCACTCTATTATATATTATGGGTTTTTATAGTGTCGAGATGGATAAGTCATGGATGCATGCCGATAGAAGATCGAAGGCATATGAGTTAGGGGTGGAAGCATTTTTGAATTTTGCTACAATAGTAGGTACAGCTTTTGTTTAAGAAGAAGACAATTTATCATTACGAAAGAAGACTTATTTTAAGCGAATCCAATGAGGGACTCTCTCTCTCCTTGCGTTGTCGATCAATTTATCATTAGCTATTGCTTAATAGTTTCTCATTATACACACATTTTGTTTCAGTTTGTTGCCGATAAGGTTGCATATGCACTAGCTCAAGGTTGTAGTTGCACAAACCAAGGAAATCGCAGTGCATTTCAAAATTCCAAGTTCTTTCTTACTATTAGTGTGAAAGAATGTTTGTTGAGTGTGGTGTAACTGGATTAATTTCTTTATGTACTTATATTTAAAATATGTTTTGTTCTCATTGCTTTTGCTTTGTCGTTTGTTGTTTTGTTCGTGTAATGATTGCGATCATATTATTACTCTTCTACTACAAAAAACTATCTGAAGTTAACTTGGTGGTTCCAAGTTCATTTGAGTGGAATGCATCTTTGTTGTGTTAAAATGATTAGGTCTTAATTTGGTCTAGTGTTCTTTAATGTATAGGGGTAGAGAATTGGTCTCTTGTTCTTTAATCTCTTACTAAAACTTGCTTTTATATATTTAAAATCTTGGTTTTCTTCCTTCTTTTGTTCAGATTTCGATGACACAACATATGAGGCGATTATAAGTGTACAAAGGAAAGAGAGTAATTGCATCCAAGGGAGAAGCGGTACAAAGTGATGAAGTTCAGATAGAATGCGAGAGGAAAATTGGTGATGATGAATGTATAGCTCTATATACATATGGAGAACTTGATTTAAAGGATAATTAGGTATAAGAATTTTGGTGTACTCTAAAGTACTTTCATTTTTTAGATTTTATTTTGTTCTATTGTACTCTTGATATTCTATTTATGAAAGAAATAATTTTTGAGTATATATATGTATGGCGTGGGTAATAGAATATTTGAGTATATATTTATGATACCATTGGAAAAAAGAAAAAAGAAGCAAAAATGTAAAATTACTACGTCGCTTTCTGATTAATAACCCTCGTTTTAAAGTTAATAGACGACAGCATTTAATAAAGCCGTCGTCTTTACAAGTAATAGACGACGGTTTTTATAAAATACGTCGTCTTTGGATATAATAAACGACGTCTTTGGATAAAATACGATGTTTTTTAGAATAAAACCGCCTTCTTTAAATATAATAGACGTCTGTATGTTTGACATTCTGCCGTGGTTCATTTATGTTACGACGGTAACAATGAAATTTTTGACTTGTAAAGCCTTTGAGACGGCACTAATTTTATCAAAGCGACGTCTAAGGTTGTCGATTTTTCCTTTTTATGAAGTTTTATTGTTATTAGACGTCGGTTTTATTAATAGAAATGACGTAGTATTCTTTAACAACGTCGGTTATTAACCGTCGCTGCTTTATACATGAATAGATGTCGGTCGATTTCACGACGGTTTTGGATAACCCTAGACGGCGGTGGATTCCGTCGTCTATTTCGATTTTTGTAGTAGTGAGAACAATGCAATCCAACAACCATCGCACGAAAGGTACGAACTGCATTTAACAAGAAGTGTCCAATTTCTTTGACCAATTGATTTGAATTGAGCCCAAAACATGGGCAACATCATAAAATGGTGGGAGGAGTCATTTGGTGAGTTTTGATTAAATCCAATCACTAGAACGATGCAATGCTGCAACCAGTCCTTGTATGGTACGAACTTTGTATGAACTTGAAGTGTCCCTTTTCTTTGACCAATTGATTTCGGATTGACCCCAAATCTTGGGCAATATCATAATATGGTGAGAGGAGTGATTTGGGGAGTTTTGAGTGAAGTCCTATCACTAGAACGATGCAATCCTCCAACCACTCCATGGAAAGGTACGAACTGCACGACCTTGAAGTGTCCAATTTCTTTGACCAATTGACTTGGATCGAGCCCAAAACTTGGGAAGCATCATAATATGGTGGGAGGAGTCATTTGGTGAGTTTTAAGAGAAATCCAATCACTAAAACTATGCAATCCTACAACCACTCCGTGTACAGCATTTAACTTTGTACGAACTTAAGTGTCTCTTTTCTTTGACCAATTGACTTCGGATCCTGCCAAAAACTTGGGCAACATAATAATATGGTGCGGGGAATCATTTGGTGAGTTTTGAGTGAAATCCAATCACTAGAACGATCCAAACCTCATACCACTCTATGTACGGTTCGAACTTCGAACGAACATGAAGTGTCCAATTTCTTTTACCAATTGATTTCGGCTCGAGCCCAGAACTTGGGCAGTATCATAATATGGTGGGAGGAGTCATTTGGTGAGTTTTGAGTGAAATCCAATCACTAGAACTATGCAATCCTACAACCACACCGTGTATAGTACGAACTTCATACGAACTTGAAGTGTCCCTTTTCTTTGACCAATTGATTTCGGATCGAGCCCAAAACTTGGGCAACATCATAATATGGTGGGAGGTATCATTTGGTGACTTTTGACTGAAATCCAATCACTAGAACCTTCAATCCTACAATCGTTCCGTGTATAGTACGAGCTTCATACGAACTTCAAGTGTCCCTTTTTTTCACCAATTGATTTCGGATCGAGCCCAAAACGTGGTTTACATCATAATATGGTGGGAGGATTCATTTGGTGAGTTTTGAGTGAAATCCAATCACAAGAACGATGCAATCCAAAAACCACTCGTGTACGCTTTTAACTTAAATGCGATCATGTAGTGTACCTTTTCTTTGACCAATTGATTTTCAGATCGAGCCCAAAACTTGGGCTACATCATAATATGGTGCGAGGAGTCATTTGATGACTTTTGAGTGAAGTCCAATCAGTAGAACTATGTAATGCCCCAAGCACTCCATTTAATGTACAAGGTTCGTATGAACTTGAAGTCTCCAATTTCTTTGACCAATTGATTTTGGATCGAGCCCAAAACTTGGGCAACATCATATTTGGTGGGAGGAGTCATTAGGTGAGTTTTGAGTGAAATCCAATCACAAGAAATATGCAATCCTAAAACCACTAAGTGAACAGTACGAACCTGAACTATCCCTTGGTGAGTTTTGAGTGAAATCCCATCACCAGAACTATGCAATCCTACAACCACTCCATGTACAGTACTAACTTGAAGTGTCCCTTTTCTTAGACCAATTGATTTCGGATCGAGCCCAAAAATTGGGCAGCCTCATAATATCGTGGGAGGAGTCATTTAGTGAGTTATGAGTGAAATCCAGTCACTGGAATGTTGCAATCCTCCAACCACTCCATGTACGGTTCAAACTTCGAACGAACATGAAGTGGCCAATTTCTTTGACCAACTGATTTCGGAACGAGCCCAAAACTTGGGCAGCCTCATAATATGGTGGGAGGAGTCTTTTTGTGAGTTTTAAGTGAAATCCAATCGCTAGAACTTTGCAATCCTACAACTACTCCATGTACAATACGAACTTCGTACGAACTTGAAGTGTCCCTTTTCTTTGACCAATTGATTTCGGATCGTGCACAAAACTTGGGCAACATCATAATTTGGTGGGAGGAGTCATTTGGTGAGTTTTGGCTAAAATCACATCACTAGAAGTATGCAATCCTACAACCACTCCGTACACGATCTGAACTTGAAGTGTCCCTTTTCTTTGACCAATTTGATTTCGGATCGAGCCCAAAACTTGGGCAGCCTCATAATATGCTAGGAGGAGTCATTTGGTGTGTTTTGAGTGAAATCCAATCACTGGTACGTTGCAATCCTCCAACCACTCCATGTACGATTCGAACTTTGAACGAAAATGAAGTGTCCAATTTCTTTGACCAACTGATTTCGGAACGGGCCCAAAACTTGGGCAGCCTCATAATATGGTGGGAGGAGTCATTTTGTGAGTTTTAAGTGAAATCCAATCGCTAGAACTTTGCAATCCTACAACCACTCCGTGTACAATACGAACTTCGTACGAACTTGAAGTGTGCCTTTTCGTTGACCAATTGATTTCGGATCGAGCACAAAACTTGGGCAACATCATAATATGGTGGGAGGAGTCATTTGGTGAGTTTTGCACTACTACAAAAATCGCAATAGACGACGGTAATTCACCGTCGTGTATTAGGTTTTTCAACCGTCGTGAAATCGACCGACATCTTTTGATGCATAAAACCACGACGGTAAATTACTGTCGTCTATTATTTGTAAAGACGACGCTTTTTACTCAAAACCGTCGTTGTTTTTAGTAATGACGACGGTTTTTTACAAAAACCGTCGTGGATTCTTTGTAAAGACGACTGTTTTTGTAAAAAAACCGTCGTTGTTTAGAGGTAAAGATTGTTAATTATAGGAATAAAGACGACGGTTATTTATAAAAACCGCCGTGGATTGTTTGTAAAGACGACGGTTTTTACAAAAATCGTTGTGGATTGTTTGTAAAGACGACGGTTATTTATAAAAACCGCCGTGGATTGTTTGTAAAGACGACGGTTTTTATAAAAATCGTCGTTGTTTAGAGGTAAAGATCGTTAATTATAGGAATAAAGATGACGGTTTTTTTAAAGGATTGTTTGTTAACTAATCTTTATTTTACAACAAACATACTTCTTACCAATTAAATATAAATATTCAATTGATACATGGTAATTAGTAATACAATCTTTTCCTAACAAGACCTATGTACTCCTAATCCAAGCCTTCCTCTCATCCAAACATACAAATGATGCACAATTGAAGTATCCTCCATCATCCTTGCAAATAAATCAAAATGACAGAAATATAAAAAAAGGTAAGATTATAAACAAATAAAATTAGGTGATAGAGAAATTTTAAAATTGGACTATATTTCCATAGAACTACATGGTTATATGCCAATGGTATAACTATGGGCAATAGAAAGTATTCGGAAGGTGCAAGCTGTTAGTCTAGCACCAGCACGCTTAACTTCCTCAAGAAAGAGGCAATCGAACATCATCAACCTCAACCGCGAAGAGAAGACAAAACCAAAATAAAGTAGGACAAGCATATGAGATTAGGGTTTGTACTTACGAGACTGAGCTCGAGTATATCACCAATGCTTTGGGAGGGAAAGCTCAATCTGATATGATGGAGAATGGAGAGCGAAAACTAAAAGGTTAGAATTTGAGTTCAAGAGAGATAGCGAAATGTTATATAGGGTTGAGGGCAAATTTTGAAAATTGAGGATGGCGCTCGAATTTTTCAAATGACCGCGTTTTTTAAAGACGACGGAAAGTAAAATACAACCGACATATAATTTGACAATATAAACAGCGGTGTTTAAATAATAGGGCCGTTGTAAAACTTTACTACGTCTGTCGCTTAAAGAAAACGTCGTTGTAAATACTTTTTACGATGCTCACCATAAAACCTTCATTTTAAATAAAAAATAAATAAGAGGGCTATGGTTTTCCTGGGATTCGAACGCGCGTTACCAAGGCCGTAATTGACCAAAAGCAGTTGAGAGGAAATCGGCGTCGTTTTAATTAACTCTAAAACCTAAACCCTAAACCCTAAACCCTAAATCCTAAACCATAAATTTTACAAAAATTATATAAAAAACACAAGTATGCAAAAATAAACTAAAAATTGCAACGGACTCCTTACGACAATGCCTTCTATATTAAAAGACTAAAATCAGGATTTCATATATTTTTATTTATGGCCACCAATGGATCACATAAACCTTAGGGTTATGTTGTGAAAGTATAAGGACTATTGTGCTTTGTAAACAAACAATTTTGAATTCTCTTATCATTTGTAATTTTATAAAAAAAATTACATTTTTCAAAGCTTTAGGGGGAAGACAATCTCTCAATGATAGAATAGTAGTTGTCGGTTTAATTTTTTAAAATTTATTAAGAATATTATGAAATAAATAAATAAAAACCGACGTCTTAGACGATTTACATGTCGTATTGTTTTTAAACACCGATGTTTATTGTTGTTACAACATCGCTTTAAAAGAAATTAATGTCGTTGTAAGTTATAAATGTCGACGTATTTTAAAGTTACAACTTCAATCTTTTATTATTAGTAAACGATCCAAATTAATTTAAGAACGATGTAGTTCGGAACATTTTACATGACACGTCTCTATTTTTGCTGACGTGGTATAATATAATAATATGTCTCCCATTACAAAAAAGTGCCTTTTATTTTATAACAGTCGACATCGTAATTATTAAATAAACTAACGTGGATTGTTTGTAAAGACGACGGTTTGTTTACAAAAATCGTCATGGATTTTTTTGTAAAGACGACGGTTTTTTTACAAAAATCGTCGTGGATTTTTTGTAAAGACGACGATTTTTTTACAAAAACCGTCGTGGATTGTCTGTAAAGACGACGGTTATTTATAAAAACCGTCGTTGTTTAGAGGTAAAGATTGTTAATTATAGGAATAAAGACGACTGTTATTTATAAAAACCGTCTTGGATTGTTTGTAAAGACGACGGTTTTTTACAAAAATCGTTGTGGATTTTTTGTAAAGACGACGGTTTTTTTACAAAAATCGTCGTGGATTGTATGTAAAGACGACGGTTATTTATAAAAACCGGCGTGGATTGTTTGTAAAGACGACGATTTTTTTAAAAAAACCGTCGTTGATTTTTTTGTAAAGACGATGGTTTTTTTACAAAAACCGTCGTGGATTATATGTAAACACGACGGTTATTTATAAAAACCGTCGTGGATTGTATGTAAAGACGACGGTTATTTTCCAAAAAACCGTCGTGGATTTTTTTGTAAAGATGACGGTTTTTTTTACAAAATCCATTTTGCTTGGGCTTCCCTGAACACATGAAATTGTACGAAAATAAGGAGAAGGAAGAGGTGGTTGAGAGGGATATGGTGAAAACCACAGAGAGAGTGAGATGTTTACCCATTTGTTCAATTTGATGAAAGCGTAGAGCAGGATCTTCAATTTGCTGGACAGGGAGAGAAGGAGGCTCAGAGATGTGATAGAGAAGGAGAGAGAGGGTTTGAATGCAGATAGGGAGAGAGGGCTTCATCGAGAAGGAAGGAGACTTTTCATCAAGAGGAAAACTTAAGAACATTGAGCGGGGCGTCAAAAATTAGGTTAAGAGATGACTTAAGTTTAGCGTGTTTTGCAAACACGACCCTTCTTTTTAAAACCGATGTCCTTGAGATCACTTAAGTTTAGCGTGTTTTCCAAAGACGACGCTTTTTAAGTTTCATGTGTCGTGTTTTAAAAATACCCCAACGAAACTACGTTTTTTAGGTGTTTAAGCTACTAATCCACGTCAGTTTTATTTTACCGTCGTCTTTCTAAATACAACGACGGTATTTATTTTTTCTGTCGTGGTTTTACTGTCGTCTATTTCGTTTTTTTGTAGTAGTGTTGAGTGAAATCCAATCACTAGAACTATGCAATCCTACAAGCACTCCGTGCATAGTACGAACCTCGTACGAACTTGAAGTGTCCCTTTTGTTTGACCAATGGATTTCGGATCGAGCCCAAAACTTGGGCGGCCTTATAATATGGTGGGAGGATTCATTTTATGAGTTTTGAGTGAAATCCAATCGTTAGAACTATGCAATCCTACAACCCCTCCGTATACAATACGAACTTCGTACGAACTTGAACTGTCCCATTTCTTTGACCAATTGATTTCGGATCGAGTACAATACTTAGGCAACCTCATAATATGGTGGGAGGAGTCATTTGGTGAGTTTCAAGTGAAATCCAATCAATAGAACGATGCAATCCTCCAACCAGTCCATGTACGGTTCGAACTTGAATGAACATGAAGTGTCCAATTTCTTTAACCAATTGATTTCGGAATGAGCCCAAAACTTGGGCAGCCTCATAATATGGTGGGAGGAGTTATTTTGTGAGTTTTTAGTGAAATCCAATCCCTAAAACTATTTTTCTGTTCCTTCCGAGTGCCAATATGTGGTTAGTATAATGGTACAAGTAAGCGTGTCGAACCACAGGGATTGATTGGACCTCTATAAATTACTAGTTTTGAAAAAACCCTAACTAAAGAACGAAAGTGACAGATTGAAAGTAGTTTTTATGTTGTAAATGAAAAATAACTTAAAATGCAAGAAGAATGTAGCAGTGAATGATATATTGATGTAGAAAGAATATGAATGAGACCAGGGATTTCGAATTCACCATCGCAAAACCAATTCCATGTTTATAAAGTTAAGCCGTATTCAACTACCAACCTGTTTAGAGTTCGTTTTACATATATATGATCAGCCATATGATGTGTGGTTTTGATCAAATTCTCCTAATCTGCAACCTAATTGGGATGTTCAACTTTGGTCCAAGTTAAGAGTCATTAGCATGCAAGAAAACGTTAAAGAACCAAAGAGAACACATGGCAGGATATTTGCATAGCATTCTCCTTATTCATTCACATGTCTACCAAGATTAAGCATGATGTTTACTATAACCTTGTTCAGATAATCTGTAGGCAACCCTAATGGTGATCAAACATTAAAATCAACACACAAATTTAACAATAGATTCAGTGAATGAAACAAGACGCAGATTGATGAACTAAATACTTTAACTTAGAAACACGGATCAAAGTTACAAGGCTACATCGAAATCCCAGCTATGAATTTAGTTACACATCATGTTCACAGAGATTAAAACGAAAATAAACAACATGAGTGAAAATAAATTCAAGAGAGGAAACCCTTGAAGCAATTCTGATGTTGAACTTCTCCAAGAACAGCCTCCTGCGATGAGACTTGATGGTGGTAATATATGGAACGGCTAGGGTTTTTGTGTGCATGAAAAGAGAGAACAGATGGCCCTCAGGTTGTGAAATTCGTCCAGAATAAATAGGGTCTGTAAAAGTGGCTGAAAGGCAAGTTTTTATGGGGTAAAAGAGGCTACAAGATATTCCAAAGAGATCCTAACAAATCAGCCTTTATTTTGCACGTTTTTGCCTTATTTGGCACCTTCAAAACAGGTCACGAAACTTGTTTCCACGTTTGAATAAGGGTCAGCTCCAAAAATGGCATGTTTTCACTTCTTTTGCCTTCAAATTGATCCTAAAGTAGATGCAACTGCATACTCACACAAAATAGGGTAAAACGCAACAAGTTTAACTCAAAAACATCACAAATAGACTAGAAATGGATGGTATACATGTATAAATATATGAGTTATCAAATACCCCCAAACCTGGTTTTTTGCTAGTCCTCGAGCAAAACTGAAACTAAAAACACACAAGACAATAAAATCTAACTAGACCACTTTCGCTGGCTAAACGATTGCACTGAGCATGTGCAACAAGCCTTTAAACCCCTAAGTGTCCCTCCCTAGTAGGAGGAGTTGTGTCTCCTGAGGGTTTACAGCGATGACGCCCACAAACATCTACATACTTACAAGCAAATTGGTTAAAGCATACTTATGGCAAACTAATAAGAACCAATGAAAGCTTAGTCATACTTTCGAACCAATAGTCTGCCACTTCAAAGAGTCATATCATATGTATACTGTAAAAAAGAAAAAATTACTACATGTCCCATGACTTCAAAGACACCATACTCAAATGCCAAAGATAGAATTCGCCTCAACTCTAGTCCTCACAGATATCACTCAAATTTTCACTCAGATCCTAAGGTGTGGTCTCTCCACAAACATATGTGAGTGATGTTATGTAAAAGGGAATCAAAATCCTCACATATGAAATATGAAATAAAAGCACAATTTATGGGCAGATCTCATGAAAGGAATCAAACACTAAGAATATGGATAGCACACATACTTAGCAGCACCCATGAATACATCCTCAAAGATCAGCTAGGTCTTTCACAAAGTTTGTATTGTACGACTTAGGTCAGGGGTTATGAAAGAAGGGATAGGAAAGACTAAAGCTTGGGACATACCAAAGTGTCTTCCTTGTGAAAGCATCAAGATCTCCTTTTGAATTGATCTTTGTTGTTTGTTCGTGGCGTCCAGGACTCGTGCGATAATGGAAGGATTTAGAACTTACATCCTCTTTGATTCTTTTTCTTTTCTTTTATTTTTCTAAAACTTTGTTTCTTTTCTTTCTTTTTTTTACAATTCCAGCACACATACCTCAGTACACGCCACTTTCTTGATGTAGAGCTCGAATTATCTCTGTCTTCATCACTTTGGTATTCCCCAAACTATAGGATATAGCTGTAATGGGCTAAATATCTGCTAAAAGCGATTGGCTTCAAAACGGGGTAATGGCACACACATAAAGACATGCATAGCCTAACATCGTCTCAATGAGTTCATTCATGAGTGTTACCAAACACATGGTATCTGCGAAAGAGAACAATTCATAGTGTTCAATCAAACAAAAATAATGAGATCATTTGAAGTGAAATTGAAGCAAAAAGATAGGAGCACAAACATTTTAAACCCTCTCAAAGAAGTAAATAGGCTCAAAATCACTCACTAGGGTAGTCTCCACTATTCTTCTTCTAGAATTTGAGCATGATACTTTAACTACCATGATTCCAAGAGTAACAGCTTTGTAAAAAAAAAAATATGATACGAACTTTTTCATGACAACACAATAGTCCTCATTGTAAACCATAGCCCTCATATACATTCACATTAGTAAGCAAAAGCAAACTTTAACCAGAACTAAAAACAAACAAAAATCCCACACCCTTGATCGGTTCATAATTGTATATCATTTTGTACCCTTCTAGCATATGATTTAGTTATGTTTTTGAGTTAAACCTGTGCTTTTAATCTCTTTTATGTTTGTCATTCAGTTAATTGAGGTTTAGGTAGCAATGGGGGCCCAAATATGCAAAATGATCCAAAAACGTGCAGACTGAGTTAGAAATTTGTTTCAGTCTTAACTCCTTCCTCCGAACTTGGATTGGCCCAAATGATATGTGGTTGGAAAGATGACATTCTAAACTTGAAGATGGATGGCTCAATGTCATCAGTTGATTAAGGAAGCCCAATTCGTGAGCCCATGAAGTTTCTTGGTCATGATGAGCTGTGCATGAGATGTGATTTCTGGTGGGGTTCTCCATTAGGCGCATGTGGGAGCTGCACTAGCCAGAAAAGAAGGGAAACTGATTTTCTAATGCATTAGTGTGGTTAGTGGAGGCATTAATCAATTCAGAATTCTCCTTTCATTCTCCTTATAAATACCACTATCATTCATTCCATAAGACATCATCTCTCACATCCTTCACATCTCTCACATCCTTCACATCTTTCACATCCTTCAGATCCTTCACACATCCTTGGACATCCTCCACACCATCCTCCACACTCCCATAATTCCCCAAAGACTCCAGTCATCAACCCAACACTCTAAACAGCCTCAAATCACCAAAACTGTCCCTGCAAGCCTGCCTTCCATTTCCCTACGAATTTCCTCTTTCTCAACCATCACCACTCACCCAAACTCATCCCAAATCACCTTCTTAACCTTCATACATTCTTCTAGACGTGGGGAAGTGCTTGGAGAAGTATTAGGCGTGGAGAAGCTCTTGGAGAAGCATTGGACACCACAAGAACTTGAGAAAGGGTTTTTCTATTCTTATTACATTCATTATGCTTTCTCATTTCTGTTTATGTTTCTTTCCCATTATGAGTAGCTAAATCCATTACTAGGGCTTCGATGTAACCTAACATGAATATTCTGGGTTTATAAATTCCAAGTTTCAAGTTTGATTCAAGATTCATACTCTTATTCATTATGCCTATCTACTTATATGCTAATCTGAATGCCTAGCTACCATTGAGATTTGTGTATTTTGGTTGGAATTAAGTGTAGACACCACATGCCTTAATTCTAATTGAACTATGAATAAGATGAGTATGTATGGACATTCGCCAATAGGGATTAGATACATGCTTGGTTGTTTAAAATATTCTTCTATGCTTAATGGATTTCTGATGCTTGATTTAAGTTCGACAATAAGGACTTAATTAGGGAATTGGAAATACAAGGTTAGGATCAAACATCATGGCCTAATCATACTTTAGCTAGAATCAATCTTTGAATCTGAATCAGACTTGTCACTTGAATCCTTATAACCTAGAATTGGATTGTTATGGTGAATCGAATGCCCTAGTCTCCAAATCTGTTTCCAACCTCAAAACCACTCTTTGATACACTTGTTTACTTTGCCTTTGTTTGCAATTTCGTTTTGTTTCATTTGTTTTCACAAAGTCAATCAATCTCTCTTTAAAATCTGTTTTAGACTTAACTTCTTGTTTCTAGAATTGGGTAATCTAAGTATATAACTAATTTGAACTTCTCAGTCCTTGTGGGTACGACCTCGTACTTGTCTTGCTATACTACTAATTGGCCCGTACACTTGCGAGTTAACAACCCCCAAACCTAAACTAAGCATTGTCCTCGATGCTTAAAAACAAATGAATGGAATGGATGCAATGCAAATTGGCAGAGTGTGCATGGAATGAAATTAAAAAACACAAATAAAATGAAAGAACACAAACCCAGCTAGGTTGCCTCCTAGCAAGCGCTTTATTTAATGTCTAGGCAAGACATGGTAGTGTATATAAGTTGTCATAAACTCGAGAGAATCCATAACTACATAAACCTGCTCCAAAAATGGCATGTTTTCACTTCTTTTGCCTTCAAATTGATCCTAAAGTAGCTGCAACTGCATACTAACACAAAATAGGGTAAAACGCAACAAGTTTAACTCAAAAACATCACAAATAGACTAGAAATGGATGGTATACATGTATAAATATATGAGTTATCAACTATGCAATCCTACAACCACTCCGTGTACAATACGAACTTCGTACGAACATGAAGTGTCCCTTTTCTTTGAGCAATTGATTTCGGATCGAGCCCAAAACTTGGGCAACATCATAATATGGTGGGAGGAGTCATTTGGTGAGTTTTGAGTGAAATCCAATCACTAGAACTTTGCAATCCTACAACCACTCCATGAAATGTACGCACTTGAAGTATCCAATATATTTGACCAATTGATTTCAGATCGAGCCCAAAACTTGGGCAACATCATAATATGGTGGGAGGAGTCATTTGGTGAGTTTTGAGAGAAATCCATTCACTAGAACTATGCAATGCACCAACCATTCCATGTACGGTACGAACTTCGTACGAACTTGAAGTGTGCAATTTCTTTGACTAATTGATTTCGGATCGAGCAAAAACTTGGGCAACATCAAAATATGGTGGGAGGAGTCATTTGGTGAGTTTTGACTAAAATCCAATCACCAGAACTTTGCAATCCTACAACCACTCTATGAAATGTAGGAACTTGAAGTATCCAATTTCTTTGACCAATTGATTTCGGGTCGAGCCCAAAACTTGGGCAACATCACAATATGGTGGGAGGAGTCATTTGGTGAGTTTTGAGTGAAATTCAACCACTAGAACTATGCAATGCACCAACCACTCCATTTACTGTACGAACTTGAAGTGTCCAATTTCTATGACCAATTGATTTTGGATCAAGCCCAAAACTTGGGCAACATCATATTATCGTGGGAGGAGTCATTTGGTGAGTTTTGAGTGAAATACAATCTCTAAAACTATGCAATCCTACAACCACCCCATGAAAGGTACGAACTTCCTACGAACCTGAAGTATCCAATTTCTTTGACCAATTGATTTCGGATCGAGCCCAAAACCTAGGCAACATCATAATATGTGGGAGGAGTCATTTGGTGAGTTTTGAGTGAAATCCAATCACTAGGACGATGAAATCCTACAACCACTCCTTGTACAAGCATTTAACTTCGTGCGAACATGAAGTGTCCCTTTTCTTTGACCAATTGATTTCGGATCAAGCCCAAAACTTGGGCAACATCATAATATGGTGGGAGGAGTCCTTTTGGTGAGTTTGGAGTGAAATCCAATCATTAGAATGGTGCAATGCGCCAACCATTCCATTTACGGTACGAACTTCGTACGAACTTGAAGTGCCAAAAACTTGGGCAACATGATAATATGGTGGGAGGAGTCATTTGGTGGGTTTTCAGTGAAATTCAATGACTAGAAGTATGCAATCCTACAACGACTCCATGAACGGTACGAACTTCGTACGAACTTGAAGTATCCAATTTCTTTGACCAATTGATTTCGGATCGAGTCCAAAACTTGGGCAACATCATAATATGTTGGGAGGAGTCATTTGGTGAGTTTTGAGTGAAATCCAATCACAAGAACTTTGCAATCCTACAACCACTCCATGAAAGGTACGAACTTCGTACGAACTGGATGTATCCAATTTCTTTAAACAATTGATTTTAGATCGAGCCCAAATCTTGGGCAACATCATCATATGGTGGGAGGAGTCATTTGGTGTGTTTTGATTGAAATCCAGGCACTAGAACGATGCAATCCAACAACCACTCCGTGTACAGTACGAACTTCGTACGAACATGAAGTATCCAATTTCTTTGACCGATTGATTTCAGATCGTGCCCAAAACTTGGGCAACATCATAATATGTTGGGAGGAGTCCTTTGGTGAGTTTTCAGTTAAATCCAATCACTAGAACTTTGCAATCCAACAATCACTCCATTAAAGGTACGAACTTGAAGTATCCAATTTCTTTGACCGATTGATTTTGAATCGAGCATAAAACTTGGGCAACATCATAATATGATGAGAGGAGTCATTTGGTGAGTTTTGAGTGAAATCCAATCTCTAGAACTATGCAATCCTACAACCACTCCACGAAAGTTACGAACTTCGCATTTAACCGGAAGTATCCAATTTCATTGACCAATTGATTTGGATCGAGCCCAAAACTTGGGCAACTTCATAATATGGTGGAAGGAGTCATTTGGTGAGTTTTGAGTGAAATCCAATCTCTTGAACTACACAATGCACCTATCACTCTTTTTACGGAACGAACTTCGAACGAACTTGAAGTGTATAAATTTCTTTGACCAAATGATTTCGGATCAAGCAAAAGACTTGGGCAACATCATAATATGGTAGGAGGAGTTATTTGGTGAGTTTTGAGTGAAATCCAATCACTAGATCTATGCAATGCACCAGCCACTACATTTATGGTGCGAACTTCAGACGTACATGAAGTGTCCAATTACTTTGAGCAATTGATTTCGGATCGAGCCCAAAACTTGGGCAGCATCATAATATGGGGGAATGAGTCATTTGGTGTGTTTTGAGTGCAATCCAACAACGACTCCGTGTACAATACGAACTTAAATGCGAACATGAAGTATCCAATTTCTTTGACCTATTGATTTCGTATCGAGCCCAAAAGTTGGCAACACCATAATATTGTGGCAGGAGTCATTTGGAGAGTTTTGAGTGAAATCCAATCACTAGAACTTTGCAATCCTACAATCACTCCATGAAAGGTACGAACTTAAATGCATTTAACTAGAAGTATCCAATTTCTTTGACTGTTTGATTTCGGATCGAGCATAAAACTTGGGCAACAACGTAATATGGTGGGAGGAGTCATTTGGTGAGTTTTGAGTGAAATTCAATCATAAGAACTATGCAATGCACGAACCACTCCGTGTACCGGACGAACTTCGTACGAACAAGAAGTTTCCAATTTATTTGACCGATTGATTTCGGATCGAGCCCAAAAATTGGGCAACATCGTAATATGTTGGGAGGAGTCACTTGGTGAGTTTTGTGTGAAATCCAATCACTAGACCTTTGCAATCCTACAACCACCCAATGAAAGGTACGAACTTCGTACGAACTTGAAGTATCCAATTTCTTTGACCGATTGATTTCTGCTCGAGCCCAAAACTTGGGCAACATCCTAATATGGTGGGGGAGTCATTTGGTGAGTTTTGAGTGAAATCCAATCACTAGAACTATGCAATGCACCTACCACTCCATGCACGGAACAAACTTCGTACGAACTTGAAGTGTCCAATTTCTTTGACCAATTGATTTTGGATCGAGCCCAAAACTTGGGCAACTTCGTAATATGGTGGCAGGAGTCATTTGGGGAGTTTTGAGTGAAATACAATCTCTAGAACTTGGCAATAATAGAACCAGTCCACGAAAGGTACGAACTTCGTTCGAACTGTAAGTATCCAATTTCTTTGACCAATTGATTTCGGATCGAGCCCAAATCTTGTGCAACATTATAATATGGTGGGAGGAGTCATTTGATGAGTTTTGTGTGAAATCCAATCACTAGATCTATGCAATGCACCAACCACTCCATTTACGGTATACACTTCGTACGAACTTGAAGTTTCCAATTTCTTTGAGCAATTGATTTCAGATCGAGCCCAAAACTTGGGCAACACCATAATATGGTTGGAGGGGTCATTTGGTGAGTTTTGAGTGAAATCCAATCACTAGAACTACGCAATCCTACAACCACATCATGAAATGTACGAACTTCGTACGAACTGGAAGTATCCAATTTCATTGACCAATTGGTTTCGGATCGAGCCCTAATCTTGGGCAACATCATAATATGGTGGGAGGAGTCATTTGGTGTGTTTTGAGTTAAATCCAATCACTGGAACGATGCAATCCAACAACCACTCCGTGTACGGTACGAACTTCGTACGAACTTGAAGTATCCAATTTTTTTGACCGATTGATTTCGGATCGAGGCCAAAACTTGGGCAACATCATAATATGTTATGAGGAGTCATTTGGTTAGTTTTGAGTGAAAGGTAAGAACTTTGCAATCAACAGAACTTTGCAATCCTACAACCACTCCATGAAAGGTAAGAACTTCGTACGAACTTGAAGTGTCCAATTTCTTTGACCAATTGAATTTTGATCGAGCCCAAAACTTGGGCAACATCATAATCTGGTGGCAGGACTCATTTAGGGAGTTTTGAGTGAAATCCAATCACTAGAACTAAGCAATCCTAAAACCACTCCACGAAAGATACGAACTTCGTACGATCTTGAAGTATCCAACTTATTTGACCAATTGATTTCGGATTGAGACCAAAACTTGAGCAACATCATAATATGGTAGGTGGAGTCATTTGGTGTATTTTGAGTGAAATCCAATCACTAGAACGTTGCAATCCTACAACCACTCCGTGTACAGTACGAACTTCGTACGAACATGAGGTGTCCCTTTTCTTTGACCAATTGATTTCGGATGGAGCCCAAAACTTGGGGCAGATCATCATATGGTGGGAGGAGTCTTTTGGTGAGTTTTGAGTAAAATCCAATCACTAGAACTATGCAATGCACCAACCACTTCATTTACGGTACGAACTTCATACGAACTTGAAGTGTGCAATTTCTTTGACCAATTGATTTCGGATCGAGCCCAAAACTTGGGCAAATCGTAATATGGTTGGAGGAGTTATTTGGCGAGTTTTTAGTGAAAGCCAATCACTAGAACAATGTAATCCTACAACCACTCCATGAATGGTACGAACTTCGTACGAACATGAAGTGTCCCTTTTCTTTGACCAATTGATTTCGGATGGAGCCTAAAACTTGGGCCATATCATAATATGGTGGGAGGAGTCATTTGGTGAATTTTGAGTGAAATCCAATCACTAGAACTATGCAATGCACCAACCACTTCATGCACGATACAAACTTCGTATGAACTTGAAGTGTCCAATTTCTTTGACCAATTAATTTCAGATCGAGCCCAAAATCACACGAAGTGTCCACTCTCTACAAGGAAAATTGCTTTTCGCGACGAGACAAGTTGGTCACAATAACACCTAATTTCGTCGCCAAAACACAATAGCGACGATTATTTTTGGTTGCCAGAGTGGTCGCTGAAAGCGCGTGGCTAAAGATATCAGGCGACGAAATAGAATTCCGTCGTTAAAAAGTTTTAGCGACCAAAAATTTCGTTGCAAAATCAGACACAGTTCGTCGCCTATAGAGAGCAAGTTGGCACGAGATTACCAAAATTCCCCTCGAACATTGAACCATTTTAGCGACGAAATTATATTTTGTCGCTAAAATGGTTTAGCTACCAAAATAATTCGTCGCTAAACAGGTCCAGGTGGTCGCCTATAGAGAGGGAGTTGCCGCCAGAATGCCAAAATTTCCCACGAACATTTAGCGACGAAATCTAATTTGGTCGCTAAAAAGAGTAAGCGACCAAAATAATTCGTCGCCAAACCGGTCCAGGTGGTCGCCTGAAAATTTTAGCCATGAAATTTTTGGTGGTGAAATAGTGAATTTTCAGATGGAGCAACAAAACATAGTCGTCGCTAAAAAGTGTAAAGATTTATTTATTTATTATTTAATAATTTATATGTCAAGCTTTTGTACATGAATATTATTTAGTCCATAAAGTTTCTGAAAAAAAGTAAATAGATTAACATAAATATCATAGCATAATAGTTGTTTAAGTACACATCAATGTATGCTAGATACAAAAACTCCCCAAAGTATGCACGATACAAAAACCATCAAGTAGCTAGATACAAAAACCCCTTAGATCCCCAAGGTATGCTAGATACAAAAACCACAAGTAGCTAGATACAAAAACCCCTAGACCCCCCAAGATCTAGATACAAAACCATCAAGTAGCTAGATATACACACAACCTAATGACTAAATCCAATATCGTCAAGATCCTCATAAACATTATGTGAACCACCACCATTACGTTGATCATCACTAGGAGAATGACCAACATGCTGGGACGGAACGCCTAAATGTGAGGGTAGAGGACCAACATGGGTTCGCATCCACTCAATGACATCCAAAAGTTTACCTATTGTGCCTGAAGCTCAATCACTGTGCCTTTCAACTCACCAAGCTGTGCCTTCAAGTTCCTCAACCTTTCGCTCCGTAGCCAAAAGAGGAGGCAACTTGACCACTATGCGAACTCTCCACTCAGAGACTAGAACCCAAGCCTCGAATCCTCTTGCCCTTCGCAAGATCTCTAACTGTTGTGGGATAGGGAGTGTGACTTGATCTAGTGGAGTTCTTGAACTCTCTGCCACTTGTTGCTTGGCCTTCTCATACTCTTCATTCATATTCTTCTACAAAAAGAAGCAAAATAAAGATACGTCAATATATATAAATGCATAAAAAGAATGAAGTGAATGAGATGCCAATACCACCAATGGCGTTCATAAATTAGCAATGCCAATTATCCAAAATCAAACAGTCACAAACAAGAAAAGTCTGTTGAGTCTAATACTAGCTGGTGAGTTTAATACTAGCTGGTGAATAAGGGTACCCTGCAAAATTTATCAATCAAAATAAGGGTAGCCTGTACCACTCATCAAGTATTACTCAAATCCATATTCAGTAACAGAATTTCTACCAAAATAGTATCTACACCCAACCTTCATGTCTTAGTGAACTTATAAGCTAAGCAATAACACAACAGATGTTCTCACAATAAAAATGTCTCTCTAGCATCAATTGCCCTGAAGGGATTCATAACTTCGAACATGAAAAAAATAGAGAGTGAAAAAAATTTGGCATCGAACAATGGATGTATCCCAACATATATCCTCTGACAATCTTTAAAATCAGAACGTGCTTACAAATGTAATGAATTAACTACAGGAAACAATATATCCGCAAAGATATAAACTGAACATCAAACCAAAACAATTCCATCGCAGAACAAGTAATCACTAAATACATTTAACATCACATGTTTGAGTTATTAAAGACAGCAAATTTGAAAAATCATTGAATAAACAATGCAACACGGAAGTTTAAATGCATCCCAATTATTCATTATCAGGACAATTTGACAAATTACAACAGAACTTTTAACAAGAAAACTGGTATGAAAGCATGGTTACTCCCATGCTCAACTACTTGTTAATCAAATAATCAATTCTATTTAAAATTCCAAGCACAGCAACACCATGCATTGCCCATGTATATTCATTTATCATCAATTTCCATTCCTAACGGGACTATCAAAATTTCCAAACACTAGCGATACATAGTTCGATTCATCCTGTTAAACCCAAGAAGATTATTGTATTGTAATCGAAAACCAAACAATATCGGCCACAATATTACTCTCAAGCGAAATTTGTTTCTGTAGTAGACATGAGCAATAATACTAATCATAACCGATTCATGATTCACGATTCACAAAAATGGACACCCCTAATAATCGCAACCGCTCTGTTTAAAAACAATCTTAGCATGCACTTTTTTGGTCATCAATATATAAGATCATGGGAAATTTAGAAAACTCAAACACATATCATCATTGTATTTCTAATTAGTACGTTCTATTTGCAATGAATAAAGCCTTTATATGATGCTAAAACCAAAGTACACAATTAGCATCTAAAATAATGGGTCGTCAAAAACTTGCATGACCAGTCTGCTGATTTTTTTGATTGCAGATTATAAACTAAAAAGCCATGAAGAGTACATGCATATATATATATACAGTTATTCTCTTATCCGGATGTATTAACGTGCGGAACGTGCGGATGCTATTGAAAACAGGCAGGAAATCAGGAAAGGGTAGTACAAAATACATAGCCTCCACATGATAATAATGTCCAGATGTCCGCATAGGAGAATTTCTGTATATATATATATACATGAAAGTCAATAGTTAATTGTTAGAAGGTTTAGGGTGGTGCTAGAGGCACCACCTTTGCTCACCACCTCTCTAATAGAGGGTGGGGCCCACCAATGCAGTGGGCCCCACCCTCTATTAGAGAGGTGGTGAGCAAAGTGGTGAGCAAAGGTGGTGCCCCAAATATTTTCCGAAGGTTTATGTATTCCTTACCCCTTTATGTATCTCTGTCTCCTTATCCTCCTATAATGGGCCTTATCCAATTCCACATCCACTTTATATACAGTTATAACATGTACAATGAATAAAATCAGGTTTAAGGTCACATGTCTCTCGTGTAGGCTTAAACTCCATCAATTAAATTCAATTGTCCAATTAAGTGGTACTACACTCAGACACCACTACTAAGGGAAAGAAAAATAATTGCTAAACTGAATAGTTAATCTATGGGACCATGACCCTGCAGCTAGCTTATATATAAAATATAGAGACAACTCTGCAGCTAACTTATATCTAAACTATAAAGAGAACTCAATTAAAGCATAAGCTACATTGGCAAAAATAAATAAATTACTTATAACAACAACAAACCATAAGCTCATCACTACTAGAAAATCAGTCATTACCCGCTGATTATGTAGACACAAATTTATAAAGATGGCTTTTAAATTTGGAATAATCCCACCATGCCTATTAAAGGTTTTTGGGATAGACATTGGTGTGTAATACAAATAACGTAAGTTTTATTTTTTTCCCTTCATATTTGGGTCTCTTTTATCAGTTCCCCAACACTCCTAGGAAACTTATAACAAAAAATTGTTACAAATTCATTATTAGAAAACTTGATATTAAGTACTGAGAACAGAAACACATGAATGACTGTTACTACCTAGAGAACAATGGATACAAATGGGATCATCAGTATGTTTTAGCAACTGGGCATTCAAATTTCTGTCTTCAAATCAACTTAATTGAATTTTTATCTTTTTATTGTCGGAATTGAATTTATCAGTCTTTTTGAATTAAGTGGAGAACATGTAATCAATTACAAATTCTTATAAAAAAAATATATTATCTGACACAAACTAAGTCAAATGACTGGTGGGACTTAAAGCAAAAAGAAAAAGTCATTGGACAACACCAAGTAATGGATACTTGGACATCACAAATTGAAAGGCAAAAAATTGATTCAAAGAAAAAAGAAGAAACCACTGGACAACTCTATCCAATCAAGCACAAGGTCAATATACATCTCCATCATTGGATAATAATTCGATAAGTATATTAAATATAAAATTTGATGGAACTTTGAAAATTGATTTTTGGATTGTAACAATATTAATTACTTAACTTTGAAATTTCATGGCATGTTAAATTTTAGGGCGGTTTGATGTATTAGAAAATGAAAAATTTATGTTGTAATTGAGCTAGCAAAGTCGAAAAAATGCAAAAGAAAAAAGGATTGGACTTGACTTCACCAAAACTTGCTGAACCAAATCATCCAAAATTGGTTAGGTTTCCGTAGTGATTTTTGTCAAAACAAAAAGAACTAAACCGTTTTATTGCAATTGATTCGATTACGATTTTATGATATAAAATCGATCGAATCCAGCACTCCATACTCACCCCTACCTTTGTACACGCAACATTTCACCACTTATAACTCTCTTTTTATATTTTCTTTTTGATTGCCACCTAACATAAAATAAGGTGTCATCATGTAGAGATTAGGTAAACCTTGAACCCACCACACCTCTTCAAATATAGAAAAAGGTATTTGTTGTCTTGGGAAAATGAAATGAGTGTTGGCTATGTAAAACTAAAGGAAACAGATAGAGTTGTTAAAGCGTGTATTATTCTATTCATATAGCCATGTTCTTGTTTTCCTTCCAATGACATAACTTTGAAGACAAAATCAAATGCTATTAGTAGCCACTACTACAAAAATCGAGATAGACGACGGTAATTTACCGTTGTGTATTCTGTTTTTCAACCGACGTGGAATCGACCGACATCTTTTGATGCAAAAACCACGACGGTAAATCACCGCCGTCTATTCATATAAAGGCGTCACATTTGATAAAATAGGGCGTTGTTATCAATTAAAAACGACGGTTTATTTTAAAATACTGGCGTTGTTCAAATATACAACGTCGTAGTCAAATAAAAACCGACGTCTACTCAATAAAAAATAAACAACCTGGATAACTTTAGACGTCTACTCAATAAAAAATAAACAACCTGGATAACTTTAGACGTCACCTTTAGAAAATAAACGCAGCGTTTTAAAAAGGAACAATGTCATTATTTACAAAAATATAGACGTAAAAATAAGTAACCATGACACATATTATAAACTTAAAGGCGTTGAAAAGTCATTTTACGTCATTAATGTAATCGTAGATCGGCGTAGTTAATAATATTAGATGGCCATTTTATTTTTAAAACTGACGTCTATATTTGTATTACCACGTCATTAATAATTTCCAAAACAACGTGATTTTAACTATCCACGTCATGAATAAAACCATAACCGACGTTATTTAGTTTTTCTACGACGTATTTATTTCTAAAGAAGATGTTGTTAATACTTCAAATGTCCTATTTCATAGAAATTCAAACGTGGCTACTACTTTATACTTCGATTATGTAATTAATTCCGCCGTTATTATACTTTTAGACGTCTGTTCTTAACGTCTTATACCGACGTGCAAAATAAATTTCAAAACTGAAAAGACGACATCTTTAATCAAAACCAACGTTGTTAATGAAAAAAAACGTCAATTTTTTTTACAAATATGACGTTGTTAGCATTGACAACGTCTTATTCGGATAAAAACGGACGTCTATTTAATGAAAAATTTAATTTTAAATATCCTCTTTGATAACCTTAGACGACCCTTTCAGAAAACCTACGTCGTTTAAAGTAGAAACAATGTCGTAAGTTACTAAAATATAAACTTAATATGATGGAACCACGACGGAAACTATAAATTGATCTTCTTTGAATGACGTCTAACTAAACATTACCACGACTGTCCGTACATTACCGCCGTTGTTCTATTGTTTTCTACGTTCTTTGAATGAATTGACCGGTTATGATAGTTATTATTTAGACGTCGGTACATATATTATGGATGTAAACGTCGTTAAATATCATTGAGGCGTCTTATTTTGCAATTTTTCAGATTACCGTCGTGTTTTGCATCTGAATCCAGTTTTTTATTCTTGAAAGTTATGTTGCGAAACCTGCATAATGAAAGTGAAAGAAATACATTACAATTTCTTGCAAAATTAATGTCATACACAGCCATTTAGGGCATAAATAATTTCATAAATCACAATAGCATCATTCAATCCATATATCTTCACACCCATCTCGAATATTTTCACTCCCAAACTCACGGGCTAGTTCATCAAATGTGTCAACATTTGGCATCCCTCTAGTAAATGGCTCACACTCAATTCTAACATCACCTAAGTCATCATCACCAATAACATCATTATATTCTCTATTAGGCATTGATAACACTACCGACCAACTATGATGCATTGGGTCGTCAACAAAAAAACTTGTTTGACTTGAGAAGCCAAAACAAATTGGTCATTCCTATGTCCAATTTTACTCAGATCTACAAGGGTAAATCCGAGTTCGTCGACTACAAGGCCAGAAGTGCTATCTATCCAATCACACCTAAAGACTGTGATTGTAAACTTTTGGTAGTCAAGATCCCAAATATCTTGAATGACACCATAAAAACCCATATTTGAGACAATAGGGTTTTTATCCTTGGCACTAGCAACTTGCATAGTATTTGCAAGTAAATAAACTCCACTATTTTGAACTGCTCGCACATCATCTTGTGCCTTGGTGTTAAATTTAACACCTTTAATAAGATAGCTCTTATATGATGGCACTTTGTCATGCTTGGACCACTTGCTAGCCACCTCAAATTTTCTGATACGCCATTATTTTCTTTCTCATTGATTTCCCTTTGAACCTGCAAATTAATCATATGTTAATTCAATGCAACATAGATATGACAATAAATCAAACTCCAATGTTTTATTCAATAACATATACCTTAAAGCGTAACCATTGAATGAAAGTGCTGTTGTGCTTATCTTGTAGCCACTTTGTTCTCTTTTTATATTTTGGATAAGTGGTCTTGAGGTGGATCATATGTTCCCTACATGACACAGAAAATTCTAGTATTCTTGTCCCTTGTATTTAAGAGAAACATAAGGAATGATTTAAAACATAATGATTAAAAGTCATACTCGTTATATGGTTGGACTTCCACTGTATTCTCCAACACATATAGATGTGCCTGGTTCAAAAGGTCCCAATCAACTAAAGTCACTGAGCAACCTGATAGTGGCTTTGAAAGTCCCATCTTCTGGTTTAATGGCACTCCAATTGTTCTAATATCGAGATAAATACTCGATTGCAAAACTCCTGACTTCTTGACTATATAGCACTCGGCAATGCAACCTTCAGGATGATTACGGTTATGAACATACCCCTTTAGCACTTTCATATATCTTTCGAGCGGATACATCCATCTAAAATAAACAGGCCCACATAGACGAACTTCTCGACAAGATGTACTACTAGATGAACCATGATATCGAAGAATGAAGGGGAAAGTATTTCTCAAGCAAACATAAAGTAACTACTACATCTTCTTCCAACTTATCTAGAGAGGAAACATCCACGGTCTTTGCACATATAGAATTGAAGAAGAAGCACAATCGAGTTATTGCATACCTTGCGAGGCTTTTCCAAAAGCAGGCAATTGCCACGAGGAGCGATTGTTGCATCAAGGTATGACAATCATGTGATTTTAGGCCAAGAAGTCTTGAATCTTGTAAAGATACAAGATTTTTTATGTTTGAAGAATAACCTTCAGGGACCTTCATACCATAGAAAGAATTGCAAACCGTTCTCTTCTCTGCTCTTGACAAATTCCAAGGCCACTGGAGGCAAGTGAGTACGTCTTTCTCCATACTCGGGTTGCAAATCAGTCTTGACCCCCATGTTCAATAAATCTAAACGAGCAGCAATCCCATCTTTATTTTTTCCAAGGATCTCCAACAAGTACCAATGATACTATCGCAAATATTCTTCTCAATGTGCATCACATCGAGGGAATGCCTCACAGAATGTATTTCCAATACTCGAGATCAAAGAATTTTGACTTCTTCTTCCAACAAACTCTGTCACCGTCATTTTCACCTCCACCTCCCCCTTTTTCGACCCCCATTTGTAATTAATACCTTCAACCCTTTGTAGCACTTCTTCTCCGGTTAATGGCTTTGGAGGCATGTCATATTCGGGTTCCCCATTAAAAGCTGCACGCTGCCTCCGATATGGATGATTTGTTGATAGCCATTTTCTATGCCCGATGTAACTGATTTTGTGGCCATTTTTCAACTTTGTGACTAGGCGTATCATCGCCGCATATTGGACAAGCTTTATATCCTTTAACGACACAACCAGATAAGTTTCCATAGGCGGGAAAATCATTTATTGTCCACAGTAGTGCAGCTCACGAGTGTAAAGTATTCTCCTATGTGTGCATCATACACTCCTCTAATCCCATCCCACAAATATTTTAAATCATCAATCAAAGGCTCTAAGTAGACGTCTATATCATTTCCGGGTTGTTTAGGACCGAAATCAATAAAGTCAACATCATGAACTTTCGTTTCATGCATAACCATGGTGGGAGATTATATGTAACTAAGATAAGCGGCCAGCAATCGTATACGCTACTTAGAGAAGCGTGGGGATTGAATCCATCAGATGAGAGAGCCAGTCTCAAGTTTCTCGGCTCTTTACCAAACTCGGGCCATTTATCATCAACGAGTTTCCAAGACGGGAATCCGCGGATGAGACATCGGCCGTCAATTGATTTTCTATCGGCATGCCAAGTCAAACTCTTAGATGTCTTACTTGATTGAAACATCCTTTTAAACCTTGGAATTGGTGGAAAATACCACACCACCTTTCTTTGGGACACCCTCTTTCAAAACTGAATCTTTGCCTTCCTTCCACCTTGAGATACCACAAGTAGGACAATTAGTTGAATCTTCATAATCCTTCCTATACAAGATGCAGTCATTGGGGGCATGCATGGATTTTCTCATAACTCAGCCCCAATGCACACAAAGTCTTCTTTGCCTCATACATAGAGGAAGGTATTGTATTTTCTTACGGAAGCAAATCTCCTTGAAGTATCAACAATTACGTAAAAGCAGACATCACTCATCCCATGTTTTGCTTTCAAATTGTATAACTTCACTAATGCGACAACTTTGTGTACTTACTACAACCAGGGTACAAGGGTTGATCTCCATCCCCAATCACATTGGCAAACTCATAAGGATCGGACCCAACATCACCTAAATCATTATCATCCATATCTATTTCTTCGAAACAAAACTATCCCTACTATGGTTATCATCTTCATCCACATTTCTACTAGCATTAGTAGTTGACTGCCAAGGTTCTCCGTGAAATGTCCAATTCTTATAGCTTTGGTCAACTCCATTAAAGTACAAGTGGTCCCTTATAATTCCAACCCCAAACAATCGAAAATTCCCACATTTAACACATGGACAATGAATATGTGTTGTAGTTAGAAAGATTTCCTACGACAAAATCCAAAAATGCTTCCACCCCTAACTCATATGCCTTCGATCTTCTATCCGCATGCATCCATGACTTATCCATCAACGACACTATAATATATAATAAAGTAAAATGACAAGCAATGAATATCACTACAGAATATTATGTACATTTTAAAAGCAAGTAATATGAGTTCTGACGACGGTTTTTCCAAAAACGACGTATTTTATAAAGCAGACGACGGTTTTTGTAATAACAGTCGTCTTAGGCTACTAAAAGAAAAAAGTGAACAAAGAAGATTATATAAATTTAAATAAGTATAAGATACAAGCAGCGGTTTTTATATAAAACGGCGTATTTTATAAAGCAGACTACGGTTTTTGTAATATGATCGTCTTAGGCTACTAAAAGAAAAAATGAACAAAGCAGATTATATACATTTAAATATAACAAGTATAAAATACAGACGACGGTATTTTACATAAAACGACGTATTTTATAAAAAAGACGACGTTTTTTAATATGATCGTCTTAGGCTACTAAAAGAAAAGAGTGAACAAAGCAGATTATATAAATTTAAATAACACGTATAAGATACAGACGACGGTATTTTACATAAAACGGCGTATTTTATAAAGCAGACGACGGTTTTTACATAAAACGGCGTATTTTAAGATTCTGACGACGTTTTTTACATAAAACAACGTATGCTAAAAAAAAATTAAATCTCCTTTGCCATTCCACATCCAAGAACAAATTGAGAACCAAATAAATATAACACGTATCTGAAATATTGATTAAGACCCATAGCAAATGAATTTTTATGAAAAGCATGCAAGTATTAAGACCCATCACGACAGAGAGTGATTAAGAAAACCTATCTGAAGAACCATTCCTATGAGGACGCATAGCAAATGAAGAACATCATTCAATGAATAAAAAAGCAAAGTCATATTACGTTTGTACTTAAGAACCCGAACAGAATATCATTAAATGAATAAAAATTAGAGTGAAGAGATTAGGGTTCGAACTTAAGGTAAGCGCAGAGTGATAGGATAAGAATTAGAGCAGGAGAATTAGGGTTCGAACTTATTGCATTCGACGAGGCTGGAGAGCACAACTAAAAATTAGAGTTGAAGCGAGAAAGCGAATTATTTAACACTTAGAGCGGAAAATGAAAATTTTAGGTCACGCGTGAATTTTCAGATTGCGCGCTTCTTTAAACATCGACGAAACAAAATAAAACCGTCGTTAAAGTTTTAATTTTAAACGACAGTTATTATTTTTGTAATCGACGTTATTTAAATTTTCTACGTCGCTATATAATAAAGATGGACGTCTAATTGATAAAATAAATGTAATTTAAATCGAAGGTAAATATATAAAATATGACGTTTTAAATACAATATAACGTCATTAAAATAAGAACGCCGTCGTCAAAAATATTAAGTATCCAGGATTGGTGTTGCTGGGATTCGAAATTGTATCGCTTGGGTGGAATTGAAAGAAAACAAAAGAGAAAACCGGCGTCGTTTCAATAAAACCTAAACCCTAACCCTAAACCCTAAACCCTAAACCCTAAACCACGAACACCGAACCCTAATCCCTAAACCCTAAACACTAAATTATTTTAAATTAAAAAATAATAAAATAATACAAAAGGTTAAGGGTGGTTTTGTCTAAACCCAAAAATAAAAAGAAAACCGTTTTCTTTTCAATAAAACCTAAACCCTAAACCCTAAATTATATAAATTTTAAAATATTATAAAAAATTATAAAGCATAAGAAAAATTAACCAAAAATTGCTACGGACTCCTTATTACAATGCCTTGTGTACTAGGATGATAAAAACATATTTTTAATATATTTGAATTTATCACAAGAATGGATGACACAAGCCCCATAAGAATATGTTATGAAACTATAAGTGTTGTAGTGATTTATCAATAAATTTTTTGTCACGAATTAAATTTAAAATTTTTACTCAAAAAACATTTTTTAAAGCATTAGAAGTAAGAAAATATATCAATGAGAGCATTATAATTTCTGTTTTTTGGAATTTTTTACAATTTATTACAAATATTATAAAATAATTTCAATTAAAATCAAATAAAACCACGTCGTTATGAATTCATAACGGATGTTGTAATATAATTAGACGTCGGTGTAAAGTAAAATATAGATGTTGTATGTACCGGCGTTTTAAATATAACTTTGAGCGTCGTTATTTTTTTATAGACGACATATTAATCACTTTACACGTCGGTGTGAAGGAAAATATGGCCGTTGTATTTACCGACGTTTTAAGTACAACTTTATACGGCATTATTTTTCTATATATCGCCGTTTTAATAGATTTCGACGTCGGTAATATTTTTATTACCTACATTTTAAGTGCAACTTTATACGGCATTATTTTTTAATATATCGCCGTTTTAATAGCTATAGGCGTCGGGAATAAAATATCGCCGTTGTATTTACCAACGTTTTAAGTAAAACTTTATACGGCATTATTTTTCTATATATCGCCATTTTAATATCTTTAGACGTCGTTATTGTTGAATATATCGACGTTTTAATATTTGTTGACGGCAATTTGAATGAAAATAATAACTTTTTTTTAATATAACGCGAGTTATATTTGTATACATGTCATTTCAGATACGTACCAACGTGGTTTGGTTGTTTACATTTCATTTTGGTTATGTACCGTCGTGTTTTTAAAAAAATTCTTGTGATTTGATAATTTTATACAAAATTTTAATTCATACTAAAAGAAAATGTAAATTATAACCAAAATATTTACAAAAATTTTCAATTCTTGTGATTAATGTTTGTCTAATTCCCTAATCCATATGAAGGCTTACAAATTCTGCCCATTCCTTCCTGATTTCATCAATGGCTTCTTGGGGGTATGGTGATTGATCTTTTCCTCGGCATATCTGCAAGCCATAAAAATAATAAAAAAATAAAATGTTAAATAAAAAAATAAAAATAAAATGTTAAATATTAAAATATATAATTTTCCTTTTACCTTCTTCTCAAATTCCAGTGCAGGATCCTCGATGATGTCTTTCATAAAGCGCATTACATAGTACCCACACTCTACATTGCTTGGTTGCTTTGGAGTGCCTTTTAGAGTTTTCCAAATGGGTGATTTCTGCCGTGCTTGCCTATGTGGGTATTATAGGTTACGATAGCACTTGTTTCAAGGCAACAAAGTGTTATTGAAAATACGAAACATAGTTGATAAAAATAAACACTGAACAAACAAAACCGTCGTGGTAATTATATACAGGCGTCGGTTCTTAAAATAAAATGACGTTATATGATAATTAAGACGATGGGAACTTAGAACCGACGTGGTATGTTATAATTACGACGTAAAATAACAAATTTCATATTTATCCTTAAGCTTAGAAGAAATACAGATAAAATCAATTGCAGAGAAAATTAGAGTACGAGAGAGAGAGAGAGAGAGAGAGAGAGAGAGAGAGATAGTGGGATCACTTAAGTGAAGAAAGCTTGCTATACAAACACATATGAGTAAATCAACTTACGTGTTCACCATGTTTTTGCACTCGTCATCAATTAGTCGGTTTGGCGGTGGATCCAGAAAATAAACAGTCTCTCTCTTTGCTCTCACAATGAACAAGACCCAATGAAAGCTACACACACAAAAAAAAACATAAAGGTTAAACACTTTAATGTACAATGCATCATACAAAGAAAATCTTGGTAAGGTGACTAACCCTGGATTGTAAGGCATCAAGAAAATCTGTTCCCCATCTGTCCTTTGAAGTCTAGTAGCTAACGCACGTGATCTTTGAGTTAATGAGCCGAGTTAGCACTAACTTGAGCGGGGTCCACAAGGCCAACCATGTTCAACATATTTGAAGTTTTCAATGTTTCAAATAGGCACCTAAATATATGAAATGATCCAATGAGTTATTCCTTTTTAAAGAAAGAAAAGTTTAAAATGAAAATTTGATAAGGACAATTACCTCATGTATACAAAGAATGACAGTGGCTCCAACTTCTTCCATTGCTGCAATTTGACTAATATCTTCGTGCAAGATGAAGGTTTCACGATCATTTCCAAACACTTCCTTCTCAATTGTTAAGGTCATAATCCTATCATGAACCCTCAATGTCGTCTCGACATAAGAACAAAGGGCTTGTAGAGAAGAAGGCAAGTCTCCCACTTGTTGTTCCTTCTCGGGAACATCCATGACCTTGGCCTTCTGTTTTAAAAATACACAAAGAAACATGTTCAAAAAAATTACATGAATACAAAAACCGACGTGGTATTTATATCTGACGTCGGTTCTTAAACTAATACGACGTTATATTACATTTCAGACTGACGGTAAATTAAAACCGACGTGGGATATTATAATTACGACGCAAAATACTTTCCTTTTTCAAATTCACAGATTAACAAATTTCAGGTTTATCAACTTTCTTAGCAAAAATACAGAAAAAATCAATTCCGGAGAAAATTAGAATGACAGAGAGAGAGAGAGAGAGATGGTGGGATAACCTATGTGAAGAAAGCTTGTGATACAAGTAAACTAAATAGGTCACCCTCTATACCGTCGTGGAATGTCTATCTCAACGACGGTTTTTCAAAATTGTGACGTGGTGTATTATTTAAAACGTCGGAACTAATAACCGTCGTTGTATTACATTTATAACGACTCTAATGATAAATAACGACGTCTAAAAATTAAGAAACAGTGAATTTAAATCATTAACTTACCATTTTTCTTCCCAGCCTTGTTCTCGCATTGTTATTTTCTTCCTCAAAATTGATGGCTTTCACACCAATTGCCCCAGAGCGACTTGCTTTGTCGGACATTGGATTTTTGGGACTTTGCTCTTGAGCTTGGATTTGAAATGGAGGAGTTGACTGTTTGATCATGTTGGCATCAAAATTTGGAAGCAGTTGGCGCACTTGATTGATATATTCTCCCTCTCACCGCTACCAATTGTTGTGTTCTAGCCTCAAATTTCAGTTGCTCTTCTTGCACAATAGTTACGAGACGTTCTTGAATTTATCTTCAAACTTTACCCTCCGTTGTCTAGGTAAATTGAAGTATTTCAGTGGAAACCCCAGTCCTCGCAGCTCTAACTCTCCTGGATGCTCGGGACCCAAAGCCAAGGTCAACACATCATTGCTTCCCGATACGGTGAGAGTGCCTTCAGAGACTTTTTGTTGCAATTCATCCTAACACAAAGACACATTAAAGTCAACAAAAGCAGGAAGTCAGATCCACATGCAAGTCTAATTAAAAATTAAATGCAGTCTATTACAAATTTAAAACAGAAATTGTCTAAATTTAGAAGCTTACAATTATTTTTGCTTTTTCTGCAACTTTTGGATCGGGAAAGTTACCTGTTTGTCTTCTACGGCTTTCTTTCATAAGGTAGATCGATCGATTTCTACCGGGCATGGTTTCCTCCAAACTCTCCTCCAAACCAACATATCCTCGTCGAGACAACCGATGATTGTACTCGCATTTCTCCCTCCTCTGTTTTTGTTCGGTATGCATGACCTCAAATTCTTTGGATAACCTTGAAGCTACAAAGGCATCCCACTTGTGCTTTCAATATGAATGGATATAGTTTAGGGGTTCATTTAACTTCTCCTTCTCATTGATGAATGGAAGGATATGCTGCCTAGTTAGTTTATTCTTGAAATCCTTCCATTTCTTTCCAGTGAGAAGATAAGACCATGTTCTTGCCCCCTTGCCTACAACAAAAGCCATGCCAATGGCTTCCCAAATATGCTCTTTTACATCGTTGTCCACTTGTTTCCATTTAAGGTCAGAAAGTGGGACTGCGGAGCGTGCCAAGACACCAATGTAGGACTGCATCTCCTTATTTGCAAGGCCATATGGTTGACCCTTTTTGTTGTACTCAATCACCGGCTTGATTTTCTGAAACTTTCTCTTCACAACACGAGGCATTGTGGTTATACCACGCCACGACTTTGGTTCTTCAACAAAAGTAGTCGTCTTGTCTGAAGCTTTATCGTGAGAAGATACAAACTTCATCTTCTTAGAGGATTTGGTTGTAGCTTGTGAAACTTCAAGATCTTTATCTTGATTCTTTTCCAAGGTAGCTTTCTTTTTGCTCAAGCTAGAAGCCTTACTTTGAGATTGAGAAACCATGTTCTGAGATAAAAATCAAACCTGCAAGTGAAATTATTTCATATTATAAACTACTAAACACGACGGTAATTTTAATAATACGACGTAGTATTTAACATCAAACGACGCTATCTAATAAGTAATGACGTAATTTAAATTTATCACGTCGGTAGTTATTTACCGAAGTGGATAAATATATAAAGCGTCGTAGTATTTAGTTTCACACGACGCTATATACTAACCACCGACGTTATTACTGTTTTATCACGTCGTAGTTAATTACAGACGTGGTTTAATTAATAAAACGACGTAAAGAATCAGTTACCGTCGTCTTATTAACATGAACGTCAAAAAGCAAATAGTTATTTTGCTTTATATTATATCAAATTGGAAAAGATTAAATGAATTACAAAACTAACACTTATAATGATTTTCATCTTTTGCTATTGAGAAAAAACATGGAAATGGCAATATTTCATAATTTTCAAACATAGAAAACGAAGGTAGAATTTATTTTATGGCGTCGTTATTTAAATACCGTCATCATTATATACTTCCGACATCTCAAATAAGACGGCACCGTCGTCGTATTAACAAGATACAAAAACAGTGTATTGGTACGATACCCTTTCCTTCTTTGTACGTAAAGTGAAAAACGAAAATGATTTTCAAAAGAAAAAAACATATAAACATTTCAAAAGATAAAACATATAATGAAAGTTTAAAAAGTACGAAGCAATGGTTACCTTTTTCTTGCAACGAAAGTTTTCTCGGGTTTTCTCGTCTTTGAAGTGGTATGTTCTGGTCGATGTGACGCAGCGAAGTGTGGGAAGACGATTAGTTTGAGACAGGGGACGAAGACGAAGAGTGGGGACTTGGGAAGGATAAGCGAGAGGAGTGTGAAATTTTTCTCGGTAATCGAAGCGAGTGCAACTTTAGTAGCAAAATATTTAAATAATGTCGAATTGTTACATAAGACGACGCTATTTATAAAAAATGACGTGGTATAAGTAAAATAAAACGACCTCATTTATAAGATACCGACGTAGATACCAATGGAAAAAATCTTTTCAAAAAATTAAAACGACGGTTCACAAATAGGCACCGACGTATAAAAATTAATACGACGCTCATTTAAGGGAAACAGCGTGGTTACTACAACTCTATACGACGGTATTATTACATTATTCGCCGTTGATTGTTTACAATTAAACGCGTCATGATTTATAATAGAACCGACGTGGTTAATAATAATAATTTCTAACATGCGATACGTCTGTTAATAATACATTACCGTCGTGTTTATTTTATTCTTAACACGTCGGTATTATATGTAAACGGCGTCTATAATTACTACGTCGGTATATTTACACATACCGACGTTGTTTATTTGTCTTCTGCTTTCTCAGATTGGCATGTTTCATAAGACGACGCTTTTAAAGTTTCATGCGTCGTCTTTTAAAAATACCCAAATGAATTTCCAATTTTTAGGTGTTTTAGTATCTAATCGACGTCGGTTTTTATATTACCATCGTCGTTTAAAATTTAACGACGGTATTTATTTGGTCCGTCGTCGTTTTACCGACGTCTATTTCGATTTTTGTAGTAGTGAGCACACCCAAAAATCAGCAATGACCAGTCGACGTTGGTAGATTATAGGATAACAATATGTACATATTATAAATATACTTGGACATCACAAATTGAAAGGAAAAATTGAATTCAAAGCAAAAGGAAGAAACCGCTAGACAGCACCAACTATTACTAAATGTGAAAGTTTTAATAAAAAAATCTAAATGCATTTGGAGACTAATATCACATCGCGTAAAAGGAAAATTATGAAGGGACAGTTAAACTTAAGAGATGTTAAAAGAAAATAATAAAGGGACTGGTCACTCAAATATATTATTTATCTATTTTGTATAATAGGATAGACTGATGACTCAAATGGTCTATTTAGAGCAATACACACTCCAAGCTAGGACACTGTTAAGTTAATGGTGGCTGCAAAGTTGCTATTGTTTAAAGGGGACTATTAATTGTATCTAAAATTAACAATAGACCCAAACTCAAAGCAGTAGCTAGTCATTGTTTTTTTTACTTGTGCATAGACAAAGACAAAGAAACCTTGAAAAGAATACACACCCACATGACCAACTTCCAACTTCAAACTTTTTACTTCAATTATATAAATGAATTGTTATATTCTTTCTTCCAACAGATAGTAAAGAAATTCAGATTTAATCCAGAAGTATCAAGCAAACATTGAAGACTTGGAAAACAATCCATCAGACTCATGATCACTAAAACATAAAAAATGAAATAACTATTAGGTATGTATGCAAGTGAAACATCTCAAATTTGACACATAACCCACATCAAATGGAAAACATGGTATTCATATCAAAGACAAGAACCAGAACCCAACCCATATACTAACCACATTACAAATGAACACACAAACTACATATACACACACACACACACACACACACACATACAAAAGCAGAGAAGAAAGCAGTTTTCAGTAAATCATAAATGACCAAATAAATATTTCCAAAACAAAACTCAAATCATACAGAGTAAATAGTCAATCATACCTATGAAAGGCAGAATATGAAGGAAATTGTGAGAGGAGGACTTCGCCAGTTCAATGGTTCGGGGTTGCAATGACCTTGTTATTAAGACAAAAACTCAGATTTTATGTTGAAAGAATCAAAATCAAATAACTATAGAAAAATTGTTGAATAAACAAAATATGAAAATACAGTTGAATTGCGAGATGGTTTGTAATCGAGGAGATTCTAAAGACTGCAGTAGCTGAAGGGTAGATGATATCTGGAAATAACTCGAGGCCATCAGAAAATACAGCCATGTTGCAAATAATTATTTCTAAACATATATAAACATAATTGAATGAGTGGAGTTGCAACAACTAGTACAATTTTCAAGTTCTTTTTCCGTAGCCACTTTGTGATCCTCCTTAGCTTTGTAGCTTGTGGAAATGTTGATGGCCTAGATTCAAAGAAAAGAAGATCACACAAATGCTGAGCATCCAAACCACAATGTAAATGTAAAACCTTTGAAGATGCAATTTTCAAAATAATGCTAAGAACCAAAAAGGAAAATTAATACCTAGTATTATATAGCATGTATTTAAATTAGGGGAAAATAAGATTTAATTAGCAAGAATCACTCACTGTGACAAAGACCTTGCCTCCTTCAAAAAGTCCTTAAGCACTCTTCACAACCCTCTACGAATAAATACAATTAAGGAATCAAAAACATGATTAAGAGAATGATTAGGAACAATCATGAAAAACGAAAAGTCATTTATTCAGAAAACTTGGAGATATTCTGGTATTAGTAGATTGGAGATGTATCGTTTACATCAGCTGCAGAAGTTCATACTACAGCAAAAAGATGTTTTAAACATGATATTCTAATCCCTAGTGAGGACACCTAAAATTCCATGGAACTATATTTATTATTTAAGGTGCTACATATAGGTATAGGTATCCTTTCTTTTTATTAACAACAGGTCCTACTTTCTTTTTCCAAGAAACCTCGGCTAGACAAGAGAAAATGTTATTAACCACTTGAAAATAAAGCTTGTGTATATATTTAGCTAACGAAAGTATATACGCATCGCCTTGCCTTGCCGCCCATTTTGCACTAGAATATTATTGAGTTCTAATATTGTTTCATTTTGACATTTTGTAGGTAAAAGTTGAAAACTTATTAAGAAGCTAATTTGCAAATTGAATCAATCAAAAATTTGCATTTATGTAGCTGATAATTTGAGTAATATTCTAGCTGTGGGATGGAGGAGTTTACAGTATATATATTAAAACAAAGAAACAAACAATAAAATAGGAACAATCAAGTCAGATGCTATAGGCTTTAATTTAATAATAAGGGCTGAAGTCAGTAAGGCCTTTGTTGGTGCCATAAAATTTAGTATAGATATAGAATGAAGACAAATCTATGAGTTTATAAAAAGAAAATAGCAAAATCAGAGGCTTATAATTGGACCTGGAGATCATAATGGTACATCAAAGTCAAACTATTTAGACCATAAGGGAAAAAATAAGTCCTTCCCCTTTGTACTTTTTTTTTGTTGTTGACAGAAATGCAATAGTTTTTTTTTGTCTGTATCTCTGTCTGAGACATAAAGCACCAAAGAGGAACAGAATAGAATAACCAATTGTGTGTCACGACCTGACTCCCCTAGCACGATATTGTCCGCTTTGGGCCTCCGCCCTCACGGTTTTGTTTCTGGGAACTCACGAGCAATATCTTCCCAGTGGGTCACCCATCCTGGGATTGCTCTAGCACAAACTCACTTAACTTCAGAGTTTCAATGAATCTGAAGCCAGTGAACTCCCAAAAGGCCTCGTGCTAGATAGAGACGTGCCCACACATATAAGGCACATCACCCTTCCCTCCCCGAGCGATGTGGGATTGCTCACCGTTCTTGCTTTCCCAAGACACGGGTCTTACATTGTGTACCCCATATAGGCCCAAACATCAATAACACTGTGATTAAAAACAATGGAATCAAAAGTGATGCAAATGATTCTGCCTATGCAAAAGGAAAAAAAAAATATTTGGCTTGGATATTGAAATATTGGCTTAGCTTGAAAAGCAGTCTTTCTGTGATGAGGGAAAGCACTAAAAATCAGTTCCGATTTAAATTCCTGGGTATCTATTTCCGATTTTCCTTGGTTATTTTCTTAGCAACCAAATAGAATCTACAATTGAAAATCAGCCCTCAAAAGAAAATGAAGGTAAGCGAGACAAGGTAGACTCACCGAGAAGCTTGCCGCTAACACACTCGGTGAGGAGGACTTCGGAGATGGAGTTTTGAGCTGGTCTTCAATTTCTGACCCTTGTAGGGAAAGGCGTGCGAGATGGAGGATCGCTTTGCCTACGTCGGTGAAGGATTGCTTTGCCCGACGTCGGTGGGGGATTGCTTTGCCAAAGTCGAGCAGCGGAGAGTGGGTGAGGAAAAAACGATTTAAGAACTTCTTATTTTTCATTTTACTAATTATACTTTCTAGACTAGCCCCAAAACCTATTTGGTCGCTAATATGCTAACATACATAAACAGATGTCGTTTTAAGTCTTAAAATTTTCAAGCACACAGTCTGCGACGAAATAAAAACGGTCGCTATCCTCACGAAATTTTAAAGCACGAAATCTTACTTAGCAACAACACATGAAAACTTAGTGTTCATATGGAAATGCTTATGAACACCTTGTGATGCCCTTGGCCGCTGAGCAGGCTATACTTTGGCAACTTAACGGCTCTGTGTTTAGTTTTCTTGTGCTTCAAGGAACCTGATGTGGGTTCGGAGACTGTTCCTTGAAGGGATGCGAAAGGTGTGCCACTACTAGTGATACTCTTCTAGTAGAAAGAGGAAGGGTTTATGGATATGACTGCACTCATTTATCCTTTCTTCTAACCAAGGCCACTGTGCTCCGAAGAGGGGAATTTGGCTTTAGATAGGTTCTTTCTCTGCCTCAATGAAGAGGACTTTTAATGTTTCAAGTATAATTAAGCAAACTGCAGGAAAGGCAATGTTCTAGTCCGTTTATCGGACTGAACACTCGATGCCAAATCTTTGTACTAAAATCAGTCCGATAAACATGTTATTTTCATTGATGATCGAATACAAGCCTGGTTAGACCGAGACTGATCTAAATACAATAAATTAACAAACAAGAAAAACTTAAAATTGACAGGACCCGACCCAGATTCCACCTCGAAACCCTAGCCAAACCCTGCTGGTTTGCCCGACATCAACCCATGTCGGGCCCACAAACTAAACAAGTTCCCTCTTCCCGAAATTTACAAAGAAAGGGGCCAAGACTTCTGCCGAAAAACGGGCAGAGTCTCCCCTGAAACAAGGACTATTCCAAACTTTTCAACCTATTGAAACACAACAGATATACTATACCCAAATGCCAGCATGCATACACAAATACATAACAGGCCTCCGGCCAAACAAATTTAACCCTAAAGGATGATACAGAGCAATCTAAGAGTCAGCGGAAATATAATTAACGGAATACAAAGTTTAGGGTTCAAGGACAACAATCCTACCCTTCCAACGAAGCTCGAGAAGAGAAACGGACGGCCGAACAGTAACGAAGCGACGACTACGGTTTGGGAGGCGCAAAACAGAAAGGGTGTGAGTGGACAAAAACAAGGTTTTACATACTTAAATCAAAGTACTAACCCCACCATTTAAAAACAATGCGAACCATGCATATGCAACCTTTAATATACCTTATTGATTAAAAAACCGTACTACCTCAAAGTACGTGAGAGTAATCCAGCTCAAAACCTTTTTCCGAACAAAACAACCCTTTTACTTTTCCTGAGGCATAACCTCCCAAAACACGAACTCACATACGTATGTATAAAACATAAACCGAAATAACATTTAAAATATCAAACAATCTGCCAAGAAACCCAAACTTGACAACAATATAGAAATCAATTGTAGTTCAAATCATATATATAAATATATATAAAATCAGGATTTACAATCCCATAAGTAAAACCTATCAAGTACTGAAATCCAATCAAGTACTGCAACCGAAACAGGTAAACAGTTTCCCAAACTTCCCCACTCTCACAACCACGTGCTCACAAGCACGACAAGCGAGGAACGATCCTCACTAAAATAAATATGAATACTGTTAACTCGCAAGTGTACGGGCCAATTAGTAGTATAGCAAGACAAGTACGAGGTCGTACCCACAAGGACTGAGAAGTTCAAATTAGTTATGTACTTAGATTACCCAATTCTAGAAACAAGAAGTTAAGTCTAAAACAGATTTTAAAGAGAGATTGATTGACTTTGTGAAAACAAATGAAACAAAACGAAATTGCAAACAAAGGCAAAGTAAACAAGTGTATCAAAGAGTGGTTTTGAGGTTGGAAACAGATTTGGAGACTAGGGCATTCGATTCACCATAACAATCCAATTCTAGGTTATAAGGATTCAAGTGACAAGTCCGATTCGATTCAAAGATTGATTCTAGCTAAAGTATGATTAAGCCATGGTGTTTGATCCTAACCTTGTATTTCTAATTCCCTAATTAAGTCCTTATTGTCGAACTTAAATCAAGCATTAGAAATCCATTAAGCATAGAAGAATGTTTTAAACAACCAAGCATGTATCTAATCCCTATTGACGAATGTCCATACATACTCATCTTATTCATAGTTCAATTGAAACAAAAGCATAAGGTGTCTACTTTAGTTTCAACCAAAATACACAAATCTCAATGGTAGCTAGGCATTGATTAGCATATAAGTAGATAGGCATAATGAATAAGAGCATGAATCTTGAATCAAACTTGAAACTTGGAATTTATAAACCCAGAATATTCATGTTAGGTTACATCGAAGCCCTAGTAATGGATTTAGCTACTCATAATGGGAAAGAAACATAAACAGAAATGAGAAAGCATAATGAATGTAATAAGAATAGAAAACCCTTTTCTGAAGTTCTTGTGGTGTCCAATGCTTCTCCAAGAGCTTCTCCACGCCTAATACTTCTCCAAGCACTTCCCCACGTCTAGAAGAATGTATGAAGGTTCAGGAGGTGATTTGGGATGAGTTTGGGTGAGTGGTGTGTTAAGAAAGAAGAAATTCGTAGGGAAATGGAGGGCAGGCTTGCAGGGACAGTTATGGTGATGTGAGGCTGTTTAGAGTGTTGGGTTGATGACTGGAGTGTTTGGGGAATTATGAGAGTGTGGAGGATGGTGTGGAGGAGGTCTGAAGGATGTGAAAGATGTGTGTTAATGGAATGAATGATGAAAATGAGTTATCGAGACCTCTTTATATATAGGCACAAGGGATGGGTGAATCAGAATTAACAATCAATTCTCTTCTCTTTTGGCTATTGCAGATCTCACATGCAGCTCACCCATGCTCCCACATGCAGCTATGGATACTTTTCTAGCTTTGCAGCTCCCACATGCTACTATGGATACTTTTCTAGCTTTGCAGCTCCCACATGCAGCTATGGATACTTTTCTAGCTTTGCAGCTCCCACATGCAGCTATGGATACTTTTCTAGCTTTGCAGCTCCCACATGCTACTATGGATACTTTTCTAGCTTTGCAGCTCCCACATGCAGCTATGGATACTTTTCTAGCTTTGCAGCTCCCACATGCTACTAACACATGCTCCCACATGCAGCTCCCGAGGCCAGTATGACTAGCAACTTCATGGGCTCACGAATTGGGTTTCCCTCAAGCAACTGATGACATTGAGCTGTCCATCTACAAGTTCAAGATGTCATCTTTCCAACCACATGTGACTTGGGCCAATCCAAGTTCGGAGGAAGGAGTTAAGGCTGAAACAAATTGCTAACTCAGTCTGCACGTTTTTGGACCATTCAAACATTTGGGCCCCCTTTGCTACCTAAAGCTCAATTAACTGAATGACAAACATAAAAGAGATCAAAAGCACAAGTTTAACTCAAAAACATAACTAAATCATATGCTAGAAGGGTACAAAATGATATACAATTATGAACCGATCAAATACCCCAGGACCTAGATTTTGCTAGTCCTCGAGCAAAACAAAACAAAACAAAGGTAAAAACAAAAACAAGAAGTTAACTAGACCACTTCCGCAGGTAACTCGATTGCATTGAGCATATGCAACAAGCCTTTAAACCTATAGGCATCCCTAGTAGGAGGAGTTGTGTCTCCTGAGGGTTTAACAGAATACGATACCCACAAACGCTTTCCCGACTCTACAAAACAAAGCGGTTAGAAAACCTTTGAAATCAACTAATGAAAATGAAAGAAAACTTGAGTCATACCTCCAACACCATAGAGTTGCCAAGAGAAGTGATCAATCAGTGTGTAAGGTGGAAGCTATAGCTCAAAGGCACACGGCTTCAAAGCAAGCACACTCAAACTTTGAAGAAAGAACATGCTTCGACTCTAATTCTCGCAGAAAGTACTCAATCACTCGGAACCTATGGTTTTATTCTCTCAAGCAAGCATGAGTGAGTATATGACAGAGAAGCACAATTTTTGGTTAGATCTCATGAAAGGAATCAAATACTAAGAATAGAGATACACACATACTTACCAGCACCCATGAATACATACTCAAAGATCAGCTAGGTCTTTCACAAGGTTGTAATGAAAGGCTAAGGTTAGGGGAAATGGAAGAATTGGAAGGAAGAACAAGTAACTTAAGAACATACCAAGGTTGCGTTGCATTCTTCATTGATCTGCAAGGTATCTTTGATTTATAATGGCATGGATGCAAACTTGATGGTATGACTTGGCATACACCTTATTTTTCACGCTTAGATCATATCGAAACACTTTCTCTTTTATTTTTCTTATTTTCTGATTTGATCTGCTTCTTCTTTAACTTCATTGCATAGATTCACACTAATTTTCTTTCATGTGCATGGCAAAAACTTCCTTGCTTCAAACTTCATCTTGTCAAACCTTGGTAGATTCCTAAGCTATAGTGTATGGCTATAAAAGGTTAAGTATCTCAGATTGAGATACAAAGGTAGGGAAATGATGAGGGTGGTAGAAGAAAAAGGCTTGAAGTGTTTGGCTTCAAGAGGGCTGATGGAACACACATATGGGTACGATGAAAAGAAAGCATATAGAACGGTTAAGCACACATAGCCTAGCATCACTTCAATGAGTTCATTCATGAGTGAGAGCAAGCACATGGTATCTGCAAAAGACAATCATCCTTAGTATTCAATCAAAATGGAACAATGAGATCATTTAGAGTGAATTGAAGAAATAAGTAGGGATGAGAATTAGAAACACTTTAAACCCTCTCAAGAAAGCAAATAGGCTCGATATAGCTCACTAGGGTAGTCTCCACTATTCTCCTTCAAGAATTTGAGCATGGTACTTTAGCCACCAGAATTCTAAGAGCAAAAGCTTTGTGAGTGCAAAAATTCTGATATGAAAACCTCAATGGCAACTCCATAGCACTGATTAAATGACATTCTTAAAAAAAAAAATTAGTGACAAAAGAAAACAAATTGAAAACCTTCCCCCACACTTAAATGAAGCATTGTCCTCAATGTTTGAACCATAGATGATTGAGAACTTGTAAATAATAAGGTGAAAAGGTAAGAAAGGATTTAGAGAAACTCCCCTTGATGCAATTAGGTCGACCGCTACTAAACACCTTCTTCTTGAACACATGGGTTGCCTCCCAAGAAGCGCCTTAGTTACTGTCTTGGCAAGACATTAAGCAACAAACTAAGTTGATGGTATGAAGGGAAGTTGATCCACCACACGACCAGTTTGAATGCCAGCTGAAATTCCCTCATAGAATGGCTTTAAACGTTGTCCATTTACTTTGAAAGTCGAGCCATCTTTAGGGTTTTGAATCTCCACAGCTCCATAGGGAGAAACATTGACCACGGTGAATGGGCCAAGCCACCTTGACTTCAATTTTCCTGGAAAAGACGCAAACGTGAGTTAAACAAAAGAAGCTGTCATACCTTTGGTGAACTCTTTCCGTTGAATGTTTTTGTCATGGTAACTCTTGGTTCGTTCTTTGTAAAGCTTTGCATTCTCATAAGACTCATGTCTTAACTCCTCCAATTCATTGAGCTGAAACTTCCTAGCTTGGCCTGCCTTGTCTAGATCAAAATTCAACTTCTTGATGGCCCAAAGAGCTTTGTGTTCAAGCTCCATTGGCAGGTGACAAGCTTTCCCAAACACAAGACGATAAGGGCTCATTCCGATGGGAGTCTTATATGCAGTCCTATAAGCCCATAATGCATCATTGAGCTTGGCAGACCAATCTTTCCTTGTATGGTTCACAACCTTCTCTAGGATGTGCTTGATTTCTCTGTTGCTTATCTCTACTTGGCCAGAAGTTTGAGGATGATATGGTGTAGAGACACGATGGGTGATGTTGTACTTTTTCATGAGTGTTTCGAATGGCTTGTTACTGAAGTGGCTACCTCCATCACTAATGACAGCCCTTGGAGTTCCAAACCTTGTGAAAATATTGTCCCTCAAGAATTTTAGCACAACCTTGTGATCATTGGTTTTGGTTGGTATGGCTTCTACCCATTTAGACACATAATCAACTGCAACAAGTATGTAGTTGTAACCAAATGAAGATGGGAATGGTCCCATGAAATCAATACCCCAAACATCGAAGAGTTCCACAATGAGTATGTTGTTCAATGGCATTTGATTCCTGTGGCTTATGTTCCCCATTCTTTGACACCTATCACACTTAACACAAAAATTAAACGCATCTTTGAATATAGTGGGCCAAAAGAAACCAGATTGCAGAATTTTAAGTGCAGTTTTCTTAGCTCCAAAGTGACCTCCACAAGCCAATTCGTGGCTATGCTTAAGTATGCTTTCTTGCTCTTCTTACGGAACACACCTTCTAATGAGTTGATCAGGGCAATGCTTGAATAAGAATGGTTCATCCCAAATATAGTGTTTCACCATGGAAAAGAACTTCTTCTTGCCCCGAGACGTTAGATCATTTCTAATAACACCACAAGCAAGATAATTAACAAAATCAGCATACCATGGCTCTTTGACTTGGGCAACATATAATTGTTCATCCTGGGAAAGTCTCATTCAAGGGTAGCACAGCTTCTCCTTGTTCTTCAACCACAATTCTACTCAAATGGTCGGCCACCACATTCTCACTTCCCTTCTTGTCTCGAATCTCCAAATCGAACTCTTGCAATAAGAGAATCCATCTAATCAAGCGTGGTTTGGCGTCCTTCTTAGTGAGCAAGTATCTAAGAGCTGCATGGTCAGAATAAACAATTACTTTAGAACCAACAAGGTAAGAACGAAATTTTTCTAAAGCAAAAACCACGTAAAGCAACTCCTTCTCTGTTGTGGAGTAGTTGAGTTGAGCATCATTCAAGGTCCGGCTAGCATAATAAATCACATGGGGAAGCTTGTTCTTCCTTTGACCTAAAACTGCACCAATAGCAAAGTCAGAAGCATCACACATTATTTCAAATGGTAAAGACCAATCCGGAGCCATGATAATAGGGGCTGAAGTTAGCTCCTTCTTCAAGGTAGTAAAAGCATCCATGCAAGCTTCATCAAACTCAAAAACAACATCTTTAGCAAGAAGATTACACAATGGTCTTGTAATGTTTGAGAAATTTTTGATGAACCTTCTATAGAATCCTGCATGGCCTAGAAAACTTCTAACTCCTTTAATCGAGGAAGGGGGTGGTAGATTCGATATGAGATCGATCTTGGCTTTGTCCACTTCAATTCCCTTGCTTGAGATCACATGGCCTAGCACAATACCTTGTTTCACCATGAAGTGACATTTCTCCCAATTCAAAATCAGATTTGTTTCTGGCATCTTTTAAGCACTAGAGACAAGTGGTGAAGACATTCATCAAAAGATGATCCAAAAACTGAAAAATCATCCATAAATACCTCAATGAATCGTTCCACCATATCTGAAAAGATTGCCATCATGCATCTTTGGAAAGTTGCCGGAGCATTGCACAAACCAAATGGCATCCTTCTATAAGCAAATGTACCAAATGGGCATGTGAATGTGGTCTTCTCTTGGTCTTAGGAGCAATGGGAATTTGATTATAACACGAATACCCATCAAGAAAACAATAGTAAGCATGGCGGATAAACGTTCAAGCATTTGATCAATAAAAGGTAATGGAAAATGATCTTTTCTTGTGGATGTGTTCAACTTCCTGTAATCAATACAAACTCTCCAACCAAAGGATGACAGTGTAGGAACTAGCTCATTCTCGCTCGTTCTTCACAACGGTGATTCCGGACTTCTTTGGAACAACTTGCACAGACTCACCCACTTAGAATCTGAAATTGGGTAGATGATTCCTACATCAAGTAGCTTTAAAACTTCGGTTCTCACCACCTCTTTCATGTTGGGATTTAGTCTCCTTTGGGCATCACGGGATGGTTTGCTATCTTCTTCCATTAAAATCCGGTGCATGCACATGCTTGGACTTATTCCTTTGATATCTGCTATGGTCCACCCAAGGGCAGTTTTATGCTCCTTTAGAACTTTGATTAAGCTCTCTTCTTCATGTGAGGTGAGACCTGCAGCAATTATGACAGGAAGAGTTTCATTAACACCCAAATAAGTATATTTAAGATGACTAGGCAGAGGTTTAAGTTCTAGCTTTGGCGGTGTGATAATGGATGGCTCTAATTTCGTGGAGGATGGTCCAAGAGGCTCAAGTGGTGGCCTAAATGATGGTGAGTATGGCTGGAACGCTTCTAGGGCAGCTACCACTTCTTGGAACTCCGGTTCACAAAGATCTTCCTCTTCTTGTGTTAGAACAACTTCTAGAGGATCATTGGACTTTTCCTGCAAAATTTTGGAAGAAACTTCATGATCCACAACATCAATTGAAAAACAAGTATCAAGAGAGATAGAGGGTTGAGCTAGAGCATCAAACACTTTAAATTCAACAGTTTCACCCAAAACGGTCATGGAGAGGGTGCCATCTTTCACTTTGATGATTGTGTCTGCGGTAGCCATGAATGGCCGGCCTAAAAGGATAGGATCAACACGATCCCCATTTGGGTTGTCTTCCATGTCCATCACTACAAAATCAGCAGGGAGGATTAGTGTATTAACTTGAACTAAGATATCTTCTACAATACCTTTTGGATATTTGATAGAATGATCAGCTAGTTCAAGGCGCATCAAGTCTTCTTCATTCCTTCTAAGCCAAGCTTTTGATAAACTGAATATGGCATTAGATTGATGCTTGCTCCCAAGTCCAACATGGCTCTTCCAACCTTCTTGTCTCCAATGTTAATTGGAATGTCAAACCGCCAGGATCTTCTAGTTTTGGTGGAAGCTTGCTTTGCAAAACAGCACTTACATTCTTGTTGAGCCTCACTTCTTCATTTGGAGCAAAATTGAGCTTGTGAGTTTTCAAGTTCTTGATGAACTTTCCATATGCTGGCATCTGTTCAATAACATCAAGCAAAGGCAAATTGATATTAACTTTACTCAAAATATCATAAATCTCTTTAAAAGCCTTATCTTGCTTTGCTTTCTTTAGACGGCCTGGAAATGGAATTGGTGGAACATATGGAGCGGGTGGCACGTATCTATCTTCTTGATGATGTGGGGGCACAAATTTGTCATCCCTTCTATGCAATTGGAATGGATTAGGTCCCTGCGAATCTGAATTGGCCTTAGGAGCAGATTGTTGCCCTTGGGTACTGTGGTCTCCTCCTCCTCTTCTTCGTCCTCTACAACAACAACATCATTTGAAAGATTAGAATCAACTTTGTTATCAACTATCTTACCTGTTACGAGCACGTGAATGGCCTTGGCTTCTTGGTTATTTGGATTGATCACGGTTTGGCTTGGCAATTTCCCGAGGTTGTCTTTGGGTTATCTCCGCAGCTATTTGGCCTATTTGAATTTCCAATTTGGAGATGGCAGCTTGTGTAGTTTGTTGGAAATTAGATTGGTTGATTGCCATTTGCTTCACTATATCCTCCAATGATGATGATTGTTGTGGCCTTTGGAATGAAGAGGGATTGGCTTGATTCTGTGTATTCCTCCATGAAAAGTTTGGATGATTCCTCCAACCTGGATTATAACTTTGAGAGTATGGATCATTTCTTGGACCTTGGTTGTAGGAACTTACCAACTTAGCTTGCTCTTGCACAAATTCTGGATATGCAGCCCCAAGTGGACAAGCTATGGTAGCATGATCATGAGTTTCACAGATGCTACACACTTCCTTCGGAGGGTTTCTCGAGTTCAATGCAAGAAGAGCATCCAGCTTTTGTTCTAATTTTGAAATCTGCACACTAGAAGCATCATTAGAACCACTAACAACACGTTTACCTCTTGTATCAGTGTGTTGGGTCTCCATTGCTATTGCCTCAAAGAGTTCATACGTTTCTTCGGGAGTCTTGGTTTTATAAGAACCACCTGCAAAATTGGTGACAATATTACGACTAGAAGGGGTTAGTCCTTTATAAAACATACGCATTTGAAGTTTCAAAGGAATCCCATGATGAGGACATTGATTGAGCAGCGCATTGAATCTCTCCCATGCTTCACAAAACGATTCATCATCTTGTTGTGTAAATGAGAAGATCTTGTCCCTAAGCGTGTCAGTCTTTTGCGTGGAGAAGTATTTCTCCAAGAACTTCTTCCGAATGGCATCCCATGTAGTGAGTGAACCAGGCTTTAAGGAATTGAGCCAATACTTCGCCTTATCCTTCAAAGTATAAGGAAACACTCTCATTCGAAGTTGATCTTCCGTCACATTTGTCAAGGGGAAAGAACTCACAGCAATAATAATATCCTTTATATGAGTTAATGGATCTTCATTAGGTAAACCATAAAAGGAAGGCAACATATTAAGATGAGAAGATTTAAGCTCATAGTTTCGAGCTACGGGGGGTAGCAAAATGCTTGAAGGAGATGCTGGAATTATTGGGATATCAAGGTCTCCCATTAACTCATTGGCGGCCATCTCTTCTTCTTCTTGGTCTGAACTTGCTTCGAATTTGAAAGTGAAGAACCAGGGAGGTCGAGTGTGGAGAGCAAGACTTGTGAATGTGGCCAGAGCTTGCTCTTTTGCAGTTGACAACTCTCTTTCTAGTCGATTCTGAATTTCAGAGATCACTCGATTGGGTTGCAACTTTGGTCTTCCTTCCAATGATCTAGAATGTCTAAATGAAGACCTCACTTGATCAATGAATGGTCTTTTAGACATAAACTACCTGAAATAGAAAAATTTGAATTAATTAGAAACACTAAAAGAATAGGGTAACCTTGGGCACATAACCGGGAAGAACTTTCGTTCGGTCCTGCAAACGGCGCCAAAATTTTGTTAACTCGCAAGTGTACTTGGCCAATTAGTAGTATAGCAAGACAAGTACGAGGTCGTACTCCACAAGGACTGAGAAGTTCAAATTAGTTATGTACTTAGATTACCCAATTCTAGAAACAAGAAGTTAAGTCTAAAACAGATTTTAAAGAGAGATTGATTGACTTTGTGAAAACAAATGAAACAAAACGAAATTGCAAACAAAGGCAAAGTAAACAAGTGTATCAAAGAGTGGTTTTGAGGTTGGAAACAGATTTGGAGACTAGGGCATTCGATTCACCATAACAATCCAATTCTAGGTTATAAGGATTCAAGTGACAAGTCCGATTCGATTCAAAGATTGATTCTAGCTAAAGTATGATTAAGCCATGGTGTTTGATCCTAACCTTGTATTTCTAATTCCCTAATTAAGTCCTTATTGTCGAACTTAAATCAAGCATTAGAAATCCATTAAGCATAGAAGAATGTTTTAAACAACCAAGCATGTATCTAATCCCTATTGACGAATGTCCATACATACTCATCTTATTCATAGTTCAATTGAAACAAAAGCATAAGGTGTCTACTTTAGTTTCAACCAAAATACACAAATCTCAATGGTAGCTAGGCATTCAGATTAGCATATAAGTAGATAGGCATAATGAATAAGAGCATGAATCTTGAATCAAACTTGAAACTTGGAATTTATAAACCAGAATATTCATGTTAGGTTACATCGAAGCCCTAGTAATGGATTTAGCTACTCATAATGGGAAAGAAACATAAACAGAAATGAGAAAGCATAATGAATGTAATAAGAATAGAAAACCCTTTTCTGAAGTTCTTGTGGTGTCCAATGCTTCTCCAAGAGCTTCTCCACGCCTAATACTTCTCCAAGCACTTCCCACGTCTAGAAGAATGTATGAAGGTTCAGGGAGGTGATTTGGGATGAGTTTGGGTGAGTGGTGTGTTAAGAAAGAAGAAATTCGTAGGGAAATGGAGGGCAGGCTTGCAGGGACAGTTATGGTGATGTGAGGCTGTTTAGAGTGTTGGGTTGATGACTGGAGTGTTTGGGGAATTATGAGAGTGTGGAGGATGGTGTGGAGGAGGTCTGAAGGATGTGAAAGATGTGTGTTAATGGAATGAATGATGAAAATGAGTTATCAGACCTCTTTATATATAGGCACAAGGGATGGGTGAATCATAATTAACAATCAATTCTCTTCTCTTTTGGCTATTGCAGATCTCACATGCAGCTCACCCATGCTCCCACATGCAGCTATGGATACTTTTCTAGCTTTGCAGCTCCCACATGCTACTATGGATACTTTTCTAGCTTTGCAGCTCCCACATGCAGCTATGGATACTTTTCTAGCTTTGCAGCTCCCACATGCAGCTATGGATACTTTTCTAGCTTTGCAGCTCCCACATGCTACTATGGATACTTTTCTAGCTTTGCAGCTCCCACATGCAGCTATGGATACTTTTCTAGCTTTGCAGCTCCCACATGCTACTAACACATGCTCCCACATGCAGCTCCCGAGGCCAGTATGACTAGCAACTTCATGGGCTCACGAATTGGGTTTCCCTCAAGCAACTGATGACATTGAGCTGTCCATCTACAAGTTCAAGATGTCATCTTTCCAACCACATGTGACTTGGGCCAATCCAAGTTCGGAGGAAGGAGTTAAGGCTGAAACAAATTGCTAACTCAGTCTGCACGTTTTTGGACCATTCAAACATTTGGGCCCCCTTTGCTACCTAAAGCTCAATTAACTGAATGACAAACATAAAAGAGATCAAAAGCACAAGTTTAACTCAAAAACATAACTAAATCATATGCTAGAAGGGTACAAAATGATATACAATTATGAACCGATCAATAGGTAACTCACGATCATGTATAAAGCCTCTTCCATGTCCAACACTACAAAATCAACAGGCAAAATTAGCTTGTCAACTTGAACTAAGATATCTTCCACTATACCTCTTGGATATTTCAGCGATCGATCAGCAAGTTGCAAAGAAATAGTTGTTGCCTTCAACTCCCCAAACCTAATTGAAGGTACACTGAATAGGGCATTAAATTGATGCTAGCCCCCAAGTCAAGCATAGCCTTTTCCACTAGCTTGTCTCCAATGGTGATATTGATAGAAAAACTGCCCAGATCCTTGAGTTTAGGTGGGAGCTTTCTTTGAAGCACATCACTCACATTATCGACACCATCACCATCTCATTAGGTCCATACTTCCTCTTATAGGTGTTTAGCTCCTTGAAAAATTTCCCATACGCTGGCATATTCCTAATGACATCAAGAAAAGGTAAATTAACATTCACTTTACTTAAAATATCAAAAATTTCTTTAAATTACTTATCCTGCTTGGCAAGTCTTCCAGAAAGGGAATGGGAGGAATGTAAGATTTTTCAGCTTTTTCAGCTTTGTGAAGATTTATAGCTTGGCGAAGGCGTGGCATTGCTTGGATCGTCATTCGGTTCCTCATTTTCTTCTTGAGTTGGACCTGCATTCACATGATCAGATTCATTAGTAACTTCATTGCCAACTCCATTATTAATAACGTTACCACTTCTAAGTGTTATGACAGCTTTGGCTTGCTCTTGGTTCCTTTGAAGTATCAACTGGTTGGCTTGGAAACTTCCTGGGTTCTCTTTGACTCAAAGCATCAGCAATCTGACCTAATTGTGTCTCCATTTTGGTTAGAGCAGCTGAATGTTGTTGGAGAGTACTATTGGTAGTTTGCTGGAATTGAACGGTGTTTTGAGCTAGCATTTTGACCGTATCTTCAAGGCAGGCTTTGGTTGGAACTTTTGAAATTGATTGTTATTCTTCCATGAGAGATTGGGATGATCTCTCCAACCAGGGTTATATGTATTAGAGAATGGGTCATTCCTTGGCCTCTGATTGAGCTAGAATTCATGAGATTCACTTGCTCTTGAACGAATTCGGGATAAGCCCCACTAGCTGAGCATTGATGGGTAGGATGACCTGGTATGTTGCAAATGGCACACACCTCAGCTATCTTAGGCACCATATTGAGCACAGAATCGAGCTTCTTTTCCAAACTAGCCACCTGCAAGGCAAGATCAGTATTAGAACTCATTTCATACACACCAATTCGTTTACCTCTTGTATCTTTGTGTTGAGCATTTGATCCCAACATCTCATAAATGTTATATGACTCCTGAGCACTTTTTTTCTTCAAAGCTCCACCTGCTGCATTATCAACAGTCGATTGACATGTTCGGGTTAGTCCATCATAAAAAATTTGCATTTGTAAGTAAAGAGGTAACCCATGATGTGGACATTGCAGCAAAAGCCCTTTGAAATGCTCCCAACATTCATTGAAGGGTTCTCCATCATCTTGTTTAAAGTTAAAGATTTGCCCTCTCAAAGTAGCTGTCTTTTGAGTAGAGAAAAACTTCTCCAAAAATTTCTTAGCTACGGCATCCCAAGTGGTGAGTGAACCAGGTGCTAAAGTCATTAGCCAACCCTTTGCTCTATCTTTCAATGTATAAGGAAAAGCCTCATCCTCAGATTTGCTTCACTCACTCCCTGCAAAGGTAAGCCACTCACAACATTGTAGAATTCCTTCATATGCGCTTATTGGATCTTCATTAGGTAAACCGTAAAAAGAAGGAAGCATGTGAAAATGTGAACATTTGAGATCATAATTTCTAGCTTCAATAGGCTGCAAGATGCACGAAGGTGAATTTGGTATAACCAGTTGCGCATAATCCTCCAAAGCTCGATTGTCATCGTTATTGCCTGCCATCTCTTCTTCTCTGTCAGAATTAGAGTTATCGAAAGAATCTACACTTGCTGATCTAGAATAACTATTGTCCTCTTCTACACGGCTAGTATGAGCAATAACTGTTGGATTTCACTCAAAACTCTCCAAATGACTCCTCCCACCATATTATGAAGTTGCCCAAGTTTTGGGATCGATCCGAAATCAGTTGGTCAAAGAAATTGGACACTTCACGTTCATACGAAGTTCGTATCGTAAATGGAGTGGTTGGAGGATTGCGTAGTTTTACTTGTTGGATTTCACTCAAAACTCTCCAAATGACTCCTCCTACCATATTATGATGTTGCCCTAGCTTTGGGCTCGATCCGAAATCAATTGGTCAAAGAAATTGGACTTTCAAGTTCATACGAAGTTCGTAACGTAAATGGAGTGGATGGAGGATTGCGTAGTTTTACTTGTTGGATTTCACTCAAAACTCTTCCAATGACTACTTCTACCATATTATGATGTTGCCCTAGCTTTGGGCTCAGTCCGAAATCATTTGGTCAAAGAAATTGGACACTTCAAGTTCATACGAAGTTCGTAGCGTTAATGCAGTGGTTGGAGGATTGCGTAGTTGTACTTGTTGGATTTCACTCAAAACTCTGCAAATGACTCCTCCCACCATATTATGATGTTGCCCTAGTTTTGGGCTCGATCTGAAATAAATTGGTGAAAGAAATTGGACACTTCAAGTTCATACGAAGTTCGTACCATAAATGCAGTGGTTTGAGTATTTTGTAGTTTGACTTACTTGATTTCACTCAAAACTAACCAAAGGACTCCTTCCATGATTTTATGATGTTGCCCTAGTTTTGGCATTGATCCGAAATCAATTGGTCAAAGAAATTGGACACTTCAAGTTCATACGAAGTTCATATCGTAAATGGAGTGGTTGGTGCATTGCATAGTTTTAGTGGTTGGATTTCACACAAAACTCTCCAAATGACTCCTCCCTCCAAATTATGATGTTTCCCAAGTTTGGGATCGATCCGAATTCAATTGGTCAAAGATATTGGACACTTCAAGTTCATAAGAAGTTCGTAGCGTTAATGGATCGGTCCGAGGATTGGGTAGTTTTACTTGTTGGATTTCAATCAAAACTCTCCAAATGACTCCTCCCACCATAGTATGATGTTGCCCTAGTTTTTGGCTCGATCCGAAATCACTTGGTCAAAGAAATTGGACAATTCAAGTTCATACGAAGTTCATATCGTAAATGGAGTGGTTGGTGCATACATGGTTTTAGTGGTTGGATTTCACACAAAATTATCCAAATGACTCCTCCCTCCAAATTATGATGTTGCCCTAGTTTTGGGATCAATCTGAAATCAATTGGTCAAAGATATTGGACACTTCAAGTTCATACGAAGTTCGTAGCGTTAATGGAGTGGTTGGAGGATTGCGTAGTTCTACTTGTTGGATTTTACTCAAAACTCTCCAAATGACTCCTCCCACCATATTATGATGTTGCCTTAGTTTTGGGCTCGATCCGAAATCAATTGGTCAAAGAAATTGGAGACTTCAAGTTCATACGAAGTTCGTACCACAAATGCAGTGGTTTGAAGATTTTGTAATTTTACTTATTTGATTTCACTCAAAACTAACCAAAGGACTCCTTCCACGATTTTATGATGTTGCCCTAGTTTTGGCATCGATCCGAAATCAGTTGGTCAAAGAAATTGGACACTTCAAGTTCATACGAAGTTCGTATCGTAAATGGAGTTGTTGGTGCATTGCATAGTTTTAGTGGTTGGATTTCACACAAAACTCTCCAAATGAATCCTCCCACCAAATTATGATGTTGTCCAAGTTTGGGGATCGATCTGAATTCAATTGGTCAAAGATATTGGACACTTCAAGCTCATACGAAGTTCGTAGCGTTAATGGATTGGTTGGAAGATTGCGTAGTTTTACTTTTTGGATTTCAATCAAAACTCTCCAAACGACTCCTCCCACCATATTATGATGTTGCCCTAGTTTTGGGCTCGATCCGAAATCACTTGGTCGAAGAAATTGGAGACTTCAAGTTCATATGAAGTTCGTATCGTAAATGGAGTGGTTGGTGCATTGCATAGTTTTAGTGGTTGGATTTCACACAAAACTATCCAAATAACTCCTCCCACTATATTATGATGTTGCCCTAGTTTTGGGCTCGATCCGAAATCAATTCGTCAAAGAAAATGGACACTTCAAGTTCATACGAAGTTCGTAGCGTTAATGGAATGGTTGGAGGATTGCATAGTTTTACTTATTGGATTTCACTCAAAACTCTCCAGGTGACTCCTCCCACCATATGATGATGCCCAAGTTTAGGGCTCGATTCGAAATCAATTGGTCAAAGAAATTGGACACTTCAAGTTCATACGAAGTTCGTATCGTAAATGGAGTGGTTGGTGCATTGCATAGTTTTAGTTTTTGGATTTTAGACAAAACTCTCCAAATGACTCCTCCCACCATATTATTATGTTGCCCAAGTTTTGAGATCGATACGAAATCAATTGGTCAAAGAAATTGGACACTTCAAGTTCATACAAAGTTCATATCGTTAATGGTGTGGTTGGTGGATTGCGTAATTTCACTTGTTGGATTTCACTCAAAACTCTCCAAATGACTCCTCCAACCATATTATGACGTTGCCCTAGTTTTGGGCTCGATCCGAAACCAATTGGTCAAAGAAATTGGACACTTTATGTTCAAACGAAGTTCATACAAAGTTCGTACCATAAATGCAGTGGTTGGAGGATTTTGTAGTTTTACTTATTTGATTTCACTAAAAACTCACCAAAGGACTCCTCCCACCATATTATGATGTTTCCCAAGTTTTGGGATCGATCCGAAATCAATTGGTCAAAGAAATTAGACATTTCATGTTCATACGAAGTTCATAGCGTTAATGGAGTGGTTGGAGGATTGCGTAGTTTTTCTAGTTGGATTTCACTCAAAACTCTCCAAATGACTCCTCCCACCATACTGTGAAGATGCCCAAGTTTTGGGCTCAATCTGAAATCAATTGGTCATAGAAATTGGACACTTCAAGTTCATACGAAGTTCGTATTGTAAATGGAGTGGTTTGTACATTGCATAGTTTTAGTTGTTGGATTTCACACAAAACTCTCCAAATGACTCCTCCCACCATATTATGATGTTGCCCAAGTTTTGGGATAGATCCGAAATCAATTGGTCAAAGAAATTGGACACATCAAGTTCATACGAATTTCATAGCGTTAATGGAGTCACTACAAGGAAAAACAGCTTTTGCGACGAAAATTTCAACGACCAACCATATTTTGCTCTCCAAAAAGGGACATCGGTGACAAAAATTTTTCAGTTGATCCCCAAAAGGTTCGTGATATTTAGACATCCGTCAATACTTGAGTCAACTAAATAGCGACTAATTTCTTTGGAAGGGCAATGAAATTGGTTGGTGGCTAGGCTAGGACTTGGCGACGAAATATATATTTGGTCGCAATTGTTGGAATTGGGTTCGCGCCAAACTCTAAAATTCATTGCGACGAAAATTTGGGTCGCAATTGTTGGAATTGGGTCGCCAAGATCTGCAGTTTAGAAAGTCAAATCTTTAGTTGGACAGAAGGCCCAAGACGTCAAAGGCTCATCCTACATTCGTAAAAGCCCAAAATGGGAGCCAGCCGAGCCCAAATGGCCCTCCAGCCGCAATTATTGACCAAAAAGTCTGTGGTCAACAAGGCGCTTCGGAGACATCAGCGCATCGGACACCAATGTTCGATGCTTTATGTTTCTTTCCAACTACAAATGCCACGTCTCCCTTCAGACAGAAAATGTTCGAAACAAGTACCTTAAGGAAATCTCTCTCACTTGGAGGATTTTTCGAAGATTGGTAAAACCACACCACGATTTGGTTTAATCACTGGAAAATCCGAATATGACCCATCAAATCAGAGGAAGTAACAGCAAGTGGAGGAGCGCAGTAAGTAGAGGCGTTTCACACCACCATTAATGTGATTGCCACCGCATTTAATGCGGTATGGCCACTATTCCCATCTGATCGGTGCATAATTACATATCATTTTGTACCCTTCTAACTTATGATTTGGTTATGTTTTTGAGTTAAACTTGTGCTTTTAATTTATTTTGTGTTTGTTTCAGTGTAATAAGCTTAAAACTCAATAAATGCATTTTGGAGACATGTTAGCTCAAACGGTGTCTGCAGATCAGTCAACTTCACGGATTGGACTGTACTTGCTCAAGAAGAACCAGACAATGAGCCATACATCATTGGAAAGATACGGAAGTCTATTTTCTGGAGCATTTTACGGTTCATGATTCCGAGTCCTCTAGAGGAAGTTATGCAAGTTTTTGCAGCTTAAGGTCAAAATCGGCAGGATCTGCGTTACTGGGCCAAAAATCACATTTGAAGGTCTTTCCGATTTTTCCTTGAGCTGGGCTGCATATGCTTGGAAAGATAATTCAAAGAACTTCAAGATCCATATTTTTCCAGATTTTTCAGAATGGAGGAACAAGCCCAAAACGAGCCCAAAAGAAGACTGCAATGCATTGTCAAGCATGACATATGCATGATGAAATGTTATTGATTGTGGGAAATTTTGGTGGAGCATATTCAATACATATAATTGGAGTGGAGTTTTGCAGCAGCCAAATGAAGTAAAATAAGATGAAGTGGGAGTTGCAACACTAAGCTTAAAGACAAGAAGAATTGTTTTCAAATGCAATTGTGTGAATTAAGTGTTGTAAGTTGGTTTGTAGGTAGAAGCAATACTTAATTCAGATTTTCACTTCCCCTAGGCCTATATATAGTGAGGTTCTCCAAACTTGTAAACACACCCCAAGGGGGAGCTCTCAAACATCTCTCTAGAGCTCCTCCCCTTTTCTCCCTCAAATTCTCTTAGTTTTCCTTTTAGTTCTCAATTGTTGTAACAAAATCCTTTTGCTAAATTTTCCTTTAAGTTTTTCTTAGTTGTAATTTATTTTTCATTGTAATGTAATTTCTTTTCTTAAGTTTTCAAGTTTAATTAGTTTTCAAGTTTCAATTATAGTTCTTGTTCTTATTCATTATGCTTATAAGTTAATATGCTTGTTTGAATGAGTGATCACCATTAAAACTTGTATGTTAGCTATCTTGGTTTGAATTAAGAGTAGACACCATGCATTAATTCAAATTGAACTATGAATAGGAAGAGTATGTATGGACATTCGACAATAGGGATTAGATACATACTTGGTTGTTTAAAACATTCTTCTATGCTTAATGGATTTCTAATGCTTAATTTAGGTTCGACAACAAGGATCTAATTAGGGAATTAGAAATACAAGGTTAGGACCAGACACCATGGCTTAATCATACTTTAGCTAGAATCAATCTAAGAATATGAATTGAACTTGGTAACTAATTTGCTTGAGTTAATTTCTTTTCTTTCTTTCTTATTTTATTTATTTTCTTTTAATTTCTGTTTTGTGCAGGGAATCAAATTGAATCAATCTATCATCAATCCTCGTGGGATCGACCTCGTACTTACACAAGCTATACTATCCAACGCCTCGTGCACTTGCGAGTTAACAAAATTTTGGCGCCGTTGCCGGGGATTGACGGCATAGTTTGGTTCTATTTTCTTTCCCTACTTATTTTGCTTTTGTATTTCCTTTTTCATTTCAGTTTTTATTCCTAATCTTTTTAATTCTATTTCAAGTTCTGTGTTTGTTTTAGCAATATAGGATAGCTCAATAAAAGGAGAGAAGGAAACTTCAATCATAAGAATAGGAAGTATGGAGTAGTGGGAGGAGTAGCTACCTCCAAATGCATCCATGCTCGACCTAATCGCTTCAAGGGGGAGTATCCAATCCTTTCTCTTTACTTATATTGTTATTATTTTCTGTTTCTTTTATAATTAAAAAAAAAATTTAAAAAGATTTCTCATATGAGCCGACTCTTGGTAACTCCAGTGAGCGTCTCCGTCAATGCAGTGTCTAGGAGTTCTTAGGCGACACCTTCGGTGTCTAAGAAGTTTGGGTTTTAAGCGGGACCATTGTGACCCCTCCAACCTTCCGGAACCCCTGGCTGTGTTTTCACGAGGCCCTTAACTGGTCATCCTAGAGTTGCTTGTATAATTGTGTGTTCTTAAAATAAATTTAAAAAAAAAAAAAAAAAAAGATTTATTGTTTTTTTGTTTTATTTTAGTCTTGCTTTGTTTTTATTTTGAGTCACTTTCCGAACACATATGATGAGATTGTGATAAATGTTTGCATGATTTAAAATTGGATTTCTTTTTATTAAAAAAAAAAATTTTTAAAAAAAAATTTAAAACTTTTGGCATCGTTCTAGCATGATATGTTCGAAACCTTCTTTACACTTGCCATTTGTTTCATAATTTTCCAATTAAAAGATTTGCATGATCCAAAGAATTGTATCAAGCATAAATTAAACTTGTATAACCATATAATGTGAGCTTTTGAGCCTTGTGCTTTATTTCATGAGTGTTATACACATACTCTTATTTTCTTGTCATCTAAGTTGTTGTTTGATCTCATTATTCATTGATTTGGTTGAACACTTAAAAGTCATTCATTCATATTCAATTTAATTACATGACATTTAAGAAATGATATTAAGGCCTTCTTTGGATCGCTTGTGCCTTTCAAGCTAACCTTATGCATGCTTAAGCATGATTTTTCCATTGTTAACCATTTTGAGCCTACATGTAAACCTTTTCTTTCATTTAACCAATTATATTTCCTCGCCTTAGCCTGAAAAACAAGTATTTACCTTTTCTAAGGAACTCATGAGCTTTAATTATGATGTGTTTTTCATACTAAGTTTGGGAAGGGGTATTATATATTGAAAAAAAAATCACCCAATTGGTGGAAGAAAAGAGAATGTTGTGATTGTGGTTGATTGAAAATTCATTTTTGGGTTTCTTTATTGGCCTCAAAATAAATTGGTGGTTGTTCAATTAAAAGAAAGGAGTGTGAATTCTTATAAATGGAGGTATAAGGAGTTTTCAAAAACAAAAAAAAATCCTCATTGTGATGATTCAAGTCTTGAAAAAATTGTTTTATGCTCTTACATTATGAGTTCTTTGGACTTTGTGTTATCCATACCTTTCATTTCTCACTCACCTTACACCCTTAGCCCCATTACAACCTATGATAAAGACCTAAATTGATCTTAAATGTCATGTGATTGAATTGCATCCATTTTCCTACTTTTAAGTGTTTAGCATCCTTCTTGAGATCATATAATGCAAGTTCTTCATCTTTCTATTGTGAGTTAATTCCCTTATGGTTTAACTCTAATCTCATGTTTATAACTGAGTGATGCATTGTAGCCCTCTTCTGAGTGATTCATTTGTGAGAGGACAACTTTGGTGAGATTTGAAGTTGAATTTGTGCTTTGTATGATTTTTGAAATTGTGTGAAAACTAAGATTGGAGAATTTGTTGCATTTGGCTATCACACTACTACACTTTGAGCATGTTATGTTTTGAACTTTGCCACATTGTGAATAATGTCTAAAAAAAGAGTTTTTATTGTTAAAACTTTTGAGTCATGTGCATGAGTCATTTCTCTTCAGAAAATGTTCGGAAATATTGTTTTGTATTTGTTGTTGTATTTGTTTTTGTTTTGTTTTTGTTTTCTAACTACTTTTTTGTAGAGTCAAGAAACGTTTGTGGGTATCGTATCTGTTAAACCCTCAGGAGACACAACTCCTCCTACTAGGGATGCCTAGAGGTTTAAAGGCTTGTTGCATATGCTCAATGCAATCGAGTTACCTGCGAAAGTGGTCTAATAAATTTATTTACTTATTTTGTTTTTATTTTTTGTTTTCCTTTTGTTTTGCTCGAGGACTAGCAAAATCTAGGTTTGGGGTATTTGATCGGTGCATAATTACATATCATTTTGTACCCTTCTAACTTATGATTTGGTTATGTTTTTGAGTTAAACTTGTGCTTTTAATTTATTTTGTGTTTGTTTCAGTGTAATAAGCTTAAAACTCAATAAATGCATTTTGGAGACATGTTAGCTCAAACGGTGTCTGCAGATCAGTCAACTTCACGGATTGGACTGTACTTGCTCAAGAAGAACCAGACAATGAGCCATACATCATTGGAAAGATACGGAAGTCTATTTTCTGGAGCATTTTACGGTTCATGATTCCGAGTCCTCTAGAGGAAGTTATGCAAGTTTTTGCAGCTTAAGGTCAAAATCGGCAGGATCTGCGTTACTGGGCCAAAAATCACATTTGAAGGTCTTTCCGATTTTTCCTTGAGCTGGGCTGCATATGCTTGGAAAGATAATTCAAAGAACTTCAAGATCCATATTTTTCCAGATTTTTCAGAATGGAGGAACAAGCCCAAAACGAGCCCAAAAGAAGACTGCAATGCATTGTCAAGCATGACATATGCATGATGAAATGTTATTGATTGTGGGAAATTTTGGTGGAGCATATTCAATACATATAATTGGAGTGGAGTTTTGCAGCAGCCAAATGAAGTAAAATAAGATGAAGTGGGAGTTGCAACACTAAGCTTAAAGACAAGAAGAATTGTTTTCAAATGCAATTGTGTGAATTAAGTGTTGTAAGTTGGTTTGTAGGTAGAAGCAATACTTAATTCAGATTTTCACTTCCCTAGGCCTATATATAGTGAGGTTCTCCAAACTTGTAAACACACCCCAAGGGGGAGCTCTCAAACATCTCTCTAGAGCTCCTCCCCCTTTTCTCCCTCAAATTCTCTTAGTTTTCCTTTTAGTTCTCAATTGTTGTAACAAAATCCTTTTGCTAAATTTTCCTTTAAGTTTTTCTTAGTTGTAATTTATTTTTCATTGTAATGTAATTTCTTTTCTTAAGTTTTCAAGTTTAATTAGTTTTCAAGTTTCAATTATAGTTCTTGTTCTTATTCATTATGCTTATAAGTTAATATGCTTGTTTGAATGAGTGATCACCATTAAAACTTGTATGTTAGCTATCTTGGTTTGAATTAAGAGTAGACACCATGCATTAATTCAAATTGAACTATGAATAGGAAGAGTATGTATGGACATTCGACAATAGGGATTAGATACATACTTGGTTGTTTAAAACATTCTTCTATGCTTAATGGATTTCTAATGCTTAATTTAGGTTCGACAACAAGGATCTAATTAGGGAATTAGAAATACAAGGTTAGGACCAGACACCATGGCTTAATCATACTTTAGCTAGAATCAATCTAAGAATATGAATTGAACTTGGTAACTAATTTGCTTGAGTTAATTTCTTTTCTTTCTTTCTTATTTTATTTATTTTCTTTTAATTTCTGTTTTGTGCAGGGAATCAAATTGAATCAATCTATCATCAATCCTCGTGGGATCGACCTCGTACTTACACAAGCTATACTATCCAACGCCTCGTGCACTTGCGAGTTAACACCATCAGAAGAAGTCTAACCCACCAGTGCTAAGTACTGAGGAGGCCATCCCCATGATTTTCTGGTTCAAATCAACCTGCAAGATCGCCCCACTACACACTAGAAAATCCTCACTTTAACGATTTCTTGCTCATTTCCAGGACACGTCATCAGGAGCAGGTTTCTACAAGTGGCAACAGGTTGCGTTCATCTACAACTTCAGCCAAAGAGCCATCCAGAAATCACCAGCAAGGGGACTAGTATGCCTATATATAGTAAGTCTCAATGACAGCGCAAGCACACACAACTTCAGCCAAAACGCCAGACTCAACGTCTCAAAAACAAGACTCAACGGCTTAGACTCAATTTCTTGCAAAGTGTCTCTTTGCAGACAAAGCCAAAGTCTTGAATCAACTCCCTTCGCTTTCTTTGATTTCCCAGTTGACAACTCCTTGTTGGAACTCTATTCTTTTCCCAAACACATAGCTCTGTCTAATTCCCAGTTGACAACTCCTAATTGGAATAACATTGTCATTGTTTGTAACCTATATGCTCTGCCAGCAACGCTTGGTATGATTTGATAGTTGGTTTCGATTTCCAGCTGACCTATTTCAAAGCAAGCCTCCCTACCTGCAATACGGGCTAGTTTCTGGTCGTAGGTACTATTAGTTTGCCGGCATCGAACAACACGGCACTGTCACAGACAGACCATTGTCTTCTGTCCGATATTGCAGACTTTCTGTTCGATTGTACCATTTTCAGTTTTTCTTGTTTGTTAATTTATTATATTTAGATCAGTCTCGGTCTAACCAGGCTTGTATTCGATCATCAATGAAAATATCATGTTTATCGGACTGATTTTAGTACAAAGATTTGGCATCGAGTGTTTAGTCCGACAAACAAACTAGAACATTGCCTTTCCTGCAGTTTGCTTAATTATACTTGAAACATTAAAGGTCCTCTTCATTGAGGCAGAGAAAGAACCTATCTAAAGCCAGATTCCCCTCTTTGGAGCACAGTGGCCTTAGTTAGAAGAAAGGATAAATGAGCGCAGTCATATCCATAAACCCTTCATCTTTCTACTAGAAGAGTATCGCTAGTAGTGGCACGCCTTTCACATCCTTCAAGGAACAGTCTCTGAACCCACATCAGGTTCCTTGAAGCACAAGCAAACTAAACACAGAGCCTTAAGTTGCCAAAGTACAGCCTGCTCAGCGGCTAGAGGCATCATATGGTGTTCAGAAGCATTTCCAGACGAACATATTTCTGGCACGCTCGGTGGGACCTTACAGACTTGTATGGTCAACAAAACCCGCAGGAAGCGTTATTTGAAAAGCTGTGCATCTCCACCAATGAGTCCTCCCAACCAAGCTGTTGTTACTATAGAGGAAGTCGAAATTGAAGATGTGCCAATATCGCCTAGACAAACATCAATGGAGCAGTTACTGCTCCAGATGTTAGAGAAGATGGATAATCAGGCCAAAGCTTTTCAAAGCTGGCAGGAAACGTATGCTCAAACAATGGCTTCGCCAAACCAGGAGGAGTTCAGCCCTCCAAGGACAAACCGTGTCCCTCAACCTGTCGAGATACCAGCAGGAGGATCTAACTGGTACCAAAGTCGTACTACCAGCCAAGGCTACTTTGATCTGAGTTCTTCTCCTGTGGATATTCCAAACACTGGACTGATACTCGGTCTAAATACGGAAGCTACTCTACCCCCAAATAATGGTAAAGACAAGCAGAAAGTGTCTGAACCAGCAACACAAGGGGCAGTGCAGGCCAAATATCAAGCTCCAAAGCATGCAGCTACTTTTCCTCCCTTAGGGACCATGAGAAATGGACAAAGAGGCCGAGGAAGAGGAGGTTGGAGGCAGACATGCCAAACTAGTAGAGGTGTCAACTATACCAATAATGCCAGTAATGGGACTAATGAAAAATTATGGCAAGACTAGGGAAGTAAGGCCTGGTAACACAATTGATCTACATGAAGAGTCTGATGAGGAGGTGGAAGAAAGAATTCCAAACCTTGATCAAGACATCAACATACCTCCAAACAATAATGACCAGCAAATGGTTGTGCTAAACGAGATGGCAAAACTCAGACAAATGTCTTGAATGGACAAAATGGTGTCCGAAGACCAACAAGACCAGTATATCAAAAGCCGTATCCGGCTCACATTGATGAAATACCTTTCCCAAGAGGGTTTAAGGTACCATCTTTTACTTTATTTAATGGAGAGGATTTATATGCATTTGCTTTAGAGCATGTAGGGCGATTTTCCGCCCACTGCGTGTCTATTGAATCAAATCCTCACCTTAAACTAAGGTTATTTGGAAGCTCTTTATTAGGGCAAGCTTTTACTTGGTATTCTAACCTAACTCCAAATTCTATTGGGACTTGGGATAAGATGGAATCTAGTTTTTATGATCAATACTATAGACCTGAGTCTGAGGTTACCATCAATGACCTAACTGATCTTAAACAATATGAACAGGAGTCTGTGCATGATTTTATTGCCAAGTTTAAAAAAGTGAGAATGAAGTGCAAGATCCCCATGGAAGAGAAGCATTTCACCAGGATGGCACAAAATGCGCTAAAGATACCTCTAAGGATGAAGTTCGATGATGTGGAAGTCATTGATGTCCAAGAAGTAGCTCAAAAGGTGGGGAAATATGAATTGCTACTCAAGGAGGATATTCAGAGGAAAAGCTCATCCAGGCCAATGTATGGTTCCAACCCACCTATTTCAAAACTCGAGAATCCTGTTCATCAGCTAGAGGTCTTTGAAGGAGATACGAAAGAAGTGGAGGAATGCATGGTTATGGAAGTAGCAAAGGGCGTAACTGTTGCCACAAAAAGTCCGATCATGTGTAAGACGGTGGTGAGACCATCCAAAGAACAAAGAAATGCTCCACCTCCGACCGGGGCTTTGTACCATACAAGCAAAATCATAAGTCATACTCTTTTGACTTGTCCATCGCAGATGGCATTTTTGATGAACTGGTCGAACGAAGAGTGCTCAAGCTTCGACCAAGGTCATCGGCTAGAGGCATCATATGGGGTTGAAGGCTGCCGCGAGTCGCCGATTCCTCCTTCATCCTGCTCTTCTCCTTCTTCCTCGTCATCGTGCACTTTAAAAATGACATCTCCAGCCTTGATGAGAACTGATAGGGGCAACATGAGTGATAGGAGTCGTCTGCACATAGAAGTTTACAAATCACGCTTAATGACTGCAATCAATGCCAAACTGATGACAAGATACTAAAACAAAAAATGGATTACCTGGCTCGGAGTCTAAAAGGTTGGCTCAAGATCGGCCACAAGTGGCTCAGACTTCACTCCAAAGCATCCATCGATCGCCGGTACTTCTTTCCATTTCAGCCACTTTCTCCTCTCGTGGCTGGAGCACCGGCTGCTCTCACCATCTCAATTATAGGATCAAAGGCAATGGAGGGAGATTTGCTTGTCAAGGATAACCTCCAAATGCTGACCCCATCATCTCCATCTCCAGGGTAGAATAATGAGGCTGCAAAAGAACATATAAATTAGTCTCGGAAGCCAAAGAACTAGAGAAGAAAGATCCGACGCTTTGCACTCATCGGATGACTAGAGGAAGCAGGAGTAATATGAACTAGCAGCTCAAGACTTTTTCCCCAGCCTTACTCACTACTTCGTGATGAATACGCACAGGAGTTTGGGGATGAGCAGCAGGATCTGAGAATCTCATTCTAGGCTGATCAGCAGCCTTTTATTCTTTGTGCACAACAGAGGTAGTTTCAACCTTTACCTACATAAAGAGATGCATGAAAGACCAGAGAATGGTTTGCTGAGATTAAGTGCTGATGTTAGCATGATGGGGAAATCTCACCTCAAACAAAGGGGCAGTTTGTGTCCCAGAGCCTGCAGCTGCTGAGGAAGGAGTTGAAATCTAAGTCTGCGGAGCCTGTAAGGAAGCAGCCTTGTCAAATCCAAAGAAGAACCAAGCATTGGTTCACAATTCTCTCTAGATATTTAAAATATTACCTGAGGAGTCATCGGACTCTTTGGAGTAGGAGCAGTTGACTCAGCAGCTTTCTCCCTGGATGCAGCTGACTTTGACTGTTAAAGCAAAAATGAGAAGGAAGTGTCAGAATGAGTCAAACATTCTACACTTCGGACCAAATTGATACTCATACTCACCACAGGGGAGGGAGTTGGTGCTGCGGAAGTCTGCTTAGGGTTGGAAGTGTAGGTTCAGACAGGTTTTTGCTGTGAGCAAAGTTGATAAAATATGACTACTTCTACAAAGCTTCTACAAAAATAGAATTGAAAAGCCAAGAATGGCCTTACTAGAGCAATGGTTAGAGCAGCTGCAGAGGAATCCACATTGAGGGCAGGAGTTTCCAAAATCTCGTCCCCCATACTCTCTCTCTCTTTCATCTCCAGATCAGTGAATTGCAAAACAGTTTGCAGATAACTAGAGTCCAAATTAAAAAGGCAAGAGATGCAGAAGATAGAAATAAATAAGTACTTACTGTCTGAAGAACTTCGGACAAGCCTGATCCTGGCTTCGAAGCTAGCTTATGGATCTGAGGATCAGAAAGAAGAGAGACTCTTGCTACAGATGCTGAAGATGGAGGCACTTTAGGCTTTGGGGAGCTAGCCACTCCTTTGGAGGCCACATCCTGGACTCTCTTTGTTCGTTGCTCTCTCTCTTTGGTAGCTGCAGAAGGAGGAGGAGTCTCTTTCGCATCAGAGGTTTTCTTCCTCTACGCAGTCAGTTTAACTGCAGAAAAATAGTTTAACTAATCAATCAGAAGAATTTTGGAAATGACAATAATGTCAGCACAGAATTATGACACTCACCTCTCTTGGAGTGGAAGGCTTGTGCCACCTCTGCTGGAGATGAATGAGCTGCTGAAGTAGGCCGAACCGCTTGACTGATTCCAACCTCGACATGAGTCACTTTCTCTTCAGAGACCTCAGCCTCCGCAGGTCTCACTGACCTCTTCCTCTTTCTAAAGACCAGGGGAGCTTCCTCTTCCCCATCATTTTCTTCTTCTACAAGAAAGAAACAAGCATTAGGCAAATTCACAATCCTGCATTTTGGACATAAAATGTCTAGGCAGAATTACAAAGTCAAGTCATAGGAAATCTCACCACCCCACTGAGTCATGACCACTTGAGGAGCCACTTCTGACCCTGGAGTTGTTGCTCTTTCCACAAAGAGGAAAGACACTCATTAGCCAACAATCATATACAATTGCAAAGAAAGATAAGAGATAAAGCAGTTGATGCTCACCAACTCTGGAGTGTTAATTGTTGGACTCTATGCTCTCCATAATGGAGTCCAAGTCGTCATAGCCTCTCCTACAAAGAAAGTCACAGCCCTTGAAGAGGTCTCCACAGTGCATTGAGAATTGGTCGTATAAAATTATGAGCAGACACACCAACCCACCGGACAAAGAAGTTGTCCGAGCATTGGCAACTTGGGGCATATCCCATCATCTCCATCTCCGGCACCAGCCTCATCATCTTTCCAGAGGTCTTTGCGATGTCCACTAGGCTTATCTTGGGTGGTCTCAAGGAGCTTTCCAAATTCAGACAGGTGTACAAGTACTGCGGTATGGCCTCTTTGGCATCCCAACGGCCTACCATGTATGTGGATTATAGGCCTCTACTCCATAGACATATTGGTGATTTTTACTACCACCATATGGTAAATCTCTTGGAAGCAGGAACGCAAAGGCCTTGGCAGCAAATTCCTCCTTCGCCCGCTCGAATGGGGAGGAATCTCATAGATCACCTGTCCATAAACCAAGGATATCTTCTCCCGATTGGCCAACCATTGATCCTCTGTCCCTTCCGAGTATTATGCCTAAAAACGGTCAGGCAATTGGCTGTGGTAGGTTTGAAAAGGGCGCTCCTTATGAGAGTTTGTGCAGTACTATGTCATCTCTAAACTTCACCCTGCACTCTCAAATCTGGGAAGTACCATTGCAGCCACATCCGGACCATCCAAATTGGTCCATTGATGCTCATATTGACAGTGGTCGATCGTCACATCATGAAGACACTGTAGATAGAGGCCAATGCCCACTGGCCAGTCGCTACATTAGAGTAATTGTGCAGAGCCTCTGCCAAATGTAACCACTCTACTCGGACACAATTGGAGACACTTGGGAAGATGAATCTGTTTATCCAGTACAGCAAGAACATTATGTGTTCTTGCTCTACATCCCTGCTATATTTAGTCCTGAAGTGCTCTATGAATTCGGAGAAGGCCGAGTGGTCGGTTATCTCTTTGGTTGTAGTAATGCACCGAATGGTCGGTTATCTCCTTGGTTGTAGTAATGCACTCTTTCTTCAGTTTCTCTCCTTTACTAGGACGCCGTTGATAATCGCCTATACAGTCTGGCACTCTCCCATGAGGCCTGAAGCCAAAAATGGCTGCCATTGTTGAAGATTGGCTCACCATAGAAGGAAGGATGGAATCCTTATCAGATTTGGACTAGGTTTTCTCATTGTAGGAATCCTTGTCAGATTTGGATTGGATCTTCTAATTGTTTTGGGATCCTTTAGGTTTCCTATTCCTTGTATGATTGTACTAAAGCCCTATACTTATAAATAGGCACTTTAGGACTAGGTTTAGAAGTACAAATAGAGAGGAAAATTCAAGAGTGAATTTTCAAGGGAGAAATACAAGACAGAATTCAAGGGTGAATTCTTGAGTATTTCCAAGGGTGAGAGAAAAGAGATCTAGGGTTCTTGTGAGAGCTAAGGGGGTTCTTGATTGTAACCAAAGTTGTTCTTACATACTAGTGAATTTATCGGGTGGATCACCAAGAGGACGTAGGCAGGAGGCCAAACCTCTATAAATCTTTGTGTTCTTGTGGGTGTGTTTACTTTGTGGTTTGGTGTGTGTTTTATTCTCAAGGGGTTTGTGTGTGTGCCGTCGCATAATCCATCAACGACAAGGTCTTGGAGTGTTTTCACTCAACAAGTGGTATCAGAGCCGCGGTTAGCGGTGGGCTCTTATAGTTTTAAGAGTATTTGCAAGTGTTGACGATGGTGAGCGACAAGAAGACACCACAAATGTATAGCACAAAGGTCGAGTTAAAGCCGTTCACCAGCAAGGAGAACTTCATGCTTTGGCAAAGGAGGATGAAACATGTCCTTAAGCAGCAGGGTCTCAGCAAAGTCTTGGCAGGCAAGGAGAAGAAGCGGGCAACCATGACAGATGCGGATTGGGATGACCTAGATGAGCTTGCTAGAGGATCCATCGAACAACACCTAACTGATGAGGTGTTGTGTAATGTGATGAAAGACACCGCGAAGCAGACATGGGAAAAGCTAGAAGAGATGTTTGGGGCAAATTCGTTGTCCAACAAGCTTTTCTTGAATGAGGAGCTCCACTCTCTAAGATGGAGGAGGGCGCAAATATGATGGAGCATGTTAGCGCATTTAACAGGTGTATTGCAGACTTGCAGAGGATGGATGAGGTTTATAAGTCAGAAGACAAGGCTGTGATGTTATTAACATCCCTACCTCCGTCTTATAAGCACTTACGCACGACGCTTATGTTCGGGAAGGGAACTTTGAAGTATGAAGAGATCGTGCAAGACATCTTAACGCATGACAGGATGCTTCAACGCTTTGGAAGAAGGCTCTCAAAGTGAAGGTCTCGTGGCGAGTACTAGAGGGCGGGCCCGTTCAAACAAGTGCGAGGGCAAGTCAAGCAATGGTGGGAATTCTAGATCCGAGGACAATGAAGGGTGCTTCGAGTGTGGGTCTAAGGACCATTGGAAGCGGAATTGTCCGGTATGGAAGGAGAAGCGGAACAAGTTGAAGAATGCCAAAAGTTCAGGTGCAGCAAACGTGTCAACTAGGTGTGACACCGATGACGAACTTTTGATGGTTATGGAAGAGGAGCGTAACGGGGATGTCGTGGCAAGTTCTTCGGGTGAGAGTTCTACTTCAGTTTGGATTCTAGATTCCGGTTGTTCTTATCATGTGTGTTCAAATAGGAGTATAATTGATACATATGAGGAAAGGAAGGGTAGCAAGATTCTGTTGGGAGACAAAACAAGTTGTGACGTTTTGGGCGTGGGAATAGTGAAGATCAAGATGCAAGATGGTGTTGTTAGGAGCCTTAGTGAGGTGAGGCATGTACCGAAACTAAGAAGGAATCTTATTTCCCTTGGCGCTCTAGATAGAGAAGGGTATTCATACAAGGCCAAATAAAGGAAGCTCTTAGTCACACAAGGTCCGGTGGTGATTATGAGGGGAGAGATTCAACCTAACAACGTTTATCGCCTTTTGGGAGGTACAATTGCAGGTGGAGCATAAAATTCTACCAAGGAAGTGCTTTGTACTAAAGAAAAGCGGGCAAGGATCTTACTGTCAAGAAGCCGTTGCAACGGAATAAAGCTACAAGTTCGCTCAAGGCTAGTTGGGCAAGGAAGGTTAGTCAAGGTTGTATGACTAACAGTTCATCATCAAGGGTACTTGATTTCAAAGGTGCAGAAGTGGTGGACAAGGTCCACAAGGGTGAAGTCAAGACAAGGGATGATGTGGAGAATGTTGTTGGGTCGGTGGCAACCAAAAAGATACTTCTTACCAAGGTGGTCATGGAAGGGACTCCAAGCCAGGTGGAGCTTGACACAAGGGTTGAAGAAGATGGGCATCCACAACAAACTCACAAAGGGGTTCTACTTGAGGTGGAGCCTTCATCACAAGCAAGGTCCGAGTTTAAGGAATCCATCAAACCGTCCCCAGGTTTTGGATGGATGGACAAAGAAGATTCAACTACGTTTCGGAGTGCTTTGGGGAGCATGAAGCGGGAAGGTTGGATGGGTGCTTGGATGAGAAAGAAGGAGCATGTTCATAAGTCCAAGAGCAAGGTTGGTAGCTACGTGGGGATTTATGGAACAAGGGTTGGTATGCGGTTTGTGTATCAAGGCATGTCAAGAATTCAAGGTTCCAAGAAGGTGAGGAGCAAGGAGTTCGGCATGGGGGATCTCTCTTCTACACGAGGTCCGGATGACCCAAGTCTAAGATTGGGTGGAGCACCTTCTCACCTACGGTGCGTTGAGGCAAGAGGTTTCTTGCCATGGTGGAGCTATTGGGAATTACTAAAACGATTTCCAAAAAGGTTGAAGAGGTTCTAGGGGTCAACAATTGTTCATAGGTGATGGATGGTTCGCCAAGGTGGAGTTTGTTGAAGATTGGCTCACCATAGAAGGAAGGATGGAATCCTTATCAGATTTGGACTAGGTTTTCTCATTGTTTAGGAATCTTTGTCAGATTTGGATTGGATCTTCTAATTGTTTTGGGATCCTTTAGGTTTCCTATTCCTTGTATGATTGTACTAAAGCCCTATACTTATAAATAGGCACTTTAGGACTAGATTTTTCAAGAAGCACAAGAAGCACAAATAGAGAGGAAAATTCAAGAGTGAATTTTCAAGGGAGAAATACAAGACAGAATTCAAGGGTGAATTCTTGAGTATTTCCAAGGGTGAGAGAAAAGAGATCTAGGGTTCTTGTGAGAGCTAAGGGGGTTCTTGATTGTAACCAAAGTTGTTCTTACATACTAGTGAATTTCTCGGGTGGATCACCAAGAGGACGTAGGCAGGAGGCCAAACCTCTATAAATCTTTGTGTTCTTATGGGTGTGTTTACTTTGTGGTTTGGTGTGTGTTTTATTCTCAAGGGGTTTGTGTGTGTGCCGTTGCATAATCCATCAACGACAAGGTCTTGGAGTGTTTTCGCTCAACAGCCATATCCAACAATGTTGGTGTCATTGGCCCAACCCCAAAGTCGAAGGTGTTGGAGGTGTTGTTCCAGAACATCAGGGCTGAGGCCAGTAGGGAGGATTCTACCTTCAAATCCTTGAGACTGAACATAATGGCATCAAATATGCCATTGGCCTTCCAGTACGAACCATAATGAGGTTCCATGTCCACTACCCAATCGCGCCAGGCGTTACTGTTCCTAATTGGTTCGCTATGGGGGAACAACCTCTTGACATTGACATCCCAGTTGTCCCAGCAAGGGGTGTATGGACCCTTGAACAGAATATTGGCTCTGAACCTAGTAGTTTCAACAAGGGCAAGGGCAGACGGTCTTGTGGTTACATACCTAGGCCCGAGCACCATACTCCTATCTAGAAGGGTTATGAGGTTCCAGCAGATTACCTCTCCTTGCCTGCCTTCAGCCAGCTTCTTCAAATGATCCCTGTTTTGTGTTCGCTCAAGGAGAGCTCCATCCCCAGATAGGAATGGGGCTGTTTGTACTGCTTTTTCTTCTGCAACTTCTTTTCTCTTCATCACTTTCTTTGGAGCCAATGTTGTCCGAGAATAATGGGACTAAGACAGGAGTATCTGAATTCTCCTTTGAAAGGTGAAGGAAAAGTCGAGGTTCGCAAGAGTGAAAAATTCGGAAAAGGTAGGGTTCTGTGGAAATCTAGATTTTTGAAATGTTTTTTTCACTAAGTATAGAACGATGAGGAAGGAGAAAGGTTTGTCAGGCGTTTTTTGAAATGATTTAATATTCGGAAGAGTGGTGCGTACATTTAATAGATGGAAATTTATCACGCAAGTAACTGCCAACACGTGGCTAGTTATCAGTTGTCGCTTCTCAAGACGTGACAGTTTAGTTTTAAAACAGTTTTTGTCAAACTGATTAAAACTAGGGGCAAATGTTCGTACCAAAAACAACAAGGGCCATGATCTGCAATTTAGAAAGTCAAATATTTGGTTGGACGGAAGGCCCAAGACGTCAAAGGCTCATCCTACATTCGTAAAAGCCCAAAATGGGAGCCAGCCGAGCCCAAATGGCCCTCCAGCTGCACTTATTGACCAAAAAGTCTGTGGTCAACAAGGCGCTTCGAAGACATCAGCGCATCGGACACCAATGTCCGATGCTTTATGTTTCTTTCCAACTACAAATGCCACGTCTCCCTTCAGACAGAAAATGTTCGAAACAAGTACCTTAAGGAAATCTCTCCCACTAGGAGGATTTTTCGAAGATTGGTAAAACCACACCACGATTTGGTTTAATCACTAGAAAATCCGAATATGACCCACCAAATCAGAGGAAGTATGGCCTACATCCAGTGGAGGAGCGTAGTAAGTAGAGGCGTTTTACACCACCATTAATGCGATTGCCACCGCATTTAATGCGGTATGGCCACTATTCCCATCAGAAGAAGTCTAACCCACCAGCGCTAAGTACTGAGGAGGCCATCCCCATGATTTTCTGGTTCAAATCAACCTGCAAGATCGCCCCACTACACACCAGAAAATCCTCACTTTAACGATTTCTTGCTCATTTCCAGGACATGTCATCAGGAGCAGGTTTCTACAAGTGGCAACAGGTTGCGTTCATCTACAACTTCAGCCAAAGAGCCATCCAGACATCCCCAGCAAAGGGACTAGTTTGCCTATATATACTAAGTTCCAATGACAACGCGAGCACACACAACTTCAGCGAAAAAGCCAAACTCAACGTCTCAAAAACAAGACTCAACGTCTTAGACTCAATTTCTTGCAAAGTGTCTCTCTACAGACAAAGCCAAGTCTTGAATCAACTCCCTTCGCTTTCTTTGAGTTCCCAATTGACAACTCCTTGTTGGAACTCTATTCTTTTCCCAAACACATAGCTCTGTCTAATTCCCAGCTTGACAACTCTTGATTGGAATAACATTGCCATTGTTTGTAACCTATATGCTCACAAAGAACGCTTGGTATGATTTGATAGTTGGTTTCGATTTCCAGCTCACCCATTTCAAAGCAAGCGTCCCTACCTGCGATACGGGCTAGTTTCTGGTCGTAGGTACTACTAGTTTGCCGGCATCGGACAACACGACACTGTCGCAGATAGACCATTGTCTTCTCGTCCGACATCGCAGATTTTATGTCCGATTATACCATTTTGTGACGCCCGACCTAAAAATACAAGAAAATAAATTAAATAAGTGAGTTGGATAACTTGGATAATTAAAATGAATTAAAAATGAATTAAATAATAAAATTGGAATTTATAAATTAAAATGAACTCGTCCGCATGTCGAAACGAGTTCGGGACGTGATGCACATCTCGATCCGAGCATTAGATTGTTTGGAGGACATAATGGTCATTTCAAAAATTGTTAAATACTCCTCAGCCAATCAGAAGACACGAAATCCCTCCTCCTCCCGACACTCTCTCTCTTCGTTGCGGCGAACTGTGCCACGGCCGGACCTGAGACCGGTCTCAAAAGGACAGGCTCGTGCCTGCCGTCAAGACCCACTGCTGATCACAGCCGTAAACCTCGAAATCCGACGACGGTTTCGACTGGTTTCCAGCCAGTTTTTCACGGCTTCAAAGCGGCGGTTCCGGCGAGCTCCGTCGTCGAACCAGGTATGCAATCCACTCCTCTCCTCCTCCTCTAACCATTTTTGGGATTATCTGGGGTCGATTTGGAGTTTTGGGATCGGATTTCAAAACCTAGAAATTGGCCGGATTTCCCTTCGATTTTTCGGCCAGTTACCGGCTGGTTTTGCGTTGGCCGGTTTTACTCTACACACCCACCACTCACGGCGGCACGTGGGGTGGGTGTGGTGGTGGCTCTTTGTCCCAATGTGATCCTCGTGTCGCTACGAACGCGTACGTGTGCGTGGATTCTGATTCGAACGTCGTTTGACAATCGAACCAACGTACGCCTATTGCGCGTTTCGTGGGTTCGATGTGTTCGGACCGTTGGATCGAATCCGAATTCACGTATGTGATTCCTTGTATTTCTAGGATCTTATAGGAATTGACGGATTGTGATTCTGAGTCCCGGATACTCCGGATCAATGACTTGAAGCTTGAATTAAATCTTAACCGTCCGATCATGCGATCGTGAGCGATCCGACCATCCGATCGAAACCAAACTTTCAGGACACGTTTTTTAGGCCGTGTTGAACCTGTAGGAACTTTCGGATCTAAGTTTGGAGGTCGTGGGTTCCGCGGGCCCAGGTTGACAGAAACGGGGTGTTTGACCACCGGTTGACTTAGAATCCTTCGTACGACGTACGTGCACGTTAAGTCCAGTTTTGATAGGATTTGAGTTTAAGGTTCACGCTCGGTGCGGTACTAATACAATCCTCGTATCTATCGCTTTAGGTACTTTGACTCTGCTACGCAGTAGGCGAGACCCTTTTAGGGTTATGCAGCGTAGGACCAACGGTTAGTGGACTTTGTTTTCGAATGAGCGTGATTTGAATGAATTGCATGAAATGCATGAAATGAATTTGATAATGGTTTAAGTCTTGCCTTGACTTTGAATTGAAATATATTTAAAAGGGAACGCATTTGAGGTTTATGCATGTTTTGGGTTGCCGGTTTGTATGTGGGGCCCTGATGGTCATTTTTATGATTATGTATACTTTTGAGTATTGAATGGGACGTAGTGACGTCTGGTAGTTTTTGTGTACAATTCGAGTACGGTGAAATTATTATGGATATTTTGGGATTATATAATTGAGCTATGTTAAGCTTGAAATTGTTATACTTTATAAAATATAGATTTAATGGATTATTATACATAAATGGGAATTTAATGATTTTCTGGGATATTATATTTAAAAGGGATTGCTATATTATATTTTAATTATATAATTGAATATTTGGACGTTAGTATAGTCCATTTGATTACGTATTCGGTTTTGGCGTTTAAAACCTTAGGATTAATAATACTTATACTTTGATTATATATATATATATTCAAAGTAGAGATATACATATATATATGTATATCTACTTTAAGAAAAGGCTACCTATACTTTGGTTATATATATATATATATATATATATATATCTCAGATTTGACGTTTTAGGGACTTGAGTTTTTAAAATGATTTGATATGCTTGACTTGAGCATTGATTAAGATTTGAATATGGTTTTTAATACGGATTTTCGGTGAATGTGACATTTGAATTGAGTAAGGTATGTTATGCGGTCATTTGACCCTTGTGATTATTTTAAGTAGTGAATATATGTTTGGGAAGGTGATGTCCTGACCTTGTGTATATATTGGTTGTTTGACTGATGGACTTGTATATGTCCTGGTGTCTGATGTTTGGGGTTGGGAACATTGTGAATGATTATATATATATTGATTATCTCGTAGCGATTGATGTGAGTACTGTTAGCACCTTGTATTGTACCTCCCCTTATTCTGATACTGATGATCGCATGACGATTGATATGATACGATTACCTGGTTTTGGTATGGTTTGTATATCATTTTGTACCCTTCTAGCATATGATTTAGTTATGTTTTTGAGTTAAACTTGTGCTTTTGATCTCTTTTATGTTTGTCATTCAGTTAATTGAGCTTTAGGTAGCAAAGGGGGCCCAAATGTTTGAATGGTCCAAAAACGTGCAGACTGAGTTAGCAATTTGTTTCAGCCTTAACTCCTTCCTCCGAACTTGGATTGGCCCAAGTCACATGTGGTTGGAAAGATGACATCTTGAACTTGTAGATGGACAGCTCAATGTCATCAGTTGCTTGAGGGAAACCCAATTCGTGAGCCCATGAAGTTGCTAGTCATAATCGGCCTCGTGGAGCTGCATGTGGGAGCATGTGTTAGTAGCATGTGGGAGCTGCAAAGCTAGAAAAGTATCCATAGCTGCATGTGGGAGCTGCAAAGCTAGAAAAGTATCCATAGTAGCATGTGGGAGCTGCAAAGCTAGAAAAGTATCCATAGCTGCATGTGGGAGCTGCAAAGCTAGAAAAGTATCCATAGCTGCATGTGGGAGCCGCAAAGCTAGAAAAGTATCCATAGTAGCATGTGGGAGCCGCAAAGCTAGAAAAGTATCCATAGCTGCATGTGGGAGCATGGGTGAGCTGCATGTGAGATCTGCAATAGCCAAAAGAGAAGAGAATTGATTGTTAATTCTGATTCACCCATCCCTTGTGCCTATATATAAAGAGGTCTCGATAACTCATTTTCATCATTCATTCCATTAACACACATCTTTCACATCCTTCAGACCTCCTCCACACCATCCTCCACACTCTCATAATTCCCCAAACACTCCAGTCATCAACCCAACACTCTAAACAGCCTCACATCACCATAACTCGTCCCCGCAAGCCTGCCCTCCATTTCCCTACGAATTTCTTCTTTCTTAACACACCACTCACCCAAACTCATCCCAAATCACCTCCCGAACCTTCATACATTCTTCTAGACGTGGGGAAGTGCTTGGAGAAGTATTAGGCGTGGAGAAGCTCTTGGAGAAGCATTGGACACCACAAGAACTTCAGAAAAGGGTTTTCTATTCTTATTACATTCATTATGCTTTCTCATTTCTGTTTATGTTTCTTTCCCATTATGAGTAGCTAAATCCATTACTAGGGCTTCGATGTAACCTAACATGAATATTCTGGGTTTATAAATTCCAAGTTTCAAGTTTGATTCAAGATTCATGCTCTTATTCATTATGCCTATCTACTTATATGCTAATCAATGCCTAGCTACCATTGAGATTTGTGTATTTTGGTTGAAACTAAAGTAGACACCTTATGCTTTTGTTTCAATTGAACTATGAATAAGATGAGTATGTATGGACATTCGTCAATAGGGATTAGATACATGCTTGGTTGTTTAAAACATTCTTCTATGCTTAATGGATTTCTAATGCTTGATTTAAGTTCGACAATAAGGACTTAATTAGGGAATTAGAAATACAAGGTTAGGATCAAACACCATGGCTTAATCATACTTTAGCTAGAATCAATCTTTGAATCGAATCGACTTGTCACTTGAATCCTTATAACCTAGAATTGGATTGTTATGGTGAATCGAATGCCCTAGTCTCCAAATCTGTTTCCAACCTCAAAACCACTCTTTGATACACTTGTTTACTTTGCCTTTGTTTGCAATTTCGTTTTGTTTCATTTGTTTTCACAAAGTCAATCAATCTCTCTTTAAAATCTGTTTTAGACTTAACTTCTTGTTTCTAGAATTGGGTAATCTAAGTACATAACTAATTTGAACTTCTCAGTCCTTGTGGGTACGACCTCGCACTTGTCTTGCTATACTACTAATTGGCCAAGACACTTGCGAGTTAACAAAATTTTGGCGCCGTTGTCGGGACTCGAACGAAAGTTCTTCCCTGGTTATGTGCCCAAGGTTACCCTATTCTTTTAGTGTTTCTAATTAATTCAAATTTTTCTATTTCAGGTAGTTTATGTCTAAAAGACCATTCATTGATCAAGTGAGGTCTTCATTTAGACATTCTAGATCATTGGAAGGAAGACCAAAGTTGCAACCCAATCGGAAAGTGATCTCTGAAATTCAGAATCGACTAGAAAGAGAGTTGTCAATCGCAAAAGAGCAAGCTCGCCACATTCACAAGTCTTGCTCTCCACACCGACCTCCCTGGTTCTTCACTTTCAAATTCAAGCAAGTTCAGACCAAGAAGAAGAAGAGATGGCCGCCAATGAGTTAATGGGAGACCTTGATATCCCAATAATTCCAAAGATCTCCTTCAAGCATTTTGCTACCCCCGTAGCTCGAAACTATGAGCTTAAATCTTCTCATCTTAATATGTTGCCTTCCTTTTATGGTTTACCTAATGAAGATCCATTAACTCATATAAAGGATATTATTATTGCTGTGAGTTCTTTCCCTTGACACTGTGGACGGAAGATCAACTTCGAATGAGAGTGTTTCCTTATACTTTGAAGGATAAGGCGAAGTATTGGCTCAATTCCTTAAAGCCTGGTTCACTCACTACATGGGATGCCATTCAGAAGAAGTTGCTGGAGAAATACTTCTCCACGCAAAAGATCGACACGCTTAGGGACAAGATCTTCTCATTTACACAACAAGATGATGAATCGCTTTGTGAAGCATGGGAGAGATTCAATGCGCTGCTCAATCAATGTCCTCATCATGGGATTCCTTTGAAACTTCAAATGCGTATGTTTTATAAAGGACTAACCCCTTCTAGTCGTAATATTGTCACCAATTTTGCAGGTGGTTCTTATAAAACCAAGACTTCAAGAAACGTATGAACTCTTTGAGGCAATAGCAATGGAGACCCAACACACTCGATACAAGAGGTAAACGTGTTGTTAGTGGTTCTAATGATGCTTCTAGTGTGCAGATTTCAAAATTAGAACAAAAGCTGGATGCTCTTCTTGCATTGAACTCGAGAAACCCTCCGAAGGAAGTGTGTAGCATCTGTGAAACTCATGATCATGCTACCATAGCTTGTCCACTTGGGGCTGCATATCCAGAATTTGTGCAAGAGCAAGCTAAGTTGGTAAGTTCCTACAACCAAGGTCCAAGAAATGATCCATACTCTCAAAGTTATAATCCAGGTTGGAGGAATCATCCAAACTTTTCATGGAGGAATACATGAATCAAGCCAATCCCTCTTCATTCCAAAGGCCACAACAATCATCATCATTGGAGGATATAGTGAAGCAAATGGCAATCAACCAATCTAATTTCCAACAAACTACACAAGCTGCCATCTCCAAATTGGAAATTCAAATAGGCCAAATAGTCATGAGATAACCCAAAGACAACCTGGGAAATTGCCAAGCCAAACCGTGATCAATCCAAATAACCAAGAAGCCAAGGCCATTCACGTGCTCGTAACAGGTAAGATAGTTGATAACAAAGTTGATTCTAATCTTTCAAATGATGTTGTTGTTGTAGAGGACGAAGAAGAGGAGGAGGAGACCACAGTACCCAAGGGCAACAATCTGCTCCTAAGGCCAATTCAGATTTGCAGGACCTAATCCATTCCAATTGCATAGAAGGGATGACAAATTTGTGCCCCCACATCATCAAGAAGATAGATACGTGCCACCCGCTCCATATGTTCCACCAATTCCATTTCCAGGCCGTCTAAAGAAAGCAAAGCAAGATAAGGCTTTTAAAGAGATTTATGATATTTTGAGTAAAGTTAATATCAATTTGCCTTTGCTTGATGTTATTGAACAGATGCCAGCATATGGAAAGTTCATCAAGAACTTGAAAACTCACAAGCTCAATTTTGCTCCAAATGAAGAAGTGAGGCTCAACAAGAATGTAAGTGCTGTGTTGCAAAGCAAGCTTCCACCAAAACTAGAAGATCCTGGCAGTTTTGACATTCCAATTAACATTGGAGACAAGAAGGTTGGAAGAGCCATGTTGGACTTGGGAGCAAGCATCAATCTAATGCCATATTCAGTTTATCAAAAGCTTGGCTTAGAAGGAATGAAGAAGACTTCATGCGCCTTGAACTAGCTGATCATTCTATCAAATATCCAAAAGGTATTGTAGAAGATATCTTAGTTCAAGTTAATACACTAATCCTCCCCGCTGATTTTGTAGTGATGGACATGGAAGACAACCCAAATGGGGATCGTGTTGATCCTATCCTTTTAGGCCGGCCATTCATGGCTACCGCAGACACAATCATCAAAGTGAAAGATGGCACCCTCTCCATGACCGCTTTGGGTGAAACTGTTGAATTTAAAGTGTTTGATGCTCTAGCTCAACCCTCTATCTCTCTTGATACTTGTTTTTCAATTGATGTTGTGGATCATGAAGTTTCTTCCAAAATTTTGCAGGAAAAGTCCAATGATCCTCTAGAAGTTGTTCTAACACAAGAAGAGGAAGATCTTTGTGAACCGGAGTTCCAAGAAGTGGTAGCTGCCCTAGAAGCGTTCCAGCCATACTCACCATCATTTAGGCCACCACTTGAGCCTCTTGGACCATCCTCCACGAAATTAGAGCCATCCATTATCACACCGCCAAAGCTAGAACTTAAACCTCTGCCTAGTCATCTTAAATATACTTATTTGGGTGTTAATGAAACTCTTCCTGTCATAATTGCTGCAGGTCTCACCTCACATGAAGAAGAGAGCTTAATCAAAGTTCTAAAGGAGCATAAAACTGCCCTTGGGTGGACCATAGCAGATATCAAAGGAATAAGTCCAAGCATGTGCATGCACCGGATTTTAATGGAAGAAGATAGCAAACCATCCCGTGATGCCCAAAGGAGACTAAATCCCAACATGAAAGAGGTGGTGAGAACCGAAGTTTTAAAGCTACTTGATGTAGGAATCATCTACCCAATTTCAGATTCTAAGTGGGTGAGTCCTGCATGTTGTTCCAAAGAAGTCCGGAATCACCGTTGTGAAGAACGAGCGTAATGAGCTAGTTCCTACACGAATCGTCACCGGTTGGAGAGTTTGTATTGATTACAGGAAGTTGAACACATCCACAAGAAAAGATCATTTTCCATTACCTTTATTGATCAAATGCTTGAACGCTTATCCGCCATGCTTACTATTGTTTTCTTGATGGGTATTCGTGTTATAATCAAATTCCCATTGCTCCTAAGACCAAGAGAAGACCACATTCACATGCCCATTTGGTACATTTGCTTATAGAAGGATGCCATTTGGTTTGTGCAATGCTCCGCAACTTTCCAAAGATGCATGATGGCAATCTTTTCAGATATGGTGGAACGATTCATTGAGGTATTTATGGATGATTTTTCAGTTTTTGGATCATCTTTTGATGAATGTCTTCACCACTTGTCTCTAGTGCTTAAAAGATGCCAGAAACAAATCTGATTTTGAATTGGGAGAAATGTCACTTCATGGTGAAACAAGGTATTGTGCTAGGCCATGTGATCTCAAGCAAGGGAATTGAAGTGGACAAAGCCAAGATCGATCTCATATCGAATCTACCACCCCCTTCCTCGCTTAAAGGAGTTAGAAGTTTTCTAGGCCATGCAGATTCTATAGAAGGTTCATCAAAAATTTCTCAAACATTACAAGACCATTGTGTAATCTTCTTGCTAAAGATGTTGTTTTTGAGTTTGATGAAGCTTGCATGGATGCTTTTACTACCTTGAAGAAGGAGCTAACTTCAGCCCCTATTATCATGGCTCCGGATTGGTCTTTACCATTTGAAATAATGTGTGATGCTTCGACTTTGCTATTGGTGCAGTTTTAGGTCAAAGGAAGAACAAGCTTCCCCATGTGATTTATTATGCTAGCCGGACCTTGAATGATGCTCAACTCAACTACTCCACAACAGAGAAGGAGTTGCTTTCTGTGGTTTTTGCTTTAGAAAAATTTCTGTTCTTACCTTGTTGGTTCTAAAGTAATTGTTTATTCTGACCATGCAGCTCTTAGATACTTGCTCACTAAGAAGGACGCCAAACCACGCTTGATTAGATGGATTCTCTTATTGCAAGAGTTCGATTTGGAGATTCGAGACAAGAAGGGAAGTGAGAATGTGGTGGCCGACCATTTGAGTAGAATTGTGGTTGAAGAACAAGGAGAAGCTGTGCTACCCTTGAATGAGACTTTCCCAGATGAACAATTATATGTTGCCCAAGTCAAAGAGCCATGGTATGCTGATTTTGTTAATTATCTTGCTTGTGGTGTTATTAGAAATGATCTAACGCCTCAGGGCAAGAAGAAGTTCTTTTCCATGGTGAAACACTATATTTGGGATGAACCATTCTTATTCAAGCATTGCCCTGATCAACTCATTAGAAGGTGTGTTCCAGAAGAAGAGCAAGAAAGCATACTTAAGCATAGCCACGAATTGGCTTGTGAAGGTCACTTTGGAGCTAAGAAAACTGCACTTAAAATTCTGCAATCTGGTTTCTTTTGGCCCACTATATTCAAAGATGCGTTTAATTTTTGTGTTAAGTGTGATAGGTGTCAAAGAATGGGGAACATAAGCCACAGGAATCAAATGCCATTGAACAACATACTCATTGTGGAACTCTTCGATGTTTGGGGTATTGATTTCATGGGACCATTCCCATCTTCATTTGGTTACAACTACATACTTGTTGCAGTTGATTATGTGTCTAAATGGGTAGAAGCCATACCAACCAAAACCAATGATCACAAGGTTGTGCTAAAATTCTTGAGGGACAATATTTTCACAAGGTTTGGAACTCCAAGGGCTGTCATTAGTGATGGAGGTAGCCACTTCAGTAACAAGCCATTCGAAACACTCATGAAAAAGTACAACATCACCCATCGTGTCTCTACACCATATCATCCTCAAACTTCTGGCCAAGTAGAGATAAGCAACAGAGAAATCAAGCACATCCTAGAGAAGGTTGTGAACCATACAAGGAAAGATTGGTCCGCCAAGCTCAATGATGCATTATGGGCTTATAGGACTGCATATAAGACTCCCATCGGAATGAGCCCTTATCGTCTTGTGTTTGGGAAAGCTTGTCACCTGCCAATGGAGCTTGAACACAAAGCTCTTTGGGCCATCAAGAAGTTGAATTTTGATCTAGACAAGGCAGGCCAAGCTAGGAAGTTTCAGCTCAATGAATTGGAGGAGTTAAGACATGAGTCTTATGAGAATGCAAAGCTTTACAAAGAACGAACCAAGAGTTACCATGACAAAAACATTCAACGGAAAGAGTTCACCAAAGATATGACAGCTTCTTTTGTTTAACTCACGCTTATGCCTTTTCCAGGAAAATTGAAGTCAAGGTGGCTTGGCCCATTCACCGTGGTCAATGTTTCTCCCTATGGAGCTGTGGAGATTCAAAACCCTAAAGATGGCTCGACTTTCAAAGTAAATGGACAACGTTTAAAGCCATTCTATGAGGGAATTTCAGCTGGCATTCAAACTGGTCGTGTGGTGGATCAACTTCCCTTCATACCATCAACTTAGTTTGTTGCTTAATGTCTTGCCAAGACAGTAACTAAGGCGCTTATTGGGAGGCAACCCATGTGTTCAAGAAGAAGGTGTTTAGTAGCGGTCGACCTAATTGCATCAAGGGGGAGTTTCTCTAAATCCTTTCTTACCTTTTCACCTTATTATTTACAAGTTCTCAATCATCTATGGTTCAAACATTGAGGACAATGCTTCATTTAAGTGTGGGGGGAAGGTTTTCAATTTGTTTTCTTTTGTCACTAATTTTTTTTTTTTTTAAGAATGTCATTTAATCAGTGCTATGGAGTTGCCATTGAGGTTTTCATATCAGAATTTTTGCACTCACAAAGCTTTTGCTCTTAGAATTCTGGTGGCTAAAGTACCATGCTCAAATTCTTGAAGGAGAATAGTGGAGACTACCCTAGTGAGCTATATCGAGCCTATTTGCTTTCTTGAGAGGGTTTAAAGTGTTTCTAATTCTCATCCCTACTTATTTCTTCAATTCACTCTAAATGATCTCATTGTTCCATTTTGATTGAATACTAAGGATGATTGTCTTTTGCAGATACCATGTGCTTGCTCTCACTCATGAATGAACTCATTGAAGTGATGCTAGGCTATGTGTGCTTAACCGTTCTATATGCTTTCTTTTCATCGTACTCCATATGTGTGTTCCATCAGCCCTCTTGAAGCCAAACACTTCAAGCCTTTTTCTTCTACCACCCTCATCATTTCTACCTTTGTATCTCAACTGAGATACTTAACCTTTTATAGCCATACACTATAGCTTAGGAATCTACCAAGGTTTGCCAAGATGAAGTTTGAAGCAAGGAAGTTTTTGCCATGCACATGAAAGAAAATTAGTGTGAATCTATGCAATGAAGTTAAAGAAGAAGCAGATCAAATCAGAAAATAAGAAAAATAAAAGAGAAAGTGTTTCGGTATGATCTAAGCGTGAAAAATAAGGTGTATGCCAAGTCATACCATCAAGTTTGCATCCATGCCATTATAAATCAAAGATACCTTGCAGATCAATGAAGAATGCAACGCAACCTTGGTATGTTCTTAAGTTACTTGTTCTTCCTTCCAATTCTTCCATTTCCCCTAACCTTAGCCTTTCATTACAACCTTGTGAAAGACCTAGCTGATCTTTGAGTATGTATTCATGGGTGCTGGTAAGTATGTGTGTATCTCTATTCTTAGTATTTGATTCCTTTCATGAGATCTAACCAAAAATTGTGCTTCTCTGTCATATACTCACTCATGCTTGCTTGAGAGAATAAAACCATAGGTTCCGAGTGATTGAGTACTTTCTCATGAGAATTAGAGTCGAAGCATGTTCTTTCTTCAAAGTTTGAGTGTGCTTGCTTTGAAGCCGTGTGCCTTTGAGCTATAGCTTCCACCTTACACACTGATTGATCACTTCTCTTGGCAACTCTATGGTGTTGGAGGTATGACTCAAGTTTTCTTTCATTTTCATTAGTTGATTTCAAAGGTTTTCTAACCGCTTTGTTTTGTAGAGTCGGGAAAGCGTTTGTGGGTATCGTATCTGTTAAACCCTCAGAGACACAACTCCTCCTACTAGGGATGCCTATAGGTTTAAAGGCTTGTTGCATATGCTCAATGCAATCGAGTTACCTGCGGAAGTGGTCTAGTTAACTTCTTGTTTTGGTTTTTACCTTTGTTTTGTTTTGTTTTGCTCGAGGACTAGCAAAATCTAGGTCCTGGGGTATTTGATCGGTTCATAATTGTATATCATTTTGTACCCTTCTAGCATATGATTTAGTTATGTTTTTGAGTTAAACTTGTGCTTTTGATCTCTTTTATGTTTGTCATTCAGTTAATTGAGCTTTAGGTAGCAAAGGGGGCCCAAATGTTTGAATGGTCCAAAAACGTGCAGATCGAAAGTTAGCAATTTGTTTCAGCCTTAACTCCTTCCTCCGAACTTGGATTGGCCCAAGTCACATGTGGTTGGAAAGATGACATCTTGAACTTGTAGATGGACAGCTCAATGTCATCAGTTGCTTGAGGGAAACCCAATTCGTGAGCCCATGAAGTTGCTAGTCATAATCGGCCTCGTGGAGCTGCATGTGGGAGCATGTGTTAGTAGCATGTGGGAGCCGCAAAGCTAGAAAAGTATCCATAGCTGCATGTGGGAGCTGCAAAGCTAGAAAAGTATCCATAGTAGCATGTGGGAGCTGCAAAGCTAGAAAAGTATCCATAGCTGCATGTGGGAGCTGCAAAGCTAGAAAAGTATCCATAGCTGCATGTGGGAGCTGCAAAGCTAGAAAAGTATCCATAGTAGCATGTGGGAGCTGCAAAGCTAGAAAAGTATCCATAGCTGCATGTGGGAGCATGGGTGAGCTGCATGTGAGATCTGCAATAGCCAAAAGAGAAGAGAATTGATTGTTAATTCTGATTCACCCATCCCTTGTGCCTATATATAAAGAGGTCTCGATAACTCATTTTCATCATTCATTCCATTAACACACATCTTTCACATCCTTCGCACCTCCTCCACACCATCCTCCACACTCTCATAATTCCCCAAACACTCCAGTCATCAACCCAACACTCTAAACAAATTTCACATCACCATAACTGTCCCCGCAAGCCTGCCCTCCATTTCCCTACGAATTTCTTCTTTCTTAACACACCACTCACCCAAACTCATCCCAAATCACCTCCTGAACCTTCATACATTCTTCTAGACGTGGGGAAGTGCTTGGAGAAGTATTAGGCGTGGAGAAGCTCTTGGAGAAGCATTGGACACCACAAGAACTTCAGAAAAGGGTTTTCTATTCTTATTACATTCATTATGCTTTCTCATTTCTGTTTATGTTTCTTTCCCATTATGAGTAGCTAAATCCATTACTAGGGCTTCGATGTAACCTAACATGAATATTCTGGGTTTATAAATTCCAAGTTTCAAGTTTGATTCAAGATTCATGCTCTTATTCATTATGCCTATCTACTTATATGCTAATCTGAATGCCTAGCTACCATTGAGATTTGTGTATTTTGGTTGAAACTAAAGTAGACACCTTATGCTTTTGTTTCAATTGAACTATGAATAAGATGAGTATGTATGGACATTCGTCAATAGGGATTAGATACATGCTTGGTTGTTTAAAACATTCTTCTATGCTTAATGGATTTCTAATGCTTGATTTAAGTTCGACAATAAGGACTTAATTAGGGAATTAGAAATACAAGGTTAGGATCAAACACCATGGCTTAATCATACTTTAGCTAGAATCAATCTTTGAATCAATCGACTTGTCACTTGAATCCTTATAACCTAGAATTGGATTGTTATGGTGAATCGAATGCCCTAGTCTCCAAATCTGTTTCCAACCTCAAAACCACTCTTTGATACACTTGTTTACTTTGCCTTTGTTTGCAATTTCGTTTTGTTTCATTTGTTTTCACAAAGTCAATCAATCTCTCTTTAAAATCTGTTTTAGACTTAACTTCTTGTTTCTAGAATTGGGTAATCTAAGTACATAACTAATTTGAACTTCTCAGTCCTTGTGGGTACGACCTCGTACTTGTCTTGCTATACTACTAATTGGCCCGTACACTTGCGAGTTAACACCTATACATGATCGTGAGTTACCTATTTTGCTTGGGAGACCCTTTATGGCCACTGCAAAGACTATCATAGATGTGCAAAATGGTCTCCTCACCATGACCGTGCTAGGAGAAACAGTACAATTCAAAGTGTTTGAATCTCTTTCTCACCCTTCTAGTTCAATTGATTGTTGTTCGATTGATGTGCTTGATTCACTTGTTTTCTCTAAGTTTTTGCCGCACAATCCAATGATCCATTACAATATATTTTGAGTCAATCTCAAAGTGACTTTGATGAAGAATCTGCACTCATAGAGATGGTGGCTGCCTTGGAAGCATTAAAACCATATCCCTCCACTTTTTCACCTCTTATAGAGCCATTAGAACCATCCGCCACACGCCTGATCCCTTCTGTTGTTAGACCTCCAAACTTGAGCTTAAACCATTTCCATCACATCTAAAATATGCTTACCTAGCTGAGTTTGAAACTCTCCCAGTTGTCATAGCATCTGACCTCACCCCTTTGGAAGAAGATAAGCTAATTAGGGTGTTAAAAGAGTTCAAATCAGCCATTGGTTGGTCTATTGCAGATATCAAGGGAATAAGCCATACCATGTGCATGCATCGAATTTTATTGGAGGAGGGAGCGAACCAACTCGTGAACCACAAAGAAGGCTCAATCCACACATGAAGGAAGTAGTGAGAGCTGAAGTGTTGAAGTTGCTAGATGTGGGTATCATATACCCGATTTCTGATAGCAAATGGGTCAGTGCTGTTCATGTAGTGCCTAAGAGGACTGGAATCACAGTGGTAAAAATTGAGCATAAAGAGCTTGTTCAAACAAGACCGGCAGCTAGTTGGCGTGTTTGCACCGATTACAGGAAGTTGAATTCGGACACTAGAAAAGATTATTTTCCTATGCCTTTTATTGATCAAATGCTTGAGCGATTAGCTGGTCACTCTTATTATTGTTTCCTTGATGGAAATTCAGGTTATAATCAAATTGCGATTGCTCCGGAAGATCAAGAGAAGACTACATTCACTTGTCCTTTTGGCACTTTTGCACATAGGAGGATGCCTTTTGGCCTTTGCAATACCCCAGCAACATTCCAAAGATGTATGGTGGCAATCTTTTCAGATATGATTGAGAGATTTATTGAGGTATTCATGGACGATTTTTCAGTTTTTGGTTCTTCTTTTGATGATTGTCTTAACCATCTCTCTCTAGTGCTTCAAAGATGTTAGGAAACAAATTTGATTCTCAATTGGGAAAAGTGTCAATTTATGGTGAAACAAGGTGTTGTGTTGGGGTATGTAATATCCAGCAAGGGTATTGAAGTTGACAAAGCAAAAATTGAAATCATCTCAAATATGGCAGCCCCCTACCTCAGTGAAGGGAGTGAGAAGCTTTCTAGGACATGCTGGTTTTTATCGTCGTTTCATTAAGGATTTTTCCAAGATCACTCATCCATTGTGCAATCTTTTGGCCAAAGATGTTGTATTTCACTTTGATAAAGATCATATGAATGCATTAAATACCTTGAAACGTGAACTAACCTCTACTAATATTATTATGACACCAGATTGGTCTTTGCCTTTTGAGCTAATGTGTGATGCCTCCGACTATGCTATTGGTGCTGTTTTAGGTCAAAGAGTAAATAAGCTGCCTGTTGACTCGCAAGTGCACGGGCCATTGGATAGTATAGCATGTGTAAGTACGAGGTCGATCCCACGAGGATTGATGATAGATTGATTCAATTTGATTCCCTGCACAAAATAGAAAACCAAAAGAGAATAAATAAAACAAGAAAGAAAGAAAAGAAATTAACTCAAGCAAATTAGTTACCAAGTTCAATTTATATTCTTAGATTGATTCTAGCTAAAGTATGATTAAGCCATGGTGTTTGGTCCTAACCTTGTATTCCTAATTCCCTAATTAGATCCTTCTTGTCGAACCTAAATTAAGCATTAGAAATCCATTAAGCAAAGAAGAATGTTTTAAACAACCAAGCATGTATCTAATCCATGTTGTCGAATGTCCATACATACTCTTCCTATTCATAGTTCAATTTGAATTAATGCATGGTGTCTACTCTTAATTCAAACCAAGATAGCTAACATACAAGTTTTAATGGTGATCACTCATTCAAACAAGCATATTAACTTATAAGCATAATGAATAAGAACAAGAACTATAATTGAAACTTGGAAACTAATTAAACTTAAGAAAAGAATTTACATTACAATGAAAAATAAATTACAACTAAGAAAAACTTAAAGGGTTTTGTTACAACAATTGAGAACTCAAAAGAAAAACTAAGAGAATTGGAGGGAGAGAAGGGAGAGGAGCTCTAGAGAGATGTTTGAGAGCTCCCCCCCTTGGGGTGTGTTTGAAGGTTAGCCAAGCCTCCTATTTATAGGAGAAGGAAAGCATCAAACTCACATGCCAATATTCTTCTTTTGACAACAAGTTGCATAGCCACCTCAAGTTCACATGGGCATCCATCTCCTTTCATCATTTGGCTAGTTCCCACTTGATGCTTTTGCTTTCTTTATTTCTTACACAACCTACTTCAATTATGACAAATAAACATGCTTCTTCCCCACTATCAACAATAGCACATGCATAGCTAATCATGACTAAGCAATTTGCAGTCAGCTTGTGGGCTCGATTTGGGCTTGTTCCTTCACTCTAACAAATCTGGAAAAATATGGATCTTGAAGCTCTTTGTCTTATCTTTCTAAGCATATGCAGCCCAACTCAAGGAAAAATCGGGAAGGACTTCAAAAGTCATTTTTGGCCCAGTAACACAGATGCTGCCGAATTTGACCTTAAGTTGCCCAAACTTGCATAACTTCATCTAGAAGACTCGGAATCATGAACCGTAAAATTCTTCAGAAACTAGACTTCCGTATCTTTCCAATGACGTATGGTTCATTATCTGGTTCTTCCTGAGCAAGTACAGTCCAATCCGTGAAGTTGACTGATCTGCATACACCGCTTTGCGCTAACTTGTCTCCAAAATGCATTTAGTGAGTCATAAGCTTATTACACTGAAACAAACACAAAATAAATTAAAAGCACAAGTTTAACTCAAAAACATAACCAAATCATAAGTTAGAAGGGTACAAAATGATATGTAATTATGCACCGATCAAATACCCCAAACCTATATTTTGCTAGTCCTCGAGCAAAACAAAAGGAAAACAAAGATAAAAATAAATAAATAAATAAATTTATTAGACCACTTTCGCAGGTAACTCGATTGCATTGAGCATATGCAACAAGCCTTTAAACCTCCAGGCATCCCTAGTAGGAGGAGTTGTGTCTCCTGAGGGTTTAACAGATACGATACCCACAAACGTTTTATCGACTCTACAAAAACAAAATAGTTAGAAAACAAAAACAAAAACAAAAACAAATACAAAACAATATTTCCGAACATTTTCTCAAGAGAAATGACTCATGCACATGACTCAAAAGTTTTAACAATAAAATCTCATTTTTAGACATTATTCACAATGTGGCAAAGTTCAAAACACAACATGCTCAAAGTGTAGTAGTGTGATAGCCAAATGCAACAAATTCTCCAATCTTAGTTTTCACACAATTTCAAAAATCATACAAAGCACAAATTCAACTTCAAATCTCACCAAAGTTGTCCTCTCACAAATGAATCACTCAGAAGAGGGCTACAATGCATCACTCAGTTATAAACATGATATTAGAGTTAAACCATAAGGGACTTAACTCAAAATAGAAAGATGAAGAACTTGCATTAATATGATCTCAAGAAGGATGCCAAACACTTAAAAGTAGAAAATGGATGCAATTCAACAACATGACATTTAAGATCAATTTAGGTCTTTAACATAGGTTGTAATGAGGCCAAAGGTGTAAGGTGAGTGAGAAATGAAAGGTATGGATAACACAAAGTCCAAAGAACTCACAATGTAAGAGCATAAAACAATTTTTTCCAAGACTTCGAATCATCACAATGAGGTTTTTTTTTTTTTTTTTTTTTTTTCAAAACTCCTTTTACCTCCATTTATAAGGATTCACACTCCTTTCTTTTAATTGAACAACCACCAATTTATTTTGAGGCCAATAAAGAAACCCAAAAATGAAATTTCATTCAACCACCACTTAATCACAACTTTTCTCTTTTCTTTCACCAATTGTGTATTTTTTTTTCCGAAATGTAACACCTCTTCCAAAACTTAGTATGAAAAACACATCCCAATAAAAGCTCAAGAGTTCCTTAGAAAGGTAAATAATTGTTTTTCAGGCTAAGGTGAGGAAATATAATTGGTTAAAAGAAAGAAAAGGTTTACATGTAGGCTCAAAATGGTTAACAATGGAAAATCATGCTTAAGCATGCATAAGGTTAGCTTGAAAGGCACAAACGATCCAAAGAGGGCCTTAATATCATTTCTTAAATGTCATGTAATTAAATTGAATATGAATGAATGACTTTTAAGTGCTCAACCAATTCAATGAATAATGAGATCAAACAACAACTTAGATGACAAGAAAATAAGAATATGTGTATAACACTCATGAAATGAAGCACAAGGCTCAAAACTCACATTATATGGTTATACAAGTTTAATTTATGCTTGATACAATTCTTTGGATCATGCAAATCCTTTAATTAGAAAATTATGAAACAAATGGCAAGTGTAAAGAGGGTTTCGAACATATCATGCTAGAACGATGCCAAAAGTTTTAAAATTTTTATTAAATTTTTTTAAAAAAAAATAAAAAGAAATCCAATTTTCATTTAAGTCATGCAAACATTTATCACAATCTCATCATATGTGTTCGGAAAGTGACTCAAAATAAAAAAACAAAAAAAAAAAACAAAGCAAGACTAAAATAAAACAGAAAAACAAGATTTTTTCTTTTTAAATTTTTTTAAAGAAAAACCAAATTTACTTGCTAACTCTAATACCCCCAAACTTAGAAATGAACATTGTCCTCAATGTTTAAAAATTAGGCACAAGCAATGTTATAACAAAAAAATGAAAGGTATTAAAGCAAATGAATATCACAAAATACAATAACTAAAATACAAAACAAAATAAAATAATTACAAAATAAAAATTGCAAAACAACCAAACGAAAAAAATAAATAAAAATAAAACGAAACAAGAAGCCCTAAACACACAAGCTTACGCAAATTGAAACCCAAAAACTTTGAAGCCCAAAGCCCACAATTTTGAAACCCAAACCATCGTGAAATCCGACCCACAATGAATTTTGAAGCCCACACATTTTAAATTTTTTTTTAGATTTAAAATTTAAAATTTTTTTTTTTGTTTTTGTTTTTGTTTTTATTTATTTTTTTGAAACGTGAATTGGTGGATTCTGAAACGAGGGTCCGTATGTCGCCTCGGCAACGAAGCAAGAGCCACGTGTCGACACATAGAAGCGCCGCAGCTTTGCGCTTCCCTGCCGAAAATTACGGGCGGTATGGAAAGGCGCGAAGACTTTGTTGAACGCGTTCCTGCTCAGAAAAGGTACGTCGCGACAAATTATTTTGGGGACGGGGGAAAGCCAGAAGGCTGTGGAGCTTGAGTGGTGCTAGGGTTTGATATCTATAAAAGGAAACTAAGGGAGAAAAACAAAAATTACAGCCACACGGAAGAGAGAAAGGAAAGAAGAAAAGAGAGAGGGAAAAGAGAAAAAGAAGAGAGAAGAGAGAAAAAGAAAAGAAATCAGAAAGAAAATGTCGTCTCCTTTCCCATTTTCACTCGATCTTAACCTAGCTCAACCAATTCAGACGTCGAGTCAAGGAGCAAGACCAACGTGGATGCCCTATTTTGGCTCAAGAAGAGGGCCCGTGATGCTGAATGACACAATACTCATGGACAACGAAGTTGCCCTTGGAGTCGCAAGGAGTTTAGTGACTCCCAGAGATGCACGAGTGCTCGGCGCAAAGTGTGACAATCGAATCGTCGGTGATGCCATGGCACCGGCCGCACAAAACACGACCACTATCGCAATCGTGGGTTATCGCCTAATTGCGAAATCCCGTGAGTTGGAGCTAGTAAAGGCTCGATTGGCAGCATCGCAGAATGTGGTTGAGGATTGTCAAGGCATTATAAGGGACTTGAAAAAGGAGCGGACAAGGATGGTGGAGTTTAATCGACGTCGCCTAGAAGGTTTGCAGCGGAGAATAAACAGCTATCATCGATGGTAGATTTGTACGCCAAAGACATGCGCACGAAGCTGGAGTCTATTGGGCGACCGGGTAAGCGCAAGCAACCAGAGCACGAGACAAGTGGTGCTCAAGCCAAGAGTGCAGCCATAAGTGCGATCTTTGGGAGCTCAAGTGATGGGCCCCAAGAGGCTGTGCGTGAAGACCCAAAGGATGACGTCCAGACGGCTAAGTTTCCAATTTTGGAATCTGGAAGCGTGCCATGATGATGCTGATGCTGACGCTGATGAAGAAGAAGAAGAAGATGAAGAAGAAGAAGAAGAAGATGATGATGATGAAGAAGATGAAGTTTTATTTATTTGTATTTTGTATTTTTTTTTTTTTTGTATTTTTTTGTTGTAATGCGGCTGGTTTGAAGTGAATTTTTTTTTAATTATTTTATTTTTAACACTTAGAAAAATACTAACTAACCACACCACAAAACTAAAACTAAAAATAAAAATAATACAAAAATAATAATAATAATAAAAACAGAGACTAACTTTTAAGAAAACAACTAAACAGAAAAGAAAACAAAGAAGTTCCAAATTGCAATTTAATTTAATTTTTTTTTAAACACTTAAAACAAACAAACAAACCACACCACATACAAATTAAAATAATAATAATAATAAAAAATCACATACTATAAAACATTATTATTTAAGCAAGAATACAATACCCAAACTTAAATTTTTATTTAAACTAAACTATTATTGTAAAAATAAATTTTAATTTAAGAACACACAATTATACAAGCAACTCTAGGATGACCAGTTAAGGGCCTCGTAAAACACAAACAGGGGTTCCGGGAAGGTTGGAGGGGTCACAATGGTCCCGCTTAAAACCCAAACTTCTTAGACACCGAAGGTGTCGCCTTAAAGAACTCCTAGACACTGCATAGACGGAAGTTGCTTACTGGAGTTACCAAAAGTTAGCTCATATGAAAAATCTTTTAAATTTTTTTTTTAATTATAAAAGAAACAGAAAATAATAACAATATAAGTAAAGAGAAAGGATTGGATACTCCCCTTGAAGCGATTAGGTCGAGCATGGATGCATTTGGAGGTAGCTACTCCTCCCACTACTCCATACTTCCTATTCTTATGATTGAAGTTTCCTTCTCTCCCTTTTTATTGAGCTATCCTATATTGCTAAAACAAACATAGAACTTGAAACGGAATTAAAAGGATTAGGAAATAAAAACTGAAATGAAAAGGAAAAAGGAAAGTAAAACAAGTAGGGAAAGAAAATAGAACCAAACTATGCCGTCAATCCCGCAACGGCGCCAAAATTTTGTTGACTCGCAAGTGCACGGGCCATTGGATAGTATAGCATGTGTAAGTACGAGGTCGATCCCACGAGGATTGATGATAGATTGATTCAATTTGATTCCCTGCACAAAATAGAAAACCAAAAGAGAATAAATAAAACAAGAAAGAAAGAAAAGAAATTAACTCAAGCAAATTAGTTACCAAGTTCAATTTATATTCTTAGATTGATTCTAGCTAAAGTATGATTAAGCCATGGTGTTTGGTCCTAACCTTGTATTCCTAATTCCCTAATTAGATCCTTCTTGTCGAACCTAAATTAAGCATTAGAAATCCATTAAGCAAAGAAGAATGTTTTAAACAACCAAGCATGTATCTAATCCATGTTGTCGAATGTCCATACATACTCTTCCTATTCATAGTTCAATTTGAATTAATGCATGGTGTCTACTCTTAATTCAAACCAAGATAGCTAACATACAAGTTTTAATGGTGATCACTCATTCAAACAAGCATATTAACTTATAAGCATAATGAATAAGAACAAGAACTATAATTGAAACTTGGAAACTAATTAAACTTAAGAAAAGAATTTACATTACAATGAAAAATAAATTACAACTAAGAAAAACTTAAAGGGTTTTGTTACAACAATTGAGAACTCAAAAGAAAAACTAAGAGAATTGGAGGGAGAGAAGGGAGAGGAGCTCTAGAGAGATGTTTGAGAGCTCCCCCCCTTGGGGTGTGTTTGAAGGTTAGCCAAGCCTCCTATTTATAGGAGAAGGAAAGCATCAAACTCACATGCCAATATTCTTCTTTTGACAACAAGTTGCATAGCCACCTCAAGTTCACATGGGCATCCATCTCCTTTCATCATTTGGCTAGTTCCCACTTGATGCTTTTGCTTTCTTTATTTCTTACACAACCTACTTCAATTATGACAAATAAACATGCTTCTTCCCCACTATCAACAATAGCACATGCATAGCTAATCATGACTAAGCAATTTGCAGTCAGCTTGTGGGCTCGATTTGGGCTTGTTCCTTCACTCTAACAAATCTGGAAAAATATGGATCTTGAAGCTCTTTGTCTTATCTTTCTAAGCATATGCAGCCCAACTCAAGGAAAAATCGGGAAGGACTTCAAAAGTCATTTTTGGCCCAGTAACACAGATGCTGCCGAATTTGACCTTAAGTTGCCCAAACTTGCATAACTTCATCTAGAAGACTCGGAATCATGAACCGTAAAATTCTTCAGAAACTAGACTTCCGTATCTTTCCAATGACGTATGGTTCATTATCTGGTTCTTCCTGAGCAAGTACAGTCCAATCCGTGAAGTTGACTGATCTGCATACACCGTTTTGCGCTAACTTGTCTCCAAAATGCATTTAGTGAGTCATAAGCTTATTACACTGAAACAAACACAAAATAAATTAAAAGCACAAGTTTAACTCAAAAACATAACCAAATCATAAGTTAGAAGGGTACAAAATGATATGTAATTATGCACCGATCACTGCCACACGTCATTTACTATGCAAGTCGGACATTAAACGATGCTCAACTCAATTACTCTACAATTGAGAAGGAGTTGCTTGCTGTTGTTTTTGCTTTAGAGAAATTTCGTTCATATCTTGTTGTCTCTAAAGTTATTGTTTACTCTGATCATGCAGCTCTTAGGTTTTTGTTGTCCAAGAAAGATGCTAAACCATGTTTGATCAGATGGGTACTCTTGTTACAAGAGTTTGACCTAGAAATTCAAGACAAGAAAGGGAGTGAAAATGTTGTTGCTGATCACTTGTCGCACCTTGTTGATGAAAACCATGGAGATGGACAAATTTTGCCTCTCAACGAATCATTCCCGGATGAACAACTCTTTGTCATTCAAGATAAAGAGCCATGGTATGCTGATTTTGTCAATTATCTTGGTCCGGTGTAATTAGAGATGATTTGACTTTTCAGGAGAGAAAGAAGTTCTTTTCGATGGTGAAACACTACATGTGGGATGAACCTCATTTGTTCAAGTATTGCCCTGACCAAAAAGACAGCTTTAAAGGTTTTACAATCTGGTTTCTTTTGGCCAACATTGTTTAAAGATGCTTTTGATTTTTGCTCTAAGTGTGATAGGTGTCAGAAAATGGGGAACATCAGTCGCAAGAATGAAATGCCATTAAACAACATTTTAGTGGTGGAGCTGTTTGATGTGTGGGGAATTGACTTCATGGGACCATTCCCATCTTCTTTTGGATACATATACATACTAGTGGCAGTAGATTACGTATCAAAGTGGGTTGAGGCAACAGCTACACGAACTAATGATCACAAAGTTGTTTTGAATTTTCTCAAAGATATGATTTTCACTAGGTTTGGAACTCCAAGAGCTATCATTAGCGATGGTGGCAGTCACTTCTGCAACAAACCTTTCGAGGCATTGATGAAGAAGTACAACATCACACATAAAGTGGCAACTCCATACCATCCTCAAACCTCTAGACAAGTGGAAATCAGAAATAGAGAAATAAAGAACATCTTGACGAAAACCGTCAGCCCTACAAGGAAGGATTGGTCACTAAGATTGAATGATGCACTATGGGCTTATCGAACAGCGTACAATGGGCTCGAGCACCGTGCATATTGGGCCATAAAGAAGCTGGTACAGTGAGGAAGCTCCAACTTAATGAGTTGGAAGAGCCCAGAAATGAATCATATGAGAATGCTAGGATCTACAAAGAACGAACCAAGCTCTACCATGACAAAGCAATTCTTAGGAAGGAGTTTCAACCAGGTATGAAAGTACTTTTGTATGACTCACGTTTGCGACTTTTTCCAGGTAAATTGAAGTCTAGATGGGTTGGACCATTCAAAGTGCTTCAAGTATTTCCCCATGGAGCTATGGAGATAGAAACATCAAGAATGGCACCCGTTTTAAGGTCAACGGGCAGCGTTTGAAGCCTTATTTGGAGAATGTTTCACAGGAGCAGGTTTATGTAGTTATGAATTCTCTTGAGTTTATGACAACTTAGACACACTACCATGTCTTGCCTCGACATTAAATAAAGCGATTGCTGGGAGGCAACCTAGCTGGGTTTGTGTTCTTTCCTTTTATTTGTTTTTTTTATTTCATTCCATGCACACTCTGCCAATTTGCATTGCATCCATTCCGTTCATTTGTTTTTAAGCATCGAGAACAATGCTTAGTTTAGGTTTGGGGGTGTGGGATTTTCGTTTGTTTTTATTTCTGGTTAAAATTTGGTTTTGCTTACTAATGTGAATGTATATGAGGGCTGTGGTTTAGAATGAGGACTACTGTGTTGTCATGAAAAAGTTCGTATCATATTTTTTTTTACAAAGCTGTTACTCTTGGAATCATGGTGGTTAAAGTATCATGCTCAAATTCGGGAAGAAGAATAGTGGAGACTACCCTAGTGAGTGATTTTGAGCCTATTTACTTCTTTGAGAGGGTTTAAAGTGTTTGTGCTCCTATCTTTTTGCTTCAATTTCACTACAAATGATCTCATTATTTTTGTTTGATTGAACGCTAAGAATTGTTCTCTTTCGCAGATACCATGTGTTTGGTAACACTCATGAATGTTCTCATTGAGACGATGTTAGGCTATGCATGTCTTAACCACCAAAATGCCTAATTCCTTACCTTTATGTGTGTGCCATTATCCCATTTCGAAGCCAATCTCTTTTAGCAGATATTTAGCCCATTACAGCTATACCCTATAGTTTGGGCAATACCAAAGTGATGAAGACAGAGACAATTCGAGCTCTACATCAAGAAAGTTGCGTGTACCGAGGTATGTGTGCTGGAATTTTTTTAAAAAAAGAAAGAAAAGAAACAAAGTTTTAGAAAAATAAAAGAAAAGAAGAAGAATCAAAGAGGATGTAATTTCTCAATCCTTCCATTATCGCACGAGTCCTGGACGCCACGAACAAACAACAAAGATAAAGGACAGCTTGATGCTTTCACAAGGAAGACACTTTGGTATGTCCCAAGCTTTAGTCTGTCCTATCCTTTCTTTCATAACCCCTGACCTAAGCCTTACATTACAAACTTTGTGAAAGACCTAGCTGATCTTTGAGGATGTATTCATGGGTGGTGCTAAATATGTGTGCTATCCATATTCTTAGTGTTTGATTCCTTTCATGAGATCTGTCCAGAAATTGTGCTTTTATTTTATATTTCATATGTGAGGATTTTGATTCCCTTTTACATAGCATCACTTACATATGTTTGTGGAGAGACCACACCTTAGGATCTGAGTGAAAATTTGAGTGATATCTGTGAGGACTAGAGTTGAGGCGAATTCTATCTTCGGCGTTTGAGTATGGTTTCTTTGAAGTCATGGGACATGTAGTAATTTTTTTTTCTTTTTTACTCTATACATATGATATGATTCTTTGAAGTGGCAGACCACTGGTTCGAAAGTATGACTAAGCTTTCATTGGTTCTTATTAGTTTGCTATATGTATGCTTTAACCAATTTGCTTGTAAGTATGTAGATGTTTGTGGGCGTCATGGCTGTAAACCCTCAGGAGACACAACTCCTCCTACTAGGGACACCTAGGGGTTTAAAGTCTTGTTGCACATGCTCATTGCAATCGTTTAGCCAGCGAAAGTGGTCTAGTTAGATTTTATTGTCTTCTGTGTCTTTAGTTTCAGTTTTGCTCGAGGACTAGCAAAAAAACCAGGTTTGGGGGTATTTGATAACTCATATATTTATACATTTATACCATCCATTTCTAGTCTATTTGTGATGTGTTTTGAGTTAAACTTGTTGCGTTTTACCCTATTTTGTGTTAGTATGCAGTTGCATCTACTGTAGGATCAATTTGAGGGCAAAAGAAGTGAAAACATGCCATTTTTGGAGCTGACCCTTATTTAAACGTGGAAACAAGTTTCGTGACCTGTTTTGAAGTTCAAATAAAGAATCCAAGGTGAATCTGGCTTGTTTGAAGGCTAAGACCAGAATGGGAAAGCAATGAGGATTTAGCCTGATTTGGAGGTGCCAAATAAGGCAAAACGTGCAAAATAAAGGCTGATTTGTTAGGATCTCTTTGGAATATCTTACAGCCTCTTTTACCCCATAAAAACTTGCCTTTCAACCACTTTTACAGATCCTATTTATTATGGACGAATTTCACAACCCGAGAGCCATCTGTTCTCTCTTTTCATGCACACAAAAACTCTAGCCGTTCCATATATTACCACCACCAAGTCTCATCGCAGAGGCTGTTCTTGGGGAAGTTCAACATCAGAATTGCTTCAAGGGTTTCCTCTCTTGAATTTATTTTCACTCATGTTGTTTATTTTCGTTTTAATCTCTATGAATATGATGTGTAACTAAATTCATAGCTAGGGATTTTGATGTAGCCTTGCAACTTTGATCCATGTTTCTAAGTTAAAGTATTCAGTTCATCAATATGCGTCTTGTTTCATTCACTGAATCTATTGTTAAATTTGTGTGTTAATTTTAATGTTTGATCACCATTAGGGTTGCCTACAGATTATTTGAACAAGGTTATAGTAAACATCGTGCTTAATCTTGGTAGACATGTGAACGAATGAAGAGAATGCTATGCAAACATCCTGCCATGTGTTCTCTTTGGTTCTTTAACGTTTTCTTGCATGCTAATGACTCTTTACTTGGAACCAAAGTTGAACATCCCAATTAGGTTGTAGATTAGGAGAATTAGATCAAAACCACACATCATATGGCTGATCTTATATATGTAAAACGAACTCTGGAAACAGGTTGGTAGTTGAATACGGCTTAACTTTACAAACATGGAATTGGTTTTGCGATGGTGAATTCGAAGTCCTTGGTCTCATTCCTATTCTTTCTACATCAATATATCATTCACTGCTACATTCTTTTTGCATTTTAAGTTATTTTTCATTTTCAACACAAAAACTACTTTCAATCTGTCACTTTCGTTCTTTAGTTAGGGTTCTTTCAAAACTAGTAATTTATAGAGGTCCAATCAGTCCCTGTGGTTCGACACCCTTACTTGTACCATTATACTAACCATATATTGGCACTCGGAAGGAACACAACATAAAACTACGCAATCCTCCAACCATTCCATTAACGCTACGAACCTCGTATGAACTTGAAGTGTCCAATTTCATTGACCAATTGATTTCGGATCGAGCCCAAAACTAGGCCAACATCATAATATGGTGGGATAAGTCATTTTGAGAGTTTTGAGTGAAATCCAACCACGAAAACTATGCCATGCACCAACCACTCCATTTCCGATACGAATTTCGTATGAACTTGAAGTGTCAAATTTCTTTGACCAATTGATATCAGATTGAGCCCTCAACTTGGGCATCATCATAATATGGTGGAAGGAGTCTTTTGGAAAGTTTTGAGTGAAATCCAACCACTAAAACTGTGCAATGAAACAACCACTCCATTTACGATACGAATTTCATATGAACTTGAAGTGTCCAATTTTTTTGACCAATTGATATCAGATTGAGCCCTAAACTTAGGCATCATCATAATATGGTGGGAGGAGTCATTTGGAGAGTTTTAAGTGAAATCCAACCACTAAAACTTAGCAATCCTCCAACCACTCCATTAACGATACGAACTTCGTATGAACTTAAAGTGTCCAATTTTTTAGACCAATTGATTTCGGATCAAGCCCAAAACTAGGGCAACATCGTAATATGGTGGGAGGAGTCATTTGGAGAGTTTTGAGAGAAATCCAAAATGTAAAACTACGTAATCCTCCAGCCACTCCATTAACGCTACGAACTTCGTATGAACTTGAAGTGTCCAATTTCTTTGACCAACTGATTTCGGATCAATCCCAAAACTTGGGCAACATCATAATATGGTGGGAGGAGTCCTTTGGTGAGTTTTTAATGAAATCAAATAAGTAAAACTACAAAATCCTCCAACCACTGTATTTATAGAATGAACTTCGTATGCACTTGAAGTGTCCAATTTCTTTGACCAATTGATTTCGGATCGAGCCCAAAACTAGGCCAACATCATAATGTTGTGGGGGATTGCATGGTTCTAGTGGTTGGATTTCACTCAAAATTCACCAAATGACTCGTCCCACTATATTATGATGTTGCCCAAGTTTTGGGCTCGATCCGAAATCAATTGATCAAAGAAATTAGACAATTCATGTTCGGATGAAGTTCGTACCGTATAAGGAATGGTTGTAGGATTGCATAGTTCTATTGATTGGGTTACACTCAAAGCTTACCAAATGACTCTTCCCACCATATTATGATGTTGCCCAAGTTTTGGACTCGATCCGAAATCAATTGGTAGAAGAAGTGTGACATTTCAAGTGCGCATTTAAGTTCGTACTATAAATGGAGTGATTGGTGCATTGCATAGTTCCAGTGGTTGGATTTCATTCAAAACTCACCAAATGACTCCTCCCACTAAATTATGATGTTGCCAAAGTTTTTGGCTCGATTCGAAATCAATTGGTCAAAGAAATTGGACACTTCAAGTTCGTGACGAGTTCAAACCGTACACGGAGTGGTTGTAGGATTGCATAGTTCTAGTGATTGGATTTCACTCAAAACAAACCAAATGACGCCTCCCACCATATTATGATGTTGCCCAAGTTTTGGACTCGATCTGAAATAAATTGGTCAAAGAAATGTGACACTTCATGTTTGTACGATGTTCTTACCGTAAATGGAGTGGTTGGTGCATTGCATAGTTCTAGGGATTGGATTTCCTCACAACTCCCCAAATGACTCCCACGAAATTATGATGTTGCTAAAGTTTTCGGCTCCATCTGAAATCAAATGGTCAAAGAAATTGGACACTTCAAGTTTGTACGCAGTTCGAACCGTACATGGAGTGGTTGTAGGATTGCATAGTTCTAGTATTTGTATTTCACTCAAAACTCTCCAAATGACTCCTCCGACAATATTATGATGTCGCCCAAGTTTTGGACTCGATCCGAAATAAATTGGTCAAAGAAATGTGACACTTCAAGTTCGTACGATGTTCTCATCCCTTCTTATTTTCTTCAGTTCACTCTAAATGATCTCATTGTTCCATTTTGATTGAATACTAAGGATGATTCTCTTTTGCAGATATCTTGTAGCTGCTCTCACTCATGAATGAACTCATTGAAGTGATGCTAGGCTATGTTTGCATAACCATTCTATGTGCTTTCTTTTCACCCTATCCATATATGTGTTCCATCAGCTCTCTTGAAGCCAAACACTTCAACCCTTGTTCTTCTATCACCCTCATCATTCCTCTACCTTTGTATCTCAATCTGAGATATTTAACCTATTGTAGCCATAGCCTATAACTTAGAAATATACCAAGGTGTGCCAAGATAAAGTTTGAAGCAAGGAAGTTGCTGACATATACCTAAATGAAAAATTTGTGTGAATCTGTGCAATGAAGTGAAAGAAGAAGCAGATTAAATCAGAAAATGAGAGAGATAAAAGAGAAAGTGTTTCGATATGATCTAAGTGTGAAAATAAGGTCTACGCCAGGTGATACCATGAAGTTTGCAGCCATGCCATTCTAAATAAATGATACCTTGCAGATCAATGAAGAATGCAACCTTGGTATGTTCTTAAGTTTTACTTGTTTGTCCTTCCCATTCTTCCATTTCCCCTAACCTTAGCCTTTCATTACAACCTTGTGAAAGACCTAGCTGATCTTTGAGGATGTATTCATGGGTGCTAGTAAGTATGTGTGTCTCCTTATTAAGGTATTTGATTCCCTTCATGAGATCTAACCAATTATTGTGCTTCTCTATCATATTCTCACTTATGTTTGCTTGAGAGAATAAACCATAGGTTCTGAGTGATTGAGTACTATCTGCGAGAATTAGAGTCGAAGCATGTTCTTTCGTCAAGGTTTGAGTGTGCTTGCTTTGAAGCCGTGTGCCTTTGAGCTATAGCTTCCACTTTACACACTGATTGGTCACCTCTCTTGGCAACTCTATGGTGTTGGAGGTATGACCAAAGGTTTCATTCATTTTCATTAGTTGATTTCAAAAGTTTTCTAACCACTTTGTTTTGTAGAGTCAGTAAAGCGCTTGTGGGTATCGTATCTGTTAAACCCTCAGGAGACACAACTCCTCCTACTAGGGATGCCTAGAGGTTTAAAGGCTTGTTGGATATGCTCAATACAATCGAGTTACCTGCGAAAGTGGTATAGTTAACTTCTTGTTTTGTTTTAATCTTTGTTTTGTTTTGTTTTGATCAAGGACTAGCAAAATCTAGGTCTGGGGGTATTTGATCAGTGCATAATTGTATATCATTTTGTACCCTTCTAGCATATGATTTAGTTATGTTTTTGAGTTAAACTTGTGCTTTTAATCTCTATTGTGTTTGTCATTCAGTTAATTGAGTTTTAGGTAGCAATGGTGGCTTTGGATAGGAAAAGGTACAAAATGGTGCAAAAACGTTCAGACCGAGTTAGCAATTCGTTTCAGCCTTAACATCTTTATCCAAATTTGGATTGGGCCAAATGATATGTGGTTGGAAAGATGACATTCTGAACTGCAAGATGAAGGGATGGAAGCCCAATTCGTGATCCAATGAAATTGCTTGTTGTTGGTGACAAAGTTAGGTCAGCTGAATTGTTGTTTACAACTCACACTACTACAAAAATCGAAATAGACGACGGTAATTTACCGTCGTAAATTTACTTTTTCAACCGTCGAGGAATCGACCGACATCTTTTACGCATAAACCCACGACGGTAATATCCCGTCGTCTTTAGATTAATGGACGACGCTTTTACTACAAACCGTCGTCTATTAATCTAAAGACGACGGGTTTTATGAAATAAATGACGTTTATTATATGTAAAGACGACGGTTTTTAAGAACTGTTGTCTATTATGAAATAACAGTCGTCTATTATATGAAATATGTCCTCTATTATGAAATAACAGTCGTCTATTATTATGAAATATGTCCTCTATTATGAAATAACAGTCATCTATTATTGTGAAATATGTCGTCTATTATGAAATAACAATCGTCTATTATATGTAAAGACGACGGTTTTTATAAAAACAATGTCGTCTATTATATGTAAAGAAGACGGTTTTGTGATAGAATTGTCGTCTATTAATGTAAAGACGACGGTTTTGTGATAGAATTGTCAGCTAATTAAGCCTCTATTTTACATTTTACCTTTTACCTTTTTTTTCCTTGCTTCCAATGGTTCTCTACAACGATTTAAGCTAAAAACAACAATAATGCTTTGTGAACAATAAATTCAGCTCCAAATAATCCAATGGTTCTCTTCAAGAATAATTTGTTTCATAAAAAGTTGAAGATTCAATAATAATTACATAGTTTACCAATCTTCATTCCTATATATCTATACAAAATATCATTTCCATAATATTAAACTATAATTAGAAAAAGAGGGGCTACATATGAGATTCGATCCGAATTTCATCAATTTGTTCTTGTGTGTATGAGTTACCGTTGCCTTCTCGCATCGCAAAACAGGATTAAAAAAAAGGAAGCAAGTTTTAGTTAGAGATACATTTAACAGGATTAAAAAAAGAAACAAGAAACAAAAGCCAAAAGAGGGGAGCATAACTTATTTGGAACAAATTAATTTCAAATAATTTGAGAAATCGAAAACCGTAAGAGGGCATTTGGAATGACTTGGAGCAACTTTGATGGAGACAGAAAACTTTAAGGTCGAGAATATGAGTTGAAGAAAGATAGCGAAATGTTATATATATAGGGTTTAGGGAAAATTCGAAAAATTACAATTCGCGGTCAAATTTTTCAAAACACCGCGTTTTTTAAAGACGACGGAAAGTAAAATCAAAACGTCGTATAAATTAAAATATACACGACGGTTTTTAAATAATACGGACGTTATAAACATATACTACGTCAGTTATTTACAAAACCGACGTCTTAAATAAGAAAAACTTCGGAGAAATAGAAATTTGTGTTAAACAAGAAACTAAATATACAATCCTACTTGAGAACTCAGTTGTTGTTGTACACCCAACCGAAGTTCTTAGATGGGTTGGGTGTAAAAACACAACTGAGTTCGCAAGAAAGACATTCTTGCATGAGAGGTGAGAATTGAAAACTAAAAGTGACATTATTAAGACTTGGAAACCGAAAAGGGCCTTTATTTCGACTTGGAAACTTAAAAGCCGCCGTTTCAGTCCCCAATTTGGCAGATAAAGCGTGCCGATTCAGTTCGAAAGTTTCGAAATTGAAACCTACAACGACGGTATTTAGGTTTACCGTCGTCGTTGTACTGATGTTTATTTGGACTTTTGTTGTCGCGCTTGTTTTAAAAAACAACGACGGTATAATTAATATAAACGACGTGAAAATGATTTACAACGGCAATATAATTAATAGAACTGTCGTATTATCTGAAAAACCACGTCGTTATATTATATTATAACGACGTGGTAACGATTTACCACCACCTTTTATTTATAAGAACTGTTGTAGTCTAATGTCTAATACGGCGTAAAATAATAAAATACAGACGTGGTTAATTAACTTTACATGTCGGTAATTATAAAATTACGGTCGTATTAAATAGCTCTTGATACGTATGTTAATAATTGATCTTCTATTATATTTAAAGACGTCAGTTTTTATGAAAAATGTCGTCTATTATATATAAAGACGACAATTTTTATGAAAGAAATGTCGTCTATTATATATAAAGAAGACGGTTTTGTAATAGAATTGTTGTCTATTAATGTAAAAACGACGGTTTTTTGAAAGAAGCGTCGTTTATTATATCCAAAGATTTAGTAATTTTACATTTTATCTTTTTTTTTGCTTCCAATGGTTCTCTACAACGATTTTTTTCTTGCTAAAAAACAACCATAATGCTTTGTGAACAATAAATATACTCAAGAATAATTTGTTTCATAAAACTTGAAGATTCAATAATAATTACATACAAAATATTTACCAATCTTCATTCCTATATATCCATACAAAATATCATATCCATAATACTAAACCAATCTTCATTCGATCCGAATTTCATCAATTTGTTCTTGTGTTTATGAGTTATCGTTGCCTTCTTGCACTGCAAAACCAAGATAAAAAAAAGAAGCAAGTTATAGTTAGAGATAACAGGATTTAATAAAAAGAAACAAGAAACAAAAGACAGAAGAGGGGAGCATAACTTATTTGGATTTCCTCTGACTTGGATATAAACGACGGAAAGTAAAATTAAACCGTCGTATAAATTATAATATAAACGACGGTTTTTAAATAATAGGACGTTATAAATATATACTACGTCGATTAGTTACAAAACCGACGTCTTAAATAAAAATAACTACAGAGAAATAGAAATTTGTGTTAAACAAGAAACTAAATATGCAATCTTTGGGAACTCGGTTGTTGTTTTACACCAAACCGAAGTTCTTAGATTGGTTTGGTGTAAAAACACAACCGAGTTCCAAAGAGAGACATCATGCACATCGAAACCATTCAGAGATGTGAGAATTGAGACTGAACGTTTGGAAAAAAACTCCAATTTAAAGGAAATATTTAGAATTGGAAAACTAAAAGTGACTTTATTAAGACTTGGAAACCGAAAAGGGCCTTTATTTCGACTTGGAAACCTAAAAGCCGCCGTTTAGGTCTTCAATTTCGCAGATAAAGCGTGACGTTTCAGTTCGAAAGCTTGAATTTGAAACATACGACGGTATTTCTTTTTTCCGTCGTCGTTGAACTGACGTTTATTTCGACTTTTGTTGTCGCGCTTGTTTTAAATAACAACGTTGGTATAATTAATATAAACGACGTTAAAATGATTTACAACGGCGATATAATTTATAGAACTGTCGTATTATCTAAAAAACCACGACGTTATATTATATTATGACGACGTGGTAACTATTTACCACCACCTTTTATTTATAAGTACTGTCGTAATCTAATGTATAATACGGCATAAAATAATAAAAGAGAGACGTGGTTAATTAACTTTACATGTCGGTAATTATTAAATTACGGTCGTATTAAATAGTACTTGATACGTCTCTAATAATACAATTACCGTCGTGTTCATTGGATGTTCAAAACGGCGGTATTATATGTAAAACGTCGTCTATAATTACTACGTCGGTATATTTACATATACCGTCGTTGTTTATTTGTTGTCTTTTTTCTGGTCGAAATGGCATGTTTAATAAGACGATGCTTTTAAAGTTTTATGCGTCGTGTTTTAAAAATGCCCAAATGAATTTCCAATTTTTAGGCGTTTTAGTTTCTGATCCACATTGGTTTTTATATTACCGTCGTCGTTTAAAATTTAACGACGGTATTTATTTTGTTCGTCGTCGTTTTTCCGACGTCTATTTCGATTTTTGTAGTAGTGTCAAGTGGAGTATTAATGGGCAGACAAAATGAAGAGGACAATAAGAGACATTCAATGCAATCCATGCATTTTAAGGGCTGTTCTGCACCTAACCAAATTCCACCAAATGCATGTATTGAGCAGCTGGAGCAGTTACATAGCATTTACATGGCAGTTACATAGCATTTATGGCACGTTTACTAATCCGTAATCAAAATGAGAGGAATTGAATTGAGGAGGAATTGAAATGAGACGGAATCAGAATCAAATTCTGTTGAAGTTGTTTACTAAAGCATGCGGAATCGGAATAGAATTCCATAAAGTCATTTACTAATTCAACAGAATCAGAATATAAACCAGTATGATTGCTCAAATGCCCTTGTCCCAAATCAAATATTTTATATACTTTTTTTAATAAAATTTGATATAGTATATAATAGTAAGAAAAAATTAAATTGATTTTTTATTTCATAGACACACTAAAATGATTTTGTTTATTTATTTATAAATTTAAGTAATTCTAATAAGTATTTTTTTATTATAAATGTAAGTATTTCTATTAAGTTTTTTTTTTAAATGTAAGTATTTCTATTAGTTAATCCTTAACACTAAAATGATTTTGTTTTTATTTCTAGGATTAAGGATAATCTTGGAAATAATGAAAGTAAATGAGGGCATAAAGGGAAAAAATTAGCATTCCAATTACGGATGAAATCCTGAATCCAAATACCACCCCAAATGTTGGGAATCCAAATCACCCAAATATTGGAATTGGATTCCATTTTTGTGTGGGCCCTACGCACTTTTGATTCCTCCCAATTTTAGTAAACACATGTATAATCCGTAATCGAAATCGGATTCTTTATTCTCATTCAGATTACGGGTTAGTAAACGTACCATTAATGAGGTACCTAAAAGAAGTATGCTTCAAAAGCCAAAGGGGAGAATGAATGGAAGACTTAAACACTCTATAAAAGAGGGCATCAGCTGAAGAAAAGAGAATACTTTCATTTTATCATTCATTCCATAACATACATCTTGCGAGTCACACTCCCACAACTGATCCATCCTTCATTCCATCCTCCACACTCCCATCATTCCCCCAAACACATTCAGAAATCACACTCAAACACTCCCACAACCCCAAACACTCCACCAATAAATCCAACACTCTAAACAGCCCCAAATCACCAAAAGAGTCCCTGCAAGCCTTCCTTACATTTTCCTACGAATTTCCTCATTCTCATCCATCACCACTCACCCAAACTCATCCCAAATCATCTCCTTAACCTTCATACATCCTTCTAGACGTGGAGAAGCACTTGCAGAAGCATTGGACACCACAAGAACTTCAGAAAAGGGTTTTTCTACTCTTGTTGCATTCATTGTGTTTCCTCATTTCTGTTTAAGTTTCTTTCCCGTTATTAGTAGCTAAAATCCATAACTAGGGCTTTGATGTAACCTAACATGAATATTCTGGGTTTATAAATTTCAAGTTTCAAGTTTGATTCAAGATTCATGCTCTTATTCATTACACCTGCCTACTTATATGCTAATCTGAATGCCTAGCTACCATTGAGATTTCTGTATTTTGGTTGAAACTGAAGTAGACACTTTATGCTTTTGTTTCAATTGAACTATGAATAAGATTAGTATGTATGGACATTCGCCAATAGGGATTAGATGCATGCTTGGTTGTTTAAAATATTCTTCTATGCTTAATGGATTTCTAATGCTTGATTTAAGTTCGGCAATAAGGACTTAATTAGGGAATTGGAAATACAAGGTTAGGATCAAGCACCATGGCTTAATCATACTTTAGCTAGAATCAATCTTTGAATCTGAATTAGATTTGTCACATGAATCCTTATAACCTAGAATTGGATTGTTATGGTGAATCGAATGCCCTAGTCTTCAAATCTATTTTCCAACCTCAAAAACCACTCTTTGATACATATGTTTACTTTGGTTTTGTTTGCAATTTCATTTTGCTTCAATTGTTTTCACAAAAATCAATCACTCTCGTTTTCAATTCTGTTTTAGACTTAACTTTCAGTTTTCTAGAATTGGGTAATCTAAGCACGTAACTAATTTGAACTTTTCAGTCCTCGTGGAGTACGACCTCGTACTTGTCTTGTTATACTACTAATTGGCCCGTACAATTGCGAGTTAACAATTATGATGTTGCTAAAGTTTTGGGCTCGAACTGAAATCAATTGGTCAAAGAAATTGGACACTTCAAGTTCGTACGGAGTTCGAACCGTACATGGACTGGTTGTAGGTTTGCATAGTTCTAGGGATTGGACTTCACTCAAAACTCACCAAATGACTCATCCCATGAAATTATGATGTTACTAAAGTTTTGGGCAAGATCCGAAATCAAATGGTCAAAGAAACTGGACACTTCAAGTTCGTACGGAGTTTGAACCGTACATGGAGTGGTTGTAAGAGTGCATAGTTCTAGTAATTGGATTTCACTCAAAAATCACCACATTACTCCTCCCACGATATTATGATGTTGCCCAAGTTTTGGACTCGATCCGATATAAATTGGTCAAAGAAGTGTGACACTTCAAGTTGGGTGGTTGGTGCATTGCATAGTTCTTGTGATTGGATTTCACACAAAACTCACTAAATGACTCCTCCCACCATATTATGATGTTGCACAGGTTTTGGACTGAATCCGAAATCAATTGGTCAAAGGAATTTGAGACTTCAAGTTCGTACGGAGTTTGACCTGTACATGGAGTGGTTGTAGGATTGCATAGTTCTAGTGATTGGATTTCACTCAAAACTCACCAAATGACTCCTCCCACCATATTATGATGTTTCCCAAGTTTTGGACTCGATCCGAAATAAATTGGTCAAAGAAATGGGACACTTCAAGTTCGCACACTACAATGGAGTGGTTGGAGAATTGCATACTTCTGTTCATTAGATTTCACTCAAAACTCACCAAATGACTCCTCCTACCATATTATGATGTTGCCCAAGTTTTGGGCTCAATCCGAAATCAACTGGTCCAAGAAATTGGACAATTCAAGTTCGTACGGAGTTTGAACCGTACATGGAGTGGTTGTAGGATTGCATAGTTCTAGTGATTGGATTTCACTCAAAACTCACCAAATGACTCCTCCTACCATATTATGATGTTGCTAAAGTTTTGGGCTCGATCCGAAATCAATTGGTCAAGAAATTGTACACTTCAGGTTCGTACGGAGTTGGAACCATACATGGAGTGGTTGTAGTAATGCATAGTTCTAGTAATTGGATTTCACTCAAAAATCACCAAATGACTCCTCCCACCATATTATGATGCTGCCCAAGTTTTGGACTCCATCCGAAACAAATTGGTCGAAGAAGTGTGACACTTCAAGTTCGCATGCGATGTTCGCACCGTAAATTGGGTGGTTAGTGCATTGCATAGTTCTTGTGATTGGATTTCACTCAAAACTCACCAAATGACTCATCCCACCATATTATGACGTTGCCCAAGTTTTGGGCTGAATCCTAAATCAATTGGTCAAAGCAATTGGAGACTTCAAGTTCAAACGGAGTTCGTCTGTGCATGGAGTGGTTGTAGGATTGCATAGTTCTAGTGATTGGATTTCACTCAAAACTCACCAAATGACACCTCCCACCATATTATGATGTTTCCCAAGTTTTGGGCTAAATCTGAAATCAATTGGTCAAAGAAATTGGAGACTTCAAGTTCAGATCTTGTAAAATGAGTGGTTGGTGCATTGCATAGTTCTAGAGGTTGGATTTCGCTCAAAACACACCAAATGAGTCCGCCCACCAAATTATGATGTTGCCAAAGTTTTGGGCTTGATTCGAAATCAATTGGTCAAAGAAATTGGACACTTCTGATTCGTACGGAGTTCAAACCGTACATGGAGTGGTTGTAGGATTGCATAGTTCTAGTGATTGGATTTCACTCAAAACTCACCAAATGAATCCTCCCACGAAATTATGATGTTGCTAAAGTTTTGGGCTAGATCCGAAATCAATTGGTCCAAGAAATTGTACACTTCAGGTTCGTACGGAGTTGGAACCGTTCATGGAGTGGTTGTAGTAATGCATAGTTCTAGTAATTGGATTTCACTCAAAAATCACCAAATGACTCCTCCCACCCTATTATGATGCTGCCCAAGTTTTGGACTCCATCCGAAACAAATTGGTCGAAGAAGTGTGACACTTCAAGTTCGTACGATGTTCGTACCGTAAATTGGGTGGTTAGTGCATTGCATAGTTCTTGTGATTGGATTTCACTCAAAACTCACCAAATGAATCATCCCACCATATTATGACGTTGCCCAAGTTTTGGGCTGAATCCTAAATCAATTGGTCAAAGCAATTGGAGACTTCAAGTTCAAACGGAGTTAAATGCTGTGCATGGAGTGGTTGTAGGATTGCATAGTTCTAGTGATTGGATTTCACTCAAAACTCACCAAATGACACCTCCCACCATATTATGATGTTTCCCAAGTTTTGGGCTAAATCTGAAATCAATTGGTCAAAGAAATTGGAGACTTCTAGTTCGTACCGTAAAATGAGTGATTGGTGCATTGCATAGTTCTAGAGGTTGGATTTCGCTCAAAACACACCAAATGAGTCCGCCCACCAAATTATGATGTTGCCAAAGTTTTGGGCTCGATTAGAAATCAATTGGTCAAAGAAATTGGACACTTCTGATTCGTACGGAGTTCAAACCGTACATGGAGTGGTTGTAGGATTGCATAGTTCTTGTGATTGGATTTCACTCAAAACTCACCAAATGAATCCTCCCATGAAATTATGATGTTGCTAAAGTTTTGGGCTCGATAAGAAATCAATTGGTCAAAGAAATTGGACACTTCAAGTTCGTAAGGAGTTTGAACCGTACATGGAGTGGTTATAGGATTGCACAGTTCTAGAACTGGATATCACTCAAAAATCACTAAATGACTCCTCCCACCATATTATGATGTTTCCCAAGTTGTGGACTTGATCCAACAACAATTGGTCGAAGAAGTGTGACACTTCAAGTTCATACGAAATTCGTACCGTAAATGGAGTGGTTGGTGCATTGCATGGTTCTAGCGGTTGGATTTCACTCAAAACCCACCAAATTATGATGTTTCTAAAGTTTTGGGCTCGATTCAAAATCAATTGGTCAAAGAAATTGGACACTTCTAGTTCGTACGGAGTTCAAACCGTACATGGACTGGTTGTAGGATTGCATAGTTAGTGATTAGATTTCACTCAAAACTCACCAAATGACTCCTCCCACCATATTATGATGTTTCCCAAGTTTTGAACTCTATCCGAAATAAATTGGTCAAAGAAATGGGACACTTCAAGTTCGCCCACAACAACGGAGTGGTTGGAGAATTGCATACTTCTGTTGATTGGATTTCACTCAAAACTCACCAAATGACTCCTCCCACCATATTATGATGTTGCCCAAGTTTTGGGCTCAATCTGAAATCAATTGGTCAAAGAAATTGGACACTTCAAGTTCGTACGGAGTTTGAACCGTACATGGAGTGGTTGTAGGATTGCATAGTTCTAGTGATTGGATTTCACTCAAAACTCACCAAATGAGTCTTCCCACGAAATTATGATGTTGATAAAGTTTTGGGCTCGATCCAAAATCAATTGGTCCAAGAAATTAGACACTTCAAGTTCGAACGGAGTTTGAACCGTACATGGAGTGGTTGTAGTAATGAATAGTTCTAGTAATTGGATTTCACTGAAAAATCACCACATGACTCCTCCCACCATATTATGATGTTGCCCAAGTTTTGGAATCCATCTGAAATAAATTGGTTGAAGAAGTCTCGAGTTCAAGTTCGTATGATGTTCGTAACGTAAATTGAGTGGTTGGTGCATTGTATAGTTCTTGTGATTGGATTTCACTCAAAACTCACCAAATGACTCCTCCCACCAAATTATGATGTTGCCCAAGGTTTGGGCTGAATCAAATCAATTGGTCAAAGCAATTGGAGAGTTCAAGTTCGTACGGAGTTCAAACCATACATGGAGTGGTTGTAGGATTGCATAGTTCTTGTGATTTGATTTCACTCAAAACTCACCAAATAATCCTCCCACGAAATTATGATGTTGCTAAAGTTTTGGGCTCGATACGAAATCAATTGGTCAAAGAAATTGGACACTTCCAGTTCGTAAGGAGTTTGAACCGTACATGGAGTGGTTGTAGGATTGCATAGTTCTAGAAATTCGATATCACTTAAAAATACCAAATGACTCCTCCCACCATATTATGATGTTTCCCAAGTTTTGGACTTGATCCAAAATCAATTGGCCGAAGAAGTGTGACACTTCAAGTTCAGACGAAATTGCATAGTAAATGGAGCGGTTGGTGCATTGCGTAGTTCTAGCAGTTGGATTTCACTCAAAACCCACCAAATTATGATGTTGCTAAAGTTTTGTGCTCGGTTCAAAACCAATTGGTCAAAGAAATTGGACACTTCAAGTTCGTACCGAGTTCGAACCGTACACGGAGTGGTTGTAGGATTGCATAGTTCTAGTGATTGGACTTAACTCAAAACAAACCAAATGACTCCTCCCACCATATAATGATGTTGCCCAAGTTTTGGTCTCGATCCGAAATAAATTAGTCAAAGAAATGTGACTCTTCAAGTTCGTACGATGTTCGTACTGTACATGGAGTGGTTGTAGGATTGCATAGGTCTAGTGATTGGATTTCACTCAAAACTCACCAAAAGACTCCTCCCACCATATTATGATGTTTCCCAAGTTTTGGGGTAAATCCGAAATCAGTTGGTCAAAGAAATTGGACACTTCAAGTTCGTACGGAGTTCGAACTGTACATGGAGTGGTTGTAGGAATGCATAGTTCTCGTGATTGGATTTCACTCAAAACTCACCTAATGACTCTTCCCACAACATTATGATGTTTCCCAAGTTTTGGGCTAAAGCCGAAATCAATTGGTCAAAGAAATTGGACACTTCAAGTTCGTATGAAGTTCGTACCGTAAATGGAGTGGTTAGTGCATTGCATAGTTCTAGTGGTTGGATTTTATTCAAAGTTTTTGGCTCGATTCGAAATCAATTGGACAAAGAAATTGGACACTTCAAGTTCGTACGAAGTTCAAACCGTACATGGAGTGGTTGTAGGATTGCATAGTTCTAGTGACTGGATTTCACCGAAAACAAACCAAATGACTCCTCCCACCATATTATGATGTTACCCAAGTTTTGGACTCGATCTGAAATAAATTGGTCAAAGAAATGTGACACTTCAAGTTCGTAAGATGTTCGTACTGTACATGGAGTGGTTGTAGGATTGCATAGTTCTAGTGATTGGATTTCTCTCAAAACTCACCAAATGACTCCTCCCACCATATTATGATGTTTCCCAAGTTTTTTCCTAAATTTGAAATCAATTGGTCAAAGAAATGGGACACTTCAAGTTCGTACGCTACAACGGAGTGGTTGCATACTTTTGGTGATTGGATTTCACTCAAAACTCACCAAATGACTCCTCCCACCATGTTATGATGTTGCCCAAGTTTTGGGCTTAATCCGAAATCAATTGGTCTTACAAATTGGACACTTCAAGTTCGTACGAAGTTCGTACCGTAAATGGAGTGGTTGGTGCATTGCATAATTCTAGTGGTTAATGACTCCTCCCACCAAATGAAGATGTTACCATAGTTTTGGGCTCGATTCGAAATCAATTGGTCAAAGAAATTGGACACTTCAATTTCGTACGAAGTTTAAACCGTACATGGAGTGGTTGTAGGATTGCATAGTTCTAGTGACTGGATTGCACTCAAAACAAACCAAATGTTATATTATAATGTTGCCCAAGTTTTGGACTTGTGATTGGATTTCACTCAAAACAAATGTGACACTTCAAGTTCGTACGATGTTCTTACCGTAAATGGAGTTGTTGGTTCGTTGCTTCGTTCTTGTGATTGGATTTCACTCAAAACTCACCAAATGACACCTCCCACCATATTATGATGTTTCCCATATTTTGGGTTCAATCCGAAATCCATTGGTCAAAGAAATGGGACACTTCAAGTTGGTACGAAGGTCATACCGTAAATGACTCTCCCACGGTAAGAACATCATAATATGGTGGGAGGTGTCATTTGGTGAGTTTTGAGTGAAATCCAATCACAAGAACGAAGCAATATTAAACCACTCCATTTACGGTAAGAACATCGTGCGAACTTGAAGTGTCACATTTGTTTTGAGTGAAATCCAATCACAAGTCCAAAACTTGGGCAACATTATACTATGATTGGTACGTTACATAGTTCTAGTGATTGAATTTCACTCAAAACTCACCAAATGACTCTCCCACGAAATTATGATGTTGCCAAAGTTTTGGGCTCGATCCGATATCAATTGGCCAAAGAAATTGGACACTTGAAGTTGAAACGAAGTTCGTACAGTACTTGGAGTGGTTGTAGGATTGCATAGTTCTATTGATTGGATTTCACTCAAAACTCACCAAATTACTCCGCCCATCATATTATGATGTTTCCCAAGTTTTGGACTCGTTCCGAAATAAATTTGTCAAAGAAATGGGACACTTCAAGTTCGTACACTACAACAGAGTGGTTGGGGAATTGCATACTTATGGTGATTGGATTTCACTCAAACTCACCAAATGTCTCCTCCCACCATATTATGATGTTGCCCAAGTTTTGGGCTCAATCCGAAATCAATTGGTCAAAGAAATTCGACATTTCAAAGTTCGTATGAAGTTCGTACCGTAAATGAAGTGGTTGGTGCATTGCATAGTTATAGTGATTGGATTTTAGTCAAAACTCACCAAATGAATCCTCCCACCAAATTATGATGTTGTCAAAATTTTGGGCTCGATCCGAAATCAATTGGTCAAAGAAATTGGACACTTCAAGTTCGTACGGAGTTCGTACTGTAAATGCAGTGGTTGTCAGATTGCATAGTTCTAGTGATTGGATTTCACTCAAAACAAACCAAATGAGTCCTCCCACCATATTATGATGTTGCCCAGGTTTCGGACTCGATCCAAAATAAATTGGTCAAAGAAATGTGACACTTCAAGTTTGTACGATGTTCGTACCTTAATTGGAGTGGTTGGTGCAGTGCAAGTTTGTGCTGAATCCGAAATCAATTGGTCAAAGAAATGGGACACTTCAAGTTCATACGAAGTTCATACCGTACATGTAGTGGTTGGAGAATTGCAAGCTTCTAGTGATTGGATTTCACTCGAAACTCACCAAATGACTGTTCCCTTATAACTCATATATTTATACATTTATACCGTCCATTTCTAGTTTATTTGTGATGTTTTTGAGTTAAACTTGTTGTGGTTTACCCTACTTTGTGTTAGTATGCAGTTGCATCTACTTTAGGATCAATTTGAAGGCAAAAGAAGTGAAAACAAGCCATTTTTGGAGCTGACCCTTATTCAAACGTGGAAAAAAGTTTCGTGACTTGGTTTGAAGTTCAAATAAAGAATGCAAGGCTAATCTGGCTTGTTTGAAGACTAAGAGAAGAATGGGAAAACAATGAGGATTTCTAGCCTGATTTGGAGGTGCCAAATAAGGCAAAAACGTGCAAAATAAAGGCTAATTTTTCAGGATCTCTTTCGAATATCTTGCAGCCTCTTTTACCCCATAAAAACTTGCCTTTTAGCCACTTTTACAGACCCTATTTGTTCTGGAAAAATTTCTCAACCCAAGATCCATCTGGCCTTTCTTTTCATGCACACTTAAACCCTAGCCGTTCCATATATTTTCACCATCAAGACTCATCGCACCAGGTTGTTCTTGGGGAAGTTCAACATCAGAATTGCTTCAAGGGTTTCCTCTCTTGAATTTATTTTCACTCATGTTGTTTGTTTTCATTTTAATCTATGTGAACATGATGTGTAACTAACTTCATAGCTAGGGATTTAGATGTAGCCTTGCAACATTGATCCATGTTTTTAAGTTAAAGTATTCAGTTCATCAATCTGCTTCTTGTTTCATTCACTGAACTATTGTTAAATTTGTTTGTCAAATTTAATGTTTGATCACCATTAGGGTTGCCGACAGATTATCTGAACAAGGTTATAGAACATCATGCTTCATCTTGGTAGACATGTGAATGAATGAAGAGAATGCTATGCAAACATCCTGCCGTGTATTTTCTTTGGTTGTTTAACGTTTCCTTGCATGCTAATGACTCTTAACTTGGAACCAAAGTTGAACATCCCAATTAGGTTGCAGATTAGGAGAATTTGATAAAACCACACATCATATAGCTGATCATATATATATATATATATAACGAACTCTGGAAACAGGTTGGTAGTTGAATACTGTTGAACTTTATAAACATGGAATTGGTTTTGCAATGGTGAATTCGAAATCCCTGGTCTCATCCCTATTCTTTCTACATCAATATATCATTCACTGCTATATTCTTCTTGCATTTTAAGTTAGTTTTCATTTACAACGCAAAAACTACTTTCAATTTGTCACTTTCATTTTTTAGTTAGGGTTCTTTCAAAACTAGTAATTTATAGAGGTCCAATCGGTCCTTGTGGTTCGACACCCTTACTTGTACCATTATACTAACCATATATTTGCACTTGGAAGGAACACAACAAAATTATGGCGCCGTTGCCGGGGACTGATTTCAGTCCCCTATAATTGCTTGTTCTCAAACCTTATCTATTTTCTTTTTAATCTTAGATACCTTAATTTCATTTTATTTTTTGTTTCTCAGGTAGTATAGGTCAGATAAACTTGCTGAGATAGGCCAAAGACTTCAACGGTTAAAGAGCAACACTTTTGAGAATTCTGTATCAGCTAGTGCTCAGACTAGCCGTGTAGAAGAGGACAATAGTTCTTTTAGCTCAGCGGTGTAGATTCTTTCCATAACTCTAATTCTGACAGAGAAGAAGAGATGGCAGGCAATAACGATGACAACTGAGCTTTGGAGGATTATGCGCAACCGGTTATACCAAATTCACCTTCGTGCATCTTGCTGCCTACTGAAGCTAGAAATTATGATCTCAAATCTTTACATTTTCACATGCTTCCTTCTTTTTATGGTTTACCTAACGAAGATCCATTAGCCAATATTAAGGAATTCTACAATGTTGTCAGTGGCTTACCTTTGCAGGGAGTGAGTGAAACAAATCTGAGGATGAGGGTTTTTCCTTATACATTGAAAGATAGAGCAAAGGGTTGGCTAATGACTTTAGCACCTGGTTCGCTCACCACTTGGGATGCCATTGATCGGTGCATAATTACATATCATTTTGTACCCTTCTAATTTATGATTTGGTTACGTTTTTGAGTTAAACTTGTGCTTTTAATTTATTTTGTGTTTGTTTCAGTGTAATAAGCTTGAGACTCATTAAATGCATTTTGGAGACAAGTTAGCTCAAACGGTGTCTGCAGATCAGTCAACTTCACGGATTGGACTGTACTTGTTCAAGAAGAACCAGATAATGAGCCATACATCATTGGAAAGATACGGAAGTCTATTTTCTGGATCATTTTACGGTTCATGATTCCGAGTCCTCTAGAGGAAGTTATGCAAGTTTTGGCAGCTTAAGGTCAAAATCGGCAGGATCTGCGTTACTGGGCCAAAAATGACTTTTGAAGGCCTTCCCGAATTTTCCTTGAGTTGGGCTGCATATGCTTGGAAAGATAAGACAAAGAGCTTCAAGATCCATATTTTTGCAGATTTGTTGGAGTGAAGGAACAAGCCCAAATCGAGCCCACAAGCTGACTGCAATGCATTGTCATGCATGAGCTAATCATTTTAGTGGTGAATTGAGTGGTGTAAGTTGGTGAAGTGAGTGTGATTAATAAATTCAATTGTATAATCAGATTTATACTTCCCCTAGGCCTATAAATAGTGAGTTCTCCAAACATGTAAACACACCCCAAGGGGGGGAGCTCTCAAACATCTCTCTAGAGCTCCTCTCCCTTCTCTCCCTCAAATTCTCTTAGTTTTCTTTTTAGTTCTCAATTTTTGTAACAAAACCATTTTGCTTTTTAGTTGTAATTTATTTTTCATTGTAATGTAATTTCTTTTCTTTAGTTTTCAAGTTTAATTAGTTTCCAAGTTTCAATTATAGTTCTTGTTCTTATTCATTATGCTTATAAGTTAATATGCTTGTTTGAATGAGTGATCACCATTAAAACTTATATGTTAGCTATCTTGGTTTGAATTAAGAGTAGACACCATGCATTAATTCAAATTGAACTATGAATAGGAAGAGTATGTATGGACATTCGACAACAAGGATTAGATACATGCTTGGTTGTTTAAAACATTCTTCTTTGCTTAATGGATTTCTAATGCTTAATTTAGGTTCGACAATAAGGATCTAATTAGGGAATTAGGAATACAAGGTTAGGACCAGACACCATGGCTTAATCATACTTTAGCTAGAATCAATCTAAGAATATGAATTGAACTTGGTAATTAATTTGCTTGAATTATTTTCTTTCTTTCTTTCTTGTTTTATTTATTTTCTTTTGGATTTCTGTTTTGTGCAGGGAATCAAATTGAATCAATCTATCATCAATCCTCGTGGGATCGACCTCGTACTTACACAAGCTATACTATCCAACGCCTCGTGCACTTGCGAGTTAACAGCCATAGCTAATAAATTTTTGGAGAAGTTTTTCTCTACTCAAAAGACAGCTACTTTGAGAGGGCAAATCTTTAACTTTAAACAAGATGATGGAGAACCTTTCAATGAATGTCAAAGGGCTTTTGCTGCAATGTCCACATCATGGGTTACCTCTTTACTTACAAAAGCAAATTTTTTATGATGGACTGACCCAAACATGTCAATCGATTGTTGATTATGTAGTAGGTGGAGCTTTGAAGAAAAAAATGCTCAAGAGTCATATAACATTTATGAGATGTTGGGATCAAATGCACAATAGAAATATACAAGAGGTAAACGAGTTGGACTGTATGAAATGAGTTCTAATACTGATCTTGCCTTGCAGGTGGCTAGTTTGGAAAAGAAGCTCGATTCTGTGCTCAATATGGTGCCTAAGATAGCTGAGGTGTGTGCCATTTGCAACATACCAGGTCATCCTACGTATCAATGCTCAGCTAGTGAGGCTTATCCCGAATTCGCTCAAGAGCAAGTGAATCTCATGAATTCTTACAATCAGAGGCTGAGGAATGACCCATTCTCTAATACATATAACCCTGGTTGGAGAGATCATCCCAATCTCTCATGGAAGAATAACAATCAATTTTAAAATTTCCAACCAAAGCCTGCCACTACGCTTGAAGATACAGTCAAAATGCTAGCTCAAAACACCGTTCAATTCCAGCAAACTACCAATAGTACTCTCCAACAACATTCAGCTGCTCTAATCAAAATGGAGACACAATTAGGTCAGATTGCTGATGCTTTGAGTCAAAGAGAACCCGGGAAATTTCCAAGCCAACTGGTCATACTTCAAAGGAACCAAGAGCAAGCCAAAGCGATCATAACACTTAGAAGTGGTAAGGTTGTTAATAAAGGAGTTGGCAATGAAGTTAATAATGAATCTGATCATGTGATTGCAGGTCCTACTCAAGAAGAGAATGAGAAACCGAATGACTATCCAAGCAATGCCACTTCTTCATCTGAAGCTCCAAATCCTCACAAGACTGACAAACCTTACACTCCTCCCATCCCATTTCCTGGAAGACTTGCCAAAAGCAAGTAGGATAAGTCATTTAAAGAAATTTTTGATATTTTTTAGTAAAGTGAATGTTAATTTACCTTTTCTTGATGTCATTAGGAATATGCCAGCGTATGAGAAATTTTTCAAGGAGCTAAACACCTATAAGAGGAAGTATGGACCTAATGAGAAGGTGATGGTGTCTGAAAATGTGAGTGCTGTGTTTCAAAGAAAGCTCCCACCAAAACTCAAGGATCCGGGCAGTTTTTCTATAAATATCACCATTGAAGACAAGCTAGTTGAAAAGGCTATGCTTGACTTGGGGGCTAGCATCAATTTAATGCCGTATTCAGTGTACCTTCAATTAGGTTTGGGGGATTTGAAGGCATCAACTATTTCATTGCAACTTGCTGATCGATCAGTGAAATATCCAAGAGGTATAGTGGAAGGTATCTTAGTTTAAGTTGACAAACTAATTTTGCTTGCTGATTTTGTAGTGTTGGACATGGAAGAGGCCCCTATACATGATCATCAGTTACCTATTTTGCTTGGGAGACCCTTTATGGCCACTGCAAAGACTATCATAGATGTGCAAAATGGTCTCCTCACCATGACCGTGCTAGGAGAAACTGTACAATTCAAAGTGTTTGAATCTCTTTCTCACCCTTCTAGTTCAATTGATTGTTCTTCGATTGATGTGCTTGATTCACTTGTTTTCTCTAAGTTTTTGCTGGCACAATCCAATGATCCATTACAATATCTTTTGAGTCAATCTCGAAATGACTTTGATGAAGAATCTGCACTCATGGAGATGGTGGCTGCCTTGGAAGCATTAAAACCATATCCCTCCACTATTTCACCTCTTATAGAGCCATTAGAACCATCTGCCACACGTCTGATCCCTTCTGTTGTTAGACCTCCAAAACTTAAGCTTAAACCACTTCCATCACATCTAAAATATGCTTACCTAGCTGAGTTTGAAACTCTCCCAGTTATCATAGCATCTTACCTCACCCTTTTGGAAGAAGATAAGCCAATTACGGTGTTAAAAGAGTTCAATTCAGCCATTGGTTGGTCTACTGCAGATATCAAGGGAATAAGCCCTTCCATGTGCATGCATCGAATTTTATTGGAGGAGGGAGCAAAACCAACTCGTGAACCACAAAGAAGGCTCAATCCACACATGAAGGAAGTAGTGAGAGCTGAAGTGTTGAAGTTGCTAGATGTGGGTATCATATACCCGATTTCTGATAGCAAATGGGTCAGCCCTGTTCAAGTAGTGCCTAAGAGGATTGGAATCACAGTGGTAAAAAAATGAGCATAAAGAGCTTGTTCAAACAAGACCGGCAGCTAGTTGGCGTGTTTGCACCGATTACAGGAAGTTGAATTCGGACACTAGAAAAGATTATTTTCCTATGCCTTTTATTGATAAAATGCTTGAGCGATTAGCTGGTCACTCATATTATTGTTTCCTTGATGGATATTCAGGTTATAATCAAATTGCGATTGCTCCGGAAAATCAAGAGAAGACTACATTCACTTGTCCTTTTGGCACTTTTGCATATAGGAGGACGCCTTTTGGCCTTTGCAATGCCCCAGCAACATTCCAAAGATGTATGCTGGCAATCTTTCAGATATGATTGAGAGATTTATTGAAGTATTCATGGACGATTTTTCAGTTTTTGGTTCTTCTTTCGATGACTGTCTTAACCATCTCTCTCTAGTGCTTCATAGATGTCAGGAAACAAATTTGATTCTCAATTGGGAAAAGTGTCAATTTATGGTGAAACAAGGTGTTGTGTTGGGGCACGTAATATCCAGCAAGGGTATTGAAGTTGACAAAGCAAAAATTGACATCATCTCAAATATGGCAGCCCCTACCTCAGTGAAGGGAGTGAGAAGCTTTCATAACATGCTGGTTTTTATCGTCGTTTCATTAAGGATTTTTCCAAGATCACTCATCCATTGTGCAATCTTTTGGACAGAGATGTTGCATTTCACTTTGATAGAGATTGTATGAATGCATTTAATACCTTGAAACGTGAACTAACCTCTACTCTTATTATTATGGCACCAGATTGGTCTTTGCCTTTTGAGCTAATGTGTGATGCCTCCGACTATGCTATTGGTGCTGTTTTAGGTCAAAGAGTAAATAAGCTGCCACACGTAATTTACCACGCAAGTCGGACATTAAACGATGCTCAACTCAATTACTCTACAACTGAGAAGGAGTTGCTTGTTGTTGTTTTTGCTTTAGAGAAATTTCGTTCATATCTTGTTGGTTCTAAAGTTATTGTTTACTCTGATCATGCAGCTCTTAGGTTTTTGTTGACCAAGAAAGATGCTAAACCACGTTTGATAAGATGGATACTCTTGTTACAAGAGTTTGACCTAGAAATTCGAGACAAGAAAGGTAGTGAAAATGTGGTTGCTGAGCACTTGTCGCGCCTTGTTGATGAAAACCATGGAGATGGACAAATCTTGCTTCTGGTGTAATTAGAGATGATTTGAGTTTTCAGGAGAGAAAGAAGTTCTTTTCAATGGTGAAACACTGCATGTGGGATGAGCCTTATTTGTTCAAGTATTGCCCTGACCAAATCATTCGAAGATGTATTCCAGAGAGTGAGCAGCAAAGCATACTAACATCCAGTCATGCGGAGGTCATTTTAGTGCCAAAAAGACAGCTTTAAAGGTTTTATAATCTAGTTTCTTTTGGTCTACATTGTTTAAAGATGCTTTTGATTTTTGCTCTAAGTGTGATAGGTGTCAGAAAATGGGGAGCATCAGTCGCAGGAATGAAATGCCATTAAACAGCATTTTAATGGTGGAGCTGTTTGATGTGTGGGGAATTGACTTCGTGGGACCATTCCCATCTTCTTTTGGATACATATACATACTAGTGGCAGAAGATTATGTATCAAAATGGGTTCAGGCAACAGCTACGCGAACTAATGATCACAAAGTTGTTTTGAATTTTCTCAAAGATATGATTTTCACTAGGTTTGGAACTCCGAGAGCTATCATTAGCGATGGTAGCAATCACTTCTGCAACAAACCTTTCGAGGCATTGATGAAGAAGTACAACAACAGACATAAAGTGGCAACTCAATACCATCCTCAAACCTCTGGACAAGTGGAAATCAGCAACAGAGAAATAAAGAACATCTTGATGAAAAGCGTCAGCCCTACAAGTAAGGATTGGTCACTAAGGTTGAATGATGCACTTTGGGCTTATCGAACAGTGTACAATACCCCAATTGGAATGAGCCCTTATCGACTGGTGTTTGGAAAGGCATGTCATTTGCCAATGGAGCTCGAGCACCGTGCATATTGGGCCATAAAGAAGTTCAATTTTGATCTCAAAGAAGCTGTTACAGTGAGGAAGCTCCAACTTAATGAGTTGGAAGAGCTCAGAAATGAATCATATGAGAATGCTAGGATCTACAAAGAACGAACCAAGCTCTACCATGACAAAGCAATTCTTAGGAAGGAGTTTCAACTAGGTATGAAAGTACTTTTGTATGATTCAGGTTTGCGACTTTTTCCAAGTAAATTGAAGTCTAGATGGGTTGGACCATTCAAAGTGCTTCAAGTATTTCCCCATGGAGCTATGGAGATACAAAACATCAAGAATGGCACCCGTTTTAAGGTCAATGGACAGCGTTTGAAGCCTTACTTGGTGAATGTTTCACAGGAGCAGGTTTATGTAGTTATGGATTCTCTCGAGTTTATGACAACTTAGACACACTACCATGTCTTGCCTAGACATTAAATAAAGTGCTTGCTAGGAGGCAACCTAGCTGGGTTTGTGTTCTTTCTTTCTTTTTTTTTTCTTTTTTCTTTTTAAGTTCTTATTCTATTTCATTCCATGCACACTATGCCAATTTGCATTGCATCCATTCCATTCATTTTTTTTTCAAGCATCGAGGACAATGCTTAGTTTAGGCTTGGGGGTGTGGGATTTTCGTTTGTTTTTTTAGTTCTGGTTAAAGTTTGCTTTTGCTTACTAATGTGAATGTATATGAGGGCTATGGTTTACAATGAGGACTACTGTGCTGTCATGAAAAAGTTCGTATCATATTTTTTTACAAAGCTGTTACTCTTCGAATCATGGTGGTTAAAGTATCATGCTCAAATTCTGGAAGAAGAATAGTGGAGACTACCCTAGTGAGTGATTTTGAGCCTATTTACATCTTTGAGAGGGTTTAAAGTGTTTGTGCTCCTATCTATTTATTTCAATTTCACTTCAAATGATCTCATTATTTTTGTTTGATTGAACGCTAAGAATTGTTCTCTTTCGCAGATACCATGTGTTTGGTAAAACTCATGAATGAACTCATTGAGACGATGTTAGGCTATGCATGTCTTAACCACCAAAAAGCCTAATTCCTTACTTTTAGCCATTTTCTTTTCTCACTTTTAGCTTTTTCTTTTCTCACTATAGTTTGGGGAATACCAAAGTGATGAAGACAGAGATAATTCGAGCTCTACATCAAGAAAGTGGCGTGTACCGAGGTATGTGTGCTGGAATTGTAAAAAAAGGAAAGAAAAGAAACAAAGTTTTAGAAAAATAAAAGAAAAAAGAATCAAAGAGGATGTAATTTCTAAATCCTTCCATTATCGCACGGGTCCTGGACGCCACGAACAAACAACAAAGATCAATTCAAGAGGAGAGCTTGCTGCTTTCACAAGGAAGACACTTTGGTATGTCCCAAGCTTTAGTCTTTCCTATCCTTTCTTTCATAGCCCCTGACCTAAGCCTTACATTACAAACCTTGTAAAAGACCTAGCTGATCTTTGAGGATGTATTCATCGGGGTGCTGCTAAGTATGTGTGCTATCCATATTCTTAGTGTTTGATTCCTTTCATGAGATCTGTCCAGAAATTGTGCTTTTATTTCATATTTCATATGTGAGGATTTTGATTCCTTTTTACATAACATCACTCACATATGTTTGTGGAGAGACCACACCTTAGGATCTGAGCGAAAATTTGAGTGATATCTGTGAGGAATAGAGTTGAGGCGAATTCTATCTTTTGCATTTGAGTATGGTGTCTTTGAATTCATGGGACATGGTGTCTTTTTACACTATACAATGGTTCGAAAGTATGACTAAGCTTTCATTGGTTCTTATTAGTTTCCTATAAGTAAACTTTAACCAATTTGATTGCAAGTATGTAGATGTTTGTGGGTGTCATCGCTGTAAACTTGAAGTTCGTAATGTAAATTGAGTGGTTGGTGCCTTGCATAGTTCTAGTGATTGGATTTCTCTCAAAACTCACCAAATGACCCTTCTCACCATATTATGATGTTGCCCAAGTTTTGGGCTCGATCGAAAATCAATTGGTCAAAAAAATTGGACACTTCAAGTTCGTACGGAGTTCGTACCACACATGGAGTCGTTGTAGGATTGCATAGTTCTAGTGATAGGATTTAACTCAAAACTCACCAAATGACTCCTCCCACCATATTATGATGTTGCCCAAGTTTTGGACTTGATCCGAAATCAGATGGTCAAAGAAATGGGAAACTTCAAGTTTGCACGAAGTTCGTACCGTACATGGAGTGGTTGGAGGATTGCATAGTTCTAGTGATCGGATTTCACTCAAACCTCACCAAATGAATCCTCCCACCATATTATGATATTGCCCCAGTTTTGGGCTCGATCCGAAATCAATTGGTCAATGAAATTGAACAGTTCAAATCCGTACTAATTTCGAAACGAAAGTGTAGTGGTTGGTGCATAGCATAGTTCTAGTGATTGGATAGCACTCAAAACTCACCCAATGATTCCTTCCACCGTATTATGATGTTGCTATAGTTTTAGGCTCGATCCGAAATCAACTGAACAAAGAAATTGGACACTTGAAGTTCGTACGAAGTTCGTACCGTAAATTGAGTTGATGGTGCATTGCATAATTCTAGAGATTAGATGTCTCTCAAAACTCACCAAATGACTACACCCACCATACCATGATGTTGTCCAAGTTTAGGGCTCAATCTAAAATTGGTAAAAGAAATTGGACACTTCAAGTTCGTATGAAGTTGGTACCATAAATGGAGTGTTTGGTGCACTGCATAGTTCTGGTGATTAGATTTCCCTCAAAACTCACCAAATGACTCATCCGACCATATTATGAGGGAGGCCAAGTTTTGGGATCGATCCGAAATCAATTGGTTAAAGAAATGGGGCACTTCAACTTCGTACGAAGTTCGTATAGTTCTGGTGATTGGATTTCTCTCAACACTCACCAAATGACACCTCCCACCATATTATGATGTTGCCCAAGTTTTGGGCTCGATCCAAAATCAATTGGTCAAAGAATTTGGACACTTGAAATTCGTACCGTACATGGACTGGCTGTAGGATTGCATAGTTCTAGTGATTGGATTTCACTCGAACCTCACCAAATGACTCCCACCATATTATGATGTTGCCCTAGTTTTGGGATCGATCCGAAATCAATTGGTCGAAGAAATTGGACACTTCAAGTTCGTACGAAGTTGGTACTGTAAATGGAGTGGCGAATTGCATAATTCTAGTGATTGGATTTCACTCAAAACTCACTCCCACCATATTATAATGTTGCCCAAGTTTTTGGATCGATTTGAAATCAATTGGTCAAAGATATGGGACACTTCAAGTTCGTACGAAGTTCATAGCGTACATGTAGTGGTTGGAGGATTGCATAGTTCTAGTCACTGGATTTCACTGAAAACTCACGAAATGACTCCTCCAACCATATTATGATATTGCCCACATTTTGGACTCAATCCGAAATCGAATGGTCAAAGAAATGGGACACTTTAAGTTCGTGCGAACTTCTTACCGTTCATGGAATGGTTGGGGATTGCGCATAGTTCTAGTGATTGGATTTCAATCAAACCGCACCAAATGACTCCTCCCACCATATTATGATGTTGCCCCAGTTTTGGGCTCGATCCGAAATCAATTGGTATAAGAAATTGGACACTTCAAGTTCGTACTAATATTTAAACGTAAGTGGAGTGGTTGGTGCATAGTATAGTTTTATTGATTGGATTTCATTCAACACTGACCAAATGATTCCTCCCACCATATTATGATGTTGCCACTGTTTTGGGCTCGATCCGAAATCAAATGGTCAAAGAAATTGGGCACTTCAAGTTCGTGCGAAGTTGGTATCAAAAATGGAATTTTTGGTGCATTGCATAGTCTATTGATTGGATTTCACTCAAAACTCACCAAATGACTCCTCCCGCCATATTATGATGTTCCCCAAGTTTTGGGCTTGATCCGAAATCAATTGGTCAATGAAATTGGACAGTTCAAGTACGTACGAAGTTCGTACCATACATGGAGTAGTTGTAGGATCGGATAGTTCTAGTGATTGCATTTCACTCACAACTCACCAAATGACTCCTTCCTCCATATTCTGATGTTGCCCAAATTTTGGGCTCAATCCGAAATCAGTTGGTCAAAGAAATGGGACACTTCAAGTTCGTACGAAGTTCATACCGTATTGTAGTAGTTGGAGGATTGCATAGTACTAGTGATTGGATTTCACCAAAAACTCACCAAATGACTCCACCCACCATATTATGAGGTTGCCCAAGTTGTGGGATAGATCCGAAATCAATCGGTAAAAGAAATTGGACACTTCAAGTTCGTTCGGTGTTCGTACCGTACATGGAGTGGTTGTAGGATTGCATAGTTCTAGTGATTGGATTTGACTCAAAACTCACCAAATGACTCCTCCCACTATATTTATGATGTTGCCCAAGTTTTGGACTCCATTCGAAATCAATTGGTCAAAGAAATGGGAATCTTCAAGTTCGTACGAAGTTCGTACCATACATGGAGTGGTTGTAGGATTGCATAGTTATAGCGATTGGATTTCACTCAAAACTCATTAAATGACTACTCCCACCATATTATGATGTTGCCCACGTTTTGGGCTTGATCCGAAATCAATTGGTAACAGAAATTGGACATTGCAAGTTCGCACCGTGCGTGTAGTGGTTGTAGGATTGCAAAGTTCTAGTGACTGGATTTCACACAAAACTCACCCAATGACTCCTACCACTATATTTATGATGTTGCCCAAGTTTTGGACTCCATTCGAAATCAATTGGTCAAAGCAATGGGACTCTTCCAGTTCGTACAAAGTTCGTACCGTACATGGAGTGGTTGTAGGATTGCATAGTTCTAGTGATTTGATTTTCAATCAAACCTCACCAAATGACTCCTCCCACTATATTATGATGTTTCCCAAGTTTGGACTCCATCCGAAATCAATTGGTCCAAGAAATGGGACTCTTCCAGTTCGAACCGTACATGGAGTGGTTGGAGGCTTGCATAGTTCTATTAATTTGATTTCACTCAAACCTCACCAAATGATTCCTCCCACCATATTACGATATTGCTCCGGTTTTGGTCTCAATCTGAAATCAATTGGTCGAAGTAATTGGACAATTCAAGTTCGTACAAATTTCGAGCCGTAAGTGGAGTGGTTGGTGCATAGCAAAGTTCTAGTTATTGGATTTCACACAAAACTCACCATATAGCCTCCCACCATATTTTGATGAGTTCGTACCGTAAATGGAGTGGTTGTTGCATTGCATAGTTCAAGTGATTGGATTTCAATCAAAACTCACCAAATGACTCCTCCCACCATATTATGATGTTCCCAAGTTTTGGGCTCGATCTGAAATCAATTGGTCAGAGAAATTGGACACATCAAGTTCGTACGAAGTTCGTACCGCAAAAAGAGTGGTTGGTGGATTAGACAGTTCTAATGATTGGATTTCACTCAAAACTCACCAAATGACTCATCCCACCATATTATGTTGTTGCCCAAGTTTTGGGCCTGATCCGAATTCAATTGGTCGATGAAACTGGACACTTCAAGTTCGTACGAAGTTCATACTGTATAGGGAGTGGTTGTAGGATCGGATTGTTCTAGTGATTGGATTTCACTCACAACTCACCAAATGACTCCTTCCTCCATATTATGATGTTGCCCAAGTTTTTGGCTCTATCCGAAATCAATTGGTCAAGGAAAAGGGACACTTCAAGTTCGTACGAAGTTCGTACCGTACATGTAGTGGTTGGAGGATTGCATAGTTCTAGTGACTGGATTTCACTCAAAACTCATCAAATGACTCCTCCCACTATATTATGCTCTTGCCCAAGTTTTGGACTCCATCCGAAATCAATTAGTTAAAGAAATGGGAATCTTCAAGTTCGTACGAAGTTCGTACCGTAAATGGAGTGGTTGGAGGATTGCATAGTTCTAGTAATTGGATTTCACTCAAACCTCACCAAATTATTCCTCCCACCATATTATGGTATTTCTACAGTTTTGTGCTCGATCCGAAATCAATTGGTCCAAGAAATTGGACACTTCAAGTTCGTTCTAATTTCAAACCGTAGGTGGTCGTTGGTGCATAGCAAAGTTCTAGTTTTTGGATTTCACTCAAAACTCACCAAATAGCCTCCCACGATATTATGATGTTGCCCCAATTTGGGGCTCGATCCGAAATCGATTGGTCGATGAAATTGGACACTTGAAGTTCGCACGAAGTTTGTACCGTAAAAAGAGTGGTTAGTGCATTGGACAGTTCTAATGATTGGATTTCACTCAAAACTCACCAAATGACTCCTCCTACCATATTATGATGTTCCTCAAGTTTTGGGCTTGATCCGAAATCAGTTGATCAAGGAAATTGGAAACTCCAAGTTAATACGAAGTTGGTACCATAAACGGAGTGGTTGGTGCATTGCACAGTTCTAATGATTGGATTTCACTGAAAACTCTCTAAATGACTCCTCCCACCAATATTATGATGTTGCCCTCGTTTTCGGCTCGATCTGAAATCAAGTTCTTTGACTAATTGATTTCAAATCGAGCCCAAAACTTGGGCAACATCATAATATGGTGGGAGGGGTCATTTGGTGAGTTTTGAGCGAAATCCAATCACTAGAACTATGCAATTCTCCAACCGCACCATGTACGGTACGAACTTTTAAGTCTCCAATTTCTTTGACCAATTGATTTCGGATCGGTCCCAAAACTTGGGCAACATCATAAATTGTTGGAGGAATCATTTGGTGAGTTTTGAGTGAAATCCTATCACTAGAACTATGCAATGCACCATCCAGTCCATGTAGGGTACGAACTTCGTACGAACCTGAAGTGTCCAATTTCTTTCACCAATTGATATCGGATCTAAACCAAAAGTTGGGCAACATTATATTTTGGTGGGAGGAGTTATTTGTTAAGTTTTGATTGAAATCCAGTCACTAAAACTATGCAATCCTCCAACCACACAATGTACGGTATGAACTTCGTAGGAACCTGAAGTGTCCCATTTCTTTGACCAATTGATTTTGGATCAAGCCCAAAACTTGGGCAACATCATAATATGGTGGGATGAGTCATTTGGTGAGTTTTGAGTGAAATCCAATCAATAGAACTATGCAATGCACCAACCACACTTTTTATGGTACGAACTTCTAACGAACATGAAGTGTCCAATTTCTTTGACCAATTGATTTCGGATCGAGCCCAAAGCTTGGGTAACATCATAATATGGTGGGGAGTCCTTTGGAGAGTTTTGGGTGAAATCCAATCACTAGAACTATGCAACCCTCCAACCACACAATGTACGGTACAAACTTCAAGAGTCTAATTTCTTTGACCAATTGATTTCGGACTGAGTCCAAAACATGGTCAACATCATAATATGGTGGGAGGAGTCATTTGGTGTGTTTTGGGTGAAATCAAATCACTACAACTATGCAATCCTCCAACAACACAATGTACGGTACGAACTTGAAATGTCCAATCTGTTTGACCAATTGATTACGGATCGATCCCAAAATTTGGGCAACATCATAATATGGTTGGAGGAGTCATTTGGTGAGTTTTGAGTGAAATCCAATCAATAGAACTATGTAATGCACCAACCACACTTTTATGGTACGAACTTCGTACAAACTTGAAGTGTCCAATTTCTTTGACCAATTAATTTCGGATCGAGCCCAAAAGTTGGGCAACATCATAATATGGTGGGAGGAGTCATTTGGTGAGTTTTGAGTGAAATCCAATCACTTGAACTATGCAATGCACCAACCACTCCATTTACTGTACGAACTTCATACGAACTTGAAGTGTCCAATTTATTTGTCCAAGTGATTTCGGATCGAGTCCAAAACTGAGGCAACGTTATAATTTGGGGGGAGGAGTTATTTGGTGAGTTTTGAGAGAAATCCAGTCACGAGAACTATGCAATGCACCAGGCACCCCATTTATGGTACTAACTTCGCACGAACTTGAAATGTCCAATTTCTTTGACCAATTTTTTTCCGATCGAACCCAAAACTTGGGCAACATCATAATATGGTGGTAGGAAAAATTTGATGAGTTTTGTGAGAAATCCAATCACTAGAATTGTGCAATACTCCAACCACTCCATTTACGTAATGAACTTCATACTACCTTGAAGTGTCCAATTTCTTTGACCAATTGATTTCGTATCGATCCCAAAACTTGGGCAATATCATCTTACGGTGGGAAGAATCGTTTGGTGAGTTTTGAGGGAAATCCAATCACTAGAATTATGCAATGCACCAACCACTCATTTTACGGTATAAACTTGGTACGAACTTCTAACGAACATGAAGTGTTCAATTTCTTTGACCAATTGATTTCGGATTGAGCCCAAAGCTTGGGCAACATCGTAATATGGTGGGAGGAGTCATTTGGTGAGTTTTGGGCGAAATCCAATCACTAGAACTATGCAATCCTCCAACCACACAATGTACGGTGCGAACTTGAGGAGTCCAATTTCTTTGACCAATTGATTTCGGACTGAGTTCAAAACTTGGTCAACATCATAATATGGTGGGAGGAGTCATTTGGTGAGTTTTGGGTGAAATCCAATCACTACAACTATGCAATCCTCCAACCACACAATGTACGGTACGAACTTGAAATGTCCAATCTGTTTGACCATTTGACTACGGATCGATCCCAAAATTTGGGCAACATCATAATATGGTTGGAGGAATCATTTGGTGAGTTTTGAGTGAAATCCAATCACTAGAACAATGCAATGTGCCAACCTGTCCATGTAGGATACGAACTTCGTACAAACTTGAAGTGTCCAATTTCTTTGACCAATTAATTTCGGATCGAGCCCAAAAGTTGGGCAACATCATAATATGGTGGGAGGAGTCATCTGGTGAGTTTTGAGTGAAATCCAATCACTTGAACTATGCAATGCACCAACCACTCCATTTACTGTACGAACTTCGTACGAACTTGAAGTGTCCAATTTCTTCGTCCAAGTGATTTCGGATCGAGTCCAAAACTGAGGCAACGTCATAATTTGGGGGGAGTTATTTGGTGAGTTTTGAGAGAAATCCAGTCACTAGAACTATGCAATGCACCAGGCACCCCATTTATGGTATGAACTTCGTACAAACATGAAATGTCCAATTTCTTTGACCAATTTTTTTCTTATCGAACCCAAAACTTGGGCAACATCATAATATGGTGGGAGGAAAAATTTGGTGAGTTTTGTGAGAAATCCAATCACTAGAACTATGCAATCCTCCAACCACTCCAATCACTAGAACTTCATACTAGCTTGAAGTGTCCAATTTCTTTGACCAATTGATTTCGGATCGATCCCAAAACTTGGGCAATATCATATTACGGTGGGAAGAATCGTTTCGTGAGTTTTAAGGGAAATCCAATCACTAGAACTATGCAATGCACCAACCATTCATTTTACGGTACGAACTTCGTACGAACTTGAAGTGTTCAATTTCTCTGACCAATTGACTACGGATCGAGCCCAAAACTTGGGCAACATCATAATATAGTGGGAGATGTTATTTGGGGAGTTTGGACAAAAATCCAATCACCAGAACTCTGCGATTTACCAACCACTCCATTTACGGTACGAACTTCGTACGAACTTGAAGTGTTCAATTTCATTGACCAATTGATTTCGGATCGACAACAAAACTTGGTCAACTTCATAAGATGGTGGGTGGAGTCATTTTGTGAGTTTTAAGTGAAATCCAATCACTAGAACAATGAAATGCACCAACCACTCAATTTACGATACGAACTTTGTACGAACTTGAATTGTCCAATTTGTTTGACCAATTGAATACGGATCGACCCAAAATTTGGGCAACATAATAATATGGTGGGAGGAGTGATTTGGTGAGTTTTGACTGAAATCCAATCACTAGAACAACGCAATCCTCCAACCACACCATTTATGGAACGAACTTCGTTCGAACTTGAAGTGTCCCATTTCTTTGACCAATTGATTTTAGATCAAGCCCAAAACTTGGGCAACACCGTAATATGGTGGAAGGAGTCATTTGGTGAGTTTCGAGAGAAATCCGATCAATAGAACTATGCAATGCATTAACCACTCAATTTACTGTACGAATTGATTTCGGATCGATCATAAAACTTGAGCAACAACATAATTTGGTGGGAGGAGTCATTTGGTGTGTTTTAAGTGAAATCAAATCACTAGAACTATGGAATCCTCCAACCAGTTTGTTTACGGAACGAACTTCGTACGAAAATGAAGTGTCCAACTTCTTGGACCAATTGATTTCAGATTGAGCTAAAAACATGGGCAACATCATAATATGGTGGGAGAAGTCATTTGGTGAATTTTGAGTGAAATCCATTCAATAGAACTACGCAATGCACCAACCACTCTTTTTACTGTACAAACCTCTTACAAACTTGAAGTGTACAATTTCTTTGACCAAATTGATTTCAAATCGAGCCCAAAACTTGGGCAGCATCATAATTTGGTGAGTTTTGAGTGAAATCAAATCACTAGAAGTATGGAATCCTCCAACCACTCCGTTTACGGAATGAACTTCGTACGAACATGAAGTGTCCAATTTCTTGGACGAATTCATTTCAGATCGAGCCTAAAACTTGGGCAACATCATAATATGGTGGGATGAGTCATTTGGTGAGTTTTGAGCGAAATCCATTCAATAGAACTATGCAATGCACCAACCACTCTTTTTACAGTACAAACCTCTTACAAACTTGAAGTGTGTAATTTCTTTGACCAAATTGATTTCAGGTCGAGCCCAAAACTTGGGCAACATGATAATATGGTGGGAGGAATCATTTGCTGAGTTTTTAGTGTAATCCAATCACTAGAACTATTCAATGCACCAGCCACTCCATGTACGGTACGAACTTCGTAATATGGTGGGAGCAGTCATTTGGTGAGTTTTAAGTGTCCAATTACTAGAACTATGCAAAGCACCAACCACTCCATTTACATAACGAATTTCGCACGAACTTGAAGTGTCCAATTTCTTTGACCAAGTGATTTCGGATCAAGCCCAAAACTGGGAGTTTTGTGTGAAATCCAATTGTTGTGTTCCTTCCGAGTGCCAATATATGGTTAGTATAATGGTACAAGTAAGGGTGTCGAACCACAAGGACTGATTGGACCTCGATAAATTACTAGTTTTGAAAGAACCTTAACTAAAGAAATGAAAGTGACAAATTGAAAGTAATTTTTGTGTTGTAAATGAAAAATAACTTAAAATGCAAGAAGAATGTGGCAGTGAATGATATATTGATGTAGAAAGAATTGGGAAGAGACCAGGGATTTCGAATTCACCATCGTAAAACCAATTCCATGTTTGTAAAGTTAAGCCGTATTCAACTACCAACCTGTTCCCAGAGTTCGTTTTACATATATATGATCAGCCATATGATGTGTGGTTTTGATCAAATTCTCCTAATTTGCAACCTAATTGGGATGTTCAACTTTGGTTCCAAGTTAAGAGTCATTAGCATGCATGAAAACGTTAAAGAACCAAAGAGAACACATAGCAGGATGTTTGCATAGCATTCTCATCATTCATTCAAATGTCTACCAAGATTAAGCATGATGTTTACTATGACCCTGTTCAGATAATCATTAGGCAACCCTAATGGTGATCAAACATTAAACAAATTTAACAATAGATTCAATGAATGAAACAGGACGCAGATTGATGAACTGAATACTTTAACTTAGAAACATGGATCAAAGTTGCAAGGCTACATCGAAATCCCTAGCAATGAATTTAGTTACACATCATGTTCACAGAGATTAAAACGAAAATAAACAACATGAGTGAAAATAAATTCAAGAGAGGAAACCCTTGAAGCAATTCTGATGTTGAACTTCTCCAAGAACAGCCTCGTGCGATGAGACTTGATGGTGGTAATATATGGAACAGCTATGGTTTTTGTGTGCAGGAAAAGAGAGAACAGCCCCCCTAGGGTTGTGAAATTCGTACGGAATAAATAGGGTCTGTAAAAGTGGCTAAAAGGCAAGTTTTTATGGGGTAAAAGATGCTACAAGATATTCTACAGAGGTCCTGACAAATCAGCCTTTATTTTGCACGTTTTTGCCTTATTTGACACCTCCAAATTAGGCTAGAAATCCTCATTGCTTTCCCATTCTGCTCTTAGTCTTCAAACAAGCCAGATTCGCCTTGGATTCTTTATTTGGACTTCAAAACAGGTCACGGAACTTGTTTCCACATTTGAATAAGGATCAGCTCCAAAAATGGCATGTTTTCACTTCTTTTGCCTTCAAATTGATCCTAAGTAGATGCAACTGCGAACTAACACAAGATAGGGTAAAACGAAATAAGTTTAACTCAATAACATCACAAATGGACTAGAAAATGGATGGTATAAATGTATAAATATATGAGTTATCACCAATCACTAGAATTGTGCAATCCTCCAACCACTCCATTACGGAATGAACTTCATACTAACTTGAATTGTCCAATTTCTTTGACCAATTGATTTCGGATCGATCCCAAAACTTGGGCAATATCATAATACGGTGGGAAGAATCATTTGGTGAGTTTTGAGAGAAATCCAATCACTAGAACTATGCAATGCACCAACCACTCCATTTACAGTATGAACTTCGTACGAACTTGAAGTGTCCAATTTCTTCGACCAATTGATTTCGAATCGAGAATAAAACTTGGTCAACTTCATAATATGGTGGGAGGAATCATTTGGTGAGTTTTAAGTGAAATCCAATCACAAGAACTATGCAATCCAACAACCACTCCATGTACGGTACGAACCTGAAGTGTCCCATTTCTTAGATAAAATTATTTCAGATAGAGTCCAAAACTTGGCCAACAACATAATATGGTGGGAGGTGTCATTTGGTGAGTTTGAGGGAAATCCAATCACTAGAACTATTCAATTTCTTTGACCCATTGACGACGGATTGAGCTCAAAACCTGAGTAACATCATAATGTGGAGGGAGTGATTTGGTCAGTTTTGGGAGAAATCCAATCACTAGAACTATGCAACCCTCCAACCACTCCATGTACGGTACAAACATCGTATGAACCTGAAGTGTCCATTTCTTTGACCTAATGATTTCTGATCTGGCCCAAAACTTGGGCAACATCATAAAATGGTGGGAGGAGTCATTTGGTGAGTTTTGAGGGAAATCCAATCCCTAGAACTATGCAATGCACCAACCACTCATTTTACGATACAAACTTCGTACGAACTTGAAGTGTGCAATTTCTTTACGGATCAAGCCCAAAACTTGGGCAACATCATAACATTGTGGGAGGAGTCATTTGGTGAGTTTTCATGAAAATCCAATCACTAGAACTATGCAATACACCAACCACTCATTTTGCGGTACAAACTGCGTACGAACTTGAAGTGTGCAATTTCTTTGACCAATTGACTACGAATCGAGCCCAAAACTTGGGCACATCATAATATGGTTGGAGGAGTTATTTGGTGAGTTTGGACAGAAATCTAATCACTAGAACTATGCAATGCACCAACCACTCCATTTACGGTACGAACTTCGTACGAACTTGAAGTGTCCAATTTCTTTGTCCAATTGACTACGGATCGTTCCCAAAACTTGGGAAACATCATAATATGGTGGAAGTAGTGATTTGGTGAGTTTTGAGTGAAATCAAATCACTAGAACTATGCAATGCACCAACCCCTCCATTTACGTAACGAATTTCACACGAACTTGAAGTATCCAATTTGTCTGACCAAGTGATTTCGGATCAATCCCAAAACTTGGGCAACATCATAATATGGTTGGAGGAATCATTTGGTGAGTTTTGAGTGAAATCCAATCACAAGAACTATGCACTGCACCAAGCAGTCCGTGTTGGATTCGAACTTCGTATGAACCTGAAGTGTCCAATTTATTTGACCAATTGATTTCGGAACAAGCCCTAAACTTGGGCAACTTCATAATTTGGATGGAAGAGTCAATTGGTGAGTTTTGAGTGAAATCCAATCACTAGAAATATGCAATCCTCCAACCACTCCATGTACAGTACGAACTTCGACGGACCTAAAGTGTCCCATTTATTTGACCAAAATGATTTCAGATCGAGCCTAGAACTTGGGAAACATGATAATATGGTGGTGGGAGGAAAAATTTGGTGAGTTTTGAGAGAAATTCAATCAGTATAACTATGCAATGCACCAAGCACTATTTTTTCGGTACGAACTTCATACGAACTTGAAGTATCCAATTTCTTTGACAAATTGATTTCGGATCGAGAACAAAACTTTGTCAACTTCATAATCTGGTGGGAGGAGTCATTTGGTGAGTTTTAAGTGAAATCCAATCACTAGAACTATGCAATGCATCAACCACTCAATTTACGGTATGAACTTTGTACGAACTTGAAGTGTCCAATTTCTTTGACCAATTGAATACGGATCGAGCCCAAAACTTGGGCAACAAAATAATATGGTGGAAGGAGTGATTTGGTGAGTTTTGAGTGAAATCCAATCACTCGAACTATGAAATCCTCCAACCACTCCATTTACGGAAGGAACTTCGTACGAACTTTAAGTGTCCCATTTCTTTGACCAATTGATATCGGATGAAGCCCAAAACTTGGGCAACTTCATAATTTGGATGGAAGAGTCATTTGGTGAGTTTTGAGTGAAATCCAATCACTAGAAATATGCAATCCTCCAACCACTCCATGTACAGTACGGACCTAAAGTGTCCCATTTATTTGACCAAAATGATTTCAGATCGAGCCCAGAACTTGGGAAACATATAATATGGTGGTGGGAGGAAAAATTTGGTGAGTTTCGAGAGAAATTCAATCAGTATAACTATGCAATGCACCAAGCACTCTTTTTTCGGTACGAACTTCATACGAACTTGAAGTATCCAATTTCTTTGACAAATTGATTTCGGATCGAGAACAAAACTTTGTCAACTTCATAATCTGGTGGGAGGAGTCATTTGGTGAGTTTTAAGTGAAATCCAATCACCAGAACTATTCAATGCACCAACCACTCAATTTACGGTATGAACTTTGTACGAACTTGAAGTGTCCAATTTCTTTGACCAATTGAATACGGATCGAGCCCAAAACTTGGGCAACAAAATAATATGGTGGAAGGAGTGATTTGGTGAGTTTTGAGTGAAATCCAATCACTAGAACTATGAAATCCTCCAACCACTCTGATGAGACCTCAACAGCCCAGCAACACATAGCCCACTTGTCCACCTAGCCCAATATCAGACTTCCATATAACCGTTCGAGAATAGTCTAGAACTACCATCATATTCGGAATATTAGTATCTTTCTTTGATAGGACAATAGCTGGCATTCCTATCCATCCGGAAATCCACTATGTAAAGACCTCTAGGTCACACTTTTGAGCAGGCATTTGAATGAACAATTATTTCTCTTTTGCATATTCCTCTTTATTTCTGTGTAGTCCCATCACACTCCATTTACGGAAGGAACTTCGTACGAACTTTAAGTGTCCCATTTCTTTGACCAATTGATTTCGGATGAAGCCCAAAACTTGGGCAACATCATAATATGGTGGGAGGAGCCATTTGTTGAGTTTCAAGAGAAATCCAATCAATAAAACTATGCAATGCACCAACCACTCTTTTGCAGTACGAATTTTATACGAACTTGAAGTGTCAAATTTCTTTGACCAATTGACTACGAATCGATCCCAAAACTTGGGCAACATCATAACATGGTGGGAAGAATCATTTTGTGAGTATTGAGTGAAATCCAATCCCTAGAACTATTCAATGCACCAACCACTCCATGTACGTTATGAACTTCGTACAAACTTGAAGTGTCCAATTTCTTGTTCCAAGTGATTTCGGATCGAGCCCAATACTGGGGCAACGTTATAATTTGGGGGGAGGATTTATTTGGTGAGTTTTTAGTGAAATCCAATCACTAGATGCAATGCACCAACCACTCCATTTACGAAATGAACTTCGTACGTACTTGAAGTGTCCTATTTCTTTGACCAATTGATTTCAGCTCGAGCCCAAAACTTGGGCAACATCATAATATGGTGGGAGGTGTGATTTGGTGAGTTTTGAGAGAAAACCAATAAATAGAACTATGCAATGCACCAACCACTCAATTTACGGTACGAACTTGAAGTGTCCAATTTCTTAGACCAATTGAATACGGATCGAGCCCAAAACTTGGGGCACATCATAATATTTTGGGAGGAGTGGTTTAGTGAGTTTTGAGTGAAATCCAATCACTAGAACAATGCAATCCTCCAACCACTCCATTTACGGAACGAACTTCGTACGAACTTGAAGTGTCCCATTTCTTTGACCAATTGATTTCGGATCGAGCCCAAAACTTGGAAAACATCATAATATGGTGGGAGGAGTGATTTGGTGGGTTTTGAGGGAAATCCAATCACTAAAACTATTCAATGCACCAACCACTCGTTTTACGGTACAAACTTCGCACGAACTTGAAGTGTGCAATTTCTTTGACCAATTGACTACACGTGGTCGCCCCAGACGCGTCTCGTCGCAGAACTCGGGGGTACACAAAGTCAACCCGAGATGCTTATCCTCACAGAACTCAGGGGACACGTGGTCGGCCTGAGGGGCGTATCCTCGCAGAACCCGGTGGACAAGAAGCCAGCCCGAGACGCGTATCCTCTCAGTATCTGGTGATAAGCCCGAAACGCGTATCCTCGCAGAACTCGGGGTACACAAATTCAGCCCGAGACGCGTATCTGTCAATTCCAAATTTCACATTTGTTACATCCTCGCACCACACAGTTCAAGCGTCCTTAAGAGTTGTGGGGTGTTGTCATATGATCAAACTATTCCGAAGGCAACTTGCGGCGCCGGGGTTGTACTCCTGTGGTGAGTTTGAAAACCAATTCCAAAACTGATCATAAGTGTGGGTAAGATAAGGGCACCTTTTACTCAAAAATCTTGTGAGAAGAAGCGAGAAATGACATTTAATAATATGCACAACAGTAATGAAAGCATGATAATGACATAAATTATTGGAAGTACTTGTTTTGCAAAAGATTCAAAAATAGAGATCAAATCTGATTGTGGACTTCTAATTAATTATATGATTTGGACATTGCCAAAAGTATAGAGTCCTTTACTAGTTTACCTACTTAGCCTTTAAACTATGTACTCTTTCTTTTGGTTCACCCTATGGAGACGGTGAACAAGGCAGAATCTCAAAAATGTCTAATAGGAAAAAAAAAAAAAGTAGACTAGGGTTCAGCATCATCTAACACAACCATGAAAATTACTCAATCTAAAATAATCACAATAATAAACGTATTGGGTTAAAATCAAAGTCAAGTAATATAGTTTTGACACGAGAATCTTATAAACTAACATTGTATGAAGAAAATAGATTTTATTTCTTTTCGATTTTAGGCTTTTTCTCTCTCGTTACAACTCGGAATTTATCGTGCAACATATCCACGAACTCATATCGATGAGCCCAATACAACTGTGCGGCTCAATTCCCCAAATTTCATTCAGAACAAAACTCAGTTTTAAAATCATTAAAATATTCTTGGGGTAAAAATGTCTTTCACTTGAATAATTTAAGAATTAAATATTAATTAAGGAACGTGATGTTACACCACTTTCTTTAACAAATTGATTTCGTATCGAGCCCGAAAGTCGTGCAACAACTTAATATAATGGGAGGAGTCATTGGGTAAGTTTTTAGTGAAAACCAATCACTAAAAGTATGCAATGTTCCAACCACTCCATTTACGGTACGATATCAATTGGTCACCAAATGACTTCTCCCACCATATTATGATGTTGCCCAAGTTTTGGGCTAGATCAGAAATCAATTACTTAAAGAAATTGGACACTTCAAGTTCGTACCGTACATGGGGTGGTTGTAGGATTGCATAGTTCAAGTGATTGGATTTCCCTCAAAACTCACCAAATGATTCCTCCCACCATATTATGTTGTTGCCCAAGTTTTGCGCTCGATTCAAAATCACACTCTCCAAGTTCGTAGGAAGTTCGTACCGTACATGTAGTGGTTGGTGGATTGCATAGTTCTAGTGATTGCATTTCACCCACACCTCACCAAATGACTCCTCCCACAATATTATGATGTTGCCCAAGTTTTGGGCTCGATCTGAAATCGATTGGCCAACGAAACTGGGGACTTCAAGTTGGTACGAAGTTCGTACGTAAATGGTGTGGTTGATGCATTGCATAGTTCTAGATATTTGATTTTACTCTAAACTCACAAAATCACTCCTCCCACCATATTATGACGTTGCCCAAGTTTTGGGCTCAATCCGAAATTGATTGGTCAAAGAAATTGGACAGTTCAGGTTCGTACCGTACATAGAGTGGTTGGTGCATTACATTGTACTAGTGATTGGATTTCACTCAAAACTCACGAAATGACACTTCCCACCATGTTATGATGTCGCCCAAGTTTTGGGCTCGATCTGAAATCAATTGGTCAAAGAAATTGGACACATAAAGTTCGTACCGTAAATGGTGTGGTTGTTGCATTGCATAGTTCTAGCGATTGGAGGACAGGACCCGACCCAAATTTCACTTTGGAATTTGTGCTGAACCATGTACGTGTTCGCCACCTGTCGGGTGCCGGGCACAGTTAACAAAAATGCCCTTTCAAACCAAAACTCAAAAGAACACTCTTTTTAAACGGACATTTCCCATTCAACAACAAAACTTGCCATTTACTAACCAACAAGGATCCTAACCAAACGTTTAGCTACAACCAATTTCAGTAATTAATATCTTGACATGCTCAACAATTCAAATTGATTTCAGCTAAAATATTAAATAGATTACAAATCCAACTCCTGAAACATATTCTCTTCCGTGGCTGCACCTAGATTAATCTAGGTTGCCTACGTACCCTTGCTATGGGATCAAGCCACACGTAGTTCTTTCTAAAGAAATAAAGTTCGAACCATAAAGTACATGAATTACTATAGAAATATTTTCACGTATAAAACCAATCTTTACATTCTTTAGCTCAATATTACAACATAAACCCAATTTTAATTCAATAACTTTTAACTCAAACCTTTTCACCAGAAATCATACCTGTAAACCTCTGCATAGCTCATACTCTGCTATCACCCACCCGGGGTGTTTGGAACACGTAAATTTTATCTGAAGGCAACCAATATACATATCCGAAGGCAACATTATATTTTCTGAAGGCAACCGGGGGATGGGGAAACTGGCTAGCCACCTGTGTAGATAAATCAGGCAGGTGGCTAGGGATCTTGGCCATCCCTATGCAGAAAATATGAACAGGGTGACGAACTATATCCTGTGAACTGTACCAAGATATCCATGATACATTATTTTCCATATCATTGTGCCTTAAACTTTATCCATCAATTTCCACCTAGCATAACTCAGGGAGATATACACCACCTGAGAACGCATAAAAAATCCATCAATTCCATTTACAAACCGTCAATTCCCCTAGCAGAATCGAGGGACACAAAGTCAGCCCGAAACGCAATCCTAGCAGAATTGGGGACACGAAGTCAGCCCGAAACGCAAATCCTCGCACCACACGGTTCGGGCGTCCCCAAGACTCATGGGGCGTTATCATCAATGATTTATTGTTCCGAAGGAAACATTTTGTCCGAAGGCATTTTTAATATCCGAGGCAACCTTACAAATTCCGAAGGCAACAATTTAATCTGAAGGCCACAATTTAATTTTTAAATCGATTTAACATATATATATATATATATATATACGCATAATCATATCTTTAATTAAATCATTTCCTGAATAAATTATAACTCAACAATTGAAGAATCAACCTTTAAATGCACGAAAAATCATACTTAGGAACAGTGCTCAATTAAAACATAATCCAATTCGATAATATAATCAATAACCTCCATAAACCAAAATTATAACTCCCAATCATTTATAATTCTATCAACACGTTCTCAAAAATTCACTTTACAAAAATCATTTCCATATAACGTAAATATAAAATAAAACAATACCCGTAATTCCTCTTTGGAAAACCACAATAAAACCATAAGTAAGGAAAACCCCATAACTATATAAGCCCATTTGAATCCTATAATATTCAAAACACTACTCAAATGCTTCTGGTTACAGTTCATCATCTTCAAATAATTTTTGAAGTTCCCCTGTTTTTCCAGGTTACAACCCAAATTTTTGTGAGACATTTTGACCCACCTAAAGTTAACAAAATTGGGCAAACTTGCAGTGGTTTTGAAGCTTGTTCCTCTAGTTTCTACCCCAACGAATGACACTCAAAACGGAGCTAAAACGAAGGAGAAAACTAGTTCCAAAGTTGGACTCTTGACTGGTTTTTCTGCAGAAAACAGATTTTTTCCAAACTTTGCACAAGGTTTTGACGTATCAAAACTCAACAAAATTCAACGAAACCAATTTTGTTTTGTTCCTTGCCAAGTGTATTTTAAAACCCAACAAATGGCTTACTCAAAAACACAACGGATTGGGAAAGAGAGCCAAAGTGAGGATCACGGACTGCAATTTTTCCAGAAATTGAAATTTCCCAAATTTGGTTCTAAGTTGTTTCCAACCATTCCAACACTCCTAGATCGTTACCAAATCTCCTAAAACTCTTCTAAAGTTCATACCCATCATTGAAAATCATCAAAAACTCAAAATGGAACCAAAATCACAAACACCCAAACTTAAAAATTCCTCTATCCACCCAACCCGAAAATAACACTTCAAACTCTTCCAATTCAATTTCATATTCCTCAAATGACTCAAAGCACACTTCAAGGGAATAGAATCACACAAACACAAAGTTAAAAACCTAGAAATTCGAAATTTTACACACCCTTGAAGATTTCCCCTTTCTTCCTTCTCCTCCTCATCATCCTTGGATCTCCTTCTTCCCCAAATTGAGATAAAAATCAGATTTTATTTTTCAGATTCTCTTTTTACCCCTTTTTTATTTTATTCATTTTATATTTTTATTATTATTATTATTATTTTAATCCTTTAAGGATATTTTGTAATCTTCACACTGAAAGTATTTTGGTCATTTTAGCTCAAAATTTAGGAACGATTTTCCTGCCTTTTCAAAAATTAAATTTATTCTCGGGGTGGGATGTTACATTGGATTTCACTCAAAACTCACCAAATGACTCCTCCCACCATTTTAGGATGTTGCCCAAGTTTTGGGCTCGATCCGAAATCAATTGGTCGAAGAAATTGGACACTTCAAGTTCGTATGAAGTTAGTACCGTACATGGTGCGGCTGTAGGATTGCATAGTTCTCGTGATTGGATATCACTCAAAACTCATCAAATGACTCCTCCCCCCATATGATGTTGCCCAAGTTTTGAGCTCGATCCTAAATCAGTTGGTCAAATAAATTGGACACTTCAAGTTCGTACGAAGTTCATACCGTATATGGAGTGGCTGAAGGGTTGCATAGTTCTAGTGATTGGATTTCACTCAAAACTCACCAAATGACTCCTCCCACCATATTATCATGTTGCCGAAGTTTTGGGCTAGATCCGAAACCAATTGGTTAACTAAATTGGACACATCAAGTCCAACGAAATTCGTATTGTAAAAACAACGATTGGTTCATTGCATAGTTCTAGTGATTGGATTTCACTCAAAACTCAACAAATGACTCCTCCCACCAAATTATGATGATGCCCAAGTATTGGGCTCAATCCGAAATCAATTGGTCAAAGAAAGGACACTTCAAGTTCGTACAAAGTTCGTACCGTACATGGAGTGGTTATAGGATTGCATAATTCTAGTAATTGGATTTCTCTCAAAACTCAGCAAATGACTCCACCCACCATATCATGTTGTTGCCCAAGGTTTCAGCTCAACCAAAATCAATTGGTCGAATAAATTGGACACTTCAAGTTTGTACGAAGTTCGTACAATACATGGTGTGGTTGGAGAATTTCATACTTCTAGTGATTGGATTTCACGCAAAACTCTCCGAATGACTCCTACTACCATATTAAGATGTTGCCCAAGTTATGGGCCCGATCGAAAAATGAATTGGTCAAAGAAATGGGACACTTCAAGCTCGTACGAAGTTCGTACCGTTCATGGAGTGGTGGATGGATTGCATAGTTGTAGTGATTGGATTTCACTCAAAACTCACCAAATAACTCCTCCCACGATATTATGATGTTGTCCAAGTTTTGGGCTTAATAAGAAATCAATTGGTCAGAGAAATTGGTTGCTGCATTGCATAGTTCTAGTGCTTCGATTTCACTCAAAACTCACCAAATGAGTCCTTCCACCAACTACGATGTTGCCCAAGTTTTGGGCTCGATCCGAAATCAAATGGTCAAAGAAATTGGACACTTCAAGTGCGTACGAAGTACGTACCGTAAATGGTGTGGCTGTAGGATTGCATTGTTCTCGTGATTGCAAGTGCGTACTCCTCCCACCATATTATGATGTTGCCGAAGTTTTGGGCTCAATCCGAAATGAATTGCTAAAAGAAGTGGGACACTTCAAGTTCGTACGAAGTTCGTTCCGTACACGTAGTGGTTGGAGGATTGCATAGTTCTATTGATTGGATCTCACTCAAAACTCACCAAATGACTCCTACCACCATATTATGATGTTGCCCAAGTTTTGGGATCGATCCGAAATCAATTGGTCAAAGAAATGGGACACTTCAAGTTTGTACGAAGTTCGAACTGTACTTAGAGTGGTTGTAGGATTGTAGAGTTCTGGTGTTTGAATTTCACTCAAAAATCCCCAAATGACTACTCCCACCATATTATGATGTCGCCCAAGTTTTGGGCTCGGTCCGTAATCAACTGGTTAAAGAAATTGAACACTTCAAGTTTATACAAAGTTGGTACCGTAAAAGGAGTGTTTGGTGCATTGCACAGTTCTAGTGATTCTATTTCACTCAAAACTCACCAAATGACTCCTCCCACCATATTATGATGTTACCTAAGTTTTGGGCTCGATCCGAAATCAATTGGTCAATGAAATTGGAAGCTTCAAGTTCATACAATACAAGGAGTGGTTGGATATTTGCATAATTTTAGTGATTGGATTTCACTCAAAACTGTCCAAGTGACTCCTCCAGCCATATTAAGAAGTTGCCCAAAACTTTCCAAGTGATTTCTACTGATTGTATTTCACTCAACACTCACCTAATGACTACTCCCACTGTATTATGACATTGCCCAAGTTTTGGGCTCGATCCGTAATCTATTAGTCAAAGAAATTGGACACTTGAAGTTCGAACGAACTTTGTACTATAAATTGTGTGGTTGTTGCATTGCACAGTTCTAGTGATTGGATATCTCTCAAAACTACCAAATGACTCCTCCCACTATATTATGATGTTGCCCAAGTTTTGGGCTCGATCCGAAATCAATTGGTCAAAGAAATTGGACACTTCAAGTTCGTACGAAGTTCCTACCGTACATGGTGTGGTTGGTGCATTGCATAGTTCTAGCAAGTTTGTACGAAGTTCATACTGTACAAGGAGTGGTTGTAGGATTGCATAGTTCTTGTGATTGGATATCACTCAAAACTCACCAAATGGCTCCTCCCACCATATTATGTTGTTACCCAAATTTAGGGCTCAATCCAAAATCAATTGGTCAATGAAATTGGGCACTTCAAGTTCGCACGAAGTGGTTGTCAGATTGCGTAGTTCTTGTGATTGGATTTCACTCAAAACTCAACAAATGACTCCTCCCACTAAATTATGATGTTGCCCAAGTTTTGGGCTCGATCCGAAATCAATTGGTCAAAGAAATTGGACACTTCAAGTTCTTACGAAGTTCGTACCGTACATGTAGTGGTTGGAGGATTGCATAGTTCTAGTAACTGGATTTCACTCAAAACTCACAAAATGACTCCTCCCACCATATTATGATGTTTCCCAAGTTTTGGGAACGAACCGAAATCAGTAGGTCAAAGAAATTTGACACTTCAAGTTCGTACTTAGTTCGTTCCGTACATGGACTGGTTGTTGGACTGCATAGTTCTAGAGATAAGATTTCACTAAAACCTCACCATATGACTCCTCCCCACCATATAATGATGTTGCCCAAGTTTGGACTCGATCTAAAATAATTTGGTCAAACAAATGTTACACTTCATGTTTGTACGATGTTCGTACCGTAAATGGAGTGCTTGGTCATTGCATTGTTCTTGCGATTGGATTTCACTCAAAACTCACTAAATGACTCCTCCCACCACGTTATGATGTTGCCCAAGTTTTGGACTCGATTGAAATAAATTCGTCAAACAAATGTGACACTTCAAGTTCGTGCGATGTTTGTACCGTAAATCGAGTGTTTGGTGCAGTGCATTGTTCCTGCGATTTGATTTTACTCAAAACTCACCAAATGACTCCTCCCACCACATTATGATGTTACTCAAAGAAATGGGACCCTTCAAATTTGTACGAAGTTCGTACCGTACATGTAGTGGTTGGAGAATTGCATGGTTCTAGTCATTGGATTTTATTCAAAACTCACCAAATGACTCCTCCCACCACATTATGATGTTGCCCACGTTTTGGGCTTAATCCGAAATCAATTACTCAAATAAATGAAACACTTCAAGCTCGTATCGTACAAGGAGTGGCTGTAGGATTGCATAGTTCTAGTCATTGGATTTCACTCAAAACTCACCAAATGACTCCTCCTACCATATTATGTTGTTGCCCAACTTTTGAACTCGATCCGAAATCAATTGGTCAAAGAAATGTGACACTTCAAGTTCGTACGAAGTTCGTACCGTACATAAAATGGTTGTAGGATTGCATAGTTCTAGTGATTGGATTTCACTCAAAACATACAAAATGACTCCTCCCACCATATTATGATGTTGCCCAAGTTTTGGGATCAATCCAAAATCAATAGGTCAAAGAAATTGGACAATTCAAGTTCGCATGAGTTGTACCGTACATGGAGTGGTAGTTGGATTGCATTGTTCTATTATTGGATTTCATTCAAAACTCACCAAATGACTCGTCCAACCATATTACGATGTTGCCCTAGTTTTGGGCTTGATCCGAAGTCAATTACTCAAAGAAATGGGACAGTTCAAGTTCCTATGAAGTTCGTACCGTGCATGGAGTGGTTGTAGGATTGCATAGTTCCAGAGATTGGATTTCACTCAACACTCACCAAATGACTCCTCCCACCATATTATGATGTTGCCCATTTTTTGGACTCGATCCAAAATCAATTGGTCGAAGAAATAGGACAATTCAAGTTCGTACCGTAAAAAGAGCGGTTGTTGCATTGCACAGTTCTAATGATTGGAGTTCACTCAAAAGTCACCCAATGACTCCTCCCACCATATTATGTTGTTGCCCAAGTTTTGGGTTCGATACGAAATCAATTGGTTGATGAAATTAGAAACTTCGAGTTTGTACGAAGTTGGTATCGCAAATGGAGTGATTGGTGCATTGCATAGTTCTAGTGACTCGATTTCACTCAAAGCTAGCCAAATGACTCCTACAACCATATTATGATGTTGCCCAAGCCGTGGGCATGATCTGAAATCAATTGGATAAGGAAATTGGACACTTCAAGTTAGTACGAAGTTGGTCCCGTAAATGGAGTGGTTGGTGCATTGCACAATTCTAATGATAGGATTTCCCTCAAAACTCACCAAATGACTCCTCCCGTCATATTATGATGTTGCCCAAGTTTTGGGCTCGATCCAAAATCAATTGGTTGATGAAATTGGACACTTGAAGTTCGTATGAAGTTCGTATCGTAAATGTAGTAGTTATCGGATCGGATAGTTGTAGTGATTGGATTTCACTCACAACTCACAAAATGACTCCATCCACCATATTATGATGTTGCCCAAGTTTTGGGCTCAATCCGAAATCAATTGGTCAAAGAAATGGGACACTTCAAGTTCGTACAGAGTTCGTACTGTACATGTAGTGGTTGGAGGATTGCATAGTTCTTATAATTGGATTTCACTCAAAACTGACCAAATGACTCCTCCCATCATATTATGATGTTGCCCAAGTTTTGGGATCGATCCGAAATCAATTGGTCCAAGAAATTGGACACTTCAAGTTCGTACTAATTCGAACCGTGAATGGAGTGGTTGGTGCATAGCATAGTTCTAGTAATTGGATTTCACTCAAAACTCACCAAATGATTCCCCCCACCATATGATTATGTTGACCCAGTTTTGGGCTCGATCCGTAATCAATTGGTCAAAGAAATTGGACACTTCAGGTTCGTACAAAGTTAATACCTTAAATGGAGGGGTTGGTGCGTTGCATAGTTCTAGTGATTGGATTTCACTCAAAACTCAATAAATGACTCTTCCCACCATATTATGATGTTTCCCAAGTTTTGGACTTGATCCGAAATCAATTGGTCAAAGAAATTGGGACACTCCAAGTTCGTATGGAGTTCAACCGTACATGTAGTGGTTGTAGGATTGCATAGTTCCAGTGACTGGATTTCACTCAAAACTGACGAAATGACTCCTCCCGCCATATTATCATGTTGTCCAAGTTTTGGGATTGATCCGAAATCAATTGGTCAAAGAAATTGGATAGTTCAAGTTCGTACGAAGTTGTTACTGTAAATAGAGTAGTAGGTGCATTGCATAGTTCTAATGATTGGATTTCACTCAAAACCCTCCAAATGAGTCCTCCCACCATGTTATGATGTTTCCCAAGTTTTGGACACGATCCGAAATCAATTGGTCAAAGAAATGGGACACTTCAAGTTTGTACGAAGTTCGTACGGTAAAAAGAGTGGTTGGTGCATTGTACAGTTCTAATGATTGGATTTCTCTAAAAACTCATCAAATGACTCCTCCCAGCATATTATGATGTTTCCCAAGTTCTGGGCTCCATCCGAAGTCAATTGGTGGATGAAATTGGACACTTCAAGTTCGTACGAAGTTCGTATCATACATGTAGTAGTTGTCGGATCGAATAGTTGTAGTGATTGGATTTCACTCACAACTCACAAAGAAATGGGACACTTCAAGTTCGTATAGAGTTCGTACCGTACATCTAGTGGTTGGAGGATTCCATAGTTCTTGTAATTGAATTTCACTCAAAACTGACCAAACGACTCCTCCCACCATATTATTATTTTGCCCAAGTTTTGCGCTCGATCCGAAATCAATTGGTCAAAGAAATGGGACACTTCAAGTTCGTACGAAGTTCATACTATACATGTAGTGGTTTGAGGATTACATAGTTCTAGTGACTGGATTTCACTCAAAACTCACGAAATGACTCCTTCCACCATATTATTATGTTGCCCATGTTTTGGGATCGATCCGAAATCAATTGGTCCAAGAAATTGGACACTTCAAGTTCGTACTAATTTCGAACCGTGAATGGAGTGGTTGGTGCATAGCATAGTTCTAGTAATTGGATTTCACTCAAAACTCACCAAATGATTCCCCCCACCATATGATTATGTTGACCCAGTTTTGGGCTCGATCCGTAATCAATTGGTCAAAGAAATTGGACACTTCAGGTTCGTACAAAGTTAATACCTTAAATGGAGGGGTTGGTGCGTTGCATAGTTCTAGTGATTGGATTTCACTCAAAACTCAACAAATGACTCTTCCCACCATATTATGATGTTTCCCAAGTTTTGGACTTGATCCGAAATCAATTGGTCAAAGAAATTGGGACACTCCAAGTTCGTATGGAGTTCAACCGTACATGTAGTGGTTGTAGGATTGCATAGTTCAGTGACTGGATTTCACTCAAAACTGACGAAATGACTCCTCCCGCCATATTATCATGTTGTCCAAGTTTTGGGATTGATCCGAAATCAATTGGTCAAAGAAATTGGATAGTTCAAGTTCGTACGAAGTTGTTACTGTAAATAGAGTAGTAGGTGCATTGCATAGTTCTAATGATTGGATTTCACTCAAAACCCTCCAAATGAGTCCTCCCACCATGTTATGATGTTTCCCAAGTTTTGGACACGATCCGAAATCAATTGGTCAAAGAAATGGGACACTTCAAGTTTGTACGAAGTTAAATGCGGTAAAAAGAGTGGTTGGTGCATTGTACAGTTCTAATGATTGGATTTCTCTAAAAACTCATCAAATGACTCCTCCCAGCATATTATGATGTTTCCCAAGTTCTGGGCTCCATCCAAGTCAATTGGTGGATGAAATTGGACACTTCAAGTTCGTACGAAGTTCGTATCATACATGTAGTAGTTGTCGGATCGAATAGTTGTAGTGATTGGATTTCACTCACAACTCACAAAGAAATGGGACACTTCAAGTTCGTATAGAGTTCGTACCGTACATCTAGTGGTTGGAGGATTCCATAGTTCTTGTAATTGAATTTCACTCAAAACTGACCAAACGACTCCTCCCACCATATTATTATTTTGCCCAAGTTTTGCGCTCGATCCGAAATCAATTGGTCAAAGAAATGGGACACTTCAAGTTCGTACGAAGTTCATACTATACATGTAGTGGTTTGAGGATTACATAGTTCTAGTGACTGGATTTCACTCAAAACTCACGAAATGACTCCTCCCACCATATTATGAAGTTGCCCAAGTTTTGGGATCGAACCGATATCAATTGGTCAAAGAAATTGGACACTTCAAGTTCGTACGGAGTTCGTACCGTACATGGAGTGGTCGAAGGATTGCATAGTTCTTGTGATTGGATTTCACTCGAACCTCACCAAATGACGCCTCCCAACATATTATGATCTTTTGGTCTCCATCCGAAGTCAATTATTCAAAGAAATGGGATAGTTCAAGTTCGTACGAAATTCTTACCGTGCATGGAGTGGTTGTAGGATTGGATAGTTCTAGTGATTGGATTTCACTCAAAACTCAACAAATGACTCCTTCCACCATATTATGATGTTGCCCAAGTTTTGGGCTCGATCCGAAGTCAATTATTTAAAGAAATGGGACATTTCAAGCTCATGCGAAATTCGTACCGTGCATGGAGTGGTTGTAGGATTGCGTAGTTCTACTGATTGGATTTCACTCAAAACTCATGAAATGACTCCTCCCACCATATTTTGATGTTGCCCAAGTTTTGGGCTCGATCCAAAATCAATTGGTCAATGAAATGGGACACTTCAAGTTCGTGCGAAGTTCGTACCGTACATGGAGTGGTTGTTGGATTGCATAGTTCTAGTGACTGGATTTCAATCAAAACTCACGAAATGACTGTTAACTCGCAAGTGCACGGTCCATTGGATAGTATAGCATGTGTAAGTACGAGGTCGATCCCACGAGGATTGATGATAGATTGATTCAATTTGATTCCCTGCTTAAAACAAAAATAGAAACAAAGTTCAAATATTATTGCAAAGAGTACATGAAATGAAAACATAAAGTTTAAACAAACAAAGAAGGAAAACACTAAAACAGGTTTTGGTTTTAAAAACAGTTTTAGAACACTAGGGAACAATCCAATTCTAAGTCTCAAGCAATCAAGTTAACAAGTTCAATTCAAGTAAAAAGATTGATTCTCTCTAATGTATAATTTAGCCATGGTGTCTGGTCTAAACCTTGTATTTCTAATTCCCTAATTAGATCCTTGTTGTCGAACCTAAATTAAGCATTAGAAATCCATTAAGCAAAGAAGAATGTTTTAAACAACCAAGTATGTATCTAATCCCTGTTGTCGAATGTCCATACATACTCTTCCTATCCATAGTTCAATTCGAATTAAGGCATATGGTGTCTACTCTTAATTCCAACCAAGATAGCTAACATACAAGTTTTAATGGTGTACAAGCATTCAAACAAGCATATTAACTTATAAGCACAACGAATAAGAACAAGAACTAAAATTGAAACTTGGAAATCAATCAAACTTCAAAAACTTAAAATCATCATGGTGTTTATTGAAACAAAGTAGAACTAAGGAAATACAAGAAGAAAATAAAAGGCAAAGGGAGGAGAGGAAGATAGGGACAGCATGCTAGAGATGGAAAAACTTCATCCCCATGACTGCTAGGAGGCCAAAGCCTCCCAGCTGCTGCCCTCTCTCTTCTCTCCCTTTGTGACTCTCAACTCTCCCTCTCTTTGTGTACAATTAAGTGTAAATGATGGATATGAATTTTTGCCCCCTAATCTCTTTGGAGACTCTCTATTTATAGGTACAAGAGTTAGCTGAAATCAGATTTTACAATTAAGTTTACCAACCACACCTACCTCACCTAACACACCAATGCAATTGAAAATAATTCCTCTTCTCTTTTGCATGTGGTTGCAAATTCCCATACTCCCACATGCAACTCACACATGCTCCCACATGCAGCTCACACATGCTCCCATATGCAGCTCACACGCTTCCACATGCAGCTCACACATTTCCACATGCAGCTCACACATGCTCCCACATGCAGCTCATGGACAGCTCATCCTCTAGCAACTTCATGGGCTCACAAATTGGTCTTCCCTTAAGCAAATGATGACTTTGAGTCCTCCATCTTGAAGTTCACGAATTGGTCTTCCCTTAAGGTTGAAACAAATTGCTAACTCGTTTGGCAGCGCAGACACAATACCTCCTGAGCATGGTTCAATGTTTGGTAGGCAACGGACTCCAGATTTATCCAATGGGGCTGAATTTTGGATATGTTGTAGTAGACACCCATTGGACCAAGTTCCATGCAGAATGTTGCCTCATCCGAGCTGTATAGGTTGCTGCAACAAGGCCTGTAATGTGACCTACAAAACTGGACTGACAAGGAAGTGTTTTCCAAATTGGGTTTGTCTTTGAGCTCTTCCTCCATTCATCCAAATCAGGCCTTATCATGCTTGAATTGCATTTATTATGCTCTCTTGCACTTTTGACCTACAAAACACATAAAGAGAGGTAAATGACTTAAAATGCTAAGAAACTAAACAAAAAGACTAAGTGAATAAGGCATATATATATATGAAATTATGAGATTAACAATGACTCCTCCCACCATATTATGATGTTGCCCAAGTTTTTGGCTCGATCAGAAATCAATTGGTCGATGAAATTGGGAACTTCATGTTCTTACAAAATTTGCACCGTAAATGGAGTGGTTGGTGCATTGCATAGTTCTAGTGATTGAATTTCACTCAAAACTCAACAAAAGACTCCTCCCACGATATTATGTTGTTGTCCAAGTTTTGGCGTCGATCCGAAATCAATTGGTCAAAGAAATTGGACACTTCAAGTTCGTACGAAGTTCGTACCGTACATGGTGTGGTTAGTGCATTGCATAGTTCCAGTGATTGGATTTTAGTCAAAACTCACCAAATGACCCCTCCCACTATATTATGATGTTGCCCAAGTTTTGGACTCGATCTGAAATCAATTGGTCAAAGAAATGGGACACTTCAAGTACGTACAAAGTTCGTACCGCAAAAAGAGTGGTTGGTGCATTGGACAGTTCTAATGATTGGATTTCACTCAAAATTCACCAATATGATGTTGCCCAAGTTTTGGACTGGTTCCCGAAATCAATTGATCAAAGAAATGGGACACTTCAAGTTCGTACAGTAAAAAGAGTGGTTGGTGATTAGACAATTCTAATGATTGGATTTCACTTGGTCGATGAAATTGGACACATCAAGTTTGTATGAAGATCGTACCGTAAATGGAGTGGTTGATACATTGCACAATTCTAATGATTGGACTTCAAAACTCACCAAATGACTCCTCCCACCGTATTATGAGGTTGCCCAAGTTTTGGGATTGATCCGAAATTACCCAAGTTTTGGGATCAATCTGAAATCAATTTGTCAAAGAAATGGGACACTTCAAGTTCTTACGAAGCTCGTACCATAAATAGAGTGTTTGATGCATTGCGTAGTTCTAGTGTTTGGATTTCACTCAAAACTCACCAAATGACTACTCCCACCATATTATGAGGTTGCCCAAGTTTTGGGATCGATTCGAAATCAATTGGTCAAAGAAATGGGACACTTCAAGTTCGTACGAAGTTCGTACCGTGCATGTAGTGGTCGGAGGATTGCATAGTTCTAGTGATTGGATTTCATCATGAAATTTCAAGGATGAAATTTTTATAAGGGGGTAAGATTGTAACATCCCGTTTTTAAATTAATATTTAATCCTTAAATTATTCAAGTAAAAGACATTTTTACCCCAATAATATTTTAATGGGTTTAAAAATTGACTTTTCGTTCAGGAAAGAATTCGTGGAATCGAGCCACATTGTACGTCGGGCTCGTCGATTCGAATTCGTGGATATATTGTGAGCTCAATTCCAAGTTAGAACGGTGAAGAAAAAGTTTAATAAAAGAAAGTATTTTTTTTTTTTAAAAAAAACACAGCAGGGCAGATTTTTGTAGAGAGACCCATTCTCTCTCCCCGAAAACCACCCTCCCATCTCTCTCATTCAACCTCCATAACCAGCCAATATTTCCACCGACCACCACCATCTATTCCGGCCACCCCACCTCACCAAATTACACTCTCTTTCTTCCTCTCTTCACCCTACCCAACCCTCTAGGTTATAGAACTCGAAACTAAGCGATTGGAGGTCTAGAAGGGGGGGGGGAATTTTGCTGGTTTCTCTCTCCGTTTTCCGGCTACTCCGGCGACGAAACCCAGCGAGTAAGGTATGCTTTTTCATCCCCTTGATGTGCTCTAGCTGTTTGGTTGGGTATTTAGGATCGATTTTGAGGTTTGAATGTTCGATCAAAAACCTAGAAATTGGGGTTTATGAATTATTATTATTTTAACTTCAACAATCGGTTTCTAACATAGTTTGCAAGACTCATATGCTTTGTTGTTTGACAACCAATGCTCAGAAGGATAAAGCTGTGGAATTCTTTTGAGAAAAGGAACAGGGAACCTTCAAAGCATTTTAATAGATAGAGTTAGAAAAAGGATTAAGCACTGGCATCCTATTTAGCTGAAGAATCAAACATCTGAAATTTTCGATTACAGAGATCGATTTAGGCCTTTAAATGTGCTTTCAACCATCAAGCTGTGCATTGAAAAGTCAGACTTAGAATTTATGCCGAAAATGGTATTGGGTATCACCTCTATAGTAAAAGCTTGTCATGTTATTTAGGGTACAAGTAACAATTGTTGTCGCTCGTTTTTTGAAAAAACCCTGGCCCCACCCTTCAGAGCCGCACAGGGGGGAGGTGGCCTCTGCCTCTCCTCCCCTAACCCCCCATCTCGTCCCTATCTTCCACCTCTGTCTTTCATCTCAACCCCTCTCTTTCTGTATCCTCCTTTTTTTCTCTTCTCATATTCTCTTCTCTTTCCTTTCATGTGGATCTTGGTTTTGTTTTGTTGCTGGCTGCAGGTTGGGTTGCAAGCTTTTTTGTTTTGGGTGTTTTTGGCTTGGTTGTAATAAGAGTTACCGGTGGTGCTATCTCTTCCGGAGGAGGAGGCGGCATCGACGTCGGTAAAGGTAGTAACGGTTGCTATGTTGGTTCATATGTGATGTGGAAGCAGACACCGCGAAACACCATTATCGTCATGATTTAGTTGTCGCTTTAGCCCACATATACAGAGTTTTGGTGTTTCAATTCTGAAAGTTACCGGTTTGTGTGGGTGAGGGTTTAGCCAGTGCGACACTAAGGGTTTAGCCTGTATGACGTTATAGATTTCTTCGGTTGCCGTAGAGGATGTTGAGCGGTGTTCATGTTTCTTGTTTTAAGTCTATTACTGATTAGGAGTTTGCTATATTTTTTATTTTATTTCTCAGGAACTCTTTAGGAGTTTGCTGTATTTTATTTTATAGTTTTCGGCTACAATACAAATCTGTCGTTTTTGCCGTTGTGCGGTGGAGATGTATTGTTAGTCTGAGTACGAGTCATTCGAGATGCTGAATTAGGGGGTTGAGTATTTGTTGGTTTTAGACGTAATTCTCTCCAGATCAAATCAACATGTTGTTGTGTTTGGTCACTGGAGATGTTGTACCCATTTTGGCTCTTTTTGCGGCTTTGTACTGTTGACTCGCAAGTGCACGAGGCGTTGGATAGTATAGCTTGTGTAAGTACGAGGTCGATCCCACGAGGATTGATGATAGATTGATTCAATTTGATTCCCTGCACAAAATAGAAAACCAAAAGAGAATAAATAAAACAAGAAAGAAAGAAAAGAAATTAACTCAAGCAAATTAGTTACCAAGTTCAGTTTATATTCTCAGATTGATTCTAGCTAAAGTATGATTAAGTCATGGTGTTTGGCCCTAACCTTGTATTCCTAATTCCCTAATTAGATCCTTCTTGTCGAACCTAAATTAAGCATTAGAAATCCATTAAGCAAAGAAGAATGTTTTAAACAACCAAGCATGTATCTAATCCATGTTGTCGAATGTCCATACATACTCTTTCTATTCATAGTTCAATTTGAATTAATGCATGGTGTCTACTCTTAATTCAAACCAAGATAGCTAACATACAAGTTTTAATGGTGATCACTCATTCAAACAAGCATATTAACTTATAAGCATAATGAATAAGAACAAGAACTATAATTGAAACTTGGAAGCTAATTAAACTTGAAAACTAAAGAAAAGAAATTACATTACAATGGAAAATAAATTACAACTAAAAAGCAAAATGGTTTTGTTACAACAATTGAGAACTAAAAAGAAAACTAAGAGAATTTGAGGGAGAGAAGGGAGAGGAGCTCTAGAGAGATGTTTGAGAGCTCCCCCCCTTGGGGTGTGTTTGAAGGTTAGCCAAGCCTCCTATTTATAGGAGAAGGAAAGCAACAAACTCACATGCCAATATTCTTCTTTTGACAACAAGTTGCATAGCCACCTCAAGTTCACATGGGCATCCATCTCCTTTCATCATTTGGCTAGTTCCCACTTGATGCTTTTGCTTTCTTTATTTCTTACACAACCTACTTCAATTATGACAAATAAACATGCTTCTTCCCCACTATCAACAATAGCACATGCATAGCTAATCATAACCAAGAACTATCAACAATAGCACATGCATAGCTAATCATGACCAAGCAATTTGCAGTCAGCTTGTGGGCTCGATTTGGGCTTGTTCCTTCACTCTAACAAATCTGGAAAAATATGGATCTTGAAGCTATTTGTCTTATCTTTCTAAGCATATGCAGCCCAACTCAAGGAAAAATCGGGAAGGCCTTCAAAAGTCATTTTTGGCCCAGTAACGCAGATGCTGCCGAATTTGACCTTAAGTTGCCCAAACTTGCATAACTTCATCTAGAAGACTCGGAATCATGAACCGTAAAATTCTTCAGAAACTAGACTTCCGTATCTTTCCAATGACGTATGGTTCATTATCTGGTTCTTCCTGAGCAAGTACAGTCCAATCCGTGAAGTTGACTGATCTGCATACACCGTTTTGAGCTAACTTGTCTCCAAAATGCATTTAGTGAGTCATAAGCTTATTACACTGAAACAAACACAAAAATAGATTAAAAGCACAAGTTTAACTCAAAAACATAACCAAATCATAAGTTAGAAGGGTACAAAATGATATGTAATTATGCCCCGATCATGTACTATGATATGTTTCATCAATAATAATTACTATCGCTTAAGCTTGTCATGTTCTCTAATGAAAATTATTAACAATAGATACATTAAGTATTATTATATATCCATAGACAGTGTTTCGGTCTTAATGATTTGGATCCCCAAAACCTCTTACGAAGTCAAAAGGCCTAGGATTTGGAGAAAACAATTAAGGGAAAGAATGACACCTGCAGAGATACTGAGATACAGAAAGCTCTAATTAAGAAACAAATTAAAAGATTAAGTTAGCTCAACTTTCATATTTTAACTCTTAAGTGATTAATTTTTAAGAGGCAGACCTGGTTATTGATGGGTGAATTTATCCCATATGCTTGGTCCTCTACCATCTTCAAAGGCAGCACCTTCATACTGGAATGTACACACATACACAAATATATGTAAAGAGTACGTAGACAATGAATGCTTATTATTGGTTTGGCATTGAAACTAATATTAATAAGGGTATTTTAATAGCTGATATCAGTTTCGTTTCGTCAAGTATTGATTGATGATTAAATATTCATGAAGGATTTAACTGTCAATTTTATTTCCAAGTAGAACGTATTTATATTTTTATTTATTAATCAATTATGGCTTTGTATGAATTTAAGTGTTCTTGAATGGTAGAAGAGACTTGGAAAAGTACGTGAGTAGAAGTTTGATCATAAATGTCTTTTATGAAGTGATGCTCTTATTAAACGAGTATATATGAATTATTTATGGTTTTCATGAAATGTTTTATAAATGAGTTGAATTCGACTGGTTGCCTTCGGAATTATCGATGTCCTCGGACATCTCGGATGCCTTTGGATATTAAAATGTCTTTGGACAAGTGTTGCCTTCAGATAATAATATGTCCACGGATAGTTGGTTGCCTTCGGATATGTTAGTGTGTGCATGACAATACGCCCCACGTTTCTCGGGGACGCCCGAACCGTGAGGAGCGAGGACGCGTCTCAGGTTGACTACGTGTTCCCTGAGTTCTGTGAGGATGCGTCTCAGGTTGACTATGTGTTCCTTGAGTTCTGCGAGGACGCATCTCGGGCTGACTTCGTGTCCCCGAGTTTTGCAAGGAAATGGAATTGACAGTACATTGTGGGAATTGATGGACTGCGTTCTTGGGTTGACTTTGGGTCCCCGAGTTCTGCGAGGATATAAAAAGGATATTATTCGCCACCCTACTTCTATTTTCTGCACAGGGGTTGCCCAAGATTCCTAGCCACCTGCCCGATTTTACTACACAGGTGGCTAGCTAGTTCCCCTCCCCGGTTGGCTTCAGATAAGTTTATGTCCTAGATACCCTGGTGGGGGATAGTAAACTATATGCACTATGTGCACGGATTCAGGTATGGCTTTCGGGTAACCAGTTTGGTTATGTAAGTGTTATGTAAGAGTTAGATGGACAATAATAAATTAATTAAATAGTTAAGTACTTAAATTCTTGGCATGATATTCAACTACGTATGGCTTGTTGAAATCAAAGTAAGAACGGTTATAGATTTAATTGTTGGTCTCTAGTAGGGTATTATTTTATTAGAATGACGTTTATGTTAGTTGAAAGAGCTACGTGTGGCTTGATCCCTCATGGAGGGTACGTAGGCAGCCTAGGTTAATCTAAGTGCAGCCACGGAGGACGATGGTTCGTAAGTTGATTTGGAGTTGAATTTGAAATCTATTAACATCTTAATTGAATTCAATCTAAACTTACGTGTGGGCCAAAGAACGATTGATAATTGAGTTTTGAGGCTTGTTTGATAATTATTTCTACTCAATAGATTTCTTCATAAAATGCTATTTTAACAACGATATTGTGAAATAGATATTTTGAGAATTGATGATTGGATTGCATAAGAATGTTAGGATTAAATTGGTGACAATGTTGAGTTCGGGCTGTTGTACGACCAGAGGCCATTCAAATTAACTGTTTTTGATTGTGTGTGGATTTAAATTAGGTATGCTGAACGTTTGGGATTATAAAATTGTCTCTGTTACAGGTGTAAATTTTTGGGAAACGAGCAAATTACAAGAGAGACTTTGCCGAATTTTCGGAAGAAGTCAAAACCTTAAAAAGAGTTTTCTTTTGAGTTTTTGGTTTAAAAGGGCAATTTGGTCATTTGTGATCGGCACCCGACAGGCGTCGAACACGCACAGGATTCGACAGTTTTGAGTGAAATCCAATCACTAGAACTATGCAATGCACCAACCACTCTTTTTATGCTACGAACTTCGTACGAACTTGAAGTGTCCAATTTCTCTAACCAATTTATTTCGGATCGAGCCCAAAACATGGGCAACATCATAATATGGTGGGAGGAGTCATTTGGTGAGTTTTGACTGCAATCCAATCACAAGAACTTTGCAATGCACCAACCACTATGTTTACGGTACGAACTTGAAGTGTCCAATTTCTTTGACCAATTGATTATGGATCGAGCCCAAAACTTGGTCAACATCATAATATGGTGGGAGGAGTCATTTCTTGAGTTTTGAGTGAAATCCAATCACTAGAACTATGAAATGAACCAACCACTCTTTTTACGGAATGAACTTCGTACGAACTTGAAGTGTTCAATTTCTTTGACCAATTGATTTTGGATCGTGCCCAAAACTTGGGCAACATCATAATATGTTGGGAGGAGTTATTTGGTGAGTTCTGACTGAAATCTAATTACAAGAACTATGCAATGCACCAACCACTACATTTACGGTATGAACTTGAAGTGTCCAATTTCTTTGACCAACTGATTTTGGATCAAGCCCAAAACTTGAGCAACAACATAATATGGTGGGGGGAGTCATTTGGTGAGTTTTGCATGAAATCCAATCACTAGAAGGATGCCATCCTCCAACCACTCCATTTACGGATCGAAACTAGAACGAACTTGAAGTGTCCCATTTCTTAGACCAATTGATTTTGGATCAAGCCCGGAACTTGGGCAACATCATAATATGGTGGGAGCAGTGATTTGGTGAGTTTTGAGAGAAATCCAATTAATAGAAATATGTAATGCACCAACCACTCCATTTCTAGAACGAACTTCGTACGAACTTGAAGTGTCCAATTTTTTTGACCAATTGATTATGGATCGAGCCCAAAACTTGCACAACAACATAATATGGCGGGAGGAGTGATTTGGTGAGTTTTGAGAGAAATCCAATCACTAGAACTATGCAATGCACCAACCACTTCATGTACAGTACAAACTTTGAACGAACTTGAAGTGTCCAATTTCTTTGACCAATTGATTTTGGATCGAGCCCAAAACTTGGGCAACATAAAAATATGGTGGGATGAGTCATTTGGTGAGTTTTGAGTTAAATCCAATATCTAGAACTATGCATTGCACCGACTACTATTTTTACGATACGAACTTCGTAAGAACTTAAAGTGTCCAACTTCTTTGACCAATTGATTTCGGATCGAGCCCAAAACTTGGGCAACATCATAATATGGTGGGAGGAGTCATTGTTAACTCGCAAGTGCACGAGGCGTTGGATAGTATAGCTTGTGTAAGTACGAGGTCGATCCCACGAGGATTGATGATAGATTGATTCAATTTGATTCCCTGCACAAAACAGAAATCCAAAAGAAAATAAATAAAACAAGAAAGAAAGAGAAGAAATTAACTCAAGTAAATTAGTTACCAAGTTCAATTCATATTCTTAGATTGATTCTAGCTAAAGTATGATTAAGCCATGGTGTTTGGTCCTAACCTTGTATTCCTAATTCCCTAATTAGATCCTTCTTGTCGAACCTAAATTAAGCATTAGAAATCCATTAAGCATAGAAGAATGTTTTAAACAACCAAGCATGTATCTAATCCATGTTGTCGAATGTCCATACATACTCTTCCTATTCATAGTTCAATTTGAATTAATGCATGGTGTCTACTCTTAATTCAAACCAAGATAGCTAACATACAAGTTTTAATGGTGATCAATCATTCAAACAAGCATATTAACTTATAAGCATAATGAATAAGAACAAGAACTATAATTGAAACTTGAAAACTAATTAAACTTGAAAACTTAAGAAAATAAATTACATTACAATGAAAAATAAATTACAACTAAGAAAAACTTAAAGGAAAATTTAGCAAAAGGATTTTGTTACAACAATTGAGAACTAAAAAGGAAAACTAAGAGAATTTGAGGGAGAGAAGGGAGAGGAGCTCTAGAGAGATGTTTGAGAGCTCCCCCCCTTGGGGTGTGTTTACATGTTTGGAGAACTCACTATTTATAGGCCTAGGGGAAGTATAAATCTGATTATACAATTGAGTTTATTAATCACACTCACTTCACCAACTTACAACACTTAATTCACACAATTGCATTTGAAAACAATTCTTCTTGTCTTTAAGCTTAGTGTTGCAACTCCCACTTCATCTTATTTTACTTCATTTGGCTGCTGCAAAACTCCACTCCAATTATATGTATTGAATATGCTCCACCAAAATTTCCCACAATCAATAACATTTCATCATGCATATGTCATGCTTGACAATGCATTGCAGTCTTCTTTTGGGCTCGTTTTGGGCTTGTTCCTCCATTCTGAAAAATCTGCAAAAATATGGATCTTGAAGCTCTTTGTCTTATCTTTCCAAGCATATGCAGCCCAACTCAAGGAAAATTCGGGAAGGCCTTCAAAAGTCATTTTTGGCCCAGTAACGCAGATCCTGCCGATTTTGACCTTAAGCTGCCAAAACTTGTATAACTTCCTCTAGAGGACTCGGAATCATGAACCGTAAAATGATCCAGAAAATAGACTTCCGTATCTTTCCAATGACGTATGGCTCATTATCTGGTTCTTCTTGAGCAATTAGAGTCCAATCTGTGAAGTTGACTGATCTGCAGACACCGTTTTGAGCTAACTTGACTCCAAAATGCATTAAATGAGTCCCAAACTTATTACACTGAAACAAAACACAAAATAGATTAAAAGCACAAGTTTAACTCAAAAACATAACCAAATCATAAGTTAGAAGGGTACAAAATGATATGTAATTATGCACCGATCAGTCATTTGGTGAGTTTTGACTGAAATCCAATCACAAGACCATGCAATGTACCAACAACTACATTTAAGGTACAAACTTGAAGTGTCCAATTTCTTTGACCAATTGATTTCGGATCGAGCCCAAAACTTGGTCAACACCATAATATGGTGGGAGGAGTCATTTGGTGAGTTTTGAGTGAAATCCAATATCTAGAACTATGCAATCCTATAACCACTCCATGTACGTTACAAACTTAGTACGAACTTGAAGTGTCCAATTTCTTTGACCAACTGATTTCGGATCGAGCCCAAAACCTGGTCAACATCATAATATGGTGGGAGGAGTCATTTGGTGAGTCTTAACTGAAATCCAATCACAAGCACTATGCAATGCACCAACCACTACATTTACGGTACGAACTTGAAGTGTCCAATTTCTTTGACCAATTGATTTCGGATCGAGCCCAAAACATGGTCAACATCATAATATGGTGGGAGGAGTCATTTGGTGAGTTTTGAGTGAAATCCAATCACTAGAACTGTGCAATGCTCCAACCACTCCATGTACGATACGAACTTCGTACGAACCTGAAGTGTCCCATTTTTTTGACCAATTGATTTCGGATCAAGCCCATAACTTGGGTAACATCATAATTTGGTGGGTGGTGTCATTTGGTGAGTTTTGACTGAAATCCAATCACTAGGACTATGCAATCCTCCAACCACTCCTTGTATGGTACGAACTTCATACGAAGCTGAAGTGTCCAATTTCTTTGACCAATTTATTTCGACTCGGGCCCAAAACTTGGGCAACATTATAATATGGTGAGTTTTGAGTGAAATCCAATCTATAAAACTATGCAATGCACCAACCACGCTTTTTATGTTACGAACTTCGTACGAACTTGAAATGTCCAATTTTTTTGACTAATTGATTTCGGATCGAGCCCAAAACTTGGGCAACATCATAATATGGTGGGAGGAGTCATTTGGTGAATTTTGAGTGGAATCCAATCATTAGAACTATGCAATGCACCAACCACACCATTTACGTAAGGAATGTCGTGCAAACTTGAAGCGTCCAATTTCTTTGGCCAAATGATTTCGGATCGAACCCAAAACTTGGTCAACATCATAATATGGTGGCAGGAATCATTAGGTGAATTTTGACTGAAATCCAATCAATAGAACTATGCAATGCACCAACTATTCTTTTTACAGTACGAACTTAAAGTGCCTGACTTCTTTGACCAATTGATTTCAGATCGAGCCTAAAACTTGGGTAACATCATAATTTGGTGGGAGGAGTCATTTGGTGAGTTTTGAGTTAAATCCAATTACTGGAACTTTGCAATGCACCAACTACACCATTTACGTAACGAACCTCGTACGAACTTGAAGCGTCCAATTTCTTTGGCCAAATGATTTCGGATCGAGCCCAAAACTTGGTCAACATCATAATATGGTGGGAGGAATTATTTGGTGAGTTTTGACTGAAATCCAATCAATAGAACTATGCAACGCACCAATCACTCGTTTTACAGTACGAACTTCGTACGAACTTGAAGTGTCCGACTTCTTTGACCAGTTGATTTCGTATCGATCCCAAAACTTGGGGAACATCATAATATGTTTAGAGGAGTCATTCGATGGGTTTTGAGAGAAATCCAATCTGTAGAACTATGCAATGCACCAACCACACCACGTTGACAGGAAACGACCCAAATTCCACTTTTGAATTCGTGTCAAACCCTATGCGTGTCCGACACCATTTTCGTAACAAACTTCATACGTACTTGAAGCTTCCAATTTCTTTGGCCAAATGATTTTGGATCGAGCCCACAACTATTTCAACATCATAATATGGTGGGACGACTCATTTTGTGAGTTTTGAGTGAAATCCAATCAATAGAACTATGCAATGCAATAACCACTCTTTTTACGATACGAACTTCGTTCGAACGTTAAGTGTCCAATTTCTTTGACCAATTGATTTCGGATCGAGCCCAAAACTTGGGCAACATCATAATTTGGTGGGAGGAGTAATTTGGTGAGTTTTGAGTGAAATCCAATCACTAGAACTATGCAACGTACGAACCCCAACATGTATTGTATAAACTTCGTACGAACTTGAAGTGTCCAATTTCTTTGATCAAGTGGTTTCGGATCGAGCCCAAAACTGGGGCAACGTCATAATTTGGTGGGAGGAGTGATTTGGTGAGTTTTGAGAGAAATCCAATCACCAGAACTATGCAAGCCTCCAACCACTCCACGTACGGTACAAAATTTAAATGCGAACTTGAAGTGTCCAATTTCTTTGACCAAGTGATTTCTGATTGAGCCCAAAACTGGGGCAACGTCATAATTTGGTCAGAGGAGTGATTTGGTGATTTTTGAGAGAAATCCAATTACAATTACTATGCAATGCACCAACTAGAACATGTACGCTACGAACTTCGTATGAACTTGAACTGTCCAATTTCTTTGACCAATTGATTTCGGATAGAACACAAAACTTGGGAAACATCATAATTTGGTGGGAGTAATCATTTTGTGGGTTTTGAGTGAAATTCAATCACAAGAACTATGCAATCCTCCAACCACTCCATTTACAGTGCGAATTCGTACAAACACGAAGTGTACCCTTTGTTTGACCAAGCGATTTCGGATCAAGCCCAAAAGTTGGGCAACATAATATGGAGGGAGGAGTCATTTAGTGAGTTTTGAGTGAAATCCAATCACTAGAACTATAAAATGCTCCAACCACTCCATGTACGCTACGAACTTAAATGCGAACACGAAGTGTCCCATTTCTTTGACCAATTGATTTCGGATCAAGGACAAAACTTAGGTAGCATCATACTTTGGTGGGACGAGTCATTTGGTGAGTTTACGATGAAATCCAATCCTAGGACTATTGACAGGACCCGACCCAGATTCCAACCGGAACCGAGACGGACCCTACGGTTATGCCCAACAACAACCCACACTACAAGACAGAAACCCTTCCACGGCGTCGATATGCGTCATGGAAGGCGTTTAATGACGCGATCAGGACATCGTAACCTATGTCATAGAAGGGGGTCATGGAAACTTTTTAAAACCATGGCGTCGATATACGTCATAGAATGTGCTTTCAATGACGCGGTTTTGCGTGTCGTCTTATTTTTCCATGACGCGTATGATATGTCATAGATGTATTTTTAATGACGTCAAGTCCGCGTCATGAATATTATGACGTTTCTTTTGACGCGCCGTCTATTCAGGTTTTCTATGACGTAGAATGGGCGTCATTGAATTTAACGACGTCTATAAGGCGTCATTGAAATATTTTTCATGACACATATTTGGCGTCGTTGAAATTTTATTAAATAAATAAAATATTCATCGTTGAACTTAACGACGTTTTTGAGGCGTCATTGAAATATTTTTGTGACACATATTAGACGTCATTGAAATTTTAAAAAATAATAATAATAATAATTCTAATACATATATATATATATATATAACCCATCATTTTAATTCTAAAAAGAAATTAATATACAGAAGCAAAGCTTTCACATAAAGGCTAACATACTTTACATTAATATTACTCAACATGATTCTAGTACATCATGACAAGTTTAAAAATTGTCTTTATGACTAATTCTACAAAGTCTTCTACGAAGTATGAGAAGTTCTAATACTTGCACCGTCCAAAACAAAATAGACATCCAAAAAGATGAGCTTGATGATAGTTTGAGAGGATGTGATGCTTCATGTCCAAAAGAGGGTGTAGATGGTACTAAAATAATTACAACCACCAATTAATACACCTGCTTTAAAACAAAACAGAAAATGAGTGAATGTCTAGAAATTTTGAGCACACATGCATGAAAATTATCCAAGTCAGTAATGATATCTAAGGTCTTACTACAGCCGCAACTACAAATGGCTAATACAGTTCCCCGTGTAAGCAAACTTGGTCAAACCAAGAACATGAGATTTTCAAAGATTTGTTACATTAGAGTATAACAGCTCTGTGATTAACAATAAAGTTATAAAATTTTCATATCTAACAAGCATAGAGAAACAAATAAAACATCCACATTGCACTACAAGACAGAAACCCTTCCACGACGTCTGATATGCGTCATTCAACGCCTAAAATGCCTGGAATTGTAGCAGAACAGAATAATCACCAAAATTCTAGCATGGCTAAACTAATTACGAAATCAGGATTTAGATTTTCTCATAGAATATCTGCTACTTCCCTTATATATGCATTATATATAATATAAGCCATCGATAAAAGTATGTACCTTAGGTTCTGAAGTTGTTATCCTCATTGTAAGTAAAACTCTCTCTAAACTTCTACGAACTTCATCTTCAGTTTTGCCATCAATTAACAAAAGCTGACCTTTTGTCTCTGTCCACCAGAGAGTGAGGATGAAGAAGCAAAGATTAATGGTGCAAAGAATATGTAGAAGTACAAAAACCACATACTTCATTTGCATCTACTTCGTTACATGGACCAGAAAATTTTGCACCATGAGGAAATTATCTTTTGGTTAATTTATATCAAAAGACCAAATGTGGTGAAATGATTATAAATGAGCTTGACACTAAGAAGAAATAATGTATGCATGCGTTCTTAGGGTTCTTTATTTGTCTTGTTTGTGCCACCAACTTTGCGAATAATGTTGTTGTGATTGTTATCCAATTCTTGTTTTTTTCTTCTAGATAAATGGTGGGGTTGTTGAATTGCACCAATATTGGTGCTTTGCTCAATTTGAAAAATTATATTATCTGAATTTAATTGGTTGGAATTCAATTCTTAAAGCTTTTATTGGAATTAACCAATTTGCCTAGCCTAGCTTCTCAAGAAAACGAGGCATTAAAATATAAGTCATACACAAAGCCTCATAAAAAGATAGTTATACACCTCCCTTCCTACTTTAAATCATCTATAAACAGCCTTACTCATTCGTTGAATGGTTTTTCACAAAAAGTACATACAATTAAAGTGGAACAAGTACAAACTCAAATATACAATAAAGTGCTCCAAGAGAGATAATTTCAACTACCTGGGAAATGAAATTGCATGAAAGAGCAATCTGTATGGCGATTCTGTTTGTCTCAAGTCAGCATCCAAAAATTTGTACCAGCTTTTCTCGGTGTCTCAATTGTCTCGGTACATCATCCTGCTACCAACAAAATGATCAGTTCAAGAATCCAAAAACTACCAGGAAAACATATTCAACACTAAGCCGATCATCTTTCCATCACTAAAAATTTGAGCAAATCTACATGTAAGAAGAATTATATTTCAAAGCTCTATCATAACATTCACTGTAGGCGATCCTCTATGGCGGTAACTCCAAGAACTTCAAAGTCATGTTCTAATCTTTGTGAGACCTCAGCTAGTCTCCACTGCAAAAAAAAAAAAAGAAAAAAAAAGAGTTATATTAGAGAAGGAAATGTATAGATGCACGTATGGCATGCACGTGTATCAGTGTATGTACATACCCAATCACAAATGTAATGGAAAATATGTATGTAACAATACATACATAAATAATCACATATTAGAAACACACATTCAGATGTACACTTTACCTCCCTAACAACCAATGTTCTGCTAGCCTCTTTAAACATCAAAGACCATTCTCGATATTCCTCTTCTTTTAGTTCACGCCAAGCAAGACATGTCCCTGCTCTTTTCTTTTTTTCTTTTTTGGAAAAGAGACGATATGTAGTAAAGGAAAAAACTATGTACATAAACATGGATGAGAAAACCACAGATAATAAATAATTAGAGCAAAAAAAACCTAAGCTGACAACACATTTCACCTCATCAAAGAACAAACTGAACCACAATTAAACAAATCACATGAGATTATCACGCGACCACAGCTAACAAATCCAACAGAATAGACAAATAAAGATTCCCCCTAAAGTCTGCATAAACTGATGCCAACAATGCTGATCAAAATACTATAGCTGAAATATCTTCCATACCTAACCCTTTGGAATCCACAAAAAATCTCCTATTACAGTCCATCCAAATTACCCAAAGATTGTAAACATCCAATCCTGCCCTTCCCCAAAGCCCTGAAACACCCCTTTGGAATGACCCAGCACTCTTTAATTTCCTTAAATAACTTCCACCACAAATTTAAGGATAGGCAGTGGAGAAACACTTGATCCACACTCTTCTCATCCTCTTTACGAAAGATGTGCCGATGGGAGAAAAAAATATTGTAAGGACTTCTCTTCTGTATCCGATACAGGTGTTAACCCTCTCACAAGCCTCCTACCAAGCTAAAACTTTAACTTTCAGGGGAACCTTTGACTTCCAAATGTGAGTAAAAGGTGGCAAGTGAGATAGAATTGCTCTGATGCATGAGAAGCTGTTATAAGATTTGCAAGGGAACCTCCCTCACCAATCTAACTTCCAACTCCTAACATTTGCTATTGAAGGAGCCCCTTCCAGTGAAGCAGACTCTTCCACCTCCAAATAATTAAAACTCCTCCTAAAGCCTAAATCCCAATTTTATAAGGAAAATAAATAGCATCCCCATTTAAATACTCAGATGATGTTTTCTAGAAAGAGAATGCAACATGGGAAACAGACATCTAAAGAGTAACTTCCTCCACCAACAATCCTCTAAAAATATTACCTTTCCCGATTTACCCACCACAATAGTAGACTATTCTAATCACTATAGTTGACAATACATATTCAAACGACACCCTAAAAACCCTCACACTATGAAAACATATAATCCATAAAAAGTCTTGCAGAGGGCAACACCAGTTATAAGAATCTACATGTGGTGACTTGTCGATTATCTTCAAATCTTAGAACCTAGTAGGATAATATATGATCCATATGAAATCTGCCAGGCAAGGCCAGTTATAAGAATCAACATGTGAATGACTTATCATCAAATCTGGGAACCTAGTTTGGAAGGGCATCCCTACTAATACATTTAACATTTTTCCATAGACAAAATTTTTGAAAAGTGATGAGTAACACTAAGTAGAATTCTCAAATTACATACTACTAAAAAGAAAGAAAAAGAAAATCTATTACCAGCGCATGCATAAGGGAGAATTGCTTCATCTGCTCCTTTTGACAAAAGGATAATCCTTCAATTTTGGCAATCCTTCACCATCACTGACATTCTTTTCCGATCAGAAGTGATCGGAAAGATGTACATGATAAGGAACATATAAATAAGGGGATGGAAGAACTTAAAAACATAAAGTGAAAGGACTAGATTCACTCACCAGTTGTTTACCAAGTCCTTGCCTATCAAAGGCAGCATAAATAACATGTCTTGCAGCTGGTGGTGAGCTTGAAAGTAGAAATTGCGCCCCTTGAATTGAGAGATGGATTCGACCAACAAAAAATAGAGAGAAGGAAAAAAATTCAGATTCATAATTAAAATTGAGAGATGGATTCGACCAACAAAAAATAGAGAGAAGGAAAGAGAGATGGGGAGAGCAAGAGGGAGCAAAAGAACTTGCAGACACAGCACCTGCCTACAACGCTCTTAGGTCAGACCTTTCGTCGAAGGAGGAAGAGAGAGAGAGTGAGAGTTTTAGGGTTTGGGTCTGGAGGAGGAAGGGAATGTTGTTTCGATTTGGGGCTGAGAGACAAGGTGAAATTTTTGTTTGGGTGAGAGCGCAAGAGTTCTAGAGTGAATATGCGCGAAATTATAATTTTTGTGAAAAAAAGGCGCCATAGTAAAACATCTATGACGTACATTATATGTCGTCCTATAAATATTTCATGACATGTTGATGACGTCGTTAATTTTTTACATCTATGACGTACATTATGTGTCGTCCTATAAATATTTCATGACATGTTGATGACGTCGTTAATTTTTTTTTACATCTATGACGCATGTCCTGCGTCGTTGTATAAGTATTTCATAACGTGTAAAAGACGTCGTTAATTTAAGAAAAATCTATGACGCAGGTCTGCGTCGTCATTATCTGATACATCTATGACGCACTTCCTGCGTCTTTGTATAAGTAATTCATGACGTGTAGAAGACGTCGTTAAATTCACAATGTTAACGACTTATGATAGGTGTCGTCAAAATGTACTCAAATCAATGACACACATCCCGCGTCATTGAAAATAATTTTAATGACGCATCAAACAAATGTCGTGATAATGGTGTTATAAAATCACTTCAATGACGCATTTTAAAAACACGTCATAGTTTATCACATTTAATGACGTGTATTTTTGATGCGTCATTAAATTTGTGTCGTAAAAAGACATTTTTTTTGTAGTGCCATGTCGGGCCCACATCCTAAAACAGTTACCCTCTTCCCGAGATTTAACCTATAAGGGGCCAAGACTTCTGCCGAAAAACGGGCAGAGTCTCCCCTACAACAAGGACCTATCCCAAAAATTCAACCTGTCAAACAAACAACAGATAACCAACCCAAGCGCCAGCATGCATACAACATATACATAACAGGCCTCCGGCCAAACAAATTCAACCCTAAAGGGTGATACCGAGCAATCTAAGAGTCAGCGGAAAAGAAATAATAGAATACAGAGTTAGGGTTCAAGGATGACAGATCCTACCCTTCAGTCAAAGCTCGAGAAGAGGAGCGCACGGCCGAACAGTGTCGAAGCAACGACTACGGGCTGGGGGGCGCAAAACAGAAAGAGTGTGAGTGGACAAAAACAAGGTTTTACATACTTAAATCAAAGTACTAACCCCACCTTTTAAAACCATGTTAAACATGCATATGAAACCGTTTATATACTTGATTGATTTGAAAACCGTACTATCTCAAAACACGAGAAAACATTTCCAGTTTAAAACCCTTTTTTTCGAATAAACTAACCTTTTACTTTTCCCGAGGCATAACCTCCCAAAACACGAACCCATATACATATGTATAAGTATAACTGAAATAACTTGAAGAATGTAAACATGAGAATACAATAAAATCCTCAAATACCAAAACAACATTTAAAATATCAAAAGATCTCACTCACGCCGAGAAAACCAAACTCGACAATAATCTGAGAACTCAAATGTAGTTCAAATCATATATATAAATATATATATATATATATAAAACAGGATTTACAATCCAATAAGTAAAACCTATCAAGTACTGAAATCTAATCAAGTACTGCAACCAAAACAGGTAAATAGTTTCCCAAACATCCCCAAACTCACAACCACGTGCTCACAAGCAAGACAAGCGAGGAACGATCCTCACTAAAATAAATATGAATACGAAGGTACTAACACACGCGTATAGGTATAGTATAACAATAACACAAACACAAGTACCAGGGAAAACAATCCAACAGGGGATCATTTGATTTGGACAGATGCAGTCTCATCGAGACACCGGGCCCAGGGTTGAGCCGTCCAAAATGGGACTAAACTCACAGGCCTATATGGTAAAAACTTAATAACCATAACTCCGAAAGAAATCTGTCCTACGTGCGCAGACTACCCAATCAAGGGTCTACAGCTACACCCCGTTAAGGTATGCACCGGATCGAACCATACCAAATCCAGGTAACCATTTCATATCAATCGCCATGCGATCATTAGTATCGAACAGGGGGAGGTACAATACAAGGTGCTAACAGCACTCACATCAATCGCTACGCGATAACAGTATATATATACATATATATATATATATATATATATATATATACACAACCAATCACTATGTACCCAACCCGAAACACCAACATCAGACGCAAGCGTCCAAAACCCAATGACTAACATATATAACCAAAGTAGTCATAAGCATTGAAATCATAAATTCATATTTAAACCATAATAAAATATACAATCAATCAACGTCAAAACGTATTAAAGTTTCAAGTAAGGAAACGTCAAATGGTATGAGAAACCCAATATATAAATATATCAATGTTGAAGAAAAATGTTAACTTCCCAACATAATTTCACCACCACTAATTAAATAATGGGGTTTTATTATTTTAGGTTCAACCCATTCGAGACGTGGTGTCTCTTAATTACAATCCCTTATTTGAAGGGAACACCCTTTGATTCCACCATAAAGAAACATAACTTGTGTTTGGTTTTGCGACTGCTCCCAAGTCCAACCTCAGGATGCCTACGTATCCCATGCGGGAATCAAGTCACTCGTAGTTCAAAAGAAAATTGCAATAAATAAATGACTCATTGCAACGGGGCAATTTCAATGAATTTGATTAAAAAGTGTTCGAGTGAATTTAGTTGAATAAACCAGGGATTCGATTTGGAAATGAGTTTGGGGGGGCGAATTTGGTTAAGAATAAACCAGGGATTCTATTTGAATTTGAAATTTGGATGGTTGTATCTAGATTGAATCTCTAGATTGCCTACGTACCCTTTCGAAGGGATCAAACCAACGTAGTTCGGGAATTTGAAAATTAATGGGTAAGTGTGGCCCACTAATTTAGGAATTGTGTTTGGACATTTGAGATAATGATATTTGGTTGCGGTTGCGTCTATTGTAATGCTAGACTGCCTACGTACCCTTGATGGGATCAAACTAGCGTAGTTCCAAAATTTGAAAAATTAATGGATAAGTGTGGTCCACTAATTTAAAATTTGTGTCATTGAGACAATTTGAAGGGTAAATGACCCATGAGAAAAATTGGAAATTAATGGGTAAGTGTGACCCACTAATTAAGAATTTGTGTCTTTGTGACAATTTGGAGGGTAGATAACCCGTGAGAAAATTGGAAATTAATGAGTAAGTATGGCCCACTAATTGAGAATTTGTGTTTGAGAGATTGTTGAAATTTGCATGAGTAGGTGACCCATGCGAAAAATTGAATGGTTTTGTACCATTTTTTATTGTCAATATCATAGAAAACTAATGGGCAATTATTTTATGAACCCATTAATTTAATTTGATTGACAATTTTTTTTGGACCCAAATGTGGCTATGAGGATTTAAAATTGATCCATTTAACCATATAATTTATTTGGACCATCCAATGGATATTTTGGACTCTGGAGAGTTAATGGGCAATTTGTTTTGATAACTCATCAATTTGTTTCCAAGCCTTGACATTTCCATTTGTCAGCCCATAAACAAAAGTCCACGTCAGAAAGGCTTTGAGAATCAGCTACCAATTTGAAGCCCAACTGATAGCTATCAAACCCTACTAGAGTTTGTTTTCAAATGGGAACAAACCCTGCACACCCATTCGTATATGGGTATTTGAAGTCAATCCAAATTCCCATTATTTAGCTATATCTCCTTATCCTTTTAGAAGACTAAATAATAGTCTTGACTGATATAAAGCTTTCACCATCAAAGGAACAAACCAAAACTCTGCCGCCAGCTACCACAAACAACAGAAAAGTACTCTGATATCAGCGCAGAAGGCAAGGATTTGCTTGAATTGAAGGTGGTCTGATTTTATTTTATTTTTCCTATGCTGCCCATCACGTTTCACACTTGCTTTGTCACACTTTTTGTTTGTTTACAATTCACACGGAGACAGCTTTCGATCCCGATCGGTCTCAGCCTCAGCCGTGACCGGACGGAGGAGATCGAAGAGAGAGAAGGGCCTGAGTCGCACGGAGGAGAGAGAAGAGAGGAGAGAGAGAGAGAAAAACCGAATCTGATTGGCCCACGTGGCTTTATTAGATTTTTCTCAAATTTGGAAATGACGCTTACGTCCTCCGAACAATCCGAAGCTCGTTTCGACGAGCCGGACGCAATGCCGCAACTCGTTTCGCCAAATTCAGTCCCGAAAATAACGTTGATCAAAATGCCCCTTTAATTATTAAATCCCATTTAATTCCATTTAATTATTTTAATTTCCTTTAAATTCATTTTTAATTCCTTATTTAATTATCTCAATTAAATAATTCATTTTCTTTTACTTTTTTGGTCAGGGGCGTCACAACTATGCTATTTTCCAACCGCTCGATGCACGGTACGAACTTTGTACGAACCTAAAGTGCCCCACTTCTATGACAAATTGATTTCGGATCGGGCCCAAAACTTTGGCAACATCATAATATGGTGAGTTTTGAGTGAAATCCAATCAATAGAACTATGCAATAAACCAACCACGCTTTTTATGGTACAAACTTCGTACGAACTTGAAGTGTCCAATTTCTTTGACCAATTGATTTCGGATCGAGCCCAAAACTTGGGCAACATCATAATTTGGTGGGAGGAGTCATTTGGTGAGTTTTGAGTGAAATCCAATCACTAGAACTATGCAATGCTCCAACCACTCCATGTACGGTACAAACTTCGTACGAACCTGAAGTGTCCCATTTCTTTGACCAATTAATTTCGGATCAAGCCCAAAATTTGGGTAACATCATAATATGGTGGGAGGAGTCATTTTGTGAGTTTTTGAGTGACATCCAATCCTAGGACTATGCAATCCTCCAACCACTGCATGTACGATACGAACTTTGTACGAAACTGAAGTGTCCCATTTCTATGACAAATTGATTTCGGATGGGGCCCAAAACTTGGGCAACATCATAATATGGTGAGTTTTGAGTAAAATCCAATCAATAGAACTATGCAATGCACCAACCACATTTTTACGATACGAACTTGAACTGTCCAATTTCTTTTTCCAATTGATTTCAGATCGATCCCAAAACTTGGGCAACATTATAATATGGTTGGATGAATCATTTGGTGAGTTTTGAGTGAAATCGAATCACCAGAACTATGCATTGCACCAACCACCCCTTGTACGGTACGAACTTCGTACGAACTTGAAGTGTCCAATTTCTTTGACCGATTGATTTCGGATCGAGCCCAAAACCTAGGCAACATCATAATTTGGTGGGATGAGTCATTTGAGGAGTTTTGAGAGAAATCCAATACTAGAACTATGCAATGCACCAACCCCAACATGTAATTTTAAGAAAGAAATTACATTAGGGCACAATAAATAAAGGAACAAGGTACCTGATAAGAATTTATAATAGGGTTTGGTATACATACTTCAACACTGAAAGTTGGCCTTCTTGCATCCCACGCCCAATATATAATCCAGGCTACGTGATCAGGAAAAAAAAATCAATATATCCACAATGTCCAAAACCAAAAGTGAATTTTTCAGGTGCATAAGATAAACCATATATAGTCAATCCAAAATTAGGCATATATAGCAACAGTTCTTCATCGATTATGAGCATGGTATTTACCTCCAAAACAAATCTTTTAGAATGCATTTATGGCATATAATTTTGACTATGCCACTCTTTGAAGATTGTAACTTTCATATTTTCAAGAAGAAATAAGTTAACTCAGATCGTTGTCTTTAATGTCATCAGTTCATAACCAGTAGTGTTATTAACTTATTACAGAGAATTGAAAAAAAAAAAACAGTATGACTGAGAAATAAATGTTAAAAGTATTCATTGCAAGATCTGATTCTAAATAATCAAAACTTTCTTCAAAGATTGATCCAGAAGTAAAATCAAGTGGAAAACTACATCATAAACCTACCTGTGTCCACCAAGACAAAATGGTGCATATCCGGTGATTTGAGATCTCGATGTATTTGCGAACAGAAGGAACCAAAAATAATATCATCTCAACTGCGTTAGTATCAAATAAATTGCAACTGCAACCATATAGGAAGAGAAACACCACTCTTGAAGCCAGCTTCTATATCGTGTGGGATAACAGGTATATTTTCTTCTAGAATGAGCATAATATACAGGAAGAGTTATAGTCCATATTACTACAACAGCTAGCTTCATAACATGTTTTAATTTTTCAGAGAACTCCATCATTTGTCTGGCTTTCCATGTAAAGGCAATGTCGAGTATTGCTGCAATCACAACCCTCTATTAGGTTTCCATTATGCAAATTGTAAAAGAACTTAAAAACGGTAATATTCAGTTAATAAATACCCAAAAAGGAAAGGGAAAATAACAAGTACATAAAAGACATTGACGACATAGATATCTCCATTAAAACTTCTAACGAGACTAAAACCAAACAACTGATAAATAAGGTAACACAAACTAAAGCTTTATTCTGACCAAAAACCTAACAAATCATAACAAGACTATGTTGAAAACATGATACGGCTCTAGAGATAAAATAATAAGATAAAATCATACCTCGTATGAGTTTAAGAAATGCAGATGTGTTTAAGATAGAACCAGACAAATAAATATATAAATTAAAACAGCAAAACAAAATCACAATAGCATGAACAAAATTAAAACAAAAAGGAAAAGACTGTAGTAGAATAAATTTTGAAAAACACAGTTTTATAATTCATTGATTGGATCCTTAATAAGAGAATTTTAGGAACAAACATGTACAACCACAGGATGGACCAAAAAAAAAAAGAGGATTAGTAAATTAGTTCACTTGGAAACCTTTCCCTCTTGTAATTCATGTGACATCAATATATTGGCCTGGAACAAAATGGCAAACTCCAATTGACATACCGACAGGGAGAAGCGCATCCTTTGTTATAAGAAACTCCCTCAGTTTCCTCTTAAGTGATCCCTTTGTTATAAGAAACTCCCTCAGTTTCCTCTTAAGTGGAACACCCTGCGCTCTGAAATGACCAACCTCAGGCTCTGTCAAATGTTTTGCTTTCTTCTGTCCACAACCAATCTAACTAGCACCACAACAGAATACCATCCTATAATTAACCCCTGCCCTTGAAATTTTTTGAAAATATAAATTTGTCCTCTGTTTATGTTGGGAAAACAGAAGAAAAAGAAAAACAGATGCAAGAACCTAAAACACTTCCAACAAAAGCACTTGGATTTTCAATATAAATTTCGTTGTGCTTCTATCAAAAGCACTTCTAAGCAAAAGTGCTTCCTACACTATCACTGCCAAATTGGCCTGTCATCTAATTAACAAAACAGAAGGAAAACAAATCACAAATTGTGTGCCCTCAGTGACAACTAATTTGAAATTTATGAGCATCCCATTTATAGAAACCCCTATTACCGTAACGAAATTAACAATATTTGCTCCAATAAACCCCAGATGATCTGACTAGTGATAACTTGCCAAGTAGTTTGGTTTCCAGACAGGCTTTTGCAGATTTAAAACTTCTAAAATGGAGCAAATATTGCTTTAGTTGAATAACAAAATCATAAAATCAGTGTGTGCCCAAATGTTAAGATGTATCCTTTCCAGAGGACTGAATGCATTACCATATTTCGTCTCTCCAAAACTCTGAAAAATCTCAACTTTGGAAATTTCATAACCTATAAAGCTAAAGGTATATTATAAATCAACCCACGAATACAAAAAAGGTTAAACAAAACAGTAACCAGACATACCTTGATAAAATCTTGGTCTCCAATCAAACGAATTTTAGGATAAAATCTTGAACATACCCAATTGAACCCAAATTGAACCACCAATGTCAAACCCAACTGAACCTTCCGAAAAATCATCCACCATTGAGCATGGCTCAATGCAACCAGATGGAGATTTGTGACTTCGAAGGAGATGAAGATCTGTGACTTCAAAGGGGAATATAAGAGAGAAAATGAGAAGGAATTAGAGAAAGGTTGGGAGGGGGAGATAGAAAAGGAGAGACAATGAGAGGGAATCAAAGAAGGTAGGAGGAGACAGAAAAGGAGAGAGGGAGAGGGTTTCTGAATTGGGGTAGGGGATAGCGAGAGGGTTTTTAGGGTACATCTATGACGCACAATATGGATCGTCGTATGAATATTTCATGACGTGTCGAAGGCGTTAAATTTTTACACCTATTTCTTCGTATGAACCTGAAGTGTCCAATTTCTTCGACCAATTGATTATGGAGCGAGCCCAAAGCTAGGGCAACATCATAATATGGTGGGAGTAGTCATTTCGAGAGTTTAGAGTGAAATCAAATAAATAAAACTACAAAATCCTCCAACCACTCCATTTATGGTACGAACTTCGTACGAAATTGAAGTTTCCAATTTCTTTGACCAATTTGATTTCGGATCGAGCACAAAATTAGGGCAACATCGTAATATGGTGGGAGGAGTCATTTGGAGAGTTTTTTGAGTGAAATCCAACCAATAAAACTATGCAACACACCAACCACTCCATTAACGCTACGAACTTCGTATGAACTTGAAGTGTCCAATTTCTTGGACCAATTGATTTCAGATTGAGCCCAAAACTGGGGCAACATCATAATATGGTGGGAGGAGTCCTTTGGTGAGTTTTGAGTGAAATCAAATAAGTAAAAGTACAAAATCCTACAACAACTCCGTTTGTGGTACGAACTTCGTATGAACTTGAAGTATCCAACTTCTTTGACCAATTGATAGAGCCCAAAACTAGGTTAACATCATAATATGGTTGGAGGAGTCATTTGGAGAGTTTTGAGAGAAATCCAACAAGTAAAACTACGCAATCCTCCAACCACTCCATTAACGCTACGAACTTTGTACGTACTTGAAGCGTCCAATTTCTTTGGCCAAATGATTTTGGATCGAGCCCACAACAATTTCAACATCATAACATGGTGGGACGACTCATTTTGTGAGTTTTGAGTGAAATCCAATCAATAGAACTATGCAATGCACCAACCATTATTTTTACGGTACGAACTTCGTTCGAACGTGAAGTGTCCAATTTCTTTGACCAATTGATTTCGGATCGAGCCCAAAACTTGGGCAACATCATAATTTGGTGGGAACAGTAATTTGGTGAGTTTTGAGTGAAATCCAATCACTAGAACTATGCAACGTACAAACCCCAACATGTACGGTATATACTTCGTACGAACTTGATGTGTCCAATTTCTTTGACCAAGTGGTTTCGGATCGAGCCCAAAACTGGGGCAACGTCATAATTTGGTGGGAGGAGTGATTTGGTTTGTTTTGAGAGAAATCCAATCACCAGAACTATGCAAGCCTCCAACCACTCCACGTACGGTACAAAATTTCGTACGAACTTGAAGTGTCCAATTTCTTTGACCAATTGATTTCTGATCGAGCCCAAAACTGGGGCAACATCATAATTTGGTCAGAGGAGTGATTTGGTGATTTTTGAGAGAAATCCAATCACAAGAACTATGCAATGCACCAACTAGAACATGTACGCTACGAACTTCGTACGAACTTGAACTGTCCAATTTCTTTGACCAATTGATTTCGGATAGAACACAAAACTTGGGAAACATTATAATTTGGTGGGAGTAATGATTTTGTGGGTTTTGAGTGAAATTCAATCACAAGAACTATGCAATCCTCCAACCACTCCATGTACGGTACGAATTCGTACAAACCGGAAGTGTACCCTTTGTTTGACCAACTAATTTCGGATCAAGCCCAAAAGTTGGGCAACAACATAATATGGAGGGAGGAGTCATTTAGTGAGTTTTGAGTGAAATCCAATCACTAGAACTATAAAATGCTCCAACCCCTCCATGTACGCTACGAACTTCGTACGAACCTGAAGTGTCCCATTACTTTGACCAATTGATTTCGGATCAAGGACAAAACTTAGGTAACATCATAATTTGGTGGGACGAGTCATTTGGTGAGTTTACAGTGAAATCCAATCCTAGGACTATGCTATTCTTCAACCACTCGACGCACAGTACGAACTTTGTACGAACCTAAACTGCCCCACTTCTATGACAAACTGATTTCGGATCGGGCCCAAAACTTTGGCAACACCATAATATGGTGAGTTTTGAGTGAAATCCAATCAATAGAACTATGCAATAAATCAACCACGCTTTTTACGGTACAAACTTCGTACGAACTTGAAGTGTCCAATTTCTTTGACCAATTGATTTCAGATCGAGCCCAAAACTTGGGCAACATCATAATTTGGTGGGAGGAGTCATTTGGTGAGTTTTGAGTGAAATCCAATCACTAGAACTATGCAATGCTCCAACCACTCCATGTATGGTACAAACTTCGTACGAACATGAAGTGTCCCATTTCTTTGACCAATTAATTTCGGATCAAGCCCAAAATTTGGGTAACATCATAATTTGGTGGGAGGAGTCATTTTGTGAGTTTTTTAGTGACATCCAATCCTAGGACTATTCAATCCTCCAACCACTGCATGTACGGTACGAACTTTGTACGAACCTGAAGTGTCCCATTTCTATGACAAATTGATTTCGGATGGGGCCCCAAACTTGGGCAACATCATAATATGGTGAGTTTTAAGTAAAATCCAATCAATAGAACTATGCAATGCACCAACCACGTTTTTACGGTACGAACTTCGTACGAACTTGAACTGTCCAATTTGTTTGACCAATTGATTTCTTATCAATCCCAAAACTTGGGCAACATTATAATATGGTTGGATGAATCATTTGGTGAGTTTTGACTGAAATCGAATCACTAGAACTATGCATTGCACCAACCACTCCTCGTACAGTATGAACTTTGTACGAACTTGAAGTGTCCAATTTCTTTGACCGATTGATTTCGGATCGAGCCCAAAACCTAGGCAACGTCATAATATGGTGGGAGGAGTCATTTGAGGAGTTTTGAGTGAAATCCATTACTAGAACTATGCAATGCACCAACCCCAACATGTACGGTACAAACTTCGTACGAACTTGAAGTGTCCAATTTCATTGACCAAGTGATTTCGGATCGAGCCCAAAACTTGGTCAACATCATAATATGGTGGGAGAAGTCATTTGGTGAGTTTTGAGTGAAATCCAATCACTAGAACTATGCATTGCACCGACCACTATTTTTACACTACGAACTTCGTACGAACTTGAAGTGTCCAATTTCTTTGACCAACTGATTTCGGATCAAACCCGAAACAGGGGCAACGTCATAATTTGGTGGGAGGAGTGATTTGGTGAGTTTTGAGAGAAATCGAATGACTACAACTATGCAACGCACCAACCACAACATGTACGGAAAAAACTTCGTACGAACTTGAAGTGTCCGATTCTTTGACCAAGTGATTTCGGATCGAGCCCAAAACTTGGACAACCCCATAATTTGGTGGGAGTCATTTGGTGAGTTTTGAGTGAAATCCAATCACTAGAACTGTTCAATGCTCCAACCACTCCATGTACGGTACGAACTTCGTACAAACCTGAAGTGTCCCAGTTCTTTGACCAATTGATTTCAGATCAAGCCCAAAACTTGGGTAACATCATAATTTGGAGGGAGTAGTCATTTGGTGAGTTTTGAGTGAAATCCAATTACTAGAACTATGCAACCCTCTACCACTCCGTGTACGATACGAACTTCGTACACACCTGAAGTGTCCCATTTCTATGACCAATTGATTTCGGATCGGGCCCAAAACTTGGGCAACATCATAATATGATGAGTTTTGAGTGAAATCCAATCAATAGAACTATGCAATGCACCAACCTCTCTTTTACGATTCGAACTTGAAGTGTCCAATTTCTTTGACCAATTGATTTCGGATCGAGCCCAAAACTTGGGCAACATCATAATATGGTGGGAGGAGTCATTTGGTTAGTTTTGAGTGAAATCCAATCACTAGAACTATGCAATGCACCAATCACACCATTTACATAATGAACTTCGTACGAACTTGAAGTGTCCAATTTCTTTGGCCAAATGATTTGGATCGAGCCCAAAACTTGGTCAATCTTTAATTTGGTGGGAGGAGACATTTGGTGAGTTTTGAGTGAAATCCAATCAATAGAACTATGCAATGCACCAACCACTCTTTTTACGGTACGAATTTCGTACGAGCTTGAAGTGTCCAACTTCTTTGACCATTTGATTTCGGATCGAGCCCAAAACTCGAGCAACATCTTAATTTAGTGGGAGGAGTCATTTGGTGAGTTTTGAGTTAAATCCAATCACTAGAACTATGAAATCCTCCAACCACTCCATGTACGGTATGAAATTGAAGTGTCCAATTTCTTTGACCAAATTGATTTCGGATCGATCCCAAAACTTGGGCAACATCGTAATATGGTTGGATGAGTCATTTGATGAGTTTTGAGTGTAATCCAATCACTAGAACTATACAATGCACCAACCACACCAAGTTGACAGGGCCCAACCCAAATTCCACTTTGGAATTCATGTCAGACCCTATCGTGTCCGACACCTTTCAGGTGCCGGGCACAATTGACCAAACTGGCCGTTTAACCCAAAACTCAAAATAAAATTCTTGTTTAGGTTTGACTTCTACCGAAAATTCGGCATAGTCTCCCTTATAATTTGCTCGTTCCCCCAAATTATTTTCAACTGTAAAAAACACAGTTTATTACTTCTCAATCGTTCATCAACAAAACTTGCCTTTTACTTACCAAAAGGATTCCGAACCAAACGTTTATTAAATAGATTACAAATCCAACTCCTGAAATATCCTCTTCCGTGGCTGCACCTGGATTAACCTAGGTTGCCTACGTGCCCTGTCTGAGGGATCAAGCCACAGGTAGTTCTTTATAATAAAATGAAACACAATCTAAAACTTTTAAATCAGCCATACATTCTAACTAACGCATAAAATATTGCAAAGTTATAATTTAGCAATAACCAATCTCATAATTCCAAAAGGAACCAAGTTTCAAATCAAACTTTTCATTTACTTGGAATCATACCTGTAACCAATTTGCAAAAGCATATTCTACTGTCTCCCACCGAGGGGCATATATATATAATAAAACCGAACGCAACCAGGGAGGGGGAAACTAGCTAACCACCTCTGTAGTGAAATCGGGCAGGTGACTAGGGATCTTGGTCAACCCTGTGCAGAAAAATGAAGCAGGGTGACAAATTATATCCTGTAAATTGTACCAGTATATCAATGATGCACTAATTTCCACATATTTCCCATTTCCACCTAGCAGAATTCAGGGAGATATACTCCACCTAAGAATGCAGAAAATCTATCAATTCCATTTATAAACCGTCAATTCCCCTAGCAGGATCGGGGGACGCAAAGTCAGCCCGAAATGCAATTCCTCGGACCGCACGATTCGGGCATCCCCGGAACTCGTGGGGCGTTAACATGCATAATTAACTTTTCTGAAGGCTACACCTTGTCTAAAGACATTTAAATATCCGAGGCAACCCTTACATATTCCGTAGGTAGGCAACAAATCAATCCGAAGGCAACCAGTTCAGTCTCAAATCGAATTAACCAATATATACCAATACGCATATAATCACATCATTAATTAAATCCTTTCCTGAATACGTTATAAATTATTTCTCAACTTATTTCTCAAACCATTCTTAACCTTTCCAAGCTAATCACATTATCAACATGCATAAGTCATTTAGATCACTTCAAACCAAATTGAAACCTTGGAAGTAAAAACCAAATTAAAATCATCCAATAAATTTAATAACTCAATACCGTCCTAGCATGAAAAATCCTTAAAACCATAATTAACTCATTCAAAGTTACATTTCATATTATCCTTGCATAAAAAAAAATACTTATAACACAAAGTCCACACACATCCTTTCCCAAGTCTTTTATGCTAATCATAACCACTTAAAATCATTAATTAAAATGTTTCATAAAACCGATAACAATGTTCATATACTTAAAATAAATAAATATGTACTTAGGTTAATAGCTAGTACACTATTCAAGGACACGGTTGTTAGATTAGCTCAGGATTTGTTTGTTAAGCTGCGACTCCACTTACATCATTAGTTTGTGTGATTAAATATTCGTTCAAACATTCAGAAACCAACCATATGCGCTAATAATTGATTCCTTAAACCTATTTCTCGTAAGCTACTAATCAAGTATTTCAAACGACTCCTGAACTGCAAATATGAGATAATCCAACAAGGTAGATTATGTAATTAGAATATTGAAGTTAAAACCCCATTTTCTCAGCAATCAAAGTATCCGCTTAACAATCTGTAAAACCTTCATCATATGCCTTCTTTATTGTAATCTAATTAAGGAACCTATATCCATTCCATTGCATAACCAAAAGAAAAAAGAAGAAATTGTGTCTATCTAACCATATGCAAGCATTAACAGAATTGAGCGTAGAAAATCTGACACCTTGAGTCCAACATGCATATAATCTAGGAACCAAATTTAATCAAAGACTTCGAATTCTAACATCTCTTAAAGGGAAAACCCAAAGGAATATCATGTTAAATTCTAAACCCACACCCCAAGGCTCTACCAATTGAATCAATCTCAATATAAGAAGTCAACAAAGATATACTTTAACCTCAAAAAGGAATAAGGCTCAACATATGAGCACAAACAAAAAAATATACACAACCATACTTGCAGTATTACAAAAGCAAATAGGAAACTAACAATACAAATGTAAAATTAATTGTTTAACATACAATAAAATTAACAACCACAAATTGAAACATGCACAAATAAATAGAAAACAATTAGCTTCAGACCCAATTAACACTATAATAGATTCAGGAAACAAGCCAAGAAGTTGGAATCTAAATCTCACCGTTCTACCATCGATGGTGTACATATTTTGAAGAACCTCACCAAGAGCAGCAATATCTACAAAAAAACCCACAAACCCAAAACCTCATGAAATCCCACGAATAAAAGCTTGCACTGATTTGAATTCATGTGGGTTTCTTATTCCTCTCCCTCTCACTACCTAAGCGAGTGAATGATTTCATCTTTGTTTACTTTAGATTTTGGATTTTAATAAGGGAGGAGAAAGGGTTTGTGGCTAACTAGAGAGAGAGAGAGAGAGAGATCCGCAAAGGAAGAAAGGGGGATTAAAAATCTGCCCGATTACTGTAGCTATTTCACTGCAACGGTGCACGGTAGCATTTCACTATAGATACAATACAAAATCTGATTTTAATTTATTTTTTAATTAATTAATTTATTTACCATTTACCATTTCATTTTATTTATTTACTTTTTCTTTATTTACCATTTACGATACGAACTTCGTAGGAACATGAAGTGTCCAATTTCTTTGACCAACTGATTCTGGATTGAGCCCAAAACTAGGGCAACACCATAATATGGTGGGAGGAGTCATTTGGAGAGAGTTTTGAGTGAAATTCAACCACTAAAACTACACAATGCACCAACCACTGCATTAACACTACGAACTTCGTTTGAACTTGAAGTGTCAATTTCTTTGAACAATTGATTTCGGATCGAGTCCAAAGCTTGGGCAACATCATAATATGGTGGGAGGAGTCATTTGGAGAGTTTTGAGTGAAATCCAACACGTAAAACTACTCAATCCGCCAACCACTCCATTCACGTAACGAACTCCGTATGAACTTGAGGTGTTCAATTTCTTTGACCAATTGATTTCGGATTGACCCCTGAACTTGGGCATCACCATAATATGGTGGGAGGTGTCATTTGGAGGGTATGGAGTGAAATCTAACCACTAAAACTACGCAATGCACCAACCACTCCATTTACGATAAAAACTTCGTATGAATTTGAAGTGTCCAATTTCTTTAACCAATTGATATCGGATCGAGCCCTAAACTTGGGCATCATCATAATATGGAGGTCGCAGTCATTCGGAGAGTTTTGGGTGAAATCCGATCACTAAAACTATGCAGTGCACCAACCACTACATTTACGACACGCACTTTGTATGAACTTGAATTGTACAATTTCTTTGACTAATTGATATCGGATCGAGCCCTAAACTTGGGAATAATCATAATATTGTGGGAGGAGTTGTTTGAAGAGTTTTGAGTGAACTTGATACGAATTTCGTATGAACTTGAAGTGGCCAATTTCTTTGACCAAGTGATTTCGGATCGAGCTCAAAACTAGGGCAACATCATATTATGGTGCGAGGAGTCATTGGGAGAGTTTTGAGGGAAATCGAACCACTAAAACTATGCAATGCACCAACCACTCCATTTACGTTACGAACTACGTATGAACTTGAACTTTTCACCAATTGATATCGGATCGAGCCCTAAACTTGGGCCTCAGCGTAATATGTAGGGAGGAGTCATTTGGAGAGTTTTGAGTGAAATCCGACCACTAAAACTATGCAATACACCAACCACACCCTTTACGATACGAACTTCATATGAACTCGAAGTGTCCAATTTCTTTGACCAAGTGATTTCGGATCGAGCCTAGAGGTATGGCAACATCATAATATGGTGGGAGGAGTCATTTGGAGAGTTTTGAGTGAAATCCAACAAGTTAAACTACGCAATCCTTCAACCACTCCATTAACGCTACGAACTTCGTATGAACTTGAAGTGTCCAATTTCTTTGACCAATTGATTTCGGACTGACCCTTGAACTTGGGGATCATCATAATATGGTGGGAGGTGTCATTTGGAGAGATTTGGGTGAAATCCAAGCACTAAAACTACGCAATGTGCAAACCACTCCATTTACGATACGAACTTTGCATGAACTTGAAGTGTCAAATTTCTTTAACCAATTCATTTCGGATCGAGCCCTAAACTTGGGCATCATCATAATACGGTGGGAGGAGTTATTTGGAGAGTTTTGAGTGAAATTCAACCACTAAAACTACGCGATGCACCAACCGCTGCATTAACGCTACGAACTTCGTTTGAACTTGAAGTGTCCAATTTCTTCGACCAATTGATTTCGGATTGAGCCAAAGGCTAGGGCAGCATCATAATATGGTGGGAGAAGTCATTTGGTGAGTTTTGAGTGAAATCCAACAACTAAAACTAAGCAATGCACCAACCACTCCATTTACGATACGAACTTCGTATGAACTTGAACTGTCCAATTTCTTTGACCAATTGATTTCGGATCGAGCCCTAAACATGGGCATCATCATAATATGGTGGGAGGAGTCATTTGGAGTGTTTTGAGTGAAATCCAACCAGAAAAACTATGCAATGCACCAACCACTCTATTTACGATACGAACTTCGTATGAACTTGAAGTGTCCAATTTCTTTGACCAATTGATATCGGATCGAGCCCAAAACTTGGGCATCATCATAATATGGTGGGAGGAGTCATTCGGAGAGTTTTGAGAGAAATCCAACCACAAAAACTATGTAATGCACCAACCACTCTATTTACGATACGAACTTCGTATATACTTGTAGTGTCCAATTTCTTTGAGCAAGTGATATCAAATCGAGCCCAAAGCTTGGGCAACATCATAATATGGTGGGAGGAGTCATTTAGAGAGTTTTGAGTGAAATCCAACAAGTAAAACTACGCAATCCGCCAACCACCCCATTAACGCAACGAACTCCGTATGAACTTGAAGTGTAAAATTTCTTTGACCAATTGATTTCGGATGGACCCCTGAACTTGGGCATCATCATAATATGGTGGGAGGTGTCATTTGGAGGGTTTGGAATGAAATCTAACCACTAAAACTATGCATGCACCAACCACTCCATTTACTATACGAATTTCGTATGAACATGAAGTGTCCAATTTGTTTGACCAATTGATATCGGATCGAGCCCTAAACTTGGGCATCATCATAACATGGAGGGCGGAGTCATTCGGAGAGTTTTGGGTGAAATCCGACCACTAAAACTATGCAGTGCACCAACCACTCCATTTATGATACGAACTTCGTATGAACTTGAAGTGTCCAATTTCTTTGACCAAGTGATATCAGATCGAGCCCTAAACTAGGGCAACATCATAACATGGTGGGATGAGTCATTTGGAGAGTTTTGAGTGAAATCCAACCACTAAAATTGTGCAGTCCACCAACCACTACATTTACGACACGCACATCGTATGAACTTGAATTGTCCAATTTCTTTGACCAATTGATATCGGATCGAGCCCTAAACTTGGGAATCATCATAATATGGTGGGAGTAGTCGTTTGGAGAGTTTTGAGTGAAATCGGAGCACTAAAACTTGGCAATGCACCAAGCACTCCATTTATGATACGAAATTCGTATGAACTTGATATAACCAATTTCTTTGACCAAGTGATTTCGGATGGAGCTCAAAACTAGGGCAACATCATATTATGGTGGGAGGAGTCATTTGGAGAGTCTGGAGGAAATCGAACTACTAAAACTATGGAATGCACCAACCACTCCATTTACATTTCGAACTACGTATGAACTTGAACTTTTCACCAATGGATGTCGGATCGAGCCCTAAACTTGGGCATCAGCATAATATGGAGGGAGGAGTCATTTGGAGAGTGTTGAGTGAAATCCGACCACTAAAACTATGCAATACACCAACCACTCCATTGACGATACGAACTTCATATGAACTTGAAGTGTCCAATTTTTTTGACCAAGTGATTTCGGATCAAGCCTAGAGGTAGGGCAACATCATAATATGGGGGGAGGAGTCATTTGGGGCGTTTTGAGTGAAATCCAACAAGTAAAACTACGCAATCCTTCAACCACTCCATTAACACTACGAACTTCATATGACCTTGAAGTGTCCAATTTCTTTGACCAATTGATTTCGGATTGACCCCTGAACTTGGGCATCATCATAATATGGTGGGAGGTGTCATTTGGAGGGTTTTGAGTGAAATCCAAGCACTAAAACTATGCAATGCCCAACCACTACATTTACGATATGAACTTCGTATGAACTTGAAATGTCCAATTTCTTTGACCAATTGATTTCGGATCGAGCCCTAAACTTGGGAATCATCATAATTTGGTGGGAGGAGTCATTTGGAGAGTTTTGAGTTAAATCCAAACCCTAAAACTATCCAAACTCCATTTACGACCACGAACTTCGTATGAACATGAAGTGTCCAATTTGTTTGACCAATTGATTTCGGATCGAGCCCTAAACTTGGGCATCTTCATAATATGGAGGGTGGAGTCATTTAAAGATTTATGAGCGAAATCCGACCACGAAAACTATGCTGTGCACCAAGCGCTCCATTTATGATACGAACTTCGTATGAACTTGAAGTGCCCAATTTCTTTGACCAAGTGATTTTGGATCGAGCCCAAAACTAGGGCAAAATCATAATATGATACGAACTGTCATTTGGAGAGTTTTGGGTGAAATCCAACCACTAAAACTATGCAATGCACCAACCACTCCATTTACGTTACGAACTATGTATGAACTTGAACTGTCCAATTTCTTTGACCAATTGATATCGGATCGAGCCCTAAACATGCATCATCATAATATGGAGGTTGGATTCATTTGGAGAGTTTTGAGTGAAATCCGACCACTAAAACTATGCAATACTCCAACCACTCCATTTACGATACGAACTTCGTATGAACTTGAAGTGTCCAATTTGTTTGACCAAGTGATTTTAGATCGAGCCCTAAACTTGGGCATCATCATAATATGGAGGGAGGAGTCATTAGGTGAGTTTTGAGTGAAATCCGACCACTGATACAATGCAATGCACCAACCACTCCATTTACGATACAAACTTCGTATGAATTTAAAGTGTACAATTTCTTTGACCAAGCGATTTCAGATCGAGCGCAAAACAAGGGAAACATCATAATATGGTGGGTGGAATCATTTGGAGAGTTTTGAGTGAAATCCAGCCAATAAACTATGCAATGCACCAACCAATCCATTTACGATACGAACTTCGTACGAACTTTAAGTGTCCAATTTCTTAAACCAATTGATATAGGATCGAGCCCTAAACTTGGGCATTATCATAATATGGTGGGGAGTCGTTTGGACAATTTTGAGTGAAATCCTGCCACTAAAACTATGCAATGCACCAACCACTCCATTTACGATACGAATTTCGTATGAACTTGAAGTGTCCAATTTCTTTAACCAATTGATTTCGGATCGAGCCCTAAACTTGGGAAACATCATAGTACGGTGGGAGGGGTCATTTGGAGAGTTTTGAGCGAAATCCGACCACTAAAACAATGCAATGCACCAACCACTTCATTTACGATACGAACTTCGTATGAACTTGAAGTGTCCAATTTCTTTGACCAATTGATATCGGATTGAGCCCTAAACTGGGGCATCATCATAATATGGAGGGCGGAGTCATTTGGAGGGTTTTGAGCGAAATCCGACTACTGAAACTATGCAGGGCACCAACCACTCCAGTTATGATACGAACTTAGAATGAACTTGAAGTGTCCAATTTTTTTGACCAACTGATTTCGGATCGAGTCCAAAACTTGGGCAACTTCATAATATGGTGGGAGGAGTCCTTTTGTGAGGTTTGAGTGAAATCAAATACGTAAAACTAAAAAATCCTCCAACCACTGCATTTATGGTACGAACTTCGTATGAACTTGAAGTGTCCAATTTCTATCACCAATTGATTTCGGATCGAGCCCAAAGCTAAGGCAACATTATAATATGGTGGGATGAGTCATTTGGAGAGTTTTGAGTGAAATCCGACCACTAAAACTATGCAATGCCCCAACCACTCCATTTTTGATACGAACTTCGTATGAACTTGAAGTGTCCAATTTCTTTGACCAAGTGTGTAAGACCCGTGAGCTTTTTGAAGCAAGAACGGTGAGCAATCCCACATCGCTCGGGGAGAGAAAGGTGAAGTGCCTTCTATGTGTGGGCACTTCTCCTTCTAGCACGAGATCTTTTGGGAGCTCACCGACTTGATTTTTGAAACTCCGAAGTTAAGCGAGTTAGGGATAGAGCAATCCCAGGGATGAGTGACCCACTTGGGAAGTTGCTTGTGAGTTCCCAAAAACATAACCGTGAGGGAGGGGCCCAAAGAGGACAATATCATGCTAGGAGAGTCGGGTCGTGACATAATGGTATCAGAGCTGGACCCCGACCAGAAATGTGCCAGAGAGGACACTGGGCCCCAAGAGGGGTGGATTGTAAGACCCGTGAGCTTGGGGAAATCAATTTTGTTGGTTGTATAAGTGGTTTTATCTGCAATTTTCCATAGACCATGGTAAACAATAAACATTAAGAAAATTATTTGAAAAAACATATTTCACATTCAAAGTTGTGTGGAAATAACGTTATTTTAACATTATTTTGTCTGCAAAGAAGTAGCTGAAAGAAAATTTGGTCAGTAATACTAGCACCCAAAACAATGTATACCTATGTAGTAAGAAAGAAATTACATTAGGGCACAATAAATAAAGGAACAAGGTACCTGATAAGAATTTATAATAGGGTTTGGTATACATACTTCAACACTGAAAGTTGGCCTTCTTGCATCCCACGCCCAATATATAATCCAGGCTACGTGATCAGGAAAAAAAAATCAATATATCCACAATGTCCAAAACCAAAAGTGAATTTTTCAGGTGCATAAGATAAACCATATATAGTCAATCCAAAATTAGGCATATATAGCAACAGTTCTTCATTGATTATGAGCATGGTATTTACCTCCAAAACAAATCTTTTAGAATGCATTTATGGCATATAATTTTGACTATGCCACTCTTTGAAGATTGTAACTTTCGTATTTTCAAGAAGAAATAAGTTAACTCTGATCGTTGTCTTTAATGTCATCAGTTCATAACCAATAGTGTTATTAACTTATTATAGAGAACTGAAAAAAAAAACAGTATGACTGAGAAATAAATGTTAAAAGTATTCATTGCAAGATATGATTCTAAATAATCAAAACTTTCTTCAAAGATTGATCCAGAAGTAAAATCAAGTGGAAAACTACATCATAAACCTACCTGTGTCCACCAAGACAAAATGGTGCATATCCGGTGATTTGAGATCTCGATGTATTTGCGAACAGAAGGAACCAAAAATAATATCATCTCAACTGCGTTAGTATCAAATAAATTGCAACTGCAACCATATAGGAAGAGAAACACCACTCTTGAAGCCAGCTTCTATATCGTGTGGGATAACAGGTATATTTTCTTCTAGAATGAGCATAATATATAGGAAGAGTTATAGTCCATATTACTACAACAGCTAGCTTCATAACATGTTTTAATTTTTCAGAGAACTCCATCATTTGTCTGGCTTTCCATGTAAAGGCAATGTTGAGTATTGCTGCAATCACAACCCTCTATTAGGTTTCCATTATGAAAATTGTAAAAGAACTTTAAAACGGTAATATTCAGTTAATAAATACCCCAAAAGGAAAGGGAAAATAACAAGTACATAAAAGACATTGACGACATAGATATCTCCATTAAAACTTCTAACGAGACTAAAACCAAACAACTGATAAATAAGGTAACACAAACTAAAGCTTTATTCTGACCAAAAACCTAACAAATCATAACAAGACTATGTTGAAAACATGATACGGCTCTAGAGATTCTACTTTAAGATATCTGTTCAATACTGTGACAGTAATAAGATAAAATCATACCTCGTATGAGTTTAAGAAATGCAGATGTGTTTAAGATAGAACTAGACAGAGAGAGAGAGTTAGAACCAGACAAATAAATATATAAATTAAAACAGCAAAACAAAATCACAATAGCATGAGCAAATTAAAACAAAAAGGAAAAGACTGTAGTAGAATAAATTTTGAAAAACACAGTTTTATAATTCATTGATTGGATCCTTAATAAGAGAATTTTAGGAACAAACATATACAAGCACAAGATGGACCAAAAAAAAAAGAGGATTAGTAAATTAGTTCACCTGGAAACCATTCCCTCTTGTAATTCATGTGACATCAACATATTGGCCTGGAACAAAATGGCAAACTCCAATTGATATACCGACAGGGAGAAGCGCATCCTTTGTTATAGGAAACTCCCTCAGTTTCCTCTTAAGTGGAACACCCTGAGCTCTGAAATGACCAACCTCAGGCTTTGTCAAATGTTTTGCTTTCTTCTGTCCACAACCAATCTAACTAGCACCACAACAGAATACCATCCTATAATTAACCCCTGCCCTTGAATTTTTTTGAAAATATAAATTTGTCCTCTGTTTAATTATCAAGAAAAATCAATATGATATATGTTGGGAAAACAGAAGAAAAAGAAAAAACAGATGCAAGAACCTAAAACACTTCCAACAAAAGCATTTGGATTTTCAATATAAATTTTGTTGTGCTTCTATCAAAAGCACTTCCAACTAAAGCAGTTCTAAGCAAAAGTGCTTCCTACACTATCACTTCCAAATTGGCCCGTCATCTAATTAACAAAACAGAAGGAAAACAAATCACAAATTGTGTGCCCTCGGTGACAACGAATTTGTAATTTATGAGCATCCCATTTATAGAAACCCCTGTTACCGTAACGAAATTAACAATATTTGCTCCAATAAACCCCAGATGATCTGACTAGTGATAACTTGCCAAGTAGTTTGGTTTCCAGACAGGCTTTTTGCAGATTTAAAACCGCTAAAATGGAGCAAATATTGCTTTAGTTGAATAACAAAATCATAAAATCAGTGTGTGCCCAAATGTTAAGATGTATCCGCTCCAGAGGACTGAATGCATTACCATATATCGTCTCACCAAAACTCTGAAAAATCTCAACTTTGGAAATTTCATAACCTATAAAGCTAAAGATATATTATAAATCAACCCACGAATACAAAAAGGTTAAACAAAACAGTAACCAGACATACCTTGATAAAAATCTTGGTCTCCAATCAAACGAATTTTAGGATAAAATCTTGAACATACCCAATTGAACCCAAATTGAACCACCAATGTCAAAACCAACTGAACCTTCCGAAAAATCATCCACCATTGAGCATGGCTCAATGCAACCAGATGGAGATTTGTGACTTCGAAGGAGATGAAGATCTGTGACTTCAAAGGGGAATATAAGAGAGAAAATGAGAAGGAATTAGAGAAAGGTTGGGAGGAGGAGATAGAAAAGGAGAGAAAATAAGAGGGAATCAAAGAAAGGTAGGAGGAGACAGAAAAGGAGAGAGGGAGAGGGTTTCTGAATTGGGGTAGGAGATAGCGAGAGGGTTTTTAGAAAGTAGCGGGGGAATTAAATTTCTGTCAAAAACTAGAGCGCAAAAATTTGGGGTACATCTATGACGCACAATATGCATCGTCGTATGAATATTTCATGACATGTCGAAGACGTCGTTAAATTTTTTTACACCTATTTCTTCGTATGAACTTGAAGTATCCAATTTCTTTGACCAATTGATTACGGAGCGAGCCCAATGCTAGGGCAACATCATAATATGGTGGGAGTAGTCATTTGGAGAGTTTAGAGTGAAATCAAATAAATAAAACTACAAAATCCTCCAACCACTCCATTTATGGTACGAACTTCGTACGAACTTGATGTTTCCAATTTCTTTGACCAATTTGATTTCGGATCGAGCACAAAATTAGGGCAACATTGTAATATGGTGGGAGGAGTCATTTGGAGAGTTTTGAGTGAAATCCAACCAATAAAACTATGCAATGCACCAACCACTCCATTAACGCTACGAACTTTGTATGAACTTGAAGTGTCCAATTTCTTTGACCAATTAATTTCAGATCGAGGCCTAAAGTTGGGCCTCATCATAACATGGTGGGAGGAGTCATTTGGAGAGTTTTGAGTGAAATCCAACCACTAAAACTATTCAATGTGCCAACCACTCCATTTACGATACGAAATTCGTATGAACTTGAAGTGTCCAATTTCTTGGACCAATTGATTTCGGATTGAGCCCAAAACTAGGGCAACATCATAATATGGTGGGAGGAGTCCTTTGGTGAGTTTTGAGTGAAATCAAATAAGCAAAACTACGCAATCCTCCAACCACTCCATTCCGTTTATGGTACGAACTTTGTATGAACTTGAAGTATCCAACTTCTATGAACAATTGATTTCGGATAGAGCCCAAAACTAGGTTAACATCATAATATGGTTGGAGTAGTCATTTGGTGAGTTTTGAGTGAAATCCAACAAGCAAAACTACGCAATCCTCCAACCACTCCATTAACGCTACGAACTTCGTATGAACATGAAGTTTGTAAATATCTTTGACCAATTGATGTCGGATTGATCCCAAAAATTGGGCATCATCATAATATTGTGGGAGGAGTCCTTTGGCGAGTTTTGAGTGAAATCCAACCACTAAAACTATTCAATCTACCAACCACTCCATTAACGCTACGAACTTCGTATGAACTTGAAGTGTCCAGTTTAACCAATTGATTTCGGATCGAGCCCTAAAGTTGGGCATCATCATAATATGGTGGGAGGAGTCATTTAGAGAGTTTTGAGTGAAATCCAACCACTAAAACAACACAAAAAAATCCAACCACTGCATTTACGATACAAATTTCGTATGAACCTGGAGTGTCCAATTTCTTTGACCAATTGATTTCGGATCAAGGCCAAAACTTGGGCAACATCGTAATATGGTGTGAGGAGTCATTTACAAAGTTTTGAGTGAAATCCAACAACTGAAACTATGCAATGCATCAACCACTCCATTTATAATACGAACTTCATAAGAACTTTAAGTGTCCAATTTCTTTGACCAATCAATATCGGATCGAGCCCTAAACTAGGTTAACACCATAATATGGTTGGAGGAGTTATTTGGATAGTTTTGAGTGAAATCCAACCACTGACAATATGCAATGCACCAACCACTCCATTTACGATACCGACTTCGTATGAACTTGAAGTGTCCAATCTCTCTGACCAATTGATTTCGGATCGAGCCCTAAATTTGGGCAGATTCAAAATATAATGGGAGGAGTCATTTGGAGAGTGATGAGTGAAATCCAACCGGTTATACTATACAATATCCTCCAACCACTACATTTAAGATACGAACTTCGTAGGAAATTGAAGTGTCCAATTTCTTTGACCAATTGATTTTGTATCGAGCCCTAAACTTTGGCATCATCATAATAAGGGGGGAGGAGTCATTTGGAGAGTTTTGAGTGAAATCCAATAACTAAATCTGTACAAATTTCTCAAACCACTACATTTTTGGTACGAACTTCGTATGAACTTGAAGTGTCCAATTTCTTTGACCAATTGATTTCGAATTGAGTACTAAACTTGGCCATCATCATAATGTGGTTGGACGAGTCATTTGGAGAGGTTTGAGTGAAATCCAACAACTAAAACTATACAAAATCCTCCAACCACTCCATTAATGATACGAACTTAGTATAAACTTGAAGTCTCCAATTTCTTTGACCAATTGATTTCGGATCAAGCCCAAAACTAGGGCATCATCATAAAATGGTGGGTGGAGTCATTTGGAGAGTTTTGATTGAAATCCAACCACTAAAACTATGCAATGCACCAACCACTCCATTTACGATACGAACTTCGTTTGAACTTGAATTATCCAATTTCTTTGGCCAATTGATTTCGGATTGAGTCCTAAACTTGGCCATCATCATAATATGGTGGGACGAGTCATTTGGCCGTTTGAGTGAAATCCAACAACTAAAACTATACAAAATCCTCCAACCACTCCATTTATGGTACGAACTTCGTATGTACTTGAAGTGTCCAATTTCTTTGACCAATTGATTTCGGATCGAGCCCAAAACTAGGGCATCATCATAATATGGTGGGTGGAGTCATCTGGAGTGTTTTGATTGGAATCCAAATAATAAAACTATTCAATGCTCCAATGACTCCTTTTACAATAAGAACTTCGTTTGAGCATAAGTGTCCAATTTCTTTGACCAATTGATATCGTATCGAGCCCTAAACTTGGGCAACATCATAATATGATGGGAGGAGTCATTTGGAGAGTTTTGAGGGAAATCCAACCACTAAAACTATGCAATGCACCAACCAGTCCATTTACGATAAGAACATCGTATGAAGTTAAAATGTCCAATTTCTTTGACCAATTGATTTCGGATTGAGTCCTAAACTTGACCATCATCATAATATGGTGGGACGAGTCATTTGGAGAGGTTTGAGTAAAATCCAACCACTAAAACTATTCAAAATCCTCCAACCACTACATTTATGGTATGAACTTCGTATGAACTTGAAGTGTCCAATTTCTTTGATCAATTGATTTCGGATCAAGGCTAAAACTTCGGCAACATCGTAATATGGTGTGAGGAGTCATTTGGAGAGTTTTGAGTGAAATCCAACAACTAAAACTATGCAATGCACCAACCACTCCATTTACGATACGAACTTCGTTTGAACTTGAAATGTCCAATTTCTTTGACCAATTAATATAGGATCGAGCCCTAAACTTCGGCATCTTCATAATACGGCGGGAGGAGGCATTTGGAGAGGTTTGAGTGAAATCCAACCACTAAAACTATACAAAATCCTCCAACCACTCCATTTATGGTACGAACTGCGTATGAAATTGAAGTGTCCATTTTCTTTGACCAATTGCTTTCGGATCGAGCCCAAAACTAGGGCATCATCATAATTTGGTGGGTGGAGTCATTTGGAGAGTTTTGATTAAAATCCAACCAACAAAACTATGCAATGCACCAACCACTCCATTTACGATAAGAACTTCGTATGAACATGAAGTGTCCAATTTCTTTGACCAATTGATATCGTATCGAGCCCTAAACTTGGGCAACATCATAATATGGAGGGAGGAATCATTTGGAGTGTTTTGAGTGAAATGCAACCACTAAAAACTATGCAATGCACCAACTACTCCATTTACGATAAGAACTTCGTATGAGCTTGAAGTATCCAATTTCTATGAACAATTGATTTCGGATTGAGTCCTAAACTTGGCCATCATCATGATGTAGTGGGACGAGTCATTTGGAGAGGTTTGAGTGAAATCCAACAGCTAAAACTATACAAAATCCTCTAACCACTCCATATATGGTACGAACTTCGTATGAACTTGAAGTGTCCAATTTCTTTGACCAATTGATTTCGGATCGAGCCCAAAACTAGGGTATCATCATAATATGGTGGGTGGAGTCATTTGGAGAGTTTTGATTGAAATCCAACCAATAAAACTATGCAATGCCCCAACCACTCCATTTACGATACGAACTTCGTTTGAACTTGAAGTGTCCAATTTCTTTGAACAACTGATTTCGGATCGAGCCCAAAACTAGGGCAACATCATAATATGGCGGGAGGAGTCCTTTGGTGAGTTTTGAGTCAAATCAAATAAGTAAAAGTACAAAATCCTACAACCACTCCGTTTATGGTACGAACTTCGTATGAACTTGAAGTATCCAATTTCTTTGAACAATTGATTTCGGATAGAGCCTAAAACTAGGTCAACATCATAATATGGTTGGAGGAGTCATTTGGAGAGTTTTGAGTGCAATCCTCCAACCACTCCATTAACGCTACGAACTTTGTACGAACTTGAAGTGTCCAATTTCTTTGACCAATTGATTTCAGATTGATCCCAAAACTTGGGAAACATCCTAATATGGTGGGAGGAGTCCTTTGGTGAATTTTGGGTGAGATCAAATAAATAAAACTACAAAATCCTCTAACCACGCCATTTATGGTAAGAACTTCGTTTGAACTTGAAGTATCCAATTTCTTTGACCAATTGATTTCGGATCGAGCCCAAAACTAGGGCAACAGCAAAATATGGTGGGAGGAGTTATTAGGAAAGTTTTGAGTGAAATCCAACCACTGAAAATATGCAATGCACCAACCACTCCATTTACGATACGAACTTCGTATGAACTTGAAGTGTCCAATTTCTCTGACCAATTGATTTCGGATCGAGCCCTAAATTTGGGTAGATTCAAAATATGGTGGGAGGAGTCATTTGGAGAATGTTGAGTGAAATCCAACCGGTTATACTATACAATATCCTCCAACCACTACATTTAAGATACGAACTTCATTGGAACTTGAAGTGTCCAATTTCTTTGACCAATTGATTTCGTATCGAGCCCTAAACTTGCCCATCATCATAATATGGTGGGACGAGTCATTTGGAGAGGTTTGAGTGAAATCCAACCACTAAAACTATTCAAAATCCTCCAACCACTACATTTGTGGTACAAACTTCGTATGAACTTGAAGTGTCCAATTTCTTTGACCAATTGATTTCGGATCGAGCCCAAAATTTGGGCAATATTATAATATGGTGGGAGGAGTCTGTTGGATTGTTTTGAGTTAAATCCAAACAATAAAACTATGCAATGCTCCAACCACTCAATTTACGATACGAACATCGTATGAACTCTAAGAGTCCAATTTCTTTGACCATTTCACTTTGGATCGAGCCGTAAACTTGGGCATCATCATAGTATGGTGTGATTAGCCATTTAGAGAGTTTTGAGTGAAATCCAAACTCTAAAATTATGCAATGTACTAACCACTCCATTTACGATACGAACTTCGTACGAACGTGAAGTGTCCAATTTCTTTGACCAATTGCTTTCGGATCGAGCCCAAAACTAGGGCAACATCATAATATGGTGGGAGGAGTCATTTGGAGAGTTTTGAGTGTAATCCAACAAGTACAACTACAAAATCCTCCAACCACTCCATTAACGCTACGAACTTCGTATGAACTTGAAGTGTCCAATTTCTTTGACCAATTGATTTCGGATCGAGCGCAAAATTAGGGAACCATTATAATATGGTGGGAGGACTCAGTTGGATTGTTTTGAGTTAAATCCAACCACTAAAACTATGCAATGCTCGAACCACTCCATTTACGATACGAACTTCATATGAACTTGAAGGGTTCAATTCCTTGACCAATTGATATCGGACCGAGCCCTAAACTAGGTTAACATGATAATATGGTTGGAGGAGTCATTTGGAAAGTTTTGAGTGAAATCCAACCACTAAAACTATGCAATGCACCAACCACTCCATTTACATTACGAACTTTGTATGAACTTGAAGTGTCCAATTTCTTTGACCAGTTGATTTCGGATCAAGCCTTAAACTTGGACATGATCATAATATGGTGGGAGGAGTCATTGGTAGAGTTTTGAGTGAAATCCAACAAGTAAAACTATGCAATCCTCCAACCATTCCATTAAGGCTACGAACTTCGTTTGAACTTGAAATGTCCAATTTCTTTGACCAATTGATTTCGGATCGAGCCCAAAATTAGGGCAACATCATAATATGGTGGGAGGAGTCATTTGGAGAGTTTTGAGTGAAATCTAAACACTAAAACTATGCAATGCTCCAACCATTCCATTTACGATACGAACTTCGTATGAACTTGAAATTTTCAATTTCTTTGACCAAGTGATTTTGTATCAAGCCCAAAATTAGGGCAACATCATTATATGGTGGAAGGAGTCATTTGGAGAGTTTTGAGTGAAATCCAACAAGTAAAACAACGCAATCCTCCAACCACTCCATTAAGGCTACGAACTTTGTATGAACTTGAAGTGTCCAATTTCTTTGACCAATTGATTTCGGATCGAGCCCAAAATTTGGGCAACATTATAATATTGTGGGAGGAGTCAGTTGGATTGTTTTGAGTTAAATCCAACCACTAAAACTATGCAATGCTCGAATGACTCCGTTTACGATACGAACTTCATATGAACTTGAAGTGTTCAATTCCTTGACCAATTGATATCGGACCGAGCCCTACACTAGGTTAACATGATAATTTGGTTGGAGGAGTCATTTGGAGAGTTTTGAGTTAAATCCAACCACTAAAACTATGCAATGCACCAACCACTCCATTTACATTACGAACTTCGTATGAACTTGAAGTGTCCAATTTCTTTGACCAATTGATCAATGCATAATTGTATATCATTTTGTACCCTTCAAGCAGATGATTTAGTTATGTTTTTGAGTTAAACTTTTGCTTTTAATCTCTATTGTGTTCGTCATTCCGTTAATTGAGCTTTAGGTAGCAATGGTGGCTTTGGATTGGAAACTGTGCAAAATGGTGCTAAAACATGCAGACTGAGTTAGTAATTCTTTTCGGCCTTAACGTATTTATCCGAACTTGGATTGGGCCAAATCATATGTGGTTGGAAAGATGACATTCTGAACTGCAAGATGAAGGCTCAAAGTGGTTATATGAGTAATGGAAGCCCAATTCGTGATCCAATGAAGTTGCTTGTTGCTGGTGACAAAGTTAGGTCAGCTAAATTATTGTTTACAACTCAAGTGGAGTATTAATGGGCAGACATAATGAAGAGGACAGTAAGAGACATTCAATGCAATCCATGCATTTTTAAGGGATGTTCTGCACCTAACCAAATTCCACCAAATGCATGTATTGGGCAGCTGGAGCAGTTACATAGCATTTACATGGCATTTACATAGCATTTAATGAGGTAGCTGAAAGAGTTATGCTTTAGAAGCCAAAGGGAGAACGAATGGAAGACTTAAACACTCCATAAAAGAGGGCATCAGCTGAAGAGAAGGGGAGAAGGGAACACTTTTCATTTTATCATTCCTTCCATAACATACATCCTGCGAGTCACACTCCCACAACTGATTCATCCTTCATTCCATCCTCCACACTCCTATCATTCCCCAAACACATTCAGAAATCACTCTCAAACACTCCCACAACCCCAAACACTCCGCCAATCAACCCAACACTCTAAACAGCCCCAAATCACCAAAACAGTCCCTGCAAGCCTTCCTTACATTTTCCTACGAATTTCCTCTTTCTCAGCCATCACCACTCACCCAAACTCATCCCAAATCATCTCATTAACCTTCATACATCCTTCTAGACGTGGGGAAGCACTTGGAGAAGCTTTGGACACCACAAGAACTTTAGAAAAGGGTTTTTCTACTCTTGTTGCATTCATTATGTTTCCTCATTTATGTTTAAGTTTCTTTGCCATTATGAGTAGCTAAATCCATAACTAGGGCTTTGATGTAACCTAACATGAATATTCTGGGTTTATAAATTTCAATTTTCAAGTTTGATTCAAGATTCATGCTCTTATTCATTATGCCTACCTACTTATATGCTAATCTGAATGCCTAGCTACCATTGAGATTTGTGTATTTTGGTTGAAATTGAAGTAGACACCTTATGCTTTTGTTTCAATTGAACTATGAATAAGATGAGTATGTATGGACATTCGCCAATAGGGATTAGATGCATGCTTGGTTGTTTAAAACATTCTTCTACGTTTAATGGATTTCTAATGCTTGATTTAAGTTCGACAATAAGGACTTAATTAGGGAATTGGAAATACAAGGTTAGGATCAAACACCATGGCTTAATCATAGTTTAGCTAGAATCAATCTTTGAATCTGAATTAGATTTGTCACTTGAACCCTTAGAACCTAGAATTGGATTGTTATGGTGAATCGAATACCCTAGTCTCCAAATCTGTTTTCCAACCTCAAAAACCACTCTTTGATACACTTTTTTACTTTGGTTTTGTTTGCAATTTCATTTTGCTTCATTTGTTTTCACAAAAATCAATCACTCTCGCTTTCAAATCTGTTTAAGACTTAACTTTCTGTTTTCTCGAATTGGGTAATATAAGCACGTAACTAATTTGAACTTCTCAATACTTGTGGGTACGACCTCGTACTTCTCTTGCTATACTACTAATTGGCCCGTACAATTGTGAGTAAACACCAATTGATATCGGATCAAGCCCTAAACTAGGTTAACATCATAATATGGTGGGAGGAGTCATTTGGAGAGTTTTGAGTGAAATCCAACTACTAAAACTATGCAATGCACCAACCACTCCATTTACGATACGAACTTCGTATGAACTTGAAGTGTCCAATTTCTTTGACCAAGTGATTTCGAATCGAACCCTAAACTTGGGCATCATCATAATATGGTGGGAGGAGTCATTTGGAGAGTTTTGAGAGAAATCCAACCACTAAAACTATGAAATGCACCAACCACTCCATTTACGATACGAACTTTGTTTGAACTTGAAGTGTCCAATTTCTTTGACCAATTGATATCGGATCGACCCTTAAACTTGGGCATCATCATAATATGGTGGGAGGAGTCATTTGTAGAGTTTTGAGGAAATTCAACCACTAAAACTATGCGCTGCCCCAACCTCTCCATGAATGCTACGAACTTCGTTTGAACTTGAACTGTCCAATTTCTTTGACCAATTGATATCGGATAGAGCCCTAAACTTGGGCATCATCATAATATGGTGGGAAAAGTCATTTGGAGAGTTTTGAGTGAAATCCAACCACTAAAACTATGCAATGCTCCAACCACTACATTTATGATACGAATTTCGTATGAACTGGAAATGTCCAATTTCTTTGACCAAGTGATTTCAGATCGAGCCCAAAACTAGGGCAACTTCATAATATGGTGGGAGGAGTTATTTGTAGAGATTTGAGTGAAATCCTACAAGCAAAACTACGCAATAATCCAACCAGTCCATTAATGCTACGAACATCGTATGAACTTGAAGTATCCAATTTCATTGACCAATTGATTTAAGATCGATACAAAAACTTGTGCAATATCATAATATGGTGCGAGGAGTCCTTTGGTGAGTTTTGAGTGAAATCAAATAAGTAAAACTACAAAATCCTCAAACCACTCCATGTATGGTACAAACTTCGTATGAACTTGTAGTGTCCAATTTCTTTGACCAATTGATTTCAGATCGAGCCCAAAAGTAGGGCAACATCATAATATGGTGGGTAGATTGGTTCGTAGAGTTTTGAGTGAAATCCAACAACTAAAACTACGCAATCCTCCAACCACTCCTTTCATGGTACGAACTTCATATGAAATTGAAGTGTCCAATTTCTTTGACCAATTGATTTCGGATCGATCGCAAAACTTGGGCAACATCATAATGTGGTGGGCGGAGTCCTTTGGTGAGTTTTGAGTGAAATCAAATAAGTAAAACTACAAAATCCTTCAACCACTCCAGTTACGGTACGAAATTCGTATGAACTTGAAGTGTCAAATTTCTTTGACCAATTGATTTCGGATCAAGCCCAAAAGTAGGGCAACATCATAATATGTTGGGAGGAGTCATTTGGAGAGTTTTGAGTGAAATCCAACCACTAAAACTATGCAACGCACCAACCACTCCATTTACGATACAAACTTCGTATGAACTTCAAGTGTCCAATTTCTTTGTCCAATTGATATCGGATAGAGCCCTAAATTTGAGCATCATCATAATATGGTGGAAGTATGCATTTGAAGAGTTTTGAAAGAAATCCAACCACTAAAACTTTGCAATGCACCAACCAATCCATTTACGATACGAACTTCGTATGAAGTTGAAATGTCCAATTTCTTTGATCAAGTGATTTCAGATCGAGGAAAAACTAGGGCAACATCATAATGTTTTGGGAGGAGTCCTTTGGTGGTTTTTAGTGAAATTAAATAAGTAAAACTACAAAATCCTCCAACCACTCCATTTATGGTACGAACTTCGTTTGAACTTGAACTGTCCAATTTCTTTGACCAATTGATATCGGATAGAACCCTAAACTTGGGCATCATCATAATATGGTGGGAAGAGTCATTTGGAGAGTTTTGAGTGAAATCCAACCACTAAAACTATGCAATGCACCAACCACTCCATTTACGATACGAATTTCGTATGAACTTGAAATGTCCAATTTCTTTGGCCAAGTGATTTCAGATCGATCCCAAAACTAGGGCAACATCATAATGTGGTGGGAGGAGTCCTTTGGAGAGTTTTGAGTGAAATCCAATAAGTAAAACAACGCAATCCACCAACCAGTCCATTAACGCTACGAACATCGTATGAACTTGAAGTATCCAATTTCTTTGACTAATTGATTTAAGATCGATACCAAAACTTGGGCAACATCATAATATGGTGCGACGAGTCCTTTGGTGAGTTTTGATTTAAATCAAATAAGTAAAACTTCAAAATCCTCCAACCACTCCATTTGTGGTACGAACTTCGTGTGAACTTGAAGTGTCCAATTTCTTCGACCAATTGATTTCGGATCGATCCCAAAACTTGCGCAACATCATAATATGGTGGGATTAGTCATTTGAAGAGTTTTGAGTGAAATCCAACAAGTAAAACTACGTAATCGTCCAACCACTCCATTAACGCTACGAACTTCGTAGCAACTTGAAGTGTCCAATTTCTTTGACCAACTGATTTCGGATCAAGGCCAAAATCCTCAAACCACTCAATTTATGGTATGAACTTCGTTTGAACTTGAACTGTCCAATTTCTTTGACCAATTTATATCGGAGAAAGCCCTAAACTTGGGCATCATCATAATATGTTGGGAGGAGTCATTTGAAGTGTTTTAAGTGAAATCCGACCACTAAAACTATGCAATGCACCAACCACAACATTTACGATACAAACTTCGTATGAACTTGAAGTGTCCAATTTTATTGACCAAGTGATTTTGGATCGAGCCCAAAACTAGGGCAACATCCTAATATGGTTGGAGGATTCATTTGGAGAGTTTTGAGTAAAATCCAACAAGTAAAACTACGCATTCCTCCAACCACTCCTTTAACGCTACGAACAGCCTTTAAACTTGAAGTGTCCAATTTCATGGAGCAATTGATTTCGGATCGATCCCAAAACTTGAGCAACATCATAATATGGTGGTAGGAGTCCTTTGGTGAGTTTTGAGTGAAATCAAACAAGTAAAACTGCAAAATCTTACAACCACCCCATTTGTGGTACGAACTTAGTATGAACTTGAACTGTCCAATTTCTTTGACTAATTGATTTCAGATCGAGCCCAACACTAGGTCAACATCATAATATGGTGGGCGGAGTCCTTTGGTGAGTTTTGAGTGAAATCAAATAAGTAAAACTACAAAATCCTCCAACCACTCCATTTGTGGTACGAACGTCGAATGAACTTGAAGTGTCCAATATCTTTGACCAATTGATTTCGCATCGAGACCTAAACTAGAGCAACATCATAATATGTTGGGAGAGTCATTTGGAGAGTTTTTAGTGAAATCCAACAAGTAAAACTACACAATCGTCCGACCACTCCATTAACGCTACGAACTTCGTATGAACTTGTTTGTCCAATTTCTTTGACAAATTAATTTCGGATCGAGGCCAAAACTCGGGAACCCTCATAATATGGTGGGTGGAGTCCTTCGGTGAGTTTTGAGTGAAATGGAATAAGTAAAATTACAAAATTCTCCGACAACTCCATTTATGGTACGAACATAGTATGAACTTGAATTGTCCAATTTCTTTGACTAATTGATATCAGATCGAGCCCAAAACTTTGCCGTCAACGTAATATGGTGGGAAGAGTCATTGGGAAGAGTCTTCGTATGAACTTGAAGTATCCAATTTCTTTGACCAATAGATTTCAGATCGATCCAAAAACTTGGGCAACGTCAAAATATGGTGGGAGGAGTCCTTTGGCGAGTTTTGAGTGAAATCAAATAAGTAAAACTACAAAATCCTCCAACCACTCCATTTATGGTACGAACTTACTATGAACTTGAACTGTCCAATTTCTTTGACCAATTGATTTGGGATTAAGCCCAAAACTAGAGCAACATCATAATATGGTGGGAGTAGTCATTTGGAGAATTTTGAATGAAATCCAACCACTAAAACCATGCAACGCACCAACCACTCCATTTTCGATACAAACTTCGTATGAACTTGAAATGTCCAATTTCTTTGACCAAGTGATTTCAGATCGAGCCCAAAACTAGGGAACATTATAATATGGTGGGATTAGTCATTTGGAGAGTTTTGAGTGAAATCCAACAAGTAAAACTACGCAAATTTCTTTGACCAATTGATTTACGATCGAGGCCAAAGCGAGGGCAATATCATAATATGGTGGGAGGAGTCCTTCAGTGAGTTTTAAGTGAAATGGAATAAGTAAAATTACAAAATTCTCCGACAACTCCATTTATGGTACGAACATAGTATGAACTTGAATTGTCCAATTTCTTTGACCAATTGATATCGGATCGAGCCCAAAACTTGGCCGTCAACGTAATATGGTGGGAAGAGTCATTGGGAAGAGTCTTCGTATGAACTTGAAGTATCCAATTTCTTTGACCAAATGATTTCAGATCGATCCAAAAACTTGGGCAACATCAAAATACGGTGGGAGGAGTCCTTTGGTGAGTTTTGAGTGAAATCAAATAAGTAAAACTACAAAATCCTCCAACCAATCCATTTATGGTACGAACTTACTATGAACTTGAACTGTCCAATTTCTTTGACCAATTGATTTCGGATCGAGCCCAACACTAGGGCAACATCATAATATGGTGGGAGGCGTCATTTGGAGAGTTTTGAGTGAAATAAAACCTCTAAAACTATGCAATGCACCAACCACTCCATTTAAGATACGAACTTGAATGAACTTGAAGTGTCCAATTTCTTTGACCAATTGATTTCGGATCGTGCCCAAAACTAGGGCAACATCATAATACGACGGGAGGTGTCAGTTGGAGAGTTTTGATTGTAATCCAACCACTAAAACTATGCATTGCTCCAACCATTCCATTTTTGATACGAAATTCGTTTGAACTTGAAGTGTCAAATTTCTTTGCCCAATTGATCTCGGATTGAGCCCTAAACTTGGGCATCATCATAACAAGGTGGGAGGAGTCATTTGGAGAGTTTTGGGAGAAATCCAACCACAAAAACTATGCAATGCACCAACCACTCCATTCACGATACAAACATCGTAAAAACTTGAAGTGTCCAAATTTCTTTGACCAATTGATTTGGGATCGAGCCCTAAACTTGGGGATCATTATAGTTTGGTAGGAGGAGTCAATTGTACAGTTTTGAGTGGAATCCAACCAATAAAACTATGCAATGCACCAACCACTCCATTTACGATATGAATTTCGTACGAACATGAAGTGTCCAATTTCTTAGACGAAGTGATTTCGAATCGAGCCCAAAGCTAGGGCTACATCATAATATGGTGGGAGGAGTCATTTGGAGAGTTTTGAGTGAAATCCAACAAGTAAAAGTACACAATCCTTCAACCACTGCATTAACGCTACGAACTTCGCTTGAACTTGAATTGTCCAATTTCTTTGACCAATTGATTTTGGATCAATCGAAAAACTTGGGCCACATTATATTGTGGTGGGAGGAGTCCTTTGGTGAGTTTTGAGTGAAATCAAATAAGTTAAACTACAAAATCCTCCAACCACTCCATTCATGGTACGAACTTCGTATATACTTGAAGTGTCCAATTTCTCTAACCAATTGATTTCGGACCGAGCCCAAAACTAGGGTAACAACATAATATAGTGGGAGGGGTCATTTGGAGAGTTTTGAGGGAAATACGACGACTAAAACTGTGCAATGCACCAACCACACCATTTATGATACGAAGATACGAACATCATATGAACTTGTAGTGCCCATTTTTTTGATCAAGTGATTTGGGATCGAGCCCAAAACTAGGGCAAAATCCTAAAATGGTGGGAGGAGTCATTTGGACAGTTTTGAGTGAAATCCAACAAGTAGAACTACGCAATCCTCCAACCACTCCATTAATGCTACGAACTGCGTTTAAACTTGAAGTGTCCAATTTCTTTGACCAATTCATTTCGGGTCGATCCCAAAACTTGGGCAACATCATAATATGGTGGGAGGAGTGCTTTCTCGAGTTTTTAGTGAAATCAAATAAGTAAAACTTCAAAATCCTCCAACCACACCATTTTCGGTACGAACTTCGTATGAACTTGAATTGCCAATTTTTTTGACCAATTGATTTCCGATCGAGCCCAGAACTTGGGCAACAACATAATATGGTAATGCACCAACCACTAAAACTATGTAAGGCACCAACCACTCCCATTACGATACAAACTTCGTATGAACTTGAAGTGTCCAATTTCTTTGACCAAGTGATTTCGGATTGAGTCCAAAACTAGGGTAACTTCATAATTTGGTGGGAGGAGTCATATGGATAGTTTTGAGTGAAATCCAACAAGTAAAACTACACAATCCTCCAACCACTCCATTAACACTACGAACTTCGTATGAACTTGAAGTGTCCAATTTCTTTGACCAATTGATTTCGAATCGAGCCCGAAACTAGGGGCAACATCATATTGTGGTGGGAGGAGTCATTTGGAAAGGTTTGAGTGAAATCCAACAAGTAAAACTACACAATCCTCCAACCACTCCATTAACACTACGAACTTCGTTTGCACTTGAAGTGTCCAATTTCTTTGACCAATTGATTTCGGCAACATCATAATTTGGTGGGAGGAGTCCTTTCGTGAGGTTTGAGTGAAATCAAATAAGTAAAACTACACAATCCTCCAACCACTATATTTACGATACGAACTTCGTGTGAACTTGAAGTGTCCAATGTATTTGACTAATTGATTTCGAATCGAGCCCAAAAGTAGGGCAACATCATAATATGGTGGGAGGAGTCATTTGGAGAGTTTAGAGTGAAATCCAACCACTAAAACTATGCAATGCACCAACCCCTCAATTTAAGATGCGAACTTCGTATGAACATGAAGTGTCAAATTTCTTTGACCAATTGATATCGAATTGAGCCCTAAACTTGTGCATCATCATAATATGGTGTGAGGATTCATTTGGAGAGTTTTGATTGAAATCCAACAAGTAAAACTACGCAATCCTCCAACCACTCCATTAACACTACGAATTTCGTTTGAACTTGAAGTGTCCAATTTCTTTGACCAAGTGTGTAAAACCCGTGAGCTTGGGGAAGCAAGAACGGTGAGCAATCCCACATCGCTTGGGGAGGGAAAGGTGAAGTGCGTTATAGGTGTGGACACTTCTCTTCATAGCACGAGGCCTTTTGGGATCTCACCGGCTTCGGATTCCTTGGAAAACCGGGTTAAGTGAGTTAGGGCTAGAACAATCCCAGGATGGGCGACCCACTAGGAAGTTGCTCATGAGTTTCCAGAAACAAAACTGTGAGGGCGGGGCCCAAAGAGGACAATATTGTGCAAGGAGAGTAGGGTCGGGACAAAGTGATTTCGGATCGAGCCCAAAACTAGGACAACATCATAATATGGTGGGAGGAGTCATTTGGAGAGTTTTGAGTGAAGTCCAACAAGTAAAACTACGCAATCCTCCAACCACTCCATTAACGCTACGAATTTCATTTGAACTTGAAGTGTCTAATTTCTTTGACCAATTGATTTCGGATTGATCCCAAAACTAGAGCAACATCCTAATATGGTGGGAGGAGTCATTTGGAGAATTTTGAGCAAAATCCAAAAAGTAAAACCACGCAATCTCCAACCACAACATTAACGCTAAGAAACTTTGTATGAACTTGAAGTGTCCAATTTCTTTGACCAATTGATTTCGGATCGAGCCCAAAAGTAGGGCAACATCATAATATGGTGGGAGGAGTCATTTTGAGGGTTTTGAGTGATATCCAACCACTAAAACTATGCAATGCACCAACCACTCCATTTACGATACGAACTTCATATGAACTTGAAGTGTCTAATTTCTTTGACCAATTGATATCGAATTGAGCCCTAAACTTGGGCATCATCGTAATATGGTGGGAGGAGTTATTTGGAGAGTTTTGAGTGAAATCCAACCACTAAAACTATGCAATGTACCACCAACCACTCGATTTACGATACAAACTTCGTATGAACTTGAAATGTCCAATTTCTTTGACCAAGTGATTTCGGATCGAGGCCAAAACTAGGGCAACATCATACACTACAGCACAAAAACCCTTCAATCCGAAATCACGCGGATCAGGCGTCGTAACCCACGTCGTCGAAAGGGGGTGTCATGTAAACTTTTTCAAAGCACGACATCTATTATGCGTCATGGAATGGTGTTTGAATGACGCGGATAGTGTGTCGTGGAAACTTTTTCAAAACACGACGTCTATTCCGCGTCATGGAAGGGGTTTTCAATGACGCGGGTAGCGTGTCGTGGAAACTTTTTCAAAACACGACGTCTATTTGACGCCCCTGGAATGAACGGGGGTCATGGAAACTTTTAATGAATCCCACTAAACCGTTTCCCTTTCAAGAAGTTAAAAATATGAAGAATGAAGGGAGGTCATGGAAACTTTTTCAAAGCACGACATCTGTTCTGCGTCATGGAATGGGGTTTCAATGACGCGCATAGCGTGTCATGAGAACTTTTTCAAAACACGCACGCCTATTCCGGCGTCATGGTATGGGGTTTCAATGACGTGGATAGCGTGTCATTGAACTTAACGACGTTGATGAGGCGTCATTGAAATATTTTTCATGACACGGTTGAGACGTCATTGAAATTTTTAATTTTTTTAATAAAAATTCTTAATATATATATATATATATATATCCCATCATTTTAATTATGCAAAAAGAAATTAATATAGAAAAGCAAAAATGAAGACACAAAGACAAAGTACTCTAAATTATATTTCTATTTAACATGATGGTCTTCATTTCCCTCAACCTTACAATGTTTCATACAAAACATCAGGATGACTTAAAGTACTGATTTTTATAAAGTATGTGATCAACAATAATATTTACTTTGCAGGAAATGGAATAGTCACCAGAAGTTCCATTAACTCGATACATTTGGCTAGAAGAAGTGGAAGAAGTTCAATCATCCTAAAATTCTCAAGAAGAGTTGATCTTGCGATGCTTTCTTCAATTTCAGCAAACGTGGCAGATACAATCTTGATTCCAGAAAAAGAAAAAAAAAATTATTCAATTTACAACAATGATATACATTAGAAATGGGATCAGAATGCTCTCCATTACATTTTCCTACTAGCGGTTAAAAATGACAAAACACACACTGCACACTGGCACACCCAAGCACACACACACATATACATATATTTGTGATGTCTCTACCTTTTTTCAAGATCACCAACAAGGAGGATTTCAAGGATCTTCAATGATTCGTAGCACTCCTTCACAGCACAGTACATGTACTCATCTTTTTTAATTTTTGTGACAAGAATCTCATCCTTCCCCACGAAATCCTTTGCAATACTCAATGCTGTTGAAAACTAGTATGCAGAGGAGACATGTTTAGACATGAATCAAAAAAAGAAAAGAAAATTAAAATATGAAAGATTTTGAATATAGAAGATACCTTATTTGCAAGAAGGAAAACAGGCCAACGGACTATGCCAGAAAATATTTCTGATGACATGGGCATTGTCATCAAGTCCAACTCCCTATTTTAGAAAATAATATTGTAAGGTATTTCTTAAAGCTTTGCTGAAAAACAGATCAGTACCAATTTAAATCACCCATTGGTTATCAAGTCCTCCATTCGGAAATGATTGATAATTTGGTTCCACACTAATACAAACTTGGCAACACCATTTTTTTCAGTCTTTGACACCTGAGAATATGAGATTTAGCAAGAGATTCTTCATGGAATTCGATTTATAGAAAAAATGAAAACCTCATACCTTTATGAATTTATTGTGAAAGAAACCTGTTTTTCTCTTTTGATCATTTCTTGATGAGGGTGGGATAAGGGAAATATTGAACGTAGCAGTCAAACTATGAAACCGACTTCTCAACATTCCCAACGTTCGAATCTAAAGTACAGAAGATGAGTAAGACAGGTACCAAAATGCCTTTCAGGGAAAAAAGAAGCACAGCTTACCTCACCAAGGTGATGCAATATGCCATAGACTCCACCAAAGTGCAGAAAACAGAATACCATATCTTAGTGTCCACAAAATACACCTAATAAACAGAAAATAGAATAATTGCACTTGAGTGTATGGTATCAACAAGTATACAAATGAAAGTAAAACTTCTCCTATAGTTATGTTACAACAACAATTGCACCAGCATTACTCTGAATTGCAAGAAAACAATTTTTTTATATAAATATAATGGAAAATTTTCAACTCTGTATTAATGATGTACAAAAAGATGATAAATACCTTTTGGAAAAAGCTCATGCCACTAATACTTTTTCACACCAATTTTCATGATCTATTTTGTTGGTTCTATAAGTGGTTTTATCTGCAATTTTCCATAGGCCATGGTAAACAATAAACATTAAGAAAATTATTTTTTTAAAAACATATTTCACATTCAAAGTTGTGTGAAAATAACGTTATTTGAACATTATTTCTTCTACAAAGAAGTAACTTAAAGAAAATTTGGTCAGTAATACTAGCACCCAAAACAATGTATACCTATGTAGTAAGAAAGAAATTACATTAGGGCACAAGAAATAAAGGAACAAGGTACCTGATAAGAATTTATAATAGGGTCTGGTATACATACTTCAACACTGAAAGTTGGCCTTCTTGCATCCCACGCCCAATATATAATCCAGGCTACGTGATCAGGAAAAAAAATCAATATATCCACAATGTCCAAAACCAAAAGTGAATTTTTCAGGTGCATAAGATAAACCATATATAGTCAATCCAAAATTAGGCATATATAGCAATAGTTCTTCATTGATTATGAGCATGGTATTTACCTCCAAAACAAATCTTTTAGAATGCATTGATGGCATATAATTTTGACTATGTCACTCTTTGAAGATTGTAACTTTCATATTTTCAAGAAGAAATAAGTTAACTCAGATCGTTGTCTTTAATGTCATCAGTTCATAACCAGTAGTGTTATTAACTTATTACAGAGAACTGAAAAAAACAGTACGACTGAGAAATATTCTATTTTAAAAGTATTCATTGCAAGATCTGATTCTAAATAATAAAACTTTCTTCAAAGATTGATCTAGAAGTAAAATCAAGTGGAAAACTACATGATAAACCTACCTATGTCCACCAAGACAAAATGGTGCATTTCCAGTGATTTGAGATCTCGATGTATTTGCAAACAGAAGGAACCAAAAATAATATCATCTCAGCTGCGTTAGTAATCAAATAAATTGCAACTGCAACCATATAGGAAGAGAAACACCACTCTTGAAGCCAGATTCCATATCGTGTGGGATAACAGGTATATTTTCTTCTAGAATGAGCATAATATACATGAAGAATTATAGTCCATATTACTGCAACAACTAGCTTCATAACATGTTTTAATTTTTCAGAAAACTCCATCGTTTGTCTGGCTTTCCATGTAAAGGCAATGTCGAGTATTGCTACAATCACAACCCTCTATTAGGTTTCCATTATGCAAATTGTAAAAGAACTTAAAAACGGTAATATTCAGTTAATAAATACCCAAAAAGGAAAGGGAAAATAACAAGTAAATAAAAGACATTGACGACATAGATATCTCCATTAAAACTTCTAACGAGACTAAAACCAAACAACTGATAAATAAGGTAACACAAACTAAAGCTTTATTCTGAACAAAAACCTAACATGACTATGTTGAAAACATGATATGGCTCTAGAGATTCTACTTTTAGATATTTGTTCAATCTTGTGTGATAATAGGATAAAATCATACCTCGTATGAGTTTAAGAAATGCAGATGTGTTTAAGATAGAACCAGACAGAGAGAGAGAGATTGAACCAGACAAATAAATATATAAATTAAAACAACAAAACAAAATCGCAATAGCATGAACAAAATTAAAACAAAAAGGAAGACTATAATAGAATAAATTTTCAAAAACACAGTTTTATAATTCATTGATTGGATCCTTAATAAGAGAATTTTTGGAACAAACATATACAACCACAAGATGGACCAAAAAAAATGAGGATTAGTAAATTAGTTCACCTGGAAACCTTTCCCTCTCATAATTCCTGTGACATCAACATATTGGCCTGGAACAAAATGGCAAACTCCAATTGACATACCGACAGGGAGAAGCGCATCCTTTGTTACAGGAAACTCCCTCAGTTTCCCCTTAAGTGGAACACCCTGAGCTCTGAAATGACCAACCTCAGGCTTTGTCAAATGTTTTGCTTTCTTCTATCCGCAACCAATCTAACTAGCATCACAACAGAATACCATCCTATAATTAATCCCTGCCCTTGAAATTTTTTGAAAATATAAATTTGTCCTCTATTTAATTATCAAGAAAAATCAATATGATATATGTTGGGAAAACAGAAGAAAAAGAAAAAACAGATGCAAGAACCAAAAGAAAACACTTCCAACAAAAGCACTTGGATTTTCAATATAAATTTTGTTGTGCTTCTATCAAAAGCACTTCCAACTAAAGCACTTCTAAGCAAAAGTGCTTCCTACACTATCACTGCCAAATTGGCCGTCATCTAATTAACAAAACAGAAGGAAAACAAATCACAAATTGTGTGCCCTCGGTGACAACGAATTTGAAATTTATGAGCATCCCATTTATAGAAACCCCTATTACTATAACGAAACTAACAATATTTGCTCCAATAAACCCCAGATGATCTGACTAGTGATAACTTGCCAAGTAGTCTGGTTTCCAGACAGGCTTTTTGCAGATTTAAAATCGCTAAAATGGAGCAAATATTGCTTTAGTTGAATAACAAAATCATAAAATCAGTGTGTGCCCAAATGTTAAGATGTATCCGCTCCATAGGATTGAACGCATTACCATATATCGTCTCTCCAAAACTCTGAAAAATCTCAACTTTGGAAATTTCATAACCTATAAAGCTACAGGTATATTAAAAATCAACCCACGAATACAAAAAAGGTTAAACAAAACAGTAACCAGACAAACCTTGATAAAATCTTGGTCTCCAATCAAATGAATTTTAGGATAAAATCTTGAACATACCCAATTGAACCCAAATTGAACCGCCAATGTCAAACCCAACTGAACCTTCCGAAAAATCATCCACCATTGACCATGGCTCAGTGCAACCTGATGGAGATTTGTGACTTCGAAGGAGATGAAGATATGTGACTTCAAAGGGGAATATAAGAGAGAAAATGAGAAGGAATTAGAGAAAGGTTGGGAGGGGGAGATAGAAAAGGAGAGAAAATGAGAGGGAATCAAAGAAAGGTAGGGGGAGATAGAAAAGGAAAGAGCGAGAGGGTTTCTGAATTGGGGTAGGAGATAGCGAGAGGGTTTTTAGAAAGTAGCGGGGGAATTAAATTTCCATGAAAAAAAAGAGCGCAAAGATTTGGGGTACATCTATGACGCACAATATGCATCGTCGTATGAATATTTCATGACGTGTCGAAGACGTCATTCAATTTTTTTACACCTATTTCTTCATATGAACTTGAAGTGTCCAATTTCTTTAACCAATTGATTTCGGATAGAGCCCAAAGCTAGGGCAACATCATAATATGGTGGGAGGAGTCATTTGGAGAGTTTTGAGTGAAATCAAATAAATAAAACTACAAAATCCTCCAACCACTCCATTTATGGTACGAACTTCGTATGAACTTGAAATTTCCAATTTCTTTGATCAATTGATTATGGATCGAGCGCAAAATTAGGGCAACATCATAATATGGTGGGAGGAGTCATTTGGAGAGTTTTGAGTGAAATCCAACCAATAAAAGTACGCAATACACCAAACACTCCATTAACGCTACGAACTTCGTATGAACTTGAAGTGTCCAATTTCTTTGACCAATTGATTTCGGATTGAGCCCTAAAGTTGGGCATCATTGTAATATGGTGGGAGGAGTCATTTGGAGAGTTTTGAGTGAAATCCAACCACTAAAATTTTTTTTACACCTATGACGCATGTTCTGTGTCTTAGTATAAGTATTTCATAACGTGTAAAAGACGTTATTAATTTAAGAAAAAATTTCGGTATACCAATGACGTAGGTGTTGCGTCGTCGTATAGTGTCAAAATTTTGGATATATCTATGACACATGTCATGCGTCGTCATATAGGGTACATCTATGACGCAGGTCCTGCGTTGTGGTACTTCATGGCGTGTAGAAGACGTCGTTAAATTCACAATGTTAACGACATATAATAGGTGCTTGTCTAAATGTACTAGAATCAATGACACACATCCGCGTCATTGAAAATGATTTTAATGACTCATCCAGCAAATGTCGTGATAATGGTGTCATAAACTCACTTTAATGACGCATTTTAAAAACACGTCATAGTTTATGACATTTATTGACGTGGATTTTCTATGCGTCATTAAATCTCCGTCATAAAAATACATTTTTGTTGTAGTGATTGCAGAGAGGAGTAACACAGTTATAAAATGCATGTTGGATCACAAAGAATAAACTGTATTTTCATCAGTATTTCAAAGTGAGACTTGAAGAAGCATACAATAATCTGGCAAACTTAACAAATGCATAGATGTACAATATGGCCACTGGAGTTCCCTTTTTTTCTATAACAGAAACAGTTATGAAAATAGATTTAAATGAATCTAAGAAATCATAATGAATAAATCCCACTCAGTTGTAAAAAAAATTCACGGCACATGAATAGCACAGGGTACTTGAACAAGAAATAAACAATTCTGGTTAAGTAATTACTATGAACAAATCTTTTTAAACATTTTTCAGAACTTCTCTAGTATCCACACATTTGATTGATTTGAACCAAATCGAAAACCACATGTTTTAAAAACGGACTACATCTTTTTAGGAAAAGAAAAAGGCTGCTGAATGACCATGGATACAATAATTGTTTAGAGTCATTCACAATATATGTCCTGGTAGTGTGCCACTACTCTACACAGCTTCTCCAGAAACTCCAAAACAATCGCACTTAAAAGTATTTATAAAAATAAATAAATAAAATGTAAACTCCGACATATTTGACTCGACAACAAAGAAAAGAGAAGAGAGAACTTAAACATTCCCTTTTACACTGTCTGGTTCTCAAACAGAAGAAAATAAAAGGGCTGGGGGCTTAACTTCTAATTTCCATCTCTCACCCACCATGAGTTTCTTTTATTTTCTTCTCTCCTTGTAATATTATCTCCTGCCCTCATATTACCAAAATGGAATATTATACACCTTTCTCCTCTTTCATTTATAGTCATTGAAAGTTTACAATGCAAACTGAAAAGAAAAACCTAGTCCATTGACTTAGATTTTTCACTCCGGCAAACAGAAACTTGACACTAGTACTAAATCCAAGTTGAGAAGAAGATCAATAAAATCCAAGACTACTTTACCTTGAATAAAGAAGCCATCACCGTCTGCAACTGAAGGCAAATCCACCTCTGTTTATAAAAACTCTACTCACTGTCCATAGGCATATACCCCACAGTATTATGGTTTAGAATTTAGACACCAAAAGAATTGACACATTAATTGATGAATTCTAATAGAAAAACTGAAACATTAATTCATGGAAAACTTAACTGGGACAAGCAATCGATGACAGGACCGGCCCCAAATTCCTTGGAACCCGGGACCGACCCTGTGGTTTTCCAACATCCGACAGATGCCGGGCCCATTTACTAATTTAGAACGTGTTCTTTTCAAAATTTGAAGAGAAACGGGTCGAGACTTCTGCCGAAATTTCGGCAGAGTCTCCCCTAAAAAACGGACTAAACCAAAATTAATTTTTACCTGCAAAACCACATTTAGTACTACCAAACTTCAGCATGCACAAAATAGTTCACACGCGAATTTCAAATGGCCTCCGGCCTCAAATTCATTCTCTTTTAACAACAAACTAACAGAACTCAAATAGTTTAAGTTGTGGCTGCACCTAGGTTATCCTAGTCTACATGCCCTCCCTGAGGGATCAAGCCCTAAAATGACAGTCTAATAATATGAAGGAAATATAGAAAGCAATTATCTGATTATAACCAAAAGCTAAACAAAAACTAGACCCAACAAAGTTAATATCAGAAACATATTAATGGTCAAATTCTGTACAAAGTTGATATCAATTGGATCTTTAGCAGCCAACAATAGATAAGCATATGCATTGATGTAGTTACCGCAATCTAACAATGTTGTATATTTCAGCAGAAGTACAATTAAAAAAAGTGCAAACAAGTCACCATGATGAACCAGGATGTACTCCAATTAACTATCTATATCTTATTTGGAAATGCAAAGAACAGCAATGACAATTAGCTTTGGGAGGGCAAAGTATTTCATATCGGATAAAGTATTCTAACAACTCGATCCTCAATAAGGGTTTCCAACAAACATGGTACAGTGCTAAAATCTGAAAAGGCCGCCACATCCTGCCCCCATATTTAAGTCTTCTTTCTAATAATTTAAAGTTTCTCATATCAAATATATGATAGAAAGGTGATGGTATGGAGATTTTTGACTCCCAGGTAATGAACACTAACTTTTAGTCTTTTACGAAGTAACCAAGCTTAAGAAGTGTCGCCAATTATTACTCATGTTTGAATCTTAGATTCTCAGAGTAGAACAATTAATCTGCAGAGCATGCAGTAGCATTCCAAAACATTATAGACCAACATAAACCAGCCAGTACACCTTGGCATTTTGGTTTTGGTGTCTACATCTTGAAAATTGACAATATCTGTCAAATGAGCAATTTGCATAGAAAGAATGGTATATTTTCTATAAAAAAAAGTCAACCAAATTCACCAAAAAAACGGAGAACAAAGCAAACATCTTGAAATGCCAAGACTTTACCAATGTCAAAGAACACTCCACTATCAAACTCTACAGAAAGCTTGTAGCCCCTCCCAGAAAAAAAATAACAAAAACAAAATCCAAAAGGCCATCTTTCTCTCTTCCTTATTACTTAAATATATATTAACGGATACCCAGATGAAGATTATGGTGTAAGCTCAGAGCATCGCAAGGATGAGAACTTTCAATTTGGTGACAATTGGACCATCTTTTTTTTATCAGAGAGAGAGAGAGAGTTTACCTGCGAGAGTAAAGAGGAAGAAGGAAGGTTGTGAAATTGGGGTTGGAGGCTTTCACTGTCACAAAAGCTCTCGCAGTTGTTGCTGCACAATTCCTTGAACAACGGTAGAAGTGGTCGGAAATCGCCAGGAACCCAGTTGAAAAATCCGACTAAAACCTGTTGATCCCGTCGACTCCACGGCTCGTTTTGATCGGGATTTTTGGGTGGGCTAGAAAGAGGAGGAGGAGAGGAGAAGTTTGCAAGTTTGCAAGCTGGCATATCTTCTAGCGAAGGAGGAAGAGAGGCCAGAAGAGATAGAACCAGACCGAGAGCGAGCGAGCTAGAGAGCGAGAGAAAGGCAAAGAGAGAGTGGGTGTGAGAATTTTAGGTTTTTGGGCTGGAGGAGTAAAAATGGGTGTTGTTTTGATTTGGGGCTGAGAGACAAGCGTGAAATTTTTGTTAGGATATTTGTTTTTTTGTCTGAGTTCGGGTAGGAGATAGCGAGAGGGTTTGTAGAAAGTAGTGGGGGAATTAAATTTTGTGAAAAAAAGAGCGCCAGACGGTGAAAAAATTTTGGGTACATCTATGACGCACATTATGCGTCATTGTATAAATATTTCATGACGTGTCCAAGACGTCGTTAAATATTTTTACACCTATGACGCATGTACAGCGTCATCATATAAGTATTTCATGATGTGTAGAAGACGTCATTAAATTAAGAAAATTTGGGTATATCGATGACACAAGTCCTACGTCGTCGTATAGGGTACATCTATGATGCAGGTCCTGCGTCGTGGTACAAGTACTTCATGACGTGTAAAAGACATCGTTAAATTCACAATGTTAACAACGTATGATAGGCGCCGTCTAAATGTACTAGAATCAATGACACACATCCCGCGTCATTGAAAATGATTTTAATGACGTGTTCAACGAATGCCGGGATAACGGTGTCATAAACTCACTTCAAAGACGCATTTTAAAAACACGTCATAGTTTATGACATTTAATGACGCAGATTTTCGATGCGTCATAAAAAGACATTTTTGTTGTAGTGATAATATGGTGGGATGAGTCATTTGGAGAGTTTTGAGTGAAATCCAACAAATAAAACTACGCAATCCTCCAACCATTCCATTAACACTACGAACTTCGTATGAACTTGAAGTGTCCAATTTCTTTGACCAATTGATTTCGGATCGATCCCAAAACATGGGCAACATCATAATACGGTGGGAGGAGTCCTTTGGTGAGTTTTGAGTGAAATCCAACAAGTAAAACTATGCAATCCTCCAACCACTCCAGTAACGCTACGAACTTTGTTTGAACTTGAAGTGTCCAATTTCTTTGACCAATTGATTTCGGATCGATCCCAAAACTTGGGCAATATGGTGGGAGGAGTCATTTGGAAAGTTTTGAGTGAAATCCAATAAGTAACACTACGCAATCCTCCAACCACTACATTAACGCTACGAACTTCGTATGAACATGAAGTGTCCAATTTCGTTGACCAATTCATTTCGGATCGAGGCCAAAACTTGGGCAACATCATAAGATGGTGGTAGGAGTCATTTGGTGAGTGTTGAGTGAAATCAAATAAGTAAACCTTCTACATCCTCCAACCACTCCATTTATGGTACGAACTTCGTATGAACTTGAAGTGTCCAATTTCTTTGACCAATTGATTTCAGATCGAGCCCAAAACTACGGCAACATCATAATATGGTGGGAGGAGCCATTTGGAGAGTTTTGAGTGAAATCCAACCACTAAAACTTTGCAATGCACCAACCACTCCATTTACGATACGAACTTCGTTTGAACTTGAAGTTTCCAATTTCTTTGGCCAATTGATATCGAATTGAGCCCTAAAATTGGGCATCATCATAATATGGTGGGAGGAGTCATTTAGAGAGTTTTGAGTGAAATCCGACCATTAAAACTATGCAATGCCCCAACCACTCCATTTACGATACAAACTTCGTATGAACTTGAAGTGTCCAATTTCTTTGATCAAGCGATTTCGGATCGAGCCCAAAACTAGGGCAACATCATAATATGGTGGGAGGAGTCATTTAGAGAGTTTTGAGTGAAATCTGACCATTAAAACTATGCAATGCCCCAACCACTCCATTTATGATACAAACTTCGTATGAACTTGAAGTGTCCAATTTCTTTGACCATGCGATTTCGGATCGAGCCCAAAACTAGGGCAACATCATAATATGGTGGGAGGAGTCATTTAGAGAGTTTTGAGTGAAATCTGACCATTAAAACTATGCAATGCCCCAACCACTCCATTTACGATACAAACTTCGTATGAACTTGAAGTGTCCAATTTCTTTGACCATGCGATTTCGGATCGAGCCCAAAACTAGGGCAACATCATAATATGGTGGGAGGAGTCATTTGGAGAGTTTTGAGTGAAATCCAACAAGTAAAACTACGCAATCCTCCAACCACTCCAGTAATGCTATGAACTTCGTTTGAACTTAAAGTGTCCAATTTCTTTGACCAATTGATTTCGGATCGATCCCAAAACGTGGGCAATATCATAATATGGTTGGAGGAGTCACTTGGAAAGTTTTGAGTGGAATCCAACAAGTAAAACTACGCAATCCTCCACCCACTCCATTAACGCTACGAACTTCGTATGAACATGAAGTGTCAGATTTCGTTGACCAATTCAATTCGGATCAAGGCCAAAACTTGGGCAACATCATAAGATGGTGGGAGGAGTCCTTTGGTGAGTGTTGAGTGAAATCAAATAAGTAAACCTTCTAAATCCTCCAACCACTCCATTTATGGTACGAACTTTGTATGAACTTGAAGTGTCCAATTTCTTTGGCCAATTGATTTCGGATCGAGCCCAAACCGAGGGCAACATCATAATATGGTTGGAGGAGTCATTTGGAGAGTTTTGAGTGAAATCCAACCACTAAAACTATGCAATGCACTAACCAATCCATTTACAATACGAACTTCGTATGAACTTGAAGTGTCCAATTTCTTTGACCAAGTGATATCGGATCGAGCCTAAAACTAGGGAAATATCATAATATCGTGGGAGGAGTCATTTGGAGAGTTTTGAGTGAAATCCAAACACAAAAACTGTGCAATGAACCAACCACTCCATTTACGATACGAACTTCGTATGAACTTGAATTGTTGAATTTCTTTGACCAATTGATATCGGATTGGGCCCTTAACATGGGCATCATCATAATATTGTGGGAGGAGTCATTTGGAGTTATTTGAGTGAAATCCATCCAAATAAACAATGCAACGCATCAACCACTTCACTTACGATACGAACTTAGTATGAACTTGAAATGTCCAATTTCTTTGGCCAATTGATTTCGGATCGGACTCAAAACTAGGGCAACATCATAATTTGGTGGGAGGGGTCATTTGGAGAGTTCTAAGTGTAATCCAACAAGTAGAACTACGCAATCCACCAACCACCCCATTAACACTACGAACTTCGTTTGAACTTGAAGTGTCCAATTTCTTTGACCAATTGATTTCAGATCGATACTAAAACTTGGGCAACGTCATAATATGGTGGGAGGTGTCCTTTGGTGAGTTTTGAGTGAAATCAAATAAGTAAAACTACAAAATCCTCCAACCACTACATTTTATGGTACGAATTTCATATGAACTTGAAGTGTCCAATTTCTTTGGCCAATTGATTTCGGATCGGGCCCAAAACTAGGGCAACATCAAAATATGGTGGGGGGAGTCATTTGGAGAGTTTTGAGTGAAATCCAACCACTAATACTATGCAATGCACCAACCACTCCATTTACGATATTTACGATACAAAACTTCATATGAACTTGAAGTGTCCAATTTCTTTGACCAATTGATTTCGGATCGAGCCCTAAACTTGGGCATGATCGTAATATGGTGGGAGGAGTCATATGGAGAGTTTTGAGTGACATCCAACCGCTGAAACTATGCAATGCACCATCCAGTCCATTTACAGTACAAACTTTGTATGAACTTGAAGTGTCCAATTTCTTTGACCAATTGATATCGGATCGGGCCCTTAGCTGTGGCATCATCATAATATGGTGGGAGGATTCATTTGGAGAGTCTTGAGTGAGATCCATCCAAATAAACTATGCAATGAACCAACCACTTCACTTACGATACATACTTAGTATGAACTTTAAGTGTCCAATTTCTTTGACCAAGTGATTTCGGATCGAGCTCAAAACTAGGGCAACATCATAATTTGGTGGGAGGGGTGTTGTATTCCATCCAAGTGACAATATATGGTTAGTATAATGGTACAAGTAAGGGTGTCGAACCACAGGGACTGATTGGACCTCAATAAATTACTAGTTTTGAAAGAATCCTAACTAAAGAAATGAAAGTGACAAATTGAAGTAGTTTTTGTGTTGTAAATGAAAAATAACTTAAAATGCAAGAAGAATGTGGCAGTGAATGATATATTGATGTAGAAAGAATAGGGAAGAGTCCAGGGATTTCGAATTCACCATCGCAAAACCAATTCCATGTTTGTAAAGTTAAGCCGTATTCAACTACCAACCTGTTTCCAGAGTTCGTTTTACATATATATGATCAGCCATATGATGTGTGGTTTTGATCAAATTCTCCTAATCTGCAACCTAATTGGGATGTTCAACTTTGGTTCCAAGTTAAGAGTCATTAGCATGCAAGAAAACATTAAAGAACCAAAGAGAACACATGGCAGGATGTTTGCATAGCATTCTCTTCATTCATTCACATGTCTACCAAGATTAAGCATGATGTTTACTATAACCTTGTTCAGATAATCTGTAGGTTACCCTAATGGTGATCAAACATTAAAATTAACACACAAATTTAACAATAGATTCAATGAATGAAACTAGACGCAGATTGATGAACTGAATACTTTAACTTAGAAACATGGATCAAAGTTGCAAGGCTACATCGAAATCCCTAGCTATGAATTTAGTTACACATCATGTTCACAGAGATTAAAACGAAAATATACAACATGAGTGAAAATAAATTCAAGAGAGGAAACCCTTGAAGCAATTCTGATGTTGAACTTCTTCAAGAACAGCCTCCTGCGATGAGACTTGATGGTGGTAATATATGGAACGGCTAGGGTTTTTGTGTGCATGAAAAAAGAGAACAGCCCCCACTAGGGTTGTGAAATTCGTACAGAATAAATAGGGTTTGTAAAAGTGGCTAAAAGGCAAGTTTTTATGGGGTAAAAGATGCTAAAAGACATTATAAAGAGGTCCTGACAAATCAGCCTTTATTTGGCATGTTTTTGCCTTATTTGGCACCTCCAAATTAGGCTAGAAATCCTCATTGCTTTCCCATTCTGCTCTTAGTCTTCAAACAAGCCAGATTCGCCTTGGATTCTTTATTTGGACTTCAAAACAGGTCACGAAACTTGTTTCCACGTTTGAATAAGGATCAGCTCCAAAAATGGCAAGTTTTCACTTCTTTTGTGACGTCCCTGACCCTTAATTAAAATTAAATAAAATAAATGACTTGGGTTAATTAAAAAGAATAATTTAAAAGGGATTAATTGGAATTAAATAATAAAAAAATGGAATTTAAATAATTAAATTAAATTAAAGGGGTATTATGGTCCACTTAGTTTTCAGATGGGAATTTGGCAAAACGGGTTGCGCCATTGCGTCTGAATCGTCGAAACGAGTCCGTTGACGGGCGGAACGTTTCAATATGAGGTCGGGAGCTTAAGGGGTATTCTGGTCATTTGGCAAAAGCGATAAAATTATAAAAGTACCCCAACAGACCAATCAGCTTCTTTCTCTCTCCTCCCTCACGCGTTCTCTCTCTTCTCTCTCTCTCTTTCACACAACCGGCGCCTTCTTCCCTTCGAATCATCACCGTCCGGTCACGATTGGACTTGAGACCGGTCCCAAACGATTCCTCTCCTCCTTCCGGTCACATCCCGCCCAAGATCACCGGCTGAAACCCTGGCGTTGAGCGGCGGTAAGCTCTGCAAATTCCGGACGAAACCTCCATTATCACTGGCGACGTTTCTGATATAACCATTATTTTGTACATTTTTATTATCTTTCTCTTAGATTCTTGCTATGTTCTTGAGTGAATTTAGTCCATTTTTACTTAGTTTTGTGTTTTACTAGGTTTGAAGAGTAAAGATGGAAAAGCAAGCAAAAGGAGGATTTTTGGGATTAAAAGATGTTTTGCAAGAATGTCCTGTGCAGATCAGTCAACTTGACAGAATATACTGTACTTCCTCAGAGCGAACCAGATGTTGAGCCTTATATCGTTGGAAAGATACGGATGTTAGCTTTCTGTAGAATTTTACGGTTCGTGATTCGGACAAGTGTGGAGAGAGTTGTGGCCGTTTTAGTACAGACAATTCGAACAGAATGTGTTCTGCGGGTTTTGCAAAAGTAATCCTTTTAAGTTTAATCCTTGGAGTCCAATTTATGTCAATTGCATTTGGGAAGTATTTACAAGGATGTGGGGTAATTTTCTGAAGTCTGGTCCTATATTTAGTAGGATTTGGGATGACAACTCATCAAAGTCAATTGGAGCCAAACTAGGAAAGCAAAGTTACCAAGTCACAAAAGGATTTGTTCCTTAGTTAAAGAAGATCAGAAAAATAGAGTTCTTTGATGCTGGAGTTGGAAGGAGAGTCAAAGAGCCGCTGCCATCATCAAGTTCTCGAGCATCGTTACAATCCATAAGTTTTATTTTATGTTTTCTAGTTTTTCAATTATGTTTTCTTTGAACATGCGTAACTAAATTATTTTCTAGGGCGAGGATGACGCCCGAGCATGGAAAGTTATGATTTCTAATGTTATTTAATGGATTCTAAGTTTCTTTCAGATGAATGCTTAATCACTATTTTAATTGTTGCTATTTGTTTAAGTTCTTTGATTGATCACCTTAGGGCTTTGCATCTAGTAAATTGGAAGATGAATTTGAGGCAGAACCAGCAATATAATTCAATTAGCTTCTTGTGATTAAGTGTGGTGAATTACATTATTGCTTGACGAAGAATAATGGTTTGCTTAGTTCTCTCGTTTTCTAGAACGTAATGAATCCAACTTGTTAAATTTATGCCTTAACCAGGATAAATTGCATGATTGGGTATATGATCTTTGTCTGAACTAGAAGAGAATCTTACACTTAAGGAAAACTATGGTCTAAGTGCCTGAAAAGGACTTAGATACGGGAATTATCATCTAAAGAATCGAAAGAATCTGTTGAATGCATTGAAATCAAACTTGGATTGCTTGTGGTTGATTCCGAAACCCTAGACCTTCATCATTGTTTTTCAACCTTAAAATTAACCCTTTTTATTCTCAATTACTTTTATTAATTTCTTGTTTGTTTCATAAACTATCACAACAACAATCTCTATAAATTCACTTGCGTATCAGTTAGATTTAATTTAGGTATTCAAATATTAGATTAATTTGGAATCCTCGTGGGAACGATATTCTTGGACTTGTCAAACGCTATACTACATCATTCTTGTGCACTTGCAAGGGCAGACCAGTTTCCGGCCACCATCTTCTACTATTCCACTTGCAGAAGGTAGCCCTCCTTCCTCTCTCTCTGTTTTGGGGGTTGCGCGACAACGTTGGCCGGCGTTTCATTCCCAAAAAATATATATAAATATCCAAACGATCCCAAATGTCCATATTTCATACCCAAAAAATATATATAAATAGTATAAAGACCCCAAGATCAAAATAACCCAATTAATGATCCGAAATCCGATACAAAAACCACCGGACGTCACTACGTCCCATTCAATACTCAAAAGTATACATAATCCTAAAATATAACCATCAGGGCCCCACATATAAACCGACAACCCAAATCATGCATACACCTCAATGCAAATCCTTTTAAATATATTTCAACTCAAAGTCAAGGCAAGACTTAAACTATTAATAAATTCAAGATTTAAAACCATTAAATCTCCTTTCATGCATTTCATGCAATTCATCCAAATCATGCTCAATTGAAAACAAAGTCCACTCACCGTTGGTCGTACGCTACATAACCCTAAGAGGGTCCCACCTGCTGCGTAGCAGAGTCAAAGTACTTAAAGCGATAGATACGAGGATTGGATTAGTATCTTGAACCAAACGAGAATCGTAAACTCAAATCCTACCAAAACCCGACTTAACGGGCACGTACGTCGTACTAAAGATTCAAGGGTCAAACTACAACTTTTAACAGGTGGGACCGCCCCGGAAGACTCACGGTCAACTGGCGGTCAAACACACCATTTCGGTCAACTCGGGCCCGCGGAGCCCACAACCTCCAAATCGATCCGGACATTCCTAGAAGTCCAACAAACTCAACTACGTGGCAAGACGACCTCGGGAGACCCTCGGTCAAACCTGGTCAAACTTTGTCAAACCGACCTGAATAGGTCAAACCTGGCCCGTGGGTCCCATAACTCCAAACTTACATCCGAAAGTTCCTACAGGTTCAACACGACCTAAACAACGTCTCCTCAAAGTTTGGTCTCGATCGGACGGTCGAATTGCTCACGATCGGACAGTTAAGGTTTAATTCAAGCTTCAAGTCATTGATCCGGAGTATTCGGGACTCTGAATCACGATCCGTCAATTCCTACAGGATCCTAAAAATATGAGGTGTACATACGTGAATTTGGATTCGATCCAACGGTCCGAACCCATCGAACCCAAGAAACGTGCAATAGGCGTACGTTGGTTCGATCGTCAAACGACGTCTGAATCGAAATCCGAGCACACGTACGTGCTCACGGCGACACGAGGAACACATAGGAACCCCGAACCATCACCACCACCTGGCCCACGCACCGCCACATGCGCAGCCGTGGGGGTGGGTGCCTTGAGCAATTCCGGCTAACCCAAAAACCCTCCAATCTCGGGTCAAGCCATACCTCAATTGATTCAGGCCCTCGAGAGGGACTCAGAACAGCCGTGAACCGCCAGAGAACCGGTGGTTATCGCCGCCAGATCACAGCCAAACCACCTAGGGTTTTGGCCGGATCTGGGTGGTTCGATACGGTGGCTACACCACCAATTGCCATCGCGCTTTCCCAGAAACAGAAAGAGGAGATGGAGGAGAGTCTTACCCGAGTGGAGCTGCCGTCCAATTCGATCGGAGGAGCCACCGGAATTAATGGAGTTTTGGTCGTAACTTTTAGAGCTTGCCGTCGATTCAAGCCGGCGTTTCAGGTCACGAAACCAGGCGGATTTTCACGAGGGAGATGAGAGCTCTCGCTTGCAAGTGGTTTCAAACCCAGCCGTGCCGTGTGGAGAGAGAATGAAGAGGGAGACTTAAACGGAGAGAGAGACATCGCGGGAGAGGAGAGAGAAAATCGGAGAGAGGAGAGAGAGAAAAGACGAGATCTGATTGGGCCACGTGGCTTTATCAGATTTCTCTCAAAATTTGAAATGACCATTATGTCCTCAAAACTATCTGAAGCTCGTATCGAGACGTTCTGCCCGTCAACGGACTCGTTTCAACGAGCCGGACGGAAGGGCGCAACTCGTTTCGCCAAATTCCGTCTCAAAAATAAAGTTGACCAAAATGCCCCTTTAATATTTTATTCTTATTTAATTCCAATTATTCCCATTTAATTCATTTTAATTCCTTAATTAATTAACTCAATTATTTTTATTTATTTTCTTTTATTTTTAGGTCAGGGGCATCACAACCTACCCACCTTATAAGAATTTCGTCCTCGAAATTCCACGACTACTTCGGTATGCCAACTCCGTACCCAACAATTTCAAGTCCTTGGTAACATCCCCAACAACCCACACTTCCACCATTACAACAACCTACTTCCAAGGTTAACCAGTTTAATTTCTTAATTTTTGATATGAAAACCACAACAAAATTTTCAAATTTTAAGATTTCTCTTTAACTTTTTATGCACAACTACCGCTGGGTTCGGACAAGTCACAAAGTGCTCCCAACAAGTGTGACTCCGGTATCTAACGAAACATGTGTACGACAACAAAGAAACAAAGAGAGGTGACACACCATAGACGACATCGGGTGTAGCCTTTGCCTCCAATAGAGTCATAGGAAACACCCGCGCCCAAGTCGTGGAACGCCCTGGTTGACCCCTCAAATCCCTTCCGCCACTTCTACGGAAAGTCAATTGAACACCACCGTTAGAATAAACAAAATTAGAACCTCCTTTCTTTGATGGACCTTGACTAGATCCACCAAAATCAGTCGCATATCTACGACGCCTTCATGCACTAACACCAGCACGAAACCTCTGTGCCACTCAACACCAACTTCAGTCAAAGCTCTCATGGTGCGAAAGAGCGGATGCAGCGACCACACCTTGAATATCCAACCACGGACATTCATCCTTCAACCCTACCGTACAAACCGTTCCACGTTACTTCGATTTAACTAAAGGCACCAACTCCAATTGTCCCACTCACGAGACTAAATTGAGACGCTCAACCGTCTTACACCTTCCACACTAAACACGTGGACCACGACAAACACCCTCGATCGCAAAGAAACTTGTTCGGCAACAAGCTGTTTCGTCGAGGCTTACCCGACCATCCGAACATTCCCCGAAAGTCAACCGCAGAAGCACCTACCAGTTACCTCAGGGTTCAACTCACTAGGCTACGATCCTAATCATTCCACGTCCAATACATTGCCTCAGGGTCACCACATCACCGTAAACAAGGAACCTACAAGCACTCGGCTACTTAAACGCTTCAACTCCCTTTACCAGCTTTAGCCAACTCCAAGGCTGACTGGGTCCTCCAACTTGAGATACCCACAACCAATTAATTTCCATGGATGCTACACAAGTATAACATCCCAACTTAGCGAAATTCACTAACAAATCAAACTCCATTTCCTCATCAAAACAAAAGCAACCAAACGAACTTTGTCACCGTCAGGGCACCTCATGACATCCAACACCAATTCCAATTAGTGAGCCAGCTCCCAGCCTTAGCCGGGTCAGCACCGCCCAATTAGTCATGAACTCCCAAATTCTTTTAACATTTGTAACTTCCGGGTAAACTGGTCAAGCACTTGACGTAGCTCCATCTCACTCACGCTCGTTTGTTCAATGGTAGGCGGAGAAAGAACAGACTCTCAAGTCTCGGGAAAAGAATTCTCCACCTACAACATCTCGGAAGCACGAAACTTGAAGAAGAACAATAAGAAAACACGGAAACCATTCACAACAAAAGTGCACAATGGAAGCAAAGTCCGAAGGAAATTGAACCTAATGCCCTGATACCAAGTTAACAGTACCTGAGCCAGACCCTGCTGGTTTGCCCAACATCAACCCATGTCTGCCCCACAAACTAAACCAAGCTCCCTCTTCTCGAAACAAAAGAGAAAGGGGCCAAGACTTCTGCCGAAAATCGGGCAGAGTCTCCCCTGAAACAAGGACTATCCCAAACTTAACAACTTGTCAACAACATAACAGATAACAATTCCCAAATGCCAGCATGCATAAACCAATACACAACAGGCCTCCGGCATTCAAATCAACCCTAATGGGCAATAACATAGCAATCTAAGAGCCAGCGGAAAAGAAATAACGGAATACAAAGTTTAGGGTTCAAGGACAACAATCCAACCCTTCAAACGAAGCTCGAGAATAGAAGGGCACGGTCGAACAGCAACAAAGCAACTACGGCCTGGGGGGCTAAACTAGGTTAACATCATAATATGGTTGGAGGAGTCATTTGGAGAGTTTTGAGTGAAATCCAACCACTAAAACTATGCAACGCACAAACCACTTCATTAACGCTACGAACTTCATATGATCTTGAAATGTCCAATTTCTTTGACCAATTGATTTCGGATCGAGCCCTAAACTTGGGCGTCATCATATTACGGTGGGAGGAGTCATGTCGAGAGTATTGAGTGAAATCCGACTACTAAAACTATGCAATGCACCAACCACTCCATTTACGATACGAACTTCGTATGAACTTGAAGTGTCCAATTTCTTTGACCAAGTGATTTCGGATCGAGCCCAAAACTAACGAAACAACAGAAAATGGTGGGAGGAGTCATTTGGAGAGTTTTGAGTGAAATCCAACAAGTAAAACTACGCAATTCTCCAACCACTCCATTAACGCTACTAACTTCGTATGAACTTGAAGTGTCCAATTTCTTTGATCAATTGCTTTCAGATTGATCCTAAAACTTGGGCAACATCATAATATGGTGGGAGGAGTCCTTTGGTGAGTTTTGAGTGAAATCAAATAAGTAAAAGAACAAAATCCTCCAACCACTCCGTTTATGGTACGAACTTCGTATGAACTTGAAGTGTCCAATTTCTTTGACCAATGGATTTCGGATCGACCCCAAAACTAGGTTAACATCATAATATGGTTGGAGGAGTCATTTGGAGAGTTTTGAGTAAAATCTAACCACTAAAACTATGCAATACACCAACCACTCCATTTACGATACGAACTTCGTATAAAGTTGAAGTGTCCAGTTTCTTTGACCAATAGATTTCGGATCAAGCCCTAAACTTGTGCATCATCATAATATGGTGGGAGGAGTCATTTGGAGAGTTTTGAGTGAAATCCAACTAGTAAAACTATGCAATGCACCAAGCACTCCATTTACGATACTAACTTCATATGAACTTGAAGTGTCCAATTTCTTTGACCAATTGATATCGGATCGAGCCCTAAACTTGGGCATCATCATAATTTGGTGGGAGGTGTCCTATGTTGAGTTTTGAGTGAAATGAAATAAGTAAAACTACAAAATCCTCCAACCACTCCATTTATGGTATGAACTTCATATGAACTTGAACTGTCCAATTTCTTTGACCAATAGATTTCGGATCGATCCCAAAACTTGCGCAACATCATAATATGGTGCGAGGAGTCCTTTGGTGAGTTTTGAGTAAAATCAAATGTAACACCCCGACCCTAAAAGTGGATTAAACATTTGAAAATAAAGAAAAATTAAAAAGTTAAATATATGTTAAAAATTATAATTAAGTTAAATTGATAAAATAAAAGAAAATAAGTTGAATTTAATGTGATAATTGACTAAAAAGTGAAATTGAATTAAAAATAATAATTAATTTTTAAACGGGCATAAGGGTCAACTTAATTTTCGGAAAATAATTTGGCGAAACAAGTTGCGCCATTGCGTCTGGCTCGTCGAAACGAGTTCGTAGGCGCGCGGCACGTTCGTATCGGAGTTAAATTGAACTTAGAAACCTCTAGAAACCTAAAGGGCAAATTTGGAATTTTGAAATTTGAGGATAAAATCTTGACCAATCAGAGGCGCGCGTACGGACACGCAGCCCTCCCCTTCCTCTCTCCTCAGCCCGTTACCCTCTGTTTCGAAAGCACTGTAGCCGGTCACTTTGGCTGGCATTTGTGCTCGACTCCGGCCACGACTAGCCAAGCCCCGACCACCTTTCTCTTCCCCTTTCTCTCCTCTACACGTTCCTATACATTTATAACCTAGATTTGCAGCTATTGAACCAAAAATCCGAACTAAACTCACAACCCAAAAACTGCCCCACTCTTTCTACTCCAGAATACCTCAGAGATCCGGTTCGATTCCATGAGATTTCACGGATTCAAAACCCAGAAATTTTCTAGGTTTCTGATCGAAAATCTGCCGTTTTGATCTATTTTCCGGCCAAATTGCCCGTCGACCAAGAAGGGTAAGTTACTCATCTCAATTAGCATGATCTGTGGTAGGAAGATTGCAGGGAGATTTTGAGTTGTGTCGTCGCCGAAATTTTATCTGGACACCCACGCGCTGCCGGCTCGTGGGCCCACTTGTGGCCTCCCAAAATTATTTCCAAATTATCCCCACATTGTCCCGAGCATGACGGTATGCTCGGATTTGAAATTGGAAATCGTATGACAGTTGATCTGATGTTACACCTAATAGGCGATATCCGGGTTCAACGCATTTGGACCGTTGGATTGATCACAATTTCAAATATGTTGTTCCTTGAACATCTAGGATAGTGTAGGAATTCGCGGATTGAGATTTGGAGCCCCAGATGCCCTGGATCATCTACTTAAAAGTTTAAATTAACGAAAACCGTCCGATCTCGTGATTGTGAGATATCCGACTGTTCGATCGTGACTGAACCTATGGGACGTTATTAGTTGACCTTTTGGACCTTTAGGAACGTTCTGGTTGAATTTGAGGTTGTGGGCCCCGCGGGCCCAGGTTGACCAAAACACGAAGTTTGACCACCAGTTGACCGTGAGTCTTCCGAGGTGGTCCCACTTGTTGAAAGACGTGGTTTGACCCTAGGAACACTTCGTTTGACGTGCACACACGTATCGAGTCCCGAGAAGAAGTTTAGGGATTTTGTTTTAAAGTTACGTTCGGAGTACGATTCTAATTCCAATTCTCTCGTCCTTCGAAATAGGTAATCCGGCTCGGCGTGCGCAGCAAGCGGGACCCTCGCAGGGTCAAGCGTTATGGGATTACTTGTGAGTGGACCTTGTTTTCAACTTGCATTATTTTTAAAGAATTGATTTTATTGCATATTAAGTGATTTATATTAATTATTGAGAATTAAATAATGTTTTATATTAAAATATACCATAGTTGGATTTTATAATATATGTTCGGTTTTTGAGACATTGTGCTTAGATTAAAATTGAACCCATGCTTTGAGACTTAAGATTTAATATATTATATATGTATTTGGATGCTTTGCATATTAAATGAATTATTTTGATTATGAGATTTTAGTTTATTATTATATCGAATTACTATATTTTGGATTTCATGAATTATATTTGACTCTCGAGGCATTCTACTTAAGGTTTAGATTGAATTCGTGTTGTAAGACTTAGAGTTTTATTTTATTTCATTAATGTACTTGTGTTGGGTCGAAAAGTATAATTATGTTGGTGAGGGATTATATGCTTGTTTATTATTTGATTTATGAGATATTTGGATCTCTTGAATTGATAATTGGAATTGTCATATGGCTTACTTTGAATTTCGCCATATTTGAAATCCTTGAGTCATATTTGAGGTTCGAAACCTTTTTGGTATATTGTCGGGTTAGTGTCGTGTTTTGGAACTTTGGGTTCTTTTCTATTATATATATATATATATATATATATATATTTATGGCTATTTGAATAAATATTTCTATTCGGGATTTTACGTATGATTATTTAATTAAAGTTGAGTCCATTTCATTTATACGTACTTGTTTATATGTTTATGGTTTAGATGGGGGTCTTGGTATGTGGGGTTGGGTTGGCTAAATTGTGATGTGGTCTTTGGAAACATTGGAGTTTGTGAATTGGTTGTTGAGAACACCACCCTATGTACCTCCCCCGGATTTGATGGATATGGATAATGGATATGGATTGGATTGGATTGGATTGAGATATATCCCGGGCACCCTTGAAAGGTGTTACCGAAGACCCTTGACGGGCAGTCTACGCGCTTAGGGCTAGTTTTGGGCAGCACGTGCGATGCGATGTCGGCGTGTGTGCCTTCGAGCATCAGTCCCCCGATTGGACGGCTCAACCCTGGGCACGGGATGATGCGATGCCGTACCATGTCCAGACAAACAATCCCCCGGATGGATTGTTCCCCCGGTACAAACTCTTGGTGTTGAGGTCGGTATTATATACTTATACCTATATTTAGTTATAATATTTTATTCTTATATTCTCATATATACAGATATATACATTTTTATCATTATTAAATTATATGAATCCCTTCTCATTTTCTTCGGCGTGGATACTTCCTCGCTCGCAATGCCTACGGGCATGCGTTTTGAGTCGGGGGTCAGGATTTTGGGGAGAGTCGAGTCGTTCTTCTTGAAGTTTGGTTTTTGGTGGAATCTTTTCATTTTGTGTTTTAATATCTATTCTCGTATCTCTTTGAAATTGGTATAGTTTGTTTGAATTCCTTCGTTTTGGGTTTGGTCTCGATGTTCAGATCTTTTGAAATTGGTTTTGATCGAGAGTTAATTACGGACCTTTGAATTGAGTTTGGGTTTCCTATTATTTTGAATTATTCTGGTTTCAAATTGATTTCGTATATGAATACATATGACTTCTACAGTGCGCTTCCACATTATGAGATTTCAGATCTTGACAGACTTGGTTTTTCGCACAGGAGCTACGTTTAGGTAGTTGAATTCGTTTGTAAGAGGTTTGCCTTTGGTTTGGAAATTTCCTTCTTTTCAGACATTTGAGTTAAATTTTGAGTTCCTTTAATTATATTAAGATAGTTTGATTTTAAGTTTGATTATATTTATATATATATATATAAGGTTTAAATCTTCAACTTCGGTATTGCTCATAAAAAAGAGAATTGCATGTTTTCTCATTATTTTTAAAAGGTGGGGTTATATAGTTTTGTTTTAACCTTGTGATAACTTTTATTTTCGTCCACTCAGATTTTTCTGTTTTGCTCCCCCAGACAATAGCAAATTCGAGCCAAGCATCAAAGCCGAGTGTCGACTTCCATGCTTCGAATCTAAGGAGGATCCTATTTTTGTAAACTTTCATTTCATTTCGCATTCGGTATGTAACCTTAAACTCTAATCTTAGATAAGCTCTGATACTTGCCCACTAGGATTGAAATTCTGAGGCCGGAGGCCATAAACTGTTTGGTGTGCTTGTAAACTTGTTGTGTGCTGCCGTTTGGGTTTTTGAAGGATTATATTTATGGGAAAAGTCCATTTTACAGGGGAGACTCTACCGAAATTTCGGCAGAAGTCTCGGCCCTATACTTTGTTTAACCCTGAAACTGAAAGTTCCAATTTAGTAAATGGGCCGGCACTTGTTTAATGTCGTAAAAACCACAGGGTCGGTCCCGAGTTCGGAGGAATTTGGGGGCCGGTCCTGTCATCAAATAAGTAAACTACAAAATCCTTCAACCACTCCATTTATGGTACGAACTTTGTATGAACTTGAAGTATCCAATTTGTTTGACCAATTGATTTCGGATCGAGCCCAAAACTTGGTTAACATCATAACGTGGTTAGAGGAGTCATTTGGAGAGTTTAGAGTGAAATCCAACCACTAAAACTATGCAAAGCACCAACCACTCCATTTACGATACGAACTTCGTATGAACCTGAAGTATCCAATTTCTTTGTACAATTGATTTCGGATCGAGCCCTAAACTTGGGCGTCATCATATTACGGTGGGAGGAGTCATGTCGAGAGTCTTGAGTGAAATCCGACCACTAAAACTTTGCAATGCACCAACCACTCCATTTACGATACGAACTTCGTATGAACTTGAAGTGTCCAATTTCTTTGACCAAGTGATTTCGGATCTAGCCCAAAACAAGAGCAACATCATAATATGGTGGCAGCAGTTATTTGGAGAGTTTTGAGTGAAATCTAAGAAGTAAAACTACGGAATCCTCCAACCACTCCATTAACGCTTGAACTATCTTTGAACTTGAAGTGTAAAATTTCTTACACAAATTGATTTCGGATAGATCCGAAAACTTGGGCAACATCATATTATGGTGGGACGAGTCATTTGGAGAGTTTTGAGTGAAATCCAACCACTAAAACTATGCAATGCACCAACCACTCCATTTAAGATACGAACTTCGTATGAACATAAAGTGTCCAATTTCTTTGACCAAGTGATTTCAGATCGAACCCAAAACTGGAGCAACATCATAATATGGTGGGAGGAGTCATTTGGGAAGTTTTGAGTGAAATCCATCAAGTAAAACTACCCAATAATCCAACCACCCCATTAACGCTACGAACTTCGTATGAACTTGAAGTGTCCAATTTCTTTGACCAATTCATTCCGGATCGATCCCAAAACATGGGCAACATCATAATATGGTGGGGGAGTCATTTGGAGAGTTTTGTTTGAATTCAAACCACTAAAACTATGCAATGCGCCAACCACTCCATTTACTATACGAACGTCGTATGAACTTGAAGTGTCCAATTTCTTTGACCAATTGATTTCGGATCGAGCCCAAAACTAGGGCAACATAATAATATGGTGGGAGGAGTCCTTTGGTGAGTTTTGAGTGAAATCAAATAAGTAAAACTACAAAATCCTCCGAGCATTGTATTTATGGTATGAACTTCGTATGAAGTAGAAGTGTCCAATTTCTTTGACCAATTGATTTCGGATCGAGCTCAAAACCAGGGCAACATCATAATATGGTGGGAGGGGTCATTTGGAGAGTTTTGAGTGAAATCCAACAAGTAAAACTTCGCAATACTCCAACCACTCCATTAACGCTACGAACTTCGTATGAACTTGAAGTGTCCAATTTCTTTGAACAATAGATTTCGGATCGATCCCAGAAATTGGGCAACATCATAATATGTTGGGAGGAGTCATTTGGAGAGTTTTGAGTGAAATACAACCACTAAAACTATGAAATGCACAAACCACTCCATTTACGATACGAACTTCGTATGAACTTGAAGTGTCCAATTTCTTTGACCAATTGATTTCGGATCGATCCCAAAACTTGGGCAACATCATAACATGTTGGGAGGAGTCCGTTGGGGAGTTTTGTGTGAAATCCAACAACTACAACTATGCAATGCACCAACCACACCATTAACTGTATGAACTTCGTATGAACTTGAAGTGTCCAATTTCTTTGACCAATTGATTTCGGATCGATCCCAAAACTCGGGCAACATCATAATATGGTGGGAGGACTCATTTGGAGACTTTTGAGAGAAATCCAACCACTAAAACTCTGCAATGCACCAACCACTCCATTTACGATACAAAATTCGTTTGAAGTTAAAGTGTCCAATTTATTTGACCAATTAATTTCAAATCGAGCCGTAATCTTGGGCATCAACTTAGTATGGTAGGAGGAGTCATTTGGAGAGTTTTGAGTGAAATCCAACAAAGTAAAACTACGTAATCCTCCAACCACTCCAGTAACTCTACGAACTTCGTATGAACTTGAAGTGTCCAATTTCTTTAACCAATTGATTTCGGATGGAGCCTTAAACTTGGGCGTCAACTAGTATGGTTGGAGGAGTCATTTGGAGAGTTTTGAGTTAAATCCATCTACTAAAACTATGCAATGCACAAACCACTCTATTTACGATACGAACTTCGTATGAACTGGAAGTGTCCAATTTCTTTGACCAAGTGATTTTGGATCGATCCCAAAACTAGGGCAACTTCATAATATGGTGGGACGAGTCATTTGTAGAGTTTTGAGTGAAATACTATAAGTAAAACTATGCAATCCTCCAATCACTCCATTAACGCTTCGAACGGCTTTGAACTTGAAGTGTAAAATTTCTTTGACCAATGGATTTCGGATTGATCCAAAAACTTGGGCAACATCATATTATGGTGGGAGGAGTCATTTGGAGAGTTTTGTGTAAAATCCATCATGTAAAACTACACAACCCTCCCACCACTCCATTAACGCTACGAACTTCGTTTGAACTTGACGTGTCCAATTTCTTTGACCAAGGGATTTTGGATCGAGCCCAAAACTAGGGCAACATCATAATATGGTGGGAGGAGTGCTTTGTTTTGAGTGAAATCAAATAAGTAAAACTACAAAATCCTCCAACCGCGGCATTTATGGTACGAACTTCGTATGAACTATAAGTGTCCAATTTCTTTGACTAATTGATTTCGGATCGAGCCCAAAACTAGGGCAACATGATAATATGGTGGGAGGAGTCATTTGGAGAGTTTTGAGTGAAATACTTCAAGTAAAACTGTGCAATGCTCCAACCACTTCATTTACGATAAGAACTTCGTATGACTTTGAAGTGTCCAATTTCTTTGACCAATTGATTTCGCATGGAGCCCTCAACTTGGGCATCGTCATAGTATGGTGAGAGGAATCATTTGGAGAGTTTTGTGTGAAATCCAAAAACTAAATCTATGCAATTCACCAACCACTCCATCTACGATACGAACTTCGTATGAACTTGATATGTCCAATTTCTTTGACCAAGTGAGCTCAAAACTAGGGCAACATCATAATATGGTGGGAGGAGTCATTTGGAGAGTTTTGAGTGAAATCCAACTACTAAAACTATGCAATGCACCAACCACTCCATTTACGATATGAACTTCATATGAACTTGAAGTGTCCAATTTCTTTGACCAAGTGATTTCCGATCGAGCCCAAAACTAGGGCAACATCATAAAATGGTGGGAGGAGTCATTTGTAGAGTTTCGAGTGAAATCCAACAAGTAAAACTACGCAATCCTGCAACCACTCCATTAACGCTACGAACTTTGTATGAACTTGAAGTGTCCAATTTCATTGACCAATTGATTTCGGATCGATCCCAAAACTAGGGCAACATCATAATATGGTGCGAGGAATCAGTGGGAAAGTTTTGTGTGAAATCCAAAAACTAAAACTTTGCAATTCACCAACCACTCCATCTACGATACAAACTTCGTATGAACTTGAATTGTCTAATTTCTTTGAACAATTGATTTCGGATCGGGCCGAAACTTGGGCATCAACATAGTATGTTGGGTGGAGTCATTTGGAGAGATTTGTATGAAATCCAACCACTAAAACTATGCAATGCACTTACCGCTCCATATACGATACGAACTTCGTAGAGTTTTGAGTGAATTCCAAGTAAAACTACGCAATCCCCCAACCACTCCATTAACGCAACGAACTTCGTACGAACTTGAAGTGTCCAATTTCTTTGACCAAGTGATTTCGGATAGTTTGGAGAGTTTTGTGTGAAATCCAACCTCTAAAACTATGCAATGAACCAACCACTCCTTTTACTAAACGAACTTCGTATGAACTTCAAGTGCCCAATTTCATTGACCAATTGATTTCGGATATAGACCAAAACAACGGCAACATAGTAATATGGTGGGAGGAGTCCTTTGGTGAGTTGTGAGAGAAATATGGTGGGAGCGGTCATTTGGAGAGTTTTGAGTGAAATCAAATAAGTAAAACTACAAAATCCTCCAACCACTGCATTTATGGTACGAATTTCGTATGAAGTAGAAGTGTCCAATTTCCTTGACCAATTGATTTCGGATCGATCCCAAAACTACGCCAACATCATAATATGAAGGAGGGGTCATTTGGACAGTTTTGAGTGAAATCCAACAAGTAAAACTTTGCAATCCTCCAACCACTCCATTAACGCTACGAACTTCGTATGAACTTGAAGTGTCCAATTTCTTTGACCGATAGATTTCGGATCGATCCCAGAACTTGGGCAACCTCATAATATGGTGGGAGGAATCATTTGGAGAGTTTTGAGTGAAATCAAACCACTAAAACTATGCAATGAACCAACCACTCCATTTTCAATGCTAACTTCGTATGAACTTGAAGTGTCCAATATCTTTGACCAATTGATTTCGAATCGAGCCCTAAACTCGCACATCATCATAGTATAGTGGGAGGAATCATTTGGATAGTGTTGAGTGAAATCCAACAAGTAAAACTATCCTCCAACCACTCCTTTAACGCAATGAACATCGTATGAACTTGAAGTGTCTAATTTATTTGACCAATTGATTTCGCATCGAGCCCTAAACTTGGGCATCAACATAGTATGGTGGGAGGAGTCATTTGGAGAGGTTTGAGTGAAATCCATCCACTAAAACTATGCAGTGCACCAACCACTAAACTATGCAATGCACCAACCACTCCATTTATGGTACGAACTTCGTATGAACTTTAATTGTCCAATTTCTTTGACCAATTGATTTCGGATCGAGCCCTGAACTTGGGCATCGACTTAGTATGGTAGGAGGAGTCATTTGGAGAGTTTTGAGTGAAATCCAACAAAGTAAAACTACGCAATCCTCCAACCACTCCATTAACGCAACGAACTTCGTATGAACTTGAAGTGTCCAATTTCTTTGACCAATTGATTTCGGATCGAGCCCAAAATTAGGGCAACATCGTAATATGGTGGGAGTAGTCATTTGGAGAGATTTGAGTGAAATCCAACAAGTAAAACTTAGCAATCCTCCAACCACTCCATTAACGCTACGAACTTCGTATGAACTTAAAGTGTCCTATTTCTTTGACAAATTGATTTCGGATCGATCACAAAACTTGGGCATCAACATAGTTTGGTGGGAGGAGTCATTTGGAGAGTTTTGAGTGAAATCCAAACACTAAAACTATGCAATGCACCAAGCACTCCATTTACGATACGAACTTCGTATGAACTTGAAGTGTCCAATTTTTTTGACCAAGTGATTTTGGATCGAGCCCAAATCAAGGGCAATATCATAATATAGTGAGAGGAGTCATTTGGGCAGTTTTGAGTGAAATCCTGCAAGTAAAACTACGCAATCCTCCAGCCACTCCATTAATGCTACAAACTTCGTATGAACTTAAAGTTTTCAATTTCTGGACAAATTGATTTCGGATCGAGCCAGAAACTAGGGCAACTTCGTAATATGGTCGGAGGAGTCCTTTGGTGAGTTTTGAGTGAAATCAAATAAGTAAAACTTCAAAATCCTTCAACCACTGGATTTATTGTACGAACTTCATATGAACTTGAAGTGTCCAATTTCTTTGACCAATTGATTTCGGATCGAGCACCAACCTAAGGCAGCTTCATAATATGGTGGGAGGAGTCATTTGGAGAGTTTTGAGTGAAATCCAACAAGTAAAACTACGCAATCCTCCAACCACTCCATTAACGGTATGAACTTCGTTTGAACTTGAAGTGTCCAATTTCTTTGACCAACTGATTTCGGATCGAGCCCAAAACTAAGGCAGCATCATAATATGGTGGGAGGAGTTATTAGGAGAGTTTTGAGTGAAATCCAACCGCTAAAACTATGCAATGCACCAACCACTCCATTTACGATACGAACTTCGTATGAACTTGAATTGTCCAATTTCTTTGACCAATTGATTTCGGATCTCGCCCTAAACTTGGGCATCAACATCTTACGGTGGGAGGAGTCATTTGAAATCCAACAAGTAAAACTATGCAATCCTCCAACCACTCCATTAAAGATGCGAACTTTTTATGAACTTGAATTGTCTAATTTCTTTGACCAATTGTTTTCGAATTTACCCCAAAACTTGGGCAACATCATAACGTAATCCTCCGACAACTTAATTAACGATACGAACTTCGTATGAGCTTGAAGTGTCCAATTTCTTTGACCAATTGATTTCGGATCGACCCCAAAACTAGGGCAACGCGTCATAATATGGTGGGATCTATTTGGAGAGTTTTGAGTGAAATCCAACAAGTAAAACTACGCAATCCTCCAACCACTCCATTAACGGTATGAACTTCGTTTGAACTTGAAGTATCCAATTTCTTTGACCAACTGATTTCGGATCGAGCCCAAAACTTGGGGATCAACATCTTACGGTGGGAGGAGTCATTTGGAGAGTTCTGAGTGAAATCCAACAAGTAAAACTATGCAATCCTCCAACCACTCCATTAAAGATGCGAACTTTGTATGAACTTGAAGTGTCCAATTTCTTTGACCAATTGATTTCGGATCGAGCACCAACCTAAGGCAGGTTCATAATATGGTCGGAGGAGTCATTTGGAGAGTTTTGAGTGAAATCCAACAAGTAAAACTACGCAATCCTCCAACCACTCCATTAACGGTATGAACTTCGTTTGAACTTGAAGTGTCCAATTTCTTTGACCAACTGATTTCGGATCGAGCCCAAAACTAGGGCAGCATCATAATATGGTGGGAGGAGTCATTAGGAGAGTTTGAGTGAAATCCAACCACTAAAACTATGCAATGCACCAACCACTCCATTTACGTTACGAACTTCTTATGAACTTGAATTGTCCAATTTCTATGACCAATTGATTTCGGATATCGCCCTAAACTTGAGCATCATCATCTTATGGTGGGAGGAGTCATTTGGAGAGTTTTGAGTGAAATCAACCAAGTAAAACTACGCAATCCTCCAACCACTCCGTTAAAGATGTGAACTTCGTATGAACTTGAAGTGTCTAATTTCTTTGACCAATTGTTTTCATATTGACCCCAAAACTTGGGCAACATCACAACGTAATCCTCCGACCACTCCATTAACGATACGAACTTCGTCTGAGCTTGAAGTGTCCAATTTTTTTGACCAATTGATTTCGAATCGACCCCAAAACTAGGGCAACGTCAGAATATGGTGGGATGAGTCGTTTGTAGAGTTTTGAGTGAAATCCAACTACTAAAACTATGCAATGCACCAATTTCTTTCTCCAATTGATTTCGGATCGAGCCCCAAACTTGGGCATCATCATAGTATGGTGGGAGGAGTCATTTGGACAGTTTTTAGTGAAATCAAACCACTAAAACTATGCAATGCATCAACCACTCCATTTATGATACAAACATCGTTTGAACTTCAAGTGTCCATTTTCTTTGACCAGTTGATTTCGATCGAGCCCTAAACTTGGGCATGGTCATAGTATGGTGGGAGGAATCATTTGGAGAGCTTTGAGTGAAATCCAACAAGTAAAACTACGTAATCCTCCAAGCACTCCACTAACGCTACGAACTTCGTATGAACTTGAAGTATCCAATTTCTTTGAGCAATTGATATCAGACCGAGCCCAAAACCTGGGCATCATCATAATATAGTGGGAGGAGTCGTTTGGAGAGTTTTGAGTAAAATCCAACCGCTGAAACTATGGAATGCACCAACCACTCCATTTACGATACGAACTTCGTATGAAGTTGAAGTATCCAATTTCATTGACCAATTGATATCGGATTGAGCCCTAAACTTGCGCTGGCGTCATCATAATTTGATGGAAGGAGTCATTTGGACGGTTTTGAGTGAAATCGAACTACTAAAAATATGCAATGCACCAACCACTCCATTTAAGATGCGAACTTCGTGTGTGAACTTGAAGTGTCGAATTTCATTGACCAATTGACATTGAATTGAGCCCTAAACTTGCGCAACATCATAATAGGGTGGGAGGAGTCATTTGGAAGGTTTTGAGTGAAATCCAACTACTAAAAACTATGCAATGCACCAACCACTCCATTTATAAAACGAACTTTGTATGAACTTGAAGTATCCAATTTCTTTGACCAATTGATATCGGATCGAGCCCAAAACTCTGGCATCATTATAATATAGCGGGTGGAGTCATTTGGAGAGTTTTAAGTGAAATCCAACCTCTTTATGCAATGCACCAACCAGTCCATTTACGATATGAACTTCGTATGAACTTGAACTGTCCAATTTCTTTGACCAATTAATTTCGGATCAATCACAAAATAGGGCCAACATCATATTATGGTGGGAGGAGTCATTTGGAGAGTTTTGAGTGAAATCGAATAAGTAAAACTAAAACATCCTCCAACCACTCCATTAACGGTACTAACTTCGTATGAACTTGAAGTGTCCAATTTCTTTGACCAATTGATTTCGGATCCTCCGACCACTCCATTTATGGTACAAATTTCATTTGAACTTGAAGTGTCCAATTTCATTGAGAAAGTGATTACGGATCGAGCCCAAAACTAGGTCAACATCATAATATTGTGGGAGGACTCTTTTGGAGAGTTTTGAGTGAAATCCAACAAATAAAACTACGCAATCCTCCAACCACTCCATTAACACTACGAACTTCGTTTCAAGTTGAACTGTCCCATTTCTTTTACCAAGTGATTTCTAATCGAGCCCAAAACTAGGGCGACAACATAATATGGTGGGAGGAGTCATTTCGAGAATTTTGAGTGAAATCCAACCACTAAAACTACGCAACGCACCAACCACTACATTTACGATACGACCACTACATATCGGATCGAGCCCAAAACTTTGGCATCATCATAATATGGTGGGAGGTCTCATTTGGAGAGTTTTAAGTGAAATCCAACCACTAGAACTATGCAATGCACCAACCACGCCATTTACGATATGAACTTCGTATGAACTTGAAGTGTCTAATTTCTTTGACCAATTGATTTCGGATCGATCATAAAACATGGGCAACATCATATTGTGGTGGGAGGAGTCATTTGGAGAGTTTTGAGTGAAATAGAATAAGTAAAACTATGCAATCCTCCAAGCACTCCACTAACACTACGAACTTTGTATGAACTTTAAGGGTCCAATTTCTTTGACCAAGTGATTTCAGATTGAGAACAAAGCGTGGGACACTTCATAATATGGTGGGAGGAATCATTTGGAGAGCTTTGAGTGTAATCCAACAAGTAAAACTACACAATCCTCCAAGCACTCCACTAACGCTACAAATTTCGTATGAACTTGAAGTGTCCAATTTCTTTGACCAATTCATTTCGGATCGAGCCCAAAACTAGAGCAACATCATAATATCATGGGAGGAGTCATTTGGATTGTTTTGAGTGAAATCTAACCACTAAAACTATGCAATGCACCAACCACTCCATTTATAAAACGAACTTCGTATGAACTTGAAGTGTCAATTTCTTTGATCAACTGATATCGGATCGAACCCAAAACTTTGGCATCATCATAATATGGTGGGAGATCTCATTTGTAGAGTTTTAAGTGAAATCCAACCACTAGAACTATGCAATGCACCAACCACGCAATTTACGATATGAACTTCGTATGAACTTGAAGTGTCTAATTTCTTTGACCAATATATTTCTTATCGATCACAAAACTTGGGCAACATCATATTATGGTGGGAGGAGTCATTTGGAGAGTTTTGAGTGAAATCCAAACAATAAAACTATGCAATGCACCAACCACTCCATTTATGATACTAACTTCGTATGAACTTGAAGTGTCCAATTTCTTTGACCAATTGATATCAGATCGATCCCAAACCTTAGGTGTCATCATGATATGGTGGGTGGAGTCATTTGGAGTGCTTTGAGTGAAATCCAAAGAATAAAACTATGCAATGCACCAACCACACTATTTACGAAACTTACTTCGTATGAACTTGAAGTGTCCAATTTCTTTGACCAATTGATTTCGGATCGAGCCCTAAACTTGGGCATCATCATAGTATGGTGGGAGGAGTCATTTGTAGAGTTTTGAGTGAAATCCAACCACTAAAACTATGTAATGCACCAACAACTCCACTAACGCTACGAACTTCACATGAACTTGAACTGTCCAATTTCTTTGACCAAGTGATTTTGGATTGATACCAAAACTTGGGCAACATAATAATATGCTGGGAGGAGTCCTTGGTGAGTTTTGAGTGAAAACAAATAACTAAAACAACAAAATCCTCCAACCAGTCCATTTATGGTACGAACTCCGTATGAACTTGAAGTTTTCAATTTCTTTGACTAAGTGATTTCGTATCGAACCCAAAATTAGGGCAACATTATAATATGGTGGGAGTAGTGGAGAGTTTTGAGTGAAATCCAACCACTAAAACTATGTAATGCACCAACAACTCCATTTACGATACTAACTTCGTATGAACTTGAAGTGTCCAATTTCTTTGACCAATTGATATCAGATCGATCCCAAACCTTAGGTGTCATCATAATATGGTGGGTGGAGTCATTTGGAGTGTTTTGAGTGAAATCCAAAGAATAAAACTATGCAATGCACCAACCACACTATTTACGAAACTTACTTCGTATGAACTTGAAGTGTCCAATTTCTTTGACCAATTGATTTCGGATCGAGCCCTAAACTTGGGCATCATCATAGTATGGTGGGAGGAGTCATTTGTAGAGTTTTGAGTGAAATCCAACCACTAAAACTATTTAATGCACCAACAACTCCACTAACGCTACGAACTTCATATAAACTTGAACTGTCCAATTTCTTTGACCAAGTGATTTTGGATTGATACCAAAACTTGGGCAACATAATAATATGGTGGGAGGAGTCCTTGGTGAGTTTTGAGTGAAAACAAATAACTAAAACAACAAAATCCTCCAACCAGTCCATTTATGGTACGAACTCCGTATGAACTTGAAGTTTTCAATTTCTTTGACTAAGTGATTTCGTATCGAACCCAAAATTAGGGCAACATTATAATATCGTGGGAGTAGTGGAGAGTTTTGAGTGAAATCCAACCACTAAAACTATGTAATGCACCAACAACTCCATTTACGATACTAACTTCGTATGAACTTGAAGTGTCCAATTTCTTTGACCAATTGATATCAGATCGATCCCAAACCTTAGGTGTCATCATAATATGGTGGAAGGAGTCATTTGGAGTGTTTTGAGTGAAATCCAAAGAATAAAACTATGCAATGCACCAACCACACTATTTACGAAACTTACTTCGTATGAACTTGAAGTGTCCAATTTCTTTGACCAATTGATTTCGGATCGAGCCCTAAACTTGGGCATCATCATAGTATGGTGGGAGGAGTCATTTGTAGAGTTTTGAGTGAAATCCAACCACTAAAACTATGTAATGCACCAACAACTCCACTAACGCTACGAACTTCATATGAACTTGAACTGTCCAATTTCTTTGACCAAGTGATTTTGGATTGATACCAAAACTTGGGCAACATAATAATATGGTGGGAGGAGTCCTTGGTGAGTTTTGAGTGAAAACAAATAACTAAAACAACAAAATCCTCCAACCAGTCCATTTATGGTACGAACTCAGTATGAACTTGAAGTTTTCAATTTCTTTGACTAAGTGATTTCGTATCGAACCCAAAATTAGGGCAACATTATAATACGGTCGGAGTAGTGGAGAGTTTTGAGTGAAATCCAACCACTAAAACTATGTAATGCACCAACAACTCCATTTACGATACGAACTTCGTATGAACTTGAAGTGTCCAATTTATTCGACCAAGTGATTTCGGATCGAACCCAAAACTAGGGCAACAACATAATATGGTGGGAGGAGTCATTTGGAGAGTTTTGAGTGAAATCCAACCACTAAAACTATGCAATGCACCAACCACTCCATTTATGATATGAACTTCGTATGAACTTGAAGTGTCCAATTTCTTTGACCAATTGATAACGGATCGAGCCCAAAACTTGGGCGTCATCATTGACAGGACCCGACCCGAATTCCACCCCGGAAACCGCGCCGAATCCTGCTGACATGCCCGACATCAACCCATGTCAAGGCCACATCCTAAAACAGTTACCCTCTTCTCGAGATTTAACCTACAATGGACCATGACTTCTGCCAAAAAACGGGCAGAGTCTCCCCTAAAACAAGGACTAGCCCAAAACTTCAACCTGTCAAACAAGCAACAGATAAACAACCCAAGTGCCAGCATGCATACAACAGATATGTAACAGGCCTTCGGCCAACAAATTTAACCTCAAAGGGTGATACAGAGCATATCTAAGAGTCAGCGGAAAAGTAGAAATAACAGAATACAAGTTTAGGGTTAAAGGATCACAATCCTACCCTTCCAACGAAGCTCGAGAAGAGAAGCGCAAAGCCGAACAGTACGAAGCGACGACTACGGTCTGGGGGGCGCAAAACAGAAAGAGTGTTGATCGGTTCATAATTGTATATCATTTTGTACCCTTCTAGCATATGATTTAGTTATGTTTTTGAGTTAAACTTGTGCTTTTGATCTCTTTTATGTTTGTCATTCAGTTAATTGAGCTTTAGGTAGCAATGGGGGCCCAAATGTGCAAAATGGTCCAAAAACGTGCAGACTGAGTTAGCAATTTGTTTCAGCCTTAACTCCTTCCTCCGAACTTGGATTGGCCCAAGTCACATGTGGTTGGAAAGATGACATCTTGAACTTGAAGATGGACAGCTCAATGTCATCAGTTGCTTGAGGGAAGCCCAATTCGTGAGCCCATGAAGTTGCTAGTCATACTGGCCTCGGGAGCTGCATGTGGGAGCATGTGTGAGTAGCATGTGGGAGCTGCAAAGCTAGAAAAGTATCCATAGCTGCATGTGGGAGCTGCAAAGCTAGAAAAGTATCCATAGTAGCATGTGGGAGCTGCAAGGCTAGAAAAGTATCCATAGCTGCATGTGGGAGCTGCAAAGCTAGAAAAGTATCCATAGTAGCATGTGGGAGCTGCAAAGCTAGAAAAGTATCCATAGCTGCATGTGGGAGCATGGGTGAGCTGCATGTGACATCTGCAATAGCCAAAAGAGAAGAGAATTGATTGTTAATTATGATTCACCCATCCCTTGTGCCTATATATAAAGAGGTCTGATAACTCATTTTCATCATTCATTCCATTAACACACATCTTTCACATCCTTCAGACCTCCTCCACACCATCCTCCACACTCTCATAATTCCCCAAACACTCCAGTCATCAACCCAACACTCTAAACAGCCTCACATCACCAGAACTGTCACTGAAAGCCTGCCCTCCATTTCCCTACGAATTTCTTCTTTCTTAACACACCACTCACCCAAACTCATCCCAAATCACCTCCTGAACCTTCATACATTCTTCTAGACGTGGGGAAGTGCTTGGAGAAGTATTAGGCGTGGAGAAGCTCTTGGAGAAGCATTGGACACCACAAGAACTTCAGAAAAGGGTTTTCTATTCTTATTACATTCATTATGCTTTCTCATTTCTGTTTATGTTTCTTTCCCATTATGAGTAGCTAAATCCATTACTAGAGCTTGATGTAACCTAACATGAATATTCTGGGTTTATAAATTCCAAGTTTCAAGTTTGATTCAAGATTCATGCTCTTATTCATTATGCCTATCTACTTATATGCTAATCTGAATGCCTAGCTACCATTGAGATTTGTGTATTTTGGTTGAAACTAAAGTAGACACCTTATGCTTTTGTTTCAATTGAACTATGAATAAGATGAGTATGTATGGACATTCGTCAATAGGGATTAGATACATGCTTGGTTGTTTAAAACATTCTTCTATGCTTAATGGATTTCTAATGCTTGATTTAAGTTCGACAATAAGGACTTAATTAGGGAATTGGAAATACAAGGTTAGGATCAAACACCATGGCTTAATCATACTTTAGCTAGAATCAATATTTGAATCTGAATCAGACTTGTCACTTGAATCCTTATAACCTAGAATTGGATTGTTATGGTGAATCGAATGCCCTAGTCTCCAAATCTGTTTCCAACCTCAAAACCACTCTTTGATACACTTGTTTACTTTGCCTTTGTTTGCAATTTCGTTTTGTTTCATTTGTTTTCACAAAGTCAATCAATCTCTCTTTAAAATCTGTTTTAGACTTAACTTATTGTTTCTAGAATTGGGTAATCTAAGTACATAACTAATTTGAACTTCTCAGTCCTTGTGGAGTACGACCTCGTACTTGTCTTGCTATACTACTAATTGGCCCGTACACTTGCGAGTTAACAAAATTTTGGCGCCGTTGCGGTGTTGAGCGAAAGTTCTTCCTGGTTATGTGCCCAAGGTTACCCTATTCTTTTAGTGTTTCTAATTAATTCAAATTTTTCTATTTCAGGTAGTTTATGTCTAAAAGACCATTCATTGATCAAGTGAGGTCTTCATTTAGACATTCTAGATCATTGGAAGGAAGACCAAAGTTGCAACCCAATCGAGTGATCTACGAAATTCAGAATCGACTAGAAAGAGAGTTGTCAACTGCAAAAGAGCAAGCTCTGGCCACATTCACAAGTCTTGCTCTCCACACTGAACTCCCTGGTTCTTCACTTTCAAATTCCGAAGCAAGTTCAGACCAAGAAGAAGAGGAGATGGCTGCCAATGAGTTAATGGGAGACCTTGATATCCCAATAATTCCAGCATCTCCTTCAAGCATTTTGCTACCCCCCGTAGCTCGAAACTATGAGCTTAAATCTTCTCATCTTAATATGTTGCCTTCCTTTTATGGTTTACCTAATGAAGATCCATTAACTCATATAAAGGATATTATTATTGCTGTGAGTTCTTTCCCCTTGACAGCTTGTGACGGAAGATCAACTTCGAATGAGAGTGTTTCCTTATACTTTGAAGGATAAGGCGAAGTATTAGCTCAATTCCTTAAAGCCTGGTTCACTCACTACATGGGATGCCATTCAGAAGAAGTTCTTGGAGAAATACTTCTCCACGCAAAAGACTGACACGCTTAGGGACAAGATCTTCTCATTTGCACAACAAGATGATGAATCGTTTTGTGAAGCATGGGAGAGATTCAATGCGCTGCTCAATCAATGTCCTCATCATGGGATTCCTTTGAAACTTCAAATGCGTATGTTTTATAAAGGACTAACCCCTTCTAGTCGTAATATTGTCACCAATTTTGCAGGTGGTTCTTATAAAACCAAGACTCGAAGAAACGTATGAACTCTTTGAGGCAATAGCAATGGAGACCCAACACACTGATACAAGAGGTAAACGTGTTGTTAGTGGTTCTAATGATGCTTCTAGTGTGCAGATTTCAAAATTAGAACAAAAGCTGGATGCTCTTCTTGCATTGAACTCGAGAAACCCTCCGAAGGAAGTGTGTAGCATCTGTGAAACTCATGATCATGCTACCATAGCTTGTCCACTTGGGGCTGCATATCCAGAATTTGTGCAAGAGCAAGCTAAGTTGGTAAGTTCCTACAACCAAGGTCCAAGAAATGATCCATACTCTCAAAGTTATAATCCAGGTTGGAGGAATCATCCAAACTTTTCATGGAGGAATACACAGAATCAAGCCAATCCCTCTTCATTCCAAAGGCCACAACAATCATCATCATTGGAGGATATAGTGAAGCAAATGGCAATCAACCAATCTAATTTCCAACAAACTACACAAGCTGCCATCTCCAAATTGGAAATTCAAATAGGCCAAATAGCTGCGGAGATAACCCAAAGACAACCTGGGAAATTGCCAAGCCAAACCGTGATCAATCCAAATAACCAAGAAGCCAAGGCCATTCACGTGCTCAGAACAGGTAAGATAGTTGATAACAAAGTTGATTCTAATCTTTCAAATGATGTTGTTGTTGTAGAGGACGAAGAAGAGGAGGAGGAGACCACAGGTACCCAAGGGCAACAATCTGCTCCTAAGGCCAATTCAGATTCGCGAGGACCTAATCCATTCCAATTGCATAGAAGGGATGACAAATTTGTGCCCCCACATCATCAAGAAGATAGATACGTGCCACCCGCTCCATATGTTCCACCAATTCCATTTCCAGGCCGTCTAAAGAAAGCAAAGCAAGATAAGGCTTTTAAAGAGATTTATGATATTTTGAGTAAAGTTAATATCAATTTGCCTTTGCTTGATGTTATTGAACAGATGCCAGCATATGGAAAGTTCATCAAGAACTTGAAAACTCACAAGCTCAATTTTGCTCCAAATGAAGAAGTGAGGCTCAACAAGAATGTAAGTCTGTGTTGCAAAGCAAGCTTCCACCAAAACTAGAAGATCCTGGCAGTTTTGACATTCCAATTAACATTGGAGACAAGAAGGTTGGAAGAGCCATGTTGGACTTGGGAGCAAGCATCAATCTAATGCCATATTCAGTTTATCAAAAGCTTGGCTTAGAAGGAATGAAGAAGACTTGAGTGCGCCTTGAACTAGCTGATCATTCTATCAAATATCCAAAAGGTATTGTAGAAGATATCTTAGTTCAAGTTAATACACTAATCCTCCTGCTGATTTTGTAGTGATGGACATGGAAGACAACCCAAATGGGGATCGTGTTGATCCTATCCTTTTAGGCCGGCCATTCATGGCTACTGCAGACACAATCATCAAAGTGAAAGATGGCACCCTCTCCATGACCGTTTTGGGTGAAACTGTTGAATTTAAAGTGTTTGATGCTCTAGCTCAACCCTCTATCTCTCTTGATACTTGTTTTTCAATTGATGTTGTGGATCATGAAGTTTCTTCCAAAATTTTGCAGGAAAAGTCCAATGATCCTCTAGAAGTTGTTCTAACACAAGAAGAGGAAGATCTTTGTGAACCGGAGTTCCAAGAAGTGGTAGCTGCCCTAGAAGCGTTCCAGCCATACTCACCATCATTTAGGCCACCACTTGAGCCTCTTGGACCATCCTCCACGAAATTAGAGCCATCCATTATCACACCGCCAAAGCTAGAACTTAAACCTCTGCCTAGTCATCTTAAATATACTTATTTGGGTGTTAATGAAACTCTTCCTGTCATAATTGCTGCAGGTCTCACCTCACATGAAGAAGAGAGCTTAATCAAAGTTCTAAAGGAGCATAAAACTGCCCTTGGGTGGACCATAGCAGATATCAAAGGAATAAGTCCAAGCATGTGCATGCAGGATTTTAATGGAAGAAGATAGCAAACCATCCCGTGATGCCCAAAGGAGACTAAATCCCAACATGAAAGAGGTGGTGAGAACCGAAGTTTTAAAGCTACTTGATGTAGGAATCATCTACCCAATTTCAGATTCTAAGTGGGTGAGTCTGTACAAGTTGTTCCAAAGAAGTCCGGAATCACCGTTGTGAAGAACGAGCAGAATGAGCTAGTTCCTACACGAACTGTCACCTGGTTGGAGAGTTTGTATTGATTACAGGAAGTTGAACACATCCACAAGAAAAGATCATTTTCCATTACCTTTTATTGATCAAATGCTTGAACGTTTATCTGGCCATGCTTACTATTGTTTTCTTGATGGGTATTCAGGTTATAATCAAATTCCCATTGCTCAGGAAGACCAAGAGAAGACCACATTCACATGCCCATTTGGTACATTTGCTTATAGAAGGATGCCATTTGGTTTGTGCAATGCTCCGGCAACTTTCCAAAGATGCATGATGGCAATCTTTTCAGATATGGTGGAGCGATTCATTGAGGTATTTATGGATGATTTTTCAGTTTTGGATCATCTTTTGATGAATGTCTTCACCACTTGTCTCTAGTGCTTAAAAGATGCCAGGAAACAAATCTGATTTTGAATTGGGAGAAATGTCACTTCATGGTGAAACAAGGTATTGTGCTAGGCCATGTGATCTCAAGCAAGGGAATTGAAGTGGACAAAGCCAAGATCGATCTCATATCGAATCTACCACCCCCTTCCTCAGTTAAAGGAGTTAGAAGTTTTCTAGGCCATGCAGGATTCTATAGAAGGTTCATCAAAAATTTCTCAAACATTACAAGACCATTGTGTAATCTTCTTGCTAAAGATGTTGTTTTTGAGTTTGATGAAGCTTGCATGGATGCTTTACTACCTTGAAGAAGGAGCTAACTTCAGCCCCTATTATCATGGCTCCGGATTGGTCTTTACCATTTGAAATAATGTGTGATGCTTCTGACTTTGCTATTGGTGCAGTTTTAGGTCAAAGGAAGAACAAGCTTCCCCATGTGATTTATTATGCTAGCCGGACCTTGAATGATGCTCAACTCAACTACTCCACAACAGAGAAGGAGTTGCTTTCTGTGGTTTTTGCTTTAGAAAAATTTCGTTCTTACCTTGTTGGTTCTAAAGTAATTGTTTATTCTGACCATGCAGCTCTTAGATACTTGCTCACTAAGAAGGACGCCAAACCACGCTTGATTAGATGGATTCTCTTATTGCAAGAGTTCGATTTGGAGATTCGAGACAAGAAGGGAAGTGAGAATGTGGTGGCCGACCATTTGAGTAGAATTGTGGTTGAAGAACAAGGAGAAGCTGTGCTACCCTTGAATGAGACTTTCCCAGATGAACAATTATATGTTGCCCAAGTCAAAGAGCCATGGTATGCTGATTTTGTTAATTATCTTGCTTGTGGTGTTATTAGAAATGATCTAACGTCTCAGGGCAAGAAGAAGTTCTTTTCCATGGTGAAACACTATATTTGGGATGAACCATTCTTATTCAAGCATTGCCCTGATCAACTCATTAGAAGGTGTGTTCCAGAAGAAGAGCAAGAAAGCATACTTAAGCATAGCCACGAATTGGCTTGTGGAGGTCACTTTGGAGCTAAGAAAACTGCACTTAAAATTCTGCAATCTGGTTTCTTTTGGCCCACTATATTCAAAGATGCGTTTAATTTTTGTGTTAAGTGTGATAGGTGTCAAAGAATGGGGAACATAAGCCACAGGAATCAAATGCCATTGAACAACATACTCATTGTGGAACTCTTCGATGTTTGGGGTATTGATTTCATGGGACCATTCCCATCTTCATTTGGTTACAACTACATACTTGTTGCAGTTGATTATGTGTCTAAATGGGTAGAAGCCATACCAACCAAAACCAATGATCACAAGGTTGTGCTAAAATTCTTGAGGGACAATATTTTCACAAGGTTTGGAACTCCAAGGGCTGTCATTAGTGATGGAGGTAGCCACTTCTGTAACAAGCCATTGAAACACTCATGAAAAAGTACAACATCACCCATCGTGTCTCTACACCATATCATCCTCAAACTTCTGGCCAAGTAGAGATAAGCAACAGAGAAATCAAGCACATCCTAGAGAAGGTTGTGAACCATACAAGGAAAGATTGGTCTGCCAAGCTCAATGATGCATTATGGGCTTATAGGACTGCATATAAGACTCCCATCGGAATGAGCCCTTATCGTCTTGTGTTTGGGAAAGCTTGTCACCTGCCAATGGAGCTTGAACACAAAGCTCTTTGGGCCATCAAGAAGTTGAATTTTGATCTAGACAAGGCAGGCCAAGCTAGGAAGTTTCAGCTCAATGAATTGGAGGAGTTAAGACATGAGTCTTATGAGAATGCAAAGCTTTACAAAGAACGAACCAAGAGTTACCATGACAAAAACATTCAACGGAAAGAGTTCACCAAAGGTATGACAGTTCTTTTGTTTAACTCACGTTTGCGTCTTTTTCCAGGAAAATTGAAGTCAAGGTGGCTTGGCCCATTCACCGTGGTCAATGTTTCTCCCTATGGAGCTGTGGAGATTCAAAACCCTAAAGATGGCTCGACTTTCAAAGTAAATGGACAACGTTTAAAGCCATTCTATGAGGGAATTTCAGCTGGCATTCAAACTGGTCGTGTGGTGGATCAACTTCCCTTCATACCATCAACTTAGCTTGTTGCTTAATGTCTTGCCAAGACAGTAACTAAGGCGCTTCTTGGGAGGCAACCCATGTGTTCAAGAAGAAGGTGTTTAGTAGCGGTCGACCTAATTGCATCAAGGGGAGTTTCTCTAAATCCTTTCTTACCTTTTCACCTTATTATTTACAAGTTCTCAATCATCTATGGTTCAAACATTGAGGACAATGCTTCATTTAAGTGTGGGGGGGAAGGTTTTCAATTTGTTTTCTTTTGTCACTAATTTTTTTTTTTTTAAGAATGTCATTCAATCAGTGCTATGGAGTTGCCATTGAGGTTTTCATATCAGAATTTTTGCACTCACAAAGCTTTTGCTCTTAGAATTCTGGTGGCTAAAGTACCATGCTCAAATTCTTGAAGGAGAATAGTGGAGACTACCCTAGTGAGCTATATCGAGCCTATTTGCTTTCTTGAGAGGGTTTAAAGTGTTTCTAATTCTCATCCCTACTTATTTCTTCAATTCACTCTAAATGATCTCATTGTTCCATTTTGATTGAATACTAAGGATGATTGTCTTTTGCAGATACCATGTGCTTGCTCTCACTCATGAATGAACTCATTGAAGTGATGCTAGGCTATGTGTGCTTAACCGTTCTATATGCTTTCTTTTCATCGTACCCATATGTGTGTTCCATCAGCCCTCTTGAAGCCAAACACTTCAAGCCTTTTTCTTCTACCACCCTCATCATTTCCCTACCTTTGTATCTCAATCTGAGATACTTAACCTTTATAGCCATACACTATAGCTTAGGAATCTACCAAGGTTTGCCAAGATGAAGTTTGAAGCAAGGAAGTTTTTGCCATGCACATGAAAGAAATTTAGTGTGAATCTCTGCAATGAAGTTAAAGAAGAAGCAGATCAAATCAGAAAATAAGAAAAATAAAAGAGAAAGTGTTTCGATATGATCTAAGCGTGAAAAATAAGGTGTATGCCAAGTCATACCATCAAGTTTGCATCCATGCCATTATAAATCAAAGATACCTTGCAGATCAATGAAGAATGCAACGCAACCTTGGTATGTTCTTAAGTTACTTGTTCTTCCTTCCAATTCTTCCATTTCCCTAACCTTAGCCTTTCATTACAACCTTGTGAAAGACCTAGCTGATCTTTGAGTATGTATTCATGGGTGCTGGTAAGTATGTGTGTATCTCTATTCTTAGTATTTGATTCCTTTCATGAGATCTAACCAAAAATTGTGCTTCTCTGTCATATACTCACTCATGCTTGCTTGAGAGAATAAAACCATAGGTTCCGAGTGATTGAGTACTTTCTGCGAGAATTAGAGTCGAAGCATGTTCTTTCTTCAAAGTTTGAGTGTGCTTGCTTTGAAGCCGTGTGCCTTTGAGCTATAGCTTCCACCTTACACACTGATTGATCACTTCTCTTGGCAACTCTATGGTGTTGGAGGTATGACTCAAGTTTTCTTTCATTTTCATTAGTTGATTTCAAAGGTTTTCTAACCGCTTTGTTTTGTAGAGTCGGGAAAGCGTTTGTGGGTATCGTATCTGTTAAACCCTCAGGAGACACAACTCCTCCTACTAGGGATGCCTATAGGTTTAAAGGCTTGTTGCATATGCTCAATGCAATCGAGTTACCTGCGGAAGTGGTCTAGTTAACTTCTTGTTTTTGTTTTTACCTTTGTTTTGTTTTGTTTTGCTCGAGGACTAGCAAAATCTAGGTCTGGGGTATTTGATCGGTTCATAATTGTATATCATTTTGTACCCTTCTAGCATATGATTTAGTTATGTTTTTGAGTTAAACTTGTGCTTTTGATCTCTTTTATGTTTGTCATTCAGTTAATTGAGCTTTAGGTAGCAATGGGGGCCCAAATGTGCAAAATGGTCCAAAAACGTGCAGACTGAGTTAGCAATTTGTTTCAGCCTTAACTCCTTCCTCCGAACTTGGATTGGCCCAAGTCACATGTGGTTGGAAAGATGACATCTTGAACTTGAAGATGGACAGCTCAATGTCATCAGTTGCTTGAGGGAAGCCCAATTCGTGAGCCCATGAAGTTGCTAGTCATACTGGCCTCAGGAGCTGCATGTGGGAGCATGTGTGAGTAGCATGTGGGAGCTGCAAAGCTAGAAAAGTATCCATAGCTGCATGTGGGAGCTGCAAAGCTAGAAAAGTATCCATAGTAGCATGTGGGAGCTGCAAGGCTAGAAAAGTATCCATAGCTGCATGTGGGAGCTGCAAAGCTAGAAAAGTATCCATAGTAGCATGTGGGAGCTGCAAAGCTAGAAAAGTATCCATAGCTGCATGTGGGAGCATGGGTGAGCTGCATGTGACATCTGCAATAGCCAAAAGAGAAGAGAATTGATTGTTAATTATGATTCACCCATCCCTTGTGCCTATATATAAAGAGGTCTGATAACTCATTTTCATCATTCATTCCATTAACACACATCTTTCACATCCTTCAGACCTCCTCCACACCATCCTCCACACTCTCATAATTCCCCAAACACTCCAGTCATCAACCCAACACTCTAAACAGCCTCACATCACCAGAACTGTCCCTGAAAGCCTGCCCTCCATTTCCCTACGAATTTCTTCTTTCTTAACACACCACTCACCCAAACTCATCCCAAATCACCTCCTGAACCTTCATACATTCTTCTAGACGTGGGGAAGTGCTTGGAGAAGTATTAGGCGTGGAGAAGCTCTTGGAGAAGCATTGGACACCACAAGAACTTCAGAAAAGGGTTTTCTATTCTTATTACATTCATTATGCTTTCTCATTTCTGTTTATGTTTCTTTCCCATTATGAGTAGCTAAATCCATTACTAGAGCTTGATGTAACCTAACATGAATATTCTGGGTTTATAAATTCCAAGTTTCAAGTTTGATTCAAGATTCATGCTCTTATTCATTATGCCTATCTACTTATATGCTAATCTGAATGCCTAGCTACCATTGAGATTTGTGTATTTTGGTTGAAACTAAAGTAGACACCTTATGCTTTTGTTTCAATTGAACTATGAATAAGATGAGTATGTATGGACATTCGTCAATAGGGATTAGATACATGCTTGGTTGTTTAAAACATTCTTCTATGCTTAATGGATTTCTAATGCTTGATTTAAGTTCGACAATAAGGACTTAATTAGGGAATTGGAAATACAAGGTTAGGATCAAACACCATGGCTTAATCATACTTTAGCTAGAATCAATATTTGAATCTGAATCAGACTTGTCACTTGAATCCTTATAACCTAGAATTGGATTGTTATGGTGAATCGAATGCCCTAGTCTCCAAATCTGTTTCCAACCTCAAAACCACTCTTTGATACACTTGTTTACTTTGCCTTTGTTTGCAATTTCGTTTTGTTTCATTTGTTTTCACAAAGTCAATCAATCTCTCTTTAAAATCTGTTTTAGACTTAACTTATTGTTTCTAGAATTGGGTAATCTAAGTACATAACTAATTTGAACTTCTCAGTCCTTGTGGAGTACGACCTCGTACTTGTCTTGCTATACTACTAATTGGCCCGTACACTTGCGAGTTAACAAGTGTGAGTGGACAAAAACAAGGTTTTACATACTTAAAACAAGGTACTAACCCCACCGTTTAAAACCATGCTAAACATGCATATGAAATCATCGTATACTTGATTGATTTGAAAACCATACAATCTCAAAGTATGAGAAAACATTTCCAGTTCAAAAACCCTTTTTGTGAACAAAACACCCTTTTACTTTTCCCGTGGCATAACCTCTCAAACCAACCCACACAAGTTTATAACATAAACAAGAGGATGTATTAATGTAAAAGCATAAAGATGGAATAAAATTCACATAAGGTAAAACAAACCTTAAAATGCCGAATAGCTTGTTTACATCAAGCAAACCAAACTTGACAGCAATATAGACATTAATTGCAGTTCAAATAATTTATATATATAAACATATATATATATATAAACATATATACATATAAGAGATCAGTTTCAGGATTCAAATCCAAAACATAACCTAATAAATACTGTAGTCAAATCAAGCATACTGCAACCGAAACAGATAAACAGTTTCCCAACTTCTCCAAACTCACAACCATGTGCTCACAAGCACAATAAGCGAGGAACGATCCCCACTAAAAGCAATATGAATACGAATGTACTAACACACGCGTATAGGTATAATATAACCATAACACAAACACAAGTACCAGGGGAAAACAATCCAACAGGGGATCATTTGACTGGATACCGGTACAGTCTCATCGAGACACCGTGCCCAGGGTTGAGCCGTCCAAAGTGGGACTAAACTCACAGGACTATATGGTAAAACTTACCAACCATAACTCCGAAATAAATATGTCCTACGCGCGCAGACTACCCAATCAAGGGTCTACAGCTACACCCCGTTAAGGTATGCACCGGATCGTATTATACCAAAACCAGGTAATCGTATCATACAATCGCCATGCGATCATCAGTATCAGACAGGGGGAGGTACAATACAAGGTGCTAAATGCACACACATCAATCGCCACGCGATCACCAGTATATATACATATATATATACACAACCAATCACTATGTACCCAACCCAAAACACCAACATCAGGACGCAAGTGTCCAAAACCCAATGACTAACATATAAACCCAAAGTAGTCATAAGCATTGAAATCATAGATTCATATTAAAACCATAATTAAACATACATTCAACGAACGTCAAAAGGTATGAGAAACCCAATATATATATATACATATATATATATATATATATATATATAAATCAAAATGGTTACATAAGGGACCTCATGTCCCGACACAGGCACTCCAACCCAAAGGTATATAATTAAAGTATAAAGAACTAATTTGTAAACACAGGCCATTAAGCCAAACACATAATCCAAATATATACATATGTATATATATATATATATGTACATAAAACATAATGATCGTTTAAAATACAGTAACACAAGCCCAATCCCATATACATATCTCTATATAAATATATGTAACTATACGTATAATCAATCCCCATTATTCCAAAGTATTTATTCAAAGTAAATATATATATATATATATATACATGTATATCATCAAAGTATAAGTAATTATACTTCATAAGGTTTAAACGCCAAAACCGAATACGTCATCAAACGGACTATACTAACGTCCAAATATTCAATTATATAATTAAAATATAATATAGCAACCCTTTTAAATATAATATCCGGACGACCCACACGTCCGTATCTCATACCCAAAATATATATACATATACATATATATATATATATATATATAAATAGTATAATGACCCCAAGGTCAAAATAGCCCAATATATAATCCGAAATCCGATACCAAAACCCACCAGACGTCACTACGTCCCGTTCAATACCCCAAAGGTATAAATAACAATAAAATATAGCCATCAGGGCCCCACATAAAACCCGGCAACCCAAATCATGCATAAATCTCAAATGCAATTCCTTTTAAATGTATTTCAACCAAAGTCAAAGCAAGACTTAAACTATTAATCAATGCAAGATTTAAAACCATTAAATCTCCTTTCATGCATTTCATGCAATTCAATCAAATCATGCTTGTTGAAAATAATGTGCACTCACCGTTGGTCCTATTCTGCACAACCCTCAAAGGGTCCCGCTTGCGGCGTAGAAGAGTCAACGCACCTAAAGCGATAGATACAAGGATTGGATTAGTACTGCGTGAACCGCACGAGAACCGTAAACTTAAACCCTAACAAAACCCGACTTAACGCGCACGTACGTCGTACGAAAGATTCTAAGGTCACTCTACCTCTTTTAACCAGTGGGACCGCCCCGGAAGACTCACGGCCAACCGGCGGTCAAACACCCCGTTTCGGTCAATCCAGGCCCGCAGAGCCCACGACCTCCCAAAAGGATCAGGACACTCCTAGAAGTCCAACAAAGTCAAATACGTGGCAAGGCGACCTCGGGAGAGCCTCGGTCAAACCTGGTCAAACTTGGTCAAACCGACCCGAGTGGGTCAAACCGGACCCGTGGGTCCCATGACCTCCAAACTTAGATCCGAAAGTTCCTATAGGTTCAACACGACCTAAATAATGTGTCCTCAAAGTTTGGTTTCGATCGGACGGTCGGATTGCTCACGATCGCACGATCGGACAGTTACGGTTTAATTCAAACTTCAAGTCATTGATCCGGAGTATCCGGGACTCCGAATCACGATCCGTCAAATCCTACACGATCCTAGAATTATCTAAATCAACATATTCAAAAATGGACGCGATCCAACCGTTCAATCCTATCGAACCCGAGAATCGTGCAATAGGCGAGATTCGTTCGATGGCCAAACGATCTCCGAATTGAGATCCGTCAACTCCCACGCGCTCGTAACGATACGAGGATCTCAAAGGAACAAAGACCCAGCACCACACCACCACCACGCGCCGCGTTGGTGGGTGTGGTGAGCAATTCCGGCCAATCACCATTTGCCACCACTTCACCTGAAACCTATACCAAACGAAACACCACCTAGCACTGAGTTCAGAACCGGTCTGAACCGGTGGAGAACCGGCCGCCAGCTGGCCGGAAATCACGATCGAAATTCGGCCAAACCGGCCTAAAACCTAGCTTTTAGATCCACACCCCAAACCACCAAGTCGATCTCCAAAACCCCCAGAAATAGCTATAGCATGAAGAGGGGATCGAGTTTCGTACCTTATTCACAAGAGCTGGTCGACGGTGGCGCCGGAATAACGTGTCCTCAAAGTTTGGTCTCGATCGGACGGTGGAGATTTGCAGACGTTACCGCCTGCTAGAATCGAGATGATCGGTGGGGAAACTGGTCGGGTCTTGACCGGGACCGGTCTCAGGTTCGGCCGTGACCTGTGCCGCCGGCAGCGAGGGAGAAACCAGTCGGAGAGAGAGAGAGAGAATCGAAGAGATCGTGAGGGAGGAGAGAGTGAGAAAAGGAGAGATCTGATTGGCCCACGTGGCTTTATCAGATTTCTCTCAAATTTTGAAATGACGCTTACGTCCTCCGAAACCTCCGTAACTCAAATCGAAACATTCCGCTCGTCAACGGACTCGTTTCGACAAGCCGGACGCAATGGCGCAACTCGTTTCGCCAAATTCCGTCCCGAAAATAACGTTGACCAAAATGCCCCTTTAATAATTAAATTCTTATTTAATTCCTTTTAATTTCCCAATTTAATTAAATCACTTATTTTATTTATTTTATTTTAATTTTTGGGGCAGGGTCGTCACAATCATAATATGGTGGGAGGAGTCATTTGGAGAGTTTTGAGTGAAATCCAAACAATAAAACTATGCAATGCACCAACCACACCATTTACGAAACTTACTTCGTATGACCTTGAAGTGTCCAATATCTTTGACCAAGTGATTTCGGATCGAGCCCAAAACTGGGGCATCGTCAAAATACGGTGGGTGGAGTCATTTGGAGAGTTTTGAGTGAAATCCAACCACTAGAACTATGCAATGCACCAACCACACCATTTACAAAACGAACTTCGTATGACCTTGAAGTGTCCTATTTCTTTGACCAAGTGAATTCGGATCAAGCCCAAAGCGAGGACAACATCATAATATGGTGGGTGGAGTCATTTGGAGAGTTTTGAGTGAAATCTGATCGGTGCATAATTACATATCATTTTGTACCCTTCTAACTTATGAGTTGGTTATGTTTTTGAGTTAAACTTGTGCTTTTAATCAATTTTGTGTTTGTTTCAGTGTAATAAGCTTGAGACTCATTAAATGCATTTTGGAGACAAGTTAGCTCAAACGGTGTCTGCAGATCAGTCAACTTCACGGATTGGACTGTACTTTCTCAAGAAGAACCAGATAATGAGCCATACATCATTGGAAATATACGGAAGTCTATTTTCTGGATCATTTTACGGTTCATGATTCCGAGTCCTCTAGAGGAAGTTATGCAAGTTTTGGCAGCTTAAGGTCAAAATCGGCAGGATCTGCGTTACTGGGCCAAAAATCACATTTGAAGGTCTTTCCGATTTTTCCTTGAGCTGGGCTGCATATGCATGGAAAGATAATTCAAAGAGCTTCAAGATCCATATTTTTCCAGATTTTTCAGAATTGAGAAACAAGCCCAAAACGAGCCCAAAAGAAGACTGCAATGCATTGTCAAGCATGACATATGCATGATGAAATATTATTGATTGTGGGAAAGTTTGGTGAAGCATATTCAATACATATAATTGGAGTGGAGTTTTGCAGCAGCCAAATGAAGTAAAATAAGATGAAGTGGGAGTTGCAACACTAAGCTTAAAGACAAGAAGAATTGTTTTCAAATGCAATTGTGTGAATTAAGTGTTGTAAGTTGGTGAAGTGAGTTTGTAGGTAGAAGCACTACTTAATTCAGATTTTCACTTCCCTAGGCCTATATATAGTGAGGTTCTCCAAACTTGTAAACACACCCCAAGGGGGAGCTCTCAAACATCTCTCTAGAGCTCCTCTCCCTTCTCTCCCTCAAATTCTCTTAGTTTTCTTTTTAGTTCTCAATTGTTTCCTTTAAGTTTTTCTTAGTTGTAATTTATTTTCCATTGTAATGTAATTTCTTTTCTTAAGTTTTCAAGTTTAATTAGTTTTCAAGTTTCAATTATAGTTCTTGTTCTTATTCATTATGCTTATAAGTTAATATGCTTGTTTGAATGATTGATCACCATTAAAACTTGTATGTTAGCTATCTTGGTTTGAATTAAGAGTAGACACCATGCATTAATTCAAATTGAACTATGAATAGGAAGAGTATGTATGGACATTCGACAATAGGGATTAGATACATACTTGGTTGTTTAAAACATTCTTCTATGCTTAATGGATTTCTAATGCTTAATTTAGGTTCGACAACAAGGATCTAATTAGGGAATTAGGAATACAAGGTTAGGACCAAACACCATGGCTTAATCATATTTTAGCTAGAATCAATCCGTGAATCTAAATTGAACTTGGTAACTAATTAGCTTGGGTTAATTTCTTTTCTTTCTTTCTTGTTTTACTTATTTTATTTATCATTTCTATTTTGTGCAGGGAATCAAATTGAATCAATCTATCATCAATCCTCGTGGGATCGACCTCGTACTTACACAAGCTATACTATCCAATGGCCCGTGCACTTGCGAGTTAACAAAATTTTGGCGCCGTTGCCGGGGATTGACGGCATAGTTTGGTTCTATTTTCTTTCCCTACTTTGTTTTACTTTTGTTTTTCCTTTTTGTTTAAGTTTTTTTTTGTTTCCTAATCCTTTTAATTCTGTTTCAAGTTCTATGTTTGTTTTAGCAATATAGGATAGCTCAATAAAAAGGGAGAGAAGGAAACTTCAATCATAAGAATAGGAAGTATGGAGTAGTGGGAGGAGTAGCTACCTTCAAATGCATCCATGCTCGACCTAATCGCTTCAAGGGGAGTATTCCAATCCTTTCTCTTTTACTTGTATTGTTATTATTTTAGTAATTTTAATTTTCTGTTTCTTTTATAATTTTTTTAAAAAAAATTAAAAAGATTTTTCATATGAGCTGACTCTTGGTAACTCCAGTGAGCATCTTCGTCAATGCAGTGTCTAGGAGTTCTTTAGGCGACACCTTCGGTGTCTAAGAAGTTTGGGTTTTAAGCGGGACCATTGTGACCCTCCAACCTTCCCGGAACCCTGGTCGTGTTGTCCGAGACCCTTAATTGGTCACCCTAGAGTTGCTTGTATAATTGTGTATTCTTAAAATAAAAGTTTTAAAAAAATTTCTTGTTTTTCTGTTTTATTTTAGTCTTGCTTTGTTTTTAATTTTGAGTCACTTTCCGAACACATATGATGAGATTGTGATAAATGTTTGCATGACTTAAATGAAAATTGGATTTCTTTTTATATAAAAAAAAAAATTAAAATTAAAACATTAAAACTTTTGGCATTGTTCTAGCATGATATGTTCGAAACCCTCTTTACACTTGCCATTTGTTTCATAATTTTCCAATTAAAGGATTTGCATGATCCAAAGAATTGTATCAAGCATAAATTAAACTTGTATAACCATATAATGTGAGCTTTTGAGCCTTGTGCTTCATTTCATGAGTGTTATACACATACTCTTATTTTCTTGTCATCTAAGTTGTTGTTTGATCTCATTATTCATTGAATTGGTTGAGCACTTAAAAGTCATTCATTCATATTCAATTTAATTACATGACATTTAAGAAATGATATTAAGGCCCTCTTTGGATCGTTTGTGCCTTTCAAGCTAACCTTATGCATGCTTAAGCATGATTTTCCATTGTTAACCATTTTGAGCCTACATGTAAACCTTTTCTTTCTTTTAACCAATTATATTTCCTCACCTTAGCCTGAAAAACAATTATTTACCTTTCTAAGGAACTCTTGAGCTTTTATTGGGATGTGTTTTTCATACTAAGTTTTGGAAGAAGTGTTACATTTCGAAAAAATAAAAAAATAAAAAATCACACAATTGGTGAAAGAAAAGAGAAAAGTTGTGATTAAGTGGTGGTTGAATGAAATTTTATTTTTGGGTTTCTTTATTGGCCTCAAAATAAATTGGTGGTTGTTCAATTAAAAGAAAGGAGTGTGAATCCTTATAAATGGAGGTATAAGGAGTTTTGAAAAAAAAATATCCTCATTGTGATGATTCAAGTCTTGGAAACAATTGTTTTATGCTCTTACATTGTGAGTTCTTTAGACTTTGTTTTATCCATACCTTTCATTTCTTACTCACCTTACACCCTTGGCCCCATTACAACCTATGATAAAGACCTAAATTGATCATAAATGTCATGTGATTGAATTGCATCCATTTTCCTACTTTTAAGTGTTTGACATCCTTCTTGAGATCATATAATGCAAGTTCTTCATCTTTCTATTTCGAGTGAAGTCCCTTATGGTTTAACTCTAATCTCATGTTTATAACTGAGTGATGCATTGTAACCCTCTTCCGAGTGATTCATTTGTGAGAGGACAACTTTGGTGAGATTTGAAGTTGAATTTGTGCTTTGTATGATTTTTGAAATTGTGTGAAAACTAAGATTGGAGAATTTGTTGCATTTGGCTACCACACTACTACACTTTGAGCATGTTATGTTTTGAACCTTGCCACATTGTGAATAATGTCTAAAAATGAGCTTTTATTGTTAAAACTTTTGAGTCATGTACATGAGTCATTTCTCTTCAAAAATGTTCGGAAAGATTATTTTAAGTTTATTTTTGTTTTTGTATTTTTGTATTGTTGTTTTGCTCAAGGACTAACAAAATCTAATAAGTTTTATAACCACTTTGTTTTGTAGAATCAGTAAAACGTTTGTGGGTATCGTATCTGTTAAACCCTCGGGAGACACAACTCCTCCTACTAGGGATGCCTAGAGGTTTAAAGGCTTGTTGCATACGCTAAATGCAATCGAGTTACCTACGAAAGTGGTCTAATAAATTTATTTATTTATTTATTTTTATCTTTGTTTTCATTTTGTTTTGCTCGAGGACTAGCAAAATATAGGTTTGGGGGTATTTGATCGGTGCATAATTACATATCATTTTGTACCCTTCTAACTTATGAGTTGGTTATGTTTTTGAGTTAAACTTGTGCTTTTAATCAATTTTGTGTTTGTTTCAGTGTAATAAGCTTGAGACTCATTAAATGCATTTTGGAGACAAGTTAGCTCAAACGGTGTCTGCAGATCAGTCAACTTCACGGATTGGACTGTACTTTCTCAAGAAGAACCAGATAATGAGCCATACATCATTGGAAATATACGGAAGTCTATTTTCTGGATCATTTTACGGTTCATGATTCCGAGTCCTCTAGAGGAAGTTATGCAAGTTTTGGCAGCTTAAGGTCAAAATCGGCAGGATCTGCGTTACTGGGCCAAAAATCACATTTGAAGGTCTTTCCGATTTTTCCTTGAGCTGGGCTGCATATGCATGGAAAGATAATTCAAAGAGCTTCAAGATCCATATTTTTCCAGATTTTTCAGAATTGAGAAACAAGCCCAAAACGAGCCCAAAAGAAGACTGCAATGCATTGTCAAGCATGACATATGCATGATGAAATATTATTGATTGTGGGAAAGTTTGGTGAAGCATATTCAATACATATAATTGGAGTGGAGTTTTGCAGCAGCCAAATGAAGTAAAATAAGATGAAGTGGGAGTTGCAACACTAAGCTTAAAGACAAGAAGAATTGTTTTCAAATGCAATTGTGTGAATTAAGTGTTGTAAGTTGGTGAAGTGAGTTTGTAGGTAGAAGCACTACTTAATTCAGATTTTCACTTCCCCTAGGCCTATATATAGTGAGGTTCTCCAAACTTGTAAACACACCCCAAGGGGGGGAGCTCTCAAACATCTCTCTAGAGCTCCTCTCCCTTCTCTCCCTCAAATTCTCTTAGTTTTCTTTTTAGTTCTCAATTGTTTCCTTTAAGTTTTTCTTAGTTGTAATTTATTTTCCATTGTAATGTAATTTCTTTTCTTAAGTTTTCAAGTTTAATTAGTTTTCAAGTTTCAATTATAGTTCTTGTTCTTATTCATTATGCTTATAAGTTAATATGCTTGTTTGAATGATTGATCACCATTAAAACTTGTATGTTAGCTATCTTGGTTTGAATTAAGAGTAGACACCATGCATTAATTCAAATTGAACTATGAATAGGAAGAGTATGTATGGACATTCGACAATAGGGATTAGATACATACTTGGTTGTTTAAAACATTCTTCTATGCTTAATGGATTTCTAATGCTTAATTTAGGTTCGACAACAAGGATCTAATTAGGGAATTAGGAATACAAGGTTAGGACCAAACACCATGGCTTAATCATATTTTAGCTAGAATCAATCCGTGAATCTAAATTGAACTTGGTAACTAATTAGCTTGGGTTAATTTCTTTTCTTTCTTTCTTGTTTTACTTATTTTATTTATCATTTCTATTTTGTGCAGGGAATCAAATTGAATCAATCTATCATCAATCCTCGTGGGATCGACCTCGTACTTACACAAGCTATACTATCCAATGGCCCGTGCACTTGCGAGTTAACAAAATCCAACAAGTAAAACTACGCAATCCTCCAACCACTCCATTAACTTTACGAACTTCGTATGAACTTGAAGTATCCAATTTCTTTGAGCAATTGATTTCGGATCGAGTCCTAAACTTTGGCATCATCATAGCATGGTGGGAGGAGTCATTTGGAGAGTTTTGAGTAAAATCAAAAAGTAAAACAACAAAATCCTCCAACCACTCCATTTGTGGTACAAACTTCGTCTGAACTTGAAGTGTCCAATTTCTTTGACCAGTTGATATCGGATTTAGCCATAAACTTGGGCATCATCATAATATGGTGGGAGGAGTCATTTAGAGAGTTTTGGGTGAAATCAAACCACTAAAACTATGCAATACACCACCCACTCCATTAACTCTACGAACTTCGTATGAACTTGAAGTGTCCAATTTCTTTGACCAATTGATTTCGGATCGAGCCCTAAACTTGGGCGTCATCATAGTATGGTGGGAGGAGTCATTTGGACAGTTTTGAGTGAAATCCAACAAGTAAGACTACGCAATCCTCGAACTACTCCATTAACTCTACGAACTTCGTATGAACTTCAAGTATCCAATTTCTTTGACCAATTGATTTCGGATCGAGCCCTAAACTTAGGTATCATCATAACATGGTGGGAGGAGTCATTTGGAGAGTTTTGAGTGAAATCCAACAAGAAAAACTGCGCAATCCTCCAACCACTCCATTAACTCTACGAACTTCGTATGAACTTGAAGTGGCCAATTTCTTTGACCAATTGATTTCGGATCGAGCCCTAAACTTGGGCGTCATCATAATATGGTGGGAGGAGTGATTTGGAGAGTTTTGAGTGAAATCCAACAAGAAAAACTACGCAATCCTCAAACCACTCCATTAAAGCTACGAACTTCGTTTGAACTTGAAGTGTCCAATTTCTTTGACCAATTGATTTCGGATCAGGCCCAAAACTATGGCAACATCATTATATGGTGGGTGGAGTCATATGGAGAGTTTTTAGTGAAATCCAACAAGTAAATCTTGAATTCCTCCAACCGCTCCATTAACGCTACGAAGTTCGTATGAACTTGAATGTCCAATTTTTTCACCAATTGATTTCGGATCGATCGCAAAACTTGGGCAACATCATAATGTGGTGGCAGGAGTCCTACGGTGAGTCTTGAGTGAAATCAAATAAGTAAAACAACAAAATCATCCAACCACTCCATTTATGGTACGAACTTCGTAAGAACTTGAAGTGTCCTATTTCTTTGACCAATTGATTTCGGATCGAGCCCTAAACTTGAGCATCATCATAGTATGGTGGGAGGTGTCATTTCGAGAGTTTTGAGTGAAATCCAACCACTAAAACTATGTAATGCTCCAACAACTCAATTTACGATACGAACTTCGTATGAACTTGAAGTGTCCAATTTCTTTGACCAAGTGATTTCGGATCGAACCCAAAACTAGGGCAACAACATAATATGGTGGCAGTTGTCATTTGGAAACTTTTGAGTGAAATCCAACAAGTGAAACTACGCCATCCTCCAACCACTCCATTAAAGCGACGAACTTCGTTTGAACTTGAAGTGTCCAATTTCTTTGACCAATTGATTTCGGATCGGGCCCAAAACTAGGGCATTATCATAATATGGTGGGTGGTGTCATTTGGAGAGTTTTGAGTGAAATCCAACAAGTAAAACTTGAAATCATCCAACCGCTCCATTAACGCTACGAACTTCGTAAGAACTTGAATGTCCAATTTGTTTGACCAATTGATTTCGGATCGATCGTAAAACATGGGCAACATTATAATGTGGTGGGAGGAGTCCTACAGTGAGTTTTAAGTGAAATAAAATAAGTAAAACTACAAAATCATCCAACCACTCCATTTATGGTACGAACTTCGTATGAACATGAAGTGTCCAATTTCTTTGACCAAGTTATTTCGGATCGAGCCCAAAACAAGGGCAACATCATAATATGGTGGGAGGACTCATTTGGAGTATTTTGAGTGAAATCCAACAAGTAAAACTACGTAATCCTTGAACCACTCCATTAAATCAACGAACTTCGTATGAACTTGAAATTGATTTCAGATCGATCCCAAAACCAGGGCAACATCATAATAAGGCGGGAGGAGTCCTTCGATGAGTTTTGAGTGAAATCAAATAAGTAAAACTACAAACTCCAAGCACTCCATTTATGGTACGAACTTCGTATGAACTTGATGTGTCCAATTTCTTTGACCAATTGATATCGGATCGAGCCCAAAACTTGGGCGTTTGGTGGGAACTATTTGGAGTGTTTTGAGTGAAATCCAACAACTAAAACTACGAACTTGAAGTGTCCAATTTCTTCGACCAATTGATATCGGATTGAGCCCTAAACTTGGGCATCATCGTAATATAGTGGGAGGAGTCATTTGGAGAGTTTTGTGTGAAACCCAACCACTAAAACTACGCAATGCACCAACCACTCCATTTACGAAACAAACTTCGTATGAACTTGAAGTGTCCAATTTCTTTAACCAATTGATTTTGGATGGAGCCGAAAACTAGGGCAACATCATAATATGGTGGGAGGAGTCCTTCGATGAGTTTTGAGTGAAATCAAATAAGTAAAACTACAAAATCCACCAACCACTCCATTTATCGTACGAACTTCGTATGAACATGAAGTGTCCAATTTCTTTGACCAATTGATTTCTGATCGGTCCCAAAACTTGGGCAACATCATAACATGGCGGGAGGTGTCATTTGGATAGTTTTGAGAGAAATCGAACCACTAAAACTATGCATTGCAGAAAACATTCCATTTATGAAACAAACTTCGTATGAACTTGAAGTGTCCAATTTCTTTAACCAATGGATTTTGGATGGAGCCCAAAACTAGGGCAACATCATAATATGGTGGGAGGAGTCCTTCGATGAGTTTTGAGTGAAATCAAATAAGTAAAACTACAAAATCCACCGACCACTCCATTTATGGTACGAACTTCGTATGAACATGAAGTGTCCAATTTCATTGACCAATTGATTTCGGATCGATCCAAAAACTTGGGCAACATCATAATATGGCGGGAGGTGTCATTTGGAGAGTTTTGAGTGAAATCGAACCACTAAAACTATGCAATGCAAAAAACACTCCATTTACGAAACAAACTTCGTATGAACTTGAAGTGTCCAATTTCTTTAACCAATTGATTTTGGATGGAGCCCAAAACTAGGGCAACATCAAATATGGTGGGAGGAGTCCTTCAATGAGTTTTGAGTGAAATCAAATAAGTAAAACTACAAAATCCACCAACCACTCCATTTATGGTACGAACTTCGTATGAACATGAAGTGTCCAATTTCTTTGACCAAGTTATTTCGGATCGAGCCCAAAACAAGGGCAACATCATAATATAGTGGGAGAAGTCCTTTGGTGAGTTTTGAGTGAAATCCAACAAGTAAAACTACGCAATCCTCCAACCACTCCTTTAAAGCCACGAACTTTGTATGAACTTGAAGTGTCCAATTTCTTTGACCAATTTATTTCGGATTGAGCCCAAAACTAGGGCAACATCATAATATGGTGGGAGGAGTCATTTGAAGAGTTTTGCGAGAAATCAAACCACTTAAACTATGCAATGCACCAACCACTCCATTTACGATACGAACTTCGTATGAACTTGAAGTGTCCAATTTCTTTGACCAAGTGATTTCGGATCTAGCCCAAAACAAGGGCAACATCATAATATGGAGGGAGGAGTCCTTTGGTGAGTTTTGAGTGAAATCTAACAAGTAAAACTACGCAATCGTCCAGCTACTCCTTTAACGCTACGAACTTTGTATGAACTTGAAGTGTCCAATTTGTTTGACCAATTGATTTTGTATCGAGCCCAAAACTAGGGCCACACTATAATATGGTGGGAGGAGTCATTTGGAGAGTTTGGAGAGGAACCCAACACGTAAAACTACGCAATCCTCCAATCACTCCATTAACGCTTCGAGCTTTGTATGAACTTGATGTGTCCAATTTGTTTGACCAAGAGATTTCGGATCGAGCCCAAAACTAGGGGAACATCATAATATGGCTGGACGAGTCCTTTGGTGAGTTTTGAGTGAAACCCAACAAGTAAAACTACGTAATCCTCCTACCACTCCATTAACGCTACGAACTTCGTTTGAACTTGAAGTGTCAAATTTCTTTGACCTGTTGATTTCGGATCGATCCCAAAACTTGGGCAACATCATAAGACAGTGGGAGGAGTCATTTGGAGAGTTTTGAGTGAAATCCAACAAGTAAAACTACGCAATCCTCCAATAACGCTACGAACTTCGTTTTAATTTGAAGTGTCCAATTTCTTTAACCAATTGATTTCAGATTGCGCCCAAAACTAGGGCAACAACATAATTTTGTGGGAGGAGTCATTTGAAGAGTTTTTAGTGAAATCCAACCACTAAAACTATGCAATGCACAACCACTCCGTTTACGATACGAACTTCGTATGAACTTGAAGTGTCCAATTTCTTTGACCAAGTGATTTCGGATTGAGCCCAAAACAAACGCAACATAATAATATGGTGGGAGAAGTCATTTGGAGAGTTTTGAGTGTAATCCAACCAGCAAAACTAAACAATCCTCCAAGCACTCATTAACGGTACGAACTTCGCATGAACTAGAAGTGTCCAATTTCTTTGACCAAGTGATTTCGGATTGATCCTAAAACTTAGACAACATCATACGATGGTGGGAGGAGTCCTTTGGTGAGTTTTGAGTGAAATCCAACAAGTAAAACTACGCAATCCTCAAACCACTCCATTAACGCTACGAACTTTGTATGAACTTGAAGTGTCTAATTTCTTTGACAATTGATTTCGGATCGATTACAAAACTTGGGCAACATCATAATATGGTGGGAGTAGTCATTTGGAGAGCTTTGAATGAATCCCTCTAACCACTCCAGTAACGCTACGAAATTCGTTTGAACTTGAAGAGTCCAATTCCTTTGACCAATTGATTTCAGATCGATCCCAAAACTAGGGCAACATCATAATACGGGGGGAGGAGTCAATTGGAGAGTTTTGAGTGAAATCCAACCACTAAAACTATGCAATCCTCCAACCACTCCATTAACGATACGAACTTCATATGAACTTGAAGTGTCCAATTTCTTTGACCAATTGAATTCGGATCGAGGCCAAAACTAGGGCAAACATCATAATATGGTGGGAGGAGACCTTTGGTGTGTTTTGAGTGAAATCAAATAAGTAATACTACAAAATCTTCCAACCACTGCATTTATGGTACGAACTTCGTATGAACTTGAAGTGTCCAACTTATTTGACCAATTGATTTCGGATCGAGCCCAAAACTAGGACTACATGTTAACTCGCAAGTGTACGGGCCAATTAGTAGTATAGCAAGACAAGTACGAGGTCGTACCCACAAGGACTGAGAAGTTCAAATTAGTTATGTACTTAGATTACCCAATTCTAGAAACAAGAAGTTAAGTCTAAAACAGATTTTAAAGAGAGATTGATTGACTTTGTGAAAACAAATGAAACAAAACGAAATTGCAAACAAAGGCAAAGTAAACAAGTGTATCAAAGAGTGGTTTTGAGGTTGGAAACAGATTTGGAGACTAGGGCATTCGATTCACCATAACAATCCAATTCTAGGTTATAAGGATTCAAGTGACAAGTCTGATTCAGATTCAAAGATTGATTCTAGCTAAAGTATGATTAAGCCATGGTGTTTGATCCTAACCTTGTATTTCCAATTCCCTAATTAAGCCCTTATTGTCGAACTTAAATCAAGCATTAGAAATCCATTAAGCATAGAAGAATGTTTTAAACAACCAAGCATGTATCTAATCCCTATTGACGAATGTCCATACATACTCATCTTATTCATAGTTCAATTGAAACAAAAGCATAAGGTGTCTACTTTAGTTTCAACCAAAATACACAAATCTCAATGGTAGCTAGGCATTCAGATTAGCATATAAGTAGATAGGCATAATGAATAAGAGCATGAATCTTGAATCAAACTTGAAACTTGAAATTTATAAACCCAGAATATTCATGTTAGGTTACATCGAAGCCCTAGTAATGGATTTAGCTACTCATAATGGGAAAGAAACATAAACAGAAATGAGAAAGCATAATGAATGTAATAAGAATAGAAAACCCTTTTCTGAAGTTCTTGTGGTGTCCAATGCTTCTCCAAGAGCTTCTCCACGCCTAATACTTCTCCAAGCACTTCCCCACGTCTAGAAGAATGTATGAAGGTTAAGAAGGTGATTTGGGATGAGTTTGGGTGAGTGGTGATGGTTGAGAAAGAGGAAATTCGTAGGGAAATGGAAGGCAGGCTTGCAGGGACAGTTTTGGTGATTTGAGGCTGTTTAGAGTGATGGGAGTGTGTCTGGAGTGTTTGGGGAATTATGGGAGTGTGGAGGATGGTGTGGAGGAGGTCTGAAGGATGTGTGAAGGATCTGAAGGATGTGAAAGATGTGAAGGATGTGAGAGATGATGTCTTATGGAATGAATGAGGGTGGTATTTATAAGGAGAATGAAATGAGAATTCTGAATTGATTAATGCCTCCACTAACCACACTAATACATTAGAAAATCAGTTTCCCTTCTTTTCTGACTAGTGCAGCTCCCACATGCAGCTAATGGAGAACCCCACCAGAAATCACATCTCATGCATAGCTCATCATGACCAAGAAACTTCATGGGCTCACGAATTGGGCTTCCCTTAATCAACTGATGACATTGAGCCGTCCATCTTCAAGTTTAGAATGTCATCTTTCCAACCACATATCATTTGGGCCAATCCAAGTTCGGAGCAAGGAGTTAAGGCTGAAACAAATTTCTAGCTCAGTCTGCACGTTTTTGGACCATTTTGCATATTTGGGCCCCCATGGCTACCTAAAGCTCAATTAACTGAATGACAAACATAAAAGAGATTAAAAGCACAAGTTTAACTCAAAAACATAACTAAATCATATGCTAGAAGGGTACAAAATGATATACAATTATGAACCGATCAAATACCCCCAGACCTAGATTTTGCTAGTCCTCGAGCAAAACAAAACAAAACAAAGGGAAAAACAAAAACAAGAAGTTAACTAGACCACTTCCGCAGGTAACTCGATTGCATTGAGCATATGCAACAAGCCTTTAAACCTATAGGCATCCCTAGTAGGAGGAGTTGTGTCTCCTGAGGGTTTAACAGATACGATACCCACAAACGCTTTCCCGACTCTACAAAACAAAGGGATTAGAAAAGCTTTGAAATCAACTAATGAAAATGAAAGAAAACTTGAGTCATACCTCCAACACCACAGAGTTGCCAAGAGAAGTGATCAATCAGTGTGTAATGTGGAAGCTATAGCTCAAAGGCACACGGCTTCAAAGCAAGCACACTCAAACTTTGAAGAAAGAACATGCTTCGACTCTAATTCTCGCAGAGAAAGTACTCAATCACTCGGAACCTATGGTTTTATTCTCTCAAGCAAGCATGAGTGAGTATATGACAGAGAAGCACAATTTTTGGTTAGATCTCATGAAAGGAATCAAATACTAAGAATAGAGATACACACATACTTACCAGCACCCATGAATACATCCTCAAAGATCTGCTAGGTCTTTCACAAGGTTGTAATGAAGGGCTATGGTTAGGGAAAATGGAAGAAATGGAAGGGAAAACAAGTAACTTAAGAACATACCAAGGTTGCATTCTCTATTGATCTGCAAGGTATCTTTGATTTATAATGGCATGGATGCAAACTTGATGGTATGACTTGGCATACACCTTATTTTTCACACTTAGATCATATCGAAACACTTTCTCTTTTATTTTTCTTATTTTCTGATTTGATCTGCTTCTTCTTTAACTTCATTGCATAGATTCACACCAATTTTCTTTCATGTACATGGCCAAAAACTTCCTTGCTTCAAACTTCATCTTGGCAAACCTTGGTAGATTCCTAAGCTATAGTGTATGGCTATAAAGGTTAAGTATCTCAGATTGAGATACAAAGGTAGGGAAATGATGAGGGTGGTAGAAGAAAAAGGCTTGAAGTGTTTGGCTTCAAGAGGGCTGATGGAACACACATATGGGTACGATGAAAAGAAAGCATATAGAATGGTTAAGCACACATAGCCTAGCATCACTTCAATGAGTTCATTCATGAGTGAGAGCAAGCACATGGTATCTGCAAAAGACAATCATCCTTAGTATTCAATCAAAATGGAACAATGAGATCATTTAGAGTGAATTGAAGAAATAAGTAGGGATGAGAATTAGAAACACTTTAAACTCTCTCAAGAAAGCAAATAGGCTCGATATAGCTCACTAGGGTAGTCTCCACTATTCTCCTTCAAGAATTTGAGCATGGTACTTTAGCCACCAGAATTCTAAGAGCAAAAGCTTTGTGAGTGCAAAAATTCTGATATGAAAACCTCAATGGCAACTCCATAGCACTGATTGAATGACATTCTTAAAAAAATTAGTGACAAAAGAAAACAAATTGAAAACCTTCCCCCACACTTTAAATGAAGCATTGTCCTCAATGTTTGAACCATAGATGATTGGGAACTTGTAAATAATAAGGTGGAAAGGTAAGAAAGGATTTAGAGAAACTCCCCCTTGATGCAATTAGGTCGACCGCTACTAAACACCTTCTTCTTGAACACATGGGTTGCCTCCCAAGAAGCGCCTTAGTTACTGTCTTGGCAAGACATTAAGCAACAAGCTAAGTTGATGGTATGAAGGGAAGTTGATCCACCACACGACCAGTTTGAATGCCAGCTGAAATTCCCTCATAGAATGGCTTTAAACGTTGTCCATTTACTTTGAAAGTCGAGCCATCTTTAGGGTTTTGAATCTCCACAGCTCCATAGGGAGAAACATTGACCACGGTGAATGGGCCAAGCCACCTTGACTTCAATTTTCCTGGAAAAGACGCAAACGTGAGTTAAACAAAAGAACTGTCATACCTTTGGTGAACTCTTTCCGTTGAATGTTTTTGTCATGGTAACTCTTGGTTCGTTCTTTGTAAAGCTTTGCATTCTCATAAGACTCATGTCTTAACTCCTCCAATTCATTGAGCTGAAACTTCCTAGCTTGGCCTGCCTTGTCTAGATCAAAATTCAACTTCTTGATGGCCCAAAGAGCTTTGTGTTCAAGCTCCATTGGCAGGTGACAAGCTTTCCCAAACACAAGACGATAAGGGCTCATTCCGATGGGAGTCTTATATGCAGTCCTATAAGCCCATAATGCATCATTGAGCTTGGCAGACCAATCTTTCCTTGTATTGTTCACAACCTTCTCTAGGATGTGCTTGATTTCTCTGTTGCTTATCTCTACTTGGCCAGAAGTTTGAGGATGATATGGTGTAGAGACACGATGGGTGATGTTGTACTTTTTCATGAGTGCTTGAATGGCTTGTTACAGAAGTGGCTACCTCCATCACTAATGACAGCCCTTGGAGTTCCAAACCTTGTGAAAATATTGTCCCTCAAAAATTTTAGCACAACCTTGTGATCATTGGTTTTGGTTGGTATGGCTTCTACCCATTTAGACACATAATCAACTGCAACAAGTATGTAGTTGTAACCAAATGAAGATGGGAATGGTCCCATGAAATCAATACCCCAAACATCGAAGAGTTCCACAATGAGTATGTTGTTCAATGGCATTTGATTCCTGTGGCTTATGTTCCCATTCTTTGACACCTATCACACTTAACACAAAAATTAAACGCATCTTTGAATAGAGTGGGCCAAAAGAAACCAGATTGCAGAATTTTAAGTGCAGTTTTCTTAGCTCCAAAGTGACCTCCACAAGCCAATTCGTGGCTATGCTTAAGTATGCTTTCTTGCTCTTCTTCTGGAACACACCTTCTAATGATTTGATCAGGGCAATGCTTGAATAAGAATGGTTCATCCCAAATATAGTGTTTCACCATGGAAAAGAACTTCTTCTTGCCCTGAGAAGTTAGATCATTTCTAATAACACCACAAGCAAGATAATTAACAAAATCAGCATACCATGGCTCTTTGACTTGGGCAACATATAATTGTTCATCTGGGAAAGTCTCATTCAAGGGTAGCACAACTTCTCCTTGTTCTTCAACCACAATTCTACTCAAATGGTCGGCCACCACATTCTCACTTCCCTTCTTGTCTCGAATCTCCAAATCGAACTCTTGCAATAAGAGAATCCATCTAATCAAGCGTGGTTTGGCGTCCTTCTTAGTGAGCAAGTATCTAAGAGCTGCATGGTCAGAATAAACAATTACTTTAGAACCAACAAGGTAAGAACGAAATTTTTCTAAAGCAAAAACCACAGAAAGCAACTCCTTCTCTGTTGTGGAGTAGTTGAGTTGAGCATCATTCAAGGTCCGGCTAGCATAATAAATCACATGGGGAAGCTTGTTCTTCCTTTGACCTAAAACTGCACCAATAGCAAAGTCAGAAGCATCACACATTATTTCAAATGGTAAAGACCAATCCGGAGCCATGATAATAGGGGCTGAAGTTAGCTCCTTCTTCAAGGTAGTAAAAGCATCCATGCAAGCTTCATCAAACTCAAAAACAACATCTTTAGCAAGAAGATTACACAATGGTCTTGTAATGTTTGAGAAATTTTTGATGAACCTTCTATAGAATCCTGCATGGCCTAGAAAACTTCTAACTCCTTTAATCGAGGAAGGGGGTGGTAGATTCGATATGAGATCGATCTTGGCTTTGTCCACTTCAATTCCCTTGCTTGAGATCACATGGCCTAGCACAATACCTTGTTTCACCATGAAGTGACATTTCTCCCAATTCAAAATCAGATTTGTTTCCTGGCATCTTTTAAGCACTAGAGACAAGTGGTGAAGACATTCATCAAAAGATGATCCAAAAACTGAAAAATCATCCATAAATACCTCAATGAATCGTTCCACCATATCTGAAAAGATTGCCATCATGCATCTTTGGAAAGTTGCCGGAGCATTGCACAAACCAAATGGCATCCTTCTATAAGCAAATGTACCAAATGGGCATGTGAATGTGGTCTTCTCTTGGTCTTAGGAGCAATGGGAATTTGATTATAACCTGAATACCCATCAAGAAAACAATAGTAAGCATGGCCAGATAAACGTTCAAGCATTTGATCAATAAAAGGTAATGGAAAATGATCTTTTCTTGTGGATGTGTTCAACTTCCTGTAATCAATACAAACTCTCCAACCAGTGACAGTTCGTGTAGGAACTAGCTCATTCTGCTCATTCTTCACAACGGTGATTCCGGACTTCTTTGGAACAACTTGTACAGGACTCACCCACTTAGAATCTGAAATTGGGTAGATGATTCCTACATCAAGTAGCTTTAAAACTTCGGTTCTCACCACCTCTTTCATGTTGGGATTTAGTCTCCTTTGGGCATCACGGGATGGTTTGCTATCTTCTTCCATTAAAATCCGGTGCATGCACATGCTTGGACTTATTCCTTTGATATCTGCTATGGTCCACCCAAGGGCAGTTTTATGCTCCTTTAGAACTTTGATTAAGCTCTCTTCTTCATGTGAGGTGAGACCTGCAGCAATTATGACAGGAAGAGTTTCATTAACACCCAAATAAGTATATTTAAGATGACTAGGCAGAGGTTTAAGTTCTAGCTTTGGCGGTGTGATAATGGATGGCTCTAATTTCGTGGAGGATGGTCCAAGAGGCTCAAGTGGTGGCCTAAATGATGGTGAGTATGGCTGGAACGCTTCTAGGGCAGCTACCACTTCTTGGAACTCCGGTTCACAAAGATCTTCCTCTTCTTGTGTTAGAACAACTTCTAGAGGATCATTGGACTTTTCCTGCAAAATTTTGGAAGAAACTTCATGATCCACAACATCAATTGAAAAACAAGTATCAAGAGAGATAGAGGGTTGAGCTAGAGCATCAAACACTTTAAATTCAACAGTTTCACCCAAAACGGTCATGGAGAGGGTGCCATCTTTCACTTTGATGATTGTGTCTGCAGTAGCCATGAATGGCCGGCCTAAAAGGATAGGATCAACACGATCCCCATTTGGGTTGTCTTCCATGTCCATCACTACAAAATCAGCAGGGAGGATTAGTGTATTAACTTGAACTAAGATATCTTCTACAATACCTTTTGGATATTTGATAGAATGATCAGCTAGTTCAAGGCGCACTGAAGTCTTCTTCATTCCTTCTAAGCCAAGCTTTTGATAAACTGAATATGGCATTAGATTGATGCTTGCTCCCAAGTCCAACATGGCTCTTCCAACCTTCTTGTCTCCAATGTTAATTGGAATGTCAAAACTGCCAGGATCTTCTAGTTTTGGTGGAAGCTTGCTTTGCAACACAAAGCACTTACATTCTTGTTGAGCCTCACTTCTTCATTTGGAGCAAAATTGAGCTTGTGAGTTTTCAAGTTCTTGATGAACTTTCCATATGCTGGCATCTGTTCAATAACATCAAGCAAAGGCAAATTGATATTAACTTTACTCAAAATATCATAAATCTCTTTAAAAGCCTTATCTTGCTTTGCTTTCTTTAGACGGCCTGGAAATGGAATTGGTGGAACATATGGAGCGGGTGGTACGTATCTATCTTCTTGATGATGTGGTGGCACAAATTTATCATCCCTTCTATGCAATTGGAATGGATTAGGTCCTGCGAATCTGAATTGGCCTTAGGAGCAAATTGTTGCCCTTGGGTACTGTGGTCTCCTCCTCCTCCTCTTCTTCGTCCTCTACAACAACAACATCATTTGAAAGATTAGAATCAACTTTGTTATCAACTATCTTACCTGTTACGAGCACGTGAATGGCCTTGGCTTCTTGGTTATTTGGATTGATCACGGTTTGGCTTGGCAATTTCCCAGGTTGTCTTTGGGTTATCTCCGCAGCTATTTGGCCTATTTGAATTTCCAATTTGGAGATGGCAGCTTGTGTAGTTTGTTGGAAATTAGATTGGTTGATTGCCATTTGCTTCACTATATCCTCCAATGATGATGATTGTTGTGGCCTTTGGAATGAAGAGGGATTGGCTTGATTCTGTGTATTCCTCCATGAAAAGTTTGGATGATTCCTCCAACCTGGATTATAACTTTGAGAGTATGGGTCATTTCTTGGACCTTGGTTGTAGGAACTTACCAACTTAGCTTGCTCTTGCACAAATTCTGGATATGCAGCCCCAAGTGGACAAGCTATGGTAGCATGATCATGAGTTTCACATATGCTACACACTTCCTTTGGAGGGTTTCTTGAGTTCAATGCAAGAAGCGCATCTAGTTTTTGTTCCAATTTTGAAATCTGCACACTAGAAGCATCATTAGAACCACTAACAACACGTTTACCTCTTGTATCAGTGTGTTGGGTCTCCATTGCTATCGCCTCAAAGAGTTCATACGTTTCTTCGGGAGTCTTGGTTTTATAAGAACCACCTGCAAAATTGGTGACAATATTACGACTAGAAGGGGTTAGTCCTTTATAAAACATACGCATTTGAAGTTTCAAAGGAATCCCATGATGAGGACATTGATTGAGCAGCGCATTGAATCTCTCCCATGCTTCACAAAACGATTCATCATCTTGTTGTGCAAATGAGAAGATCTTGTCCCTAAGCGTGTCAGTCTTTTGCGTGGAGAAGTATTTCTCCAAGAACTTCTTCTGAATGGCATCCCATGTAGTGAGTGAACCAGGCTTTAAGGAATTGAGCCAATACTTCGCCTTATCCTTCAAAGTATAAGGAAACACTCTCATTCGAAGTTGATCTTCTGTCACAGCTGTCAAGGGGAAAGAACTCACAGCAATAATAATATCCTTTATATGAGTTAATGGATCTTCATTAGGTAAACCATAAAAGGAAGGCAACATATTAAGATGAGAAGATTTAAGCTCATAGTTTCGAGCTACGGGGGGGGTAGCAAAATGCTTGAAGGAGATGCTGGAATTATTGGGATATCAAGGTCTCCCATTAACTCATTGGCAGCCATCTCCTCTTCTTCTTGGTCTGAACTTGCTTCGGAATTTGAAAGAGAAGAACCAGGGAGTTCAGTGTGAAGAGCAAGACTTGTGAATGTGGCCAGAGCTTGCTCTTTTGCAGTTGACAACTCTCTTTCTAGTCGATTCTGAATTTCAGAGATCACTCGATTGGGTTGCAACTTTGGTCTTCCTTCCAATGATCTAGAATGTCTAAATGAAGACCTCACTTGATCAATGAATGGTCTTTTAGACATAAACTACCTGAAATAGAAAAATTTGAATTAATTAGAAACACTAAAAGAATAGGGTAACCTTGGGCACATAACCAGGGAAGAACTTTCGTTCAGTCCCCGGCAACGGCGCCAAAATTTTTGTTAACTCGCAAGTGTACGGGCCAATTAGTAGTATAGCAAGACAAGTACGAGGTCGTACTCCACAAGGACTGAGAAGTTCAAATTAGTTATGTACTTAGATTACCCAATTCTAGAAACAAGAAGTTAAGTCTAAAACAGATTTTAAAGAGAGATTGATTGACTTTGTGAAAACAAATGAAACAAAACGAAATTGCAAACAAAGGCAAAGTAAACAAGTGTATCAAAGAGTGGTTTTGAGGTTGGAAACAGATTTGGAGACTAGGGCATTCGATTCACCATAACAATCCAATTCTAGGTTATAAGGATTCAAGTGACAAGTCTGATTCAGATTCAAAGATTGATTCTAGCTAAAGTATGATTAAGCCATGGTGTTTGATCCTAACCTTGTATTTCCAATTCCCTAATTAAGCCCTTATTGTCGAACTTAAATCAAGCATTAGAAATCCATTAAGCATAGAAGAATGTTTTAAACAACCAAGCATGTATCTAATCCCTATTGACGAATGTCCATACATACTCATCTTATTCATAGTTCAATTGAAACAAAAGCATAAGGTGTCTACTTTAGTTTCAACCAAAATACACAAATCTCAATGGTAGCTAGGCATTCAGATTAGCATATAAGTAGATAGGCATAATGAATAAGAGCATGAATCTTGAATCAAACTTGAAACTTGAAATTTATAAACCCAGAATATTCATGTTAGGTTACATCGAAGCCCTAGTAATGGATTTAGCTACTCATAATGGGAAAGAAACATAAACAGAAATGAGAAAGCATAATGAATGTAATAAGAATAGAAAACCCTTTTCTGAAGTTCTTGTGGTGTCCAATGCTTCTCCAAGAGCTTCTCCACGCCTAATACTTCTCCAAGCACTTCCCCACGTCTAGAAGAATGTATGAAGGTTAAGAAGGTGATTTGGGATGAGTTTGGGTGAGTGGTGATGGTTGAGAAAGAGGAAATTCGTAGGGAAATGGAAGGCAGGCTTGCAGGGACAGTTTTGGTGATTTGAGGCTGTTTAGAGTGATGGGAGTGTGTCTGGAGTGTTTGGGGAATTATGGGAGTGTGGAGGATGGTGTGGAGGAGGTCTGAAGGATGTGTGAAGGATCTGAAGGATGTGAAAGATGTGAAGGATGTGAGAGATGATGTCTTATGGAATGAATGAGGGTGGTATTTATAAGGAGAATGAAATGAGAATTCTGAATTGATTAATGCCTCCACTAACCACACTAATACATTAGAAAATCAGTTTCCCTTCTTTTCTGACTAGTGCAGCTCCCACATGCAGCTAATGGAGAACCCCACCAGAAATCACATCTCATGCATAGCTCATCATGACCAAGAAACTTCATGGGCTCACGAATTGGGCTTCCCTTAATCAACTGATGACATTGAGCCGTCCATCTTCAAGTTTAGAATGTCATCTTTCCAACCACATATCATTTGGGCCAATCCAAGTTCGGAGCAAGGAGTTAAGGCTGAAACAAATTTCTAGCTCAGTCTGCACGTTTTTGGACCATTTTGCATATTTGGGCCCCCATGGCTACCTAAAGCTCAATTAACTGAATGACAAACATAAAAGAGATTAAAAGCACAAGTTTAACTCAAAAACATAACTAAATCATATGCTAGAAGGGTACAAAATGATATACAATTATGAACCGATCACTACATCATAATATGGGGGGAGGAATCATTTGGAGAGTTTTCAGTGAAATCCGACCACTGAAACTATGCAATGCACCAACCCCTCCTTTTACGATATGAACTTCATATGAACATGAAGTGTCCAATTTCTTTGACTAAGTGATTTCAGATCGATTCCAAAACTTGGCCACATCATAATATGGTGGGAGGAGTCCTTTGGTGAGTTTTGAGTGAAATCCAACAGGAAAAACTACGCAATCCTCCAACCACTCCAATAACGCTACGAACTTCGTTTTAACTTGAAGTGTCCAATTTCTTTGACCAATTGATTTCGGATCAATCACAAAAATTGGGCAACATCATAATATGGTGGGAGTAGTCATTTGGAGAGCTTTGAATGAAATCTTCTAACCACTCCATTAGCGCTACGAAATTCATTTGAACTTGAAGAGTCCAATTCCTTTGGCCAATTGATTTCGGATAGATCCCAAAACTAGGGCGACATCATAATACGGGGGGAGGAGTCAATTGGAGAGTTTTGAGTGAAATCCAACCACTAAAACTATGCAATCCTCCAACCACTCCATTAACGATACGAACTTCATATGAACTTGAAGTGTCCAATTTCTTTGACCAATTGAATTCGGATCGAGGCCAAAACTAGGGTAACATCATAATATGGTGGGAGGAGTTCTTTGGTCTGTTTTTAGTGAAATCAAATAAGTAATACTACAAAATCTTCCAACCACTGCATTTATGGTACGAATTTCGTATGAACTTGAAGTGTCCAACTTATTTGACCAATTGATTTTGGATCGAGCCCAAAACTAGGACTACATCATAATATGGTGGGAGGAATCATTTGGAGAGTTTTCAGTGAAATCCGACCACTGAAACTATGCAATGCACCAACCACTCCTTTTACGTTATGAACTTCATATGAACATGAAGTGTCCAATTTCTTTGACTAAGTGATTTCAGATCGATTCCAAAACTTGGCCAACATCATAATATGGTGGGAGGAGTCCTTTGGTGAGTTTTGAGTGAAATCCAACAGGTAAAACTACGCAATCCTCCAACCACTCCAATAACGCTACGAACTTCGTTTTAACTTGAAGTGTCCAATTTCTTTGACCAATTGATTTCGGATCGATCCCAAAACTTGGACAACATCATAATATGGTGGGTGGAGTCATTTGGAGAGTTTTGAGCGAAATCCAATAAGTAAAACTACACAATCATCCAACCACTCCACTAACGCTACGAACTTCGTTTGAAGTTGAAGTGTCTAATTTCTTTGACTAATTGATTTCGGATCGAGCCGGAACTAGAGCAACATCATAATATGGTGGTAGGAGTCATTTGGAGAGTTTTGAGTGAAATCCGACCACTAAAACTATCCAATGAAACAACCACTCCATTTACGAGTGATTTTGTATCGATCCAAAACATGGGCAACATCACAATATGGCGGGAGGAGTCCTTTGGTGAGTTTTGAGTGAAATCCAACAAGTAAAACTACACAATCCTCCAACCACACCATTAACGCTACGAACTTTGTCGGGCGTGAAGTGTCCAATTTCTTTGACCAAGTGATTTCATATCGAGCCCAAAACTTGGGCAACATCATAATATGGTGGGACGAGTCAATTGGAGAGTTTTGGGAGAAATCCAACAAGTAAAACTACGCAATCCTCCAACCACTCCATTAACGCTACGAACTTCGTTTGAAGTTGAAGTGTCTAATTTCTTTGACAGATTGATTTTAGATCGTTCCCAAAACTTGGGCAACAGCATAAGACGGTGCGAGGAGTCATTTGAAGAATTTTGAATGAAATCCAACCACTAAACTATGCAATGCACCAACCACTCCATTTACGATACGAACTTCGTATGAACTTGAGGTGTCCAATTACTTTGACCAAGTGGTTTCGGATCGAGCCTAAAACAAGGGCAACATCATAATATGGTGAGAGAAGTCATTTGGAGCGTTTTTAGTGTAATCCAACAAGTATAACTACGGAATCCTCCAACCACTCCATTAACGCTACAAACTTTGTATGAACTTGAGGTGTCCTTTTTCTTTGACCAATTGATATCGGATTGAACCCTAAACTTGGGCATCATCATAATATGGTGAGAGGAGTCATTTAGAGAGTTTTCAGTTAAATCCATCCTCTAAAACTATACAATGCTCCAACCACTCCATTTACGATACGAACTTCGTATGAACCTGAAGTGTCCAATTTCTTTGACCAAGCGATTTCGGATCGAGCCCAAAACTATGGCAACATCATAATATGGTGGGAGGAGTCATTTGGAGAGTTTTGGTGGGAGCAATCCACTAACCACTCCATTGACACTACGTACTTCGTATGAACTTGAAGTTTCCAAGTTTAATTTCTTTGAGCCATTGATTTCGGATCGATCCCAAAACTAGGGCAACGTCATAATACGGTGGGGGACTCATTTGGAGACTTTTGAGCGAAATCCATCAAGTAAAACTACGCAATCCTCCAACCACACCATTAACGCTACAAACTTCATTTGAACTTAAAGTGTCCAATTTCTTTGACCAATTGATTTCGGATCGATCCCAAAACTTGGGCAACAACATAATATGGTGGAAGAAGTCAGTTGGAGAGTTTTGAGTGAAATCCAACCACTAAAACTATGCAATCCTCCAACCACTCCATTAACGCTATGAACTTCGTATGACCATGAATTGTCCAATTTCTTTGATCAATTGATTTTGGATCAAACCCAAAACTTGGGCAACGTCTTCATATGGTGGGAGGAGTCTTTTGGAGAGTTTTGAGTTAAATCCAACCAGTAAAACTACGCAATCCTACAACCACTCCAATAACACTACGAATTTCGTATGTACTTGAAGTGTCCAATTTCTTTGACCAATTGATTTCAGATCGAGCCCAAAACTAGGGTAAATCATCATATGGTGTTCATTTGGAGAGTTTTGAGTGAAATGCAACAAGTAAAACTTACGTAATCCTCCAACTACTCCATTAACGCTACGAACTTCATTTGAACTTGAAGTGTTCATTTTCTTTGACGAATTGATTTCGGATCAATCCAAGAACTTGGGCAACATCATAATATGGTGGGAGGAGTCATTTGGAGAGTTTTGAGTGGAATCCAACAAGTAAAACTACTAAATCCTCCAACCACTCCATTAAAGCTACGAACTTCGTATGTACTTGAAGTGTCCAATTTCTCTGGCCAATTGATATCGGATCAAAACCTAAACTTGGGCATCATCATAATATGGTGGGAGGAGTCATTTGGAGGTTTTGAGTGAAATCGAATCAGTAAAACTTTAGAATCCTCCAACCACTCCATTTATGGTACGAACTTCGTATGAACTTGAAGTGTCCAATTTCTTTGACCAATTGATTTCTGATCGAGGCGAAAACAAGGGCAACAACATAATATGGTGGGAGGAGTCATTCGGAGAGTCCTTTCTTTGACCAACAACTAAAACTATGCAATCCTCCAACCACTCCATTAACGCTTCGAACTTCGTATGAACTTGAAGAATCCAATTTCTTTGACCTATTGATTTGGGATCGAGGCCAAAACTAAGACAACATCATAATCTGGTGGGAGGAGTCCTTCGGTGAGTTTTCAGTGAAATCAAATAAGTAAAACTACAAAATCCTACAACCACAGCATTTATGATACGAACTTTGTATGAACTTGAAATGTCAAATTTCTTTGACCAACTGATTTCGGATAGAGCCCAAATCTAGGGCAACAACATAGTGTGGTGGGAGGAGTCATTTGGAGAGTGTTGAGTGAAATCCAACTGTTAACTCGCAAGTGCACGGGCCATTGGATAGTATAGCTTGTGTAAGTACGAGGTCGATCCCACGAGGATTGATGATAGATTGATTCAATTTGATTCCCTGCACAAAATAGAAATCCAAAAGAAAATAAATAAAACAAGAAAGAAAGAAAAGAAATTAACTCAAGCAAATTAGTTACCAAGTTCAATTTAGATTCACGGATTGATTCTAGCTAAAATATGATTAAGCCATGGTGTTTGGTCCTAACCTTGTATTCCTAATTCCCTAATTAGATCCTTCTTGTCGAACCTAAATTAAGCATTAGAAATCCATTAAGCATAGAAGAATGTTTTAAACAACCAAGCATGTATCTAATCCATGTTGTCGAATGTCCATACATACTCTTCCTATTCATAGTTCAATTTGAATTAATGCATGGTGTCTACTCTTAATTCAAACCAAGATAGCTAACATACAAGTTTTAATGGTGATTATTCATTCAAACAAGCATATTAACTTATAAGCATAATGAATAAGAACAAGAACTATAATTGAAACTTGGAAACTAATTAAACTTGAAAACTTAAGAAAAGAATTTCATTACAATGAAAAATAAATTACAACTAAGAAAAACTTGAAGGAAAATTTAGCAAAAGGATTTTGTTACAACAATTGAGAACTAAAAAGAAAACTAAGAGAATTTGAGGGAGAGAAGGGAGAGGAGCTCTAGAGAGATGTTTGAGAGCTCCCCCTTGGGGTGTGTTTACATGTTTGGAGAATTCACTATTTATAGGCCTAGGGAAGTATAAATCTGATTATACAATTGAATTTATTAATCACACTCACTTCACCAACTTACACCACTCAATTCACCACTAAAATGATTAGCTCATGCATGACAATGCATTGCAGTCAGCTTGTGGGCTCGATTTGGGCTTGTTCCTTCACTCTAAAAAATCTTCAAAAATATGGATCTTGAAGCTCTTTGTCTTATCTTTCCAAGCATATGCAGCCCAACTCAAGGAAAATTCGGGAAGGCCTTCAAAAGTCATTTTTGGCCCAGTAACGCAGATGCTGCCGAATTTGACCTTAAGTTGCCCAAACTTGCATAACTTCATGTAGAAGACTCGGAATCATGAACCGTAAAATGCTACAGAAACTAGACTTCCGTATCTTTCCAATGATGTATGGCTCATTATCTGGTTCTTCTTGAGCAAGTACAGTCCAATCCGTGAAGTTGACTGATCTGCAGACACCGTTTTGAGCTAACTTGACTCCAAAATGCATTAAATGAGTCCCAAGCTTATTACACTGAAACAAACACAAAATAGATTAAAAGCACAAGTTTAACTCAAAAACATAACCAAATCATAAGTTAGAAGGGTACAAAATGATATGTAATTATGCACCGATCAAATACCCCCAAACCTATATTTTGCTAGTCCTCGAGCAAAACAAAAGGAAAACAAAGATAAAAATAAATAAATAAATAAATTTATTAGACCACTTTCGTAGGTAACTCGATTGCATTGAGCATATGCAACAAGCCTTTAAACCTCTAGGCATCCCTAGTAGGAGGAGTTGTGTCTCCTGAGGGTTTAACAGATACGATACCCACAAACGTTTTACTGACTCTACAAAAAAAAACAAAGTAGTTAGAAAACAAAAACAAATACAAAAACAATATTTCCGAACATTTTCTGAAGAGAAATGACTCATGCACATGACTCAAAAGTTTTAACAATAAAAGCTCATTTTTGGACATTATTCACAATGTGGCAAAGTTCAAAACATAACATTCTCAAAGTGTAGTAGTGTGATAGCCAAATGCAACAAATTCTCCAATCTTAGTTTTCACACAATTTCAAAAATCATACAAAGCACAAATTCAACTTCAAATCTCACCAAAGTTGTTCTCTCACAAATGAATCACTTAGAAGAGGGTTACAATGCAACACTCAGTTATAAACATGAGATTAGAGTTAAACCATAAGGGAATTAACTCACAATTGAAAGATGAAGAACTTGCATTATATGATCTCAAGAAGGATGCCAAACACTTAAAAGTAGGAAAATGGATGCAATTCAATCACATGACATTTAGGATCAATTTAGGTCTTTATCATAGGTTGTAATGGGGCTAAGGGTGTAAGGTGAGTGAGAAATGAAAGGTATGGATAACACAAAGTCCAAAGAACTCATAATGTAAGAGCATAAAACAATTGTTTCCAAGACTTGAATCATCACAATGAGGATTTTTTTTTTTTTCAAAACTCCTTTTACCTCCATTTATAAGGATTCACACTCCTTTCTTTTAATTGAACAACCACTAATTTATTTTGAGGCCAATAAAGAAACCCAAAAATGAATTTTCAATCAACCACCACTTAATCACAACTTTTCTCTTTTCTTTCACCAATTGTGTATTTTTTTTTCGAAATGTAACACCTCTTCCAAAACTTAGTATGAAAAACACATCCCAATAAAAGCTCAAGAGTTCCTTAGAAAGGTAAATAATTGTTTTTCAGGCTAAGGTGAGGAAATATAATTGGTTAAATGAAAGAAAAGGTTTACATGTAGGCTCAAAATGGTTAACAATGGAAAAATCATGCTTAAGCATGCATAAGGTTAGCTTGAAAGGCACAAACGATCCAAAGAAGGCCTTAATATCATTTCTTAAATGTCATGTAATTAAATTGAATATGAATGAATGACTTTTAAGTGTTCAACCAAATCAATGAATAATGAGATCAAACAACAACTTAGATGACAAGAAAATAAGAGTATGTGTATAACACTCATGAAATGAAGCACAAGGCTCAAAAGCTCACATTATATGGTTATACAAGTTTAATTTATGCTTGATACAATTCTTTGGATCATGCAAATCCTTTAATTGGAAAATTATGAAACAAATGGCAAGTGTAAAGAAGGTTTCGAACATATCATGCTAGAACGATGCCAAAAGTTTTAAATTTTTTTAAATTTTTTTTTGAAATAAAAATAAATCCAATTTTCATTTAAGTCATGCAAACATTTATCACAATCTCATCATATGTGTTCGGAAAGTGACTCAAAATAAAAAATAAAATAAAAACAAAGCAAGACTAAAATAAAATAGAAAAACAAGAATTTTTTTAAAATTTTTATTTTAAGAACACACAATTATACAAGCAACTCTAGGATGACCAGTTAAGGGTCTCAGAAAACACAGCCAGGGGTTCCGGGAAGGTTGGAGGGGTCACAATGGTCCCGCTTAAAACCCAAACTTCTTAGACACCGAAGGTGTCGCCTAAAGAACTCCTAGACACTGCATTGACGGAGACGCTCACTGGAGTTACCAAAAGTCAACTTATATGAAAAATCTTTTTAATTTTTTTTTTTAAATTATAAAAGAAACAGAAAATTAAAATTACAAAATAATAACAATACAAGTAAAAGAGAAAGGATTGGAATACTCCCCCTTGAAGCGATTAGGTCGAGCATGGATGCATTTGGAGGTAGCTACTCCTCCCACTACTCCATACTTCCTATTCTTATGATTGAAGTTTCCTTCTCTCCTTTTTATTGAGCTATCCTAAATTGCTAAAACAAACATAAAAACTTGAAACAAAATTAAAATGATTAGGAATAAAAACTGAAATGAAAAAGGAAAAAGGAAAGTAAAACAAGTAGGGAAAGAAAATAGAACCAAACTATGCCGTCAATCCCGCAACGGCGCCAAAATTTTGTTAACTCGCAAGTGCACGGGCCATTGGATAGTATAGCTTGTGTAAGTACGAGGTCGATCCCACGAGGATTGATGATAGATTGATTCAATTTGATTCCCTGCACAAAATAGAAATCCAAAAGAAAATAAATAAAACAAGAAAGAAAGAAAAGAAATTAACTCAAGCAAATTAGTTACCAAGTTCAATTTAGATTCACGGATTGATTCTAGCTAAAATATGATTAAGCCATGGTGTTTGGTCCTAACCTTGTATTCCTAATTCCCTAATTAGATCCTTCTTGTCGAACCTAAATTAAGCATTAGAAATCCATTAAGCATAGAAGAATGTTTTAAACAACCAAGCATGTATCTAATCCATGTTGTCGAATGTCCATACATACTCTTCCTATTCATAGTTCAATTTGAATTAATGCATGGTGTCTACTCTTAATTCAAACCAAGATAGCTAACATACAAGTTTTAATGGTGATTATTCATTCAAACAAGCATATTAACTTATAAGCATAATGAATAAGAACAAGAACTATAATTGAAACTTGGAAACTAATTAAACTTGAAAACTTAAGAAAAGAATTTCATTACAATGAAAAATAAATTACAACTAAGAAAAACTTGAAGGAAAATTTAGCAAAAGGATTTTGTTACAACAATTGAGAACTAAAAAGAAAACTAAGAGAATTTGAGGGAGAGAAGGGAGAGGAGCTCTAGAGAGATGTTTGAGAGCTCCCCTTGGGGTGTGTGTTTACATGTTTGGAGAATTCACTATTTATAGGCCTAGGGGAAGTATAAATCTGATTATACAATTGAATTTATTAATCACACTCACTTCACCAACTTACACCACTCAATTCACCACTAAAATGATTAGCTCATGCATGACAATGCATTGCAGTCAGCTTGTGGGCTCGATTTGGGCTTGTTCCTTCACTCTAAAAATCTTCAAAAATATGGATCTTGAAGCTCTTTGTCTTATCTTTCCAAGCATATGCAGCCCAACTCAAGGAAAATTCGGGAAGGCCTTCAAAAGTCATTTTTGGCCCAGTAACGCAGATGCTGCCGAATTTGACCTTAAGTTGCCCAAACTTGCATAACTTCATGTAGAAGACTCGGAATCATGAACCGTAAAATGCTACAGAAACTAGACTTCCGTATCTTTCCAATGATGTATGGCTCATTATCTGGTTCTTCTTGAGCAAGTACAGTCCAATCCGTGAAGTTGACTGATCTGCAGACACCGTTTTGAGCTAACTTGACTCCAAAATGCATTAAATGAGTCCCAAGCTTATTACACTGAAACAAACACAAAATAGATTAAAAGCACAAGTTTAACTCAAAAACATAACCAAATCATAAGTTAGAAGGGTACAAAATGATATGTAATTATGCACCGATCACCAACCACTAAAACTGTGCAATGCACCAACCACCTAATTTGGAGTGTTTTGAGTGAAATCAAATAAGTAAAACTACAAATTCCTTCAACCACTCCATTTATGGTACGAACTACGTATGAACTTGAACTGTCCAATTTCTCTGACCAATTGATTTCGGATGGAGTCCAAAACAAGGGCAACAACATAATATGGTGGGAGGAGTCATTTGGAGAGTTTTGAGCGAAATCCAACAGCTAAAACTATGCAATGCACCAACCACTCCCTTTACGTTACGAACTACGCATGAACTTGAACATTTGACCAATTGATATCGGATCGAGCCCTAAACTTGGGCATCAGCAGAATATGAAGGGAGGAGTCATTTGGGAATTTTTGAGTGAAATCCGACCACTAAAACTATGCAATACACCAACCACTCCATTTACGATACGAACTTCCTAGAGGTAGGGCAACATCATAATATGGTGGGAGGAGTCATTTGGTGAGTTTTGACTGAATTCCAATCACAAGAACTATGCAATGTTCCAACCACTACATTTACGGTACAAACTTGAAGTGTCCAATTTCTTTGACCAATTGATTTCGAATCGAGCCCAAAACCTAGACAACATCATAATATGGTGGGAGGAGTCATTTGAGGAGTTTTGAGTGAAATCCAATCACTAGAACTATACAATGCACCAACCCCAACATGTACGGTACAAACTTCGTACAAACTTGAAGTGTCCAATTTCATTGATCAAGTGATTTCGTATCGAGCCCAAAACTTGGTCAACATCATAATATGGTGGGAGAAGTCATTTGGTGAGTTTTGAGTGAAATCCAATCATTAGAACTATGCATTGCTCCGACCACTCTTTTTACGCAACGAACTTCGTACGCACTTGAAGTGTCCAATTTCTTTGACCAATTGATTTCGGATCGAACCCAAACTGGGGCAACGTCATAATTTGGTGGGAGGAGTGATTTGGTGAGTTTTGAGAGAAATCGAATCACTACAAACTATTCAACGCACCAACCACAACATGTACGGCAAAAACTTCGTACGAACTTGAAGTGTCCAATTCTTTCACCAAGTGATTTCGGATCGAGCCCAAAACTTGGTCAACATCATAATTTGGAGGGAGGAGTCATTTGGTGAGTTCTGAGTGAAATTCAATGACTAGAACTATGCAATGCTCCAATCACTGCATGTACGGTACGAACTTCTTAAGAACCTGAAGTGTCCCATTTCTATGACCAATTGATTTTGGATCTGGCCCAAAACTTGGGCAACATCATAATATGGTGAGTTTTGAGTGAAATCCAATCAATAGGACTATGCAATGCACCAACCGCTCTTTTTACGGTACTAACTTCGCATTTAACGTGAAGTGTCCAATTTCTTTGACCAATTGATTTCGGATCGAGCCCAAAACTTGGGCAACATCATAATTTGGTGGGAGGTGTCATTTGGTTAGTTTTGAGTGAAATCCAATCACTAGAATTATGCAATGCTCCAACCACTCCCTGTACTGTACGAACTTTGTACGAACCTGAAGTATCCCATTTCTTTGACCAATTGATTTCGGATCATGCCCAAAACTTGGGTAACATCATAATTTGGTGGGATAAGTCATTCGGGGGGTTCTGAACGAAATCCAATCACTAGAACTATACAATCGTCCAACCACACCTTGTACGGTACGAACTTCGTACGAACCTGAAATGTCCAATTTCTACGACCAATTGATTTCGGATCGGGACCAAAACTTGGGCAACTTCAAAATATGGTGAGTTTTGAGTGAAATCCAATCAATAGAACTATGCAATGCACCAACCACTCTTTTTACGATACGAACTTCGTATGAAGTTGAAGTGTCCAATTTCTTTGACCAATTGATTTCGAATCGAGCCCAAAACTTGGACAACACCATAATTTGGTGGGAGGAGTCATTTGGTGAGTTTTGATTGAATTCCAATCACTAGAACAGTTCAATGCTCCAACCACCCCTTGTACTGTACGAACTTCGTATGAACCTAAAGTTTACCAGTTCTTTGACAAATTGATTTCAGATCAAACCCAAAACTTGGGTAACATCATAATTTGGAGGGAATAGTCATTTGGTGAGTTTTGTGTGGAATCCAATTACTAGAACTATGCAACCCTCTATAGTGTACGATACGAACTTCGTACGCACCTGAAGTGTCCCATTTCTATGACCAATTGATTTCGGATCGGGCCCAAAACTTGGGCAACATCATAATATGGTGAGTTTTGAGTTAAATCCAATCAATAGAACTATGCAATGCACCAACCACTCTTTTTACGATTCGAACTTGAAGTGTCCAATTTCTTTGACCAATTGATTTCGGATCGAGCCCAAAACTTGGGCAACATCATAATATAGTGGGAGGAGTCATTTGGTGAGTTGAGTGAAATCCAATCACTAGAACTATGCAATGCACCAATCACACCATTTACGTAATGAACTTCGTACAAACTTGAAGTGTCCAATTTCTTTGGCCAAATGATTTCGGATCGAGCCCAAAATTTGGTCAACATTATAATTTGGTGGGAGGAGTCATTTGGTGAGTTTTGAGTGAAATCCAATCAATAGAACTATGCAATGCACCAACCACTCTTTTTACGGTACGAACATTGTACGAACTTGAAGTGTCCAGCTTCTTTGACCATTTGATTTCGGATCGAGCCCAAAACTCGGGCAACATCTTAATTTGGTGGGAGGAGTCATTTGGTGAGTTTTGAGTTAAATCCAATCACTAGAACTATGCAATCCTCCAACCACTCCATGTACGGTATGAAATTGAAGTGTCCAATTTCTTTGACCAATTGATTTCGGATCGATCCCAAAACTTGGGCAACATATGGTTGGAGGAGTCATTTGAACTTTGGAATTCATGTCGGACCCTATGCGTGTCCGACACCTTTCGGGTGCCAGGCACAATTGACCAAACTGGTCGTTTAACCCAAAACTCAAAATAAAATTCTTGTTTAGGTTCGACTTCTACCGAAAATTCGGCAGAGTCTCCTCTATAATTTGCTCGTTCCCCCAAATTATTTTCAACTGTAAAAAACATAGTTTATTACTTCTCAATCGTTCATCAACAAAACTTGCCATTTACTAATCCAAAGGATTCCTAACCAAACGTTTATTAAATAGATTACAAATCCAACTCCTGAAATATCCTGTTCCGTGGCTGCACCTGGATTAACTTAGGTTGCCTACGTACCCCGTCTAAGGAATCAAGCCACACGTAGTTCTTTATAATAAAACGAAACACAATCTAAAACTTTTAAATCAGCCATACATTCTAACAAACCCATAAAATATTGCCAAGTTATAATTTAGCAATTACCAATCTCATAATTCCAAAAGGAACCAAGTTTCAAATCAAACTTTTCATTTACTTGGAATCATACCTGTAACCAATCTGCAAAAGCATATTCTACTGTCTCCCACCAAGGGGCATATATATATAGTAAAACCGAAGGCAACCAGGGAGGGGGAAACTAGCTAACCACCTCTGTAGTGCAATCGGGCAGGTGGCTAGGGATCTTGGTCAACCCTGTGCAGAAAAATGAAGCAGGGTGACAAATTATATCCTGTAAATTGTACCAGTATATCTATGATGCACTAATTTCCTCATATTTCCCATTTCCACATAGTAGAATTCAGGGAGATATATTCCACCTAAGAATGCAGAAAATCTATCAATTCCATTTATAAACCGTCAATTCCCCTAGCAGGATCAGGAGACACAAAGTCAGCCCGAAATGCAATTCCTCGCACCGCACGATTCGGGCATCCCCGGAACTCGTGGGGCGTTAACATGCATAATTAACTTTTCTGAAGGCCACACCTTGTCTGAAGACATTTAAATATCCGAGGCAACCCTTACATATTCCATAGGCAACAAATCAATCCGAAGGCAACCAGTTCAGTCTCAAATCGAATTAACCAATATATACCAATACGCATATAATCACATCATTAATTAAATCCTTTCCTGAATACGTTATAAATTATTTCTCAACTTATTTCTCAAACCATTCTTAACCTTTCCAAGCTAATCACATTATAAACATGCATAAGTGATTTAGATCACTTCAAACCAAACTGAAACCTTGGAAGTAAAAACCAAATTAAAATATCCATTCCATTGCATAACCCCATTTTCTCTGTAATCAAAGTATCCGCTTAACAATCTGTAAAACCTTCATCACATGCCTTCTTTATTGTAATCTAATTAAGGAACCTATATCCATTCCATTGCATAACCAAAACAAAATGGAAGAAATTGTGTCTATCTAACCATATGCAAGCATTAACAGAATTGAGCGTAGAAAATCTGACACCTTGAGTCCAACACGTATATAATCTAGGAACCAAATTTAATCAAAGACTTCGAATTCTAACATCTCTTAAAGGGAAAACCCAAAGGAATATCATGTTAAATTCTAACCCCACATCCCAAGGCTATACCAATTGAATCAATCTCAATATAAGAACTCAACAAAGATATACTTTAACCTCAAAAAGGAATAAGACTCAACATATGAACTCAAACAAAAAAATATACACAACCATACTTGCAGTATTACAAAAGCAAATAGGAAACTAACAATACAAATGTAAAATTAATTGTTTAACATACAATAGAATTAACAACCACAAATTGAAACATGCACAAATAAATAGAAAACAATTAGCTTCAGACCCAAGTAACACTATAATAGATTCAGGAAACAAGCCAAGAAGTTGGAATCTAAATCTCACCGTTCTACCATCGATGGTGTACATATTCTGAAGAACCTCATCAAGAGCAGCAAGATCTACAAAAAAAAACCCACAAACCCAAAACGTCATGAAATCCCACCAATAAAAGCTTGCATTGATTTGAATTCATGTGGGTTTCCTCTCCCTCTCCCTCTCACTACCTAAGCGAGTGAATAATTTCATCTTTATTTACTTTAGATTTTGGATTTTAAGAAGGGAGGAGAAAGGGTTTGTGGCTAACTAGAGAGAGAGAGAGAGAGAGAGAGATGGGAGGGCAAAGGAAGAAAGGGGGATTAAAAATCTGCCCGATTACTGTAGCTTTTTCACTGCAGCGGTGCACAGTAGCATTTCACTGTAGATACAATGCAAAATCTGATTTTAATTTATTTTAATTAATTAAATTAATTAATTTACCATTTACCATTTCACTTTATTTATTTACTTTTTCTTTATTTACCATTTACGATACGAACTTCGTATGAACATGAAGTTTCCAATTTCTTTGACCAAGTGATTTCGGATTGACCACTGAACTTGGGCATCAACATAATATGGTGAGAGGTGTCATTTGGAGGGATTTGGGTGAAATACAAGCACTAAAACTACGCAATGCACAAACCACTCCATTTACGAAACAAAACTTCGTATGAAGTTGAAGTGTCCAATTTCTCTAACCAATTCATTTCGGATCGAGCCATAAACTTGGGCATCAACATAATATGGTGGGAGTCATTTGGAGAGTTTTGAGTGAAATTCAACCTCTAAAATTACGCAATGCAACAACCACTGCATTAACGCTACGAATTTCGTTTGAACTTGAAGTGTCCAATTTCTTTGACCAATTGATTTCGGATCGAGCCCAACGCTAGGACAGCATCATAATATAGTGGGAGAAGTCATTTGGTGAGTTTTGAGTGAAATCCAACAACTAAAACTATGCAATGTACCAACCACTCCATTTACGATACGAAATTCGTATGAACTTGAACTGTCCAATTTCTTTGACCAATTGATTTCGGATAGAGCCCTAAACATGGGTATCATCATAATATGGTGGGAGGAGTCATTTGGAGTGTTTTGAGTGAAATCCAACAAATAAACTATGCAATGTAACAACCACTCCATTTACGATACGAACTTCGTATGAACTTGAACTGTCCAATTTCTTTGACCAATTAAGCGGATCGACCCTAAACTTGGGAATCATCATAATATGGTGGGAGGAGTCGGTTGGAGAGTTTTGAGCGAAATCAGACCACTAAAACTATGCAATGCCCCAAGCACTCCATTTATGATACGAACTTCGTATGAACTTGAAGTGGCCAATTTCTTTGACCAAGTGATTTCGGATCGTGCTCAAAACTAGGGCAACATCATATTATGGTGCGAGGAGTCATTTGGAGAGTTTTGAGGGAAATCGAACTACTAAAACTATGCAATGCACCAACCACTCCATTTACGTTACGAACTACGCATGAATTTGAACTTTTGACCAATTGATATCGGATCGAGCCCTAAACTTGGGCATCAGCATAATATGGAGGGAGGAGTCATTTGGAGAGTTTTGAGTAGTTCGACCACTCCATTAATGCTACGAACTTCATATGAACTTGAAGTGTCCAATTTCTTTGACAAATTGATTTCGGATTGACCCCTGAACTTGGGCATCATCATAATATGGAGGGAGATGTCATTTGGAGGATTTGGGTGAAATCCAAGCACTAAAACTACGTAATGTGCAAACCACTCCATTTACGATACAAACTTCGTATGAACTTGAAGTGTCCAATTTCTTTGACCAATTCATTTCAGATCGAACCCTAAACTTAGGCATCATCATAATACGGTGGGAGAAGTCATTTGGAGAGTTTTGAGTGAAATTCAACCACTAAAACTATGCAATGCACCAACCACTAAAACTGCAGTGTCCAATTTTTTTGACCAATTGATTTCGGATCGAGCCCAAGGCTAGGGCAGCACCATAATATGGTGGGAGAAGTCATTTGGTGAGTTTTGAGTGAAATCCAACAGCTAAAACTATGCAATGCACCAACCACTTCATTTACGATACGAACTTCGTATGAACTTTTTACTGTCCAATTTCTTTGACCAATTGATTTCGGATCGAGCCCTAAACATGGGCATCCAATTTCTTTGAGCAATTGATTTCGGATCGAGCCCTAAACATGGGCATCATCATAATATGGTGGGAGGAGTCATTTGGAGTGTTTTGGGTGAAATCAAACCACAAAAACTATGCAATGCACCAACCACTCTATTTACGATACGAACTTCGTATGAACTTGAAGTGTCCAATTTCTTTGACCAATTGATATCAAATCGAGCCCAAAGATTGGGCAACGTCATAATATGGTGGGAGGAGTCATTTAGAGAGTTTTGAGTGAAATCCAACAAGTAAAAGTACGCAATCCGCCAACCACTCCCTTAACGCAACGAACTCCGTATGAACTTGAAGTGTCCAATTTCTTTGACCAATTGATTTCGGATTGACCCCTGAACTTGGGCATCATCATAGTATGGTGGGAGTTGTCATTTGGAGGGTTTGGAGTAAAATCTAACCACTAAAACTATGCATGCACCAACCACTCCATTTACGATACGAACTTCGTATGAACTTGAAGTGTCCAATTTCTTTGACCAATTGATATCGGATCGAGCCCTAAACTTTTGCATCATCATAATATGGAGGGCGGAGTCATTCGGAGAGTTTTGGGTGAAATCCGACAACTAAAACTATGCAGTGCACCAACCAGTCCATTTATGATACGAACTTCGTATGAACTTGAAGTGTCCAATTTCTTTGACCAAGTGATTTCAGATCGAGCCCAAACCTAGGGCAACATCATAATATGGTGGGAGGAGTCATTTGGAGAGTTTTGAGTGAAATCCAACCACTAGAACTATGCAATGCACCAACCACTAGATTTACGATACGCACTTCGTATGAACTTGAATTGTCCAATTTCTTTGACAAATTGATATCGGATCGAGCCTTAAACTTGGGAATCATCATAATATGGTGGGAGGAGTCGGTTGGAGAGTTTTGAGCGAAATCAGACCACTAAAACTATGCAATGCCCCAAGCACTACATTTATGATACGAACTTCGTATGAACTTGAAGTGGCCAATTTCTTTGACCAAGTGATTTCGGATCGAGCTCTAAACTAGGGCAACATCATATTATGGTGCGAGGAGTCATTTGGAGTGTTTTGAGGGAAATTGAACTACTAAAACTATGCAATGCACCAACCACTACATTTACGTTACGAACTACGCATGAACTTGAACTTTTTACCAATTGATATCGGATTGAGCCCTAAACTTGGGCATCAGCATAATATGGGGGGAGGAGTCATTTGGAGATTTTTTAGTGAAATCCGACCATTAAAACTATGCAATACACCAACCACTCCATTTACGATACGAACTTCATATGGACTTGAAGTGTCCAATTTCTTTGACCAAGTGATTTCGGATCGAGCCTAGAGGTATGGAAACATCATAATATGGTGGGAGGAGTCATTTGGAGAGTTTTGAGTGAAATTCAACAAGTAAAACTACGCAATCCTTCAACCACTCCAATAACTCTACGAACTTCATATGAACTTGAAGTGTCCAATTTCTTTGACGACTTGATTTCGGATTGATCCTTGAACTTGGGCATCATCATAATATGGTGGGAGGTGTCATTTGGAGGGATTTGGGTGAAATCCAAGCACTAAAACTACGCAATGCGCAAACCACTACATTTACGATACGAACTTCGTATGAACTTGAAGTGTCCAATTTCTTTGACCGATTCATTTCGGATCGAGCCCTAAACTTAGGCATCATCATAATATGGTGGGAGGAGTCATTTGGAGAGTTTTGAGTGAAATCCAACCACTAAGACTATGCAATGCACCAACCACTACATTTACGATACGCACTTCGTATGAACTTGAAGTGTCCAATTTCTTTGACCAATTGATATCGGATCGAGCCATAAACTTGGGCATCAGCATAATATGGAGGGAGGAGTCATTTGGAGAATTTTGAGTGAAATCTGACCACTAAAACTATGCCATACACTTACCACTCCATTTACGATACGAACTTCATATGAACTTGAAGTGTCCAATTTCTTTGACCAAGTGACTTCGGATCGAGCCTAGAGATCGGGCAACATCATACTATGGGGGGAGGAGTCATTTGGAGAGTTTGGAGTGAAATTCAACAAGTAAAACTACGCAATCCATCAACCACTCCATTAACGTTACGAACTTCGTATGAACTTGAAGTGTCCACTTTCTTTGACCAATTGATTTCGGATTGACCCCTGAACTTGGGCATCATCATAATATGTTGGGAGGTGTCATTTGGAGGCTTTTGAGTTAAATCCAACCCCTAAAACTATGCAATGCACCAACCACTCCATTTACGACACGAACTTCTTATGAACTTGAAGTGTCCAATTTCCTTGACCAATTGATATCGGATCGAGCCCAAAACTTGCATCATCATAATACGGAGGTTGGAGTCGTTTGGAGAGTTTTGAGTGAAATCCGACCACTAAAACTGTGCAATACTCCAACCACTCCATTTACGTTTCGAACTTCGTACGAACTTGAAGTGTCCAATTTCTTTGACCAAGTGATTTTAGATCGAGCCCTAAACTTGGGCATCATCATAATATGGAGGGAGGAGTCATTTGGTGAGTTTTGAGTGAAATCCGACCACTAAAACTGTGCAATACTCCAACTACTCCATTTACGTTACGAATTTCGTATGAACTTGAAGTGTCCAATTGCTTTGACCAAGCTATTTTAGATCGAGCCCAAAACTAGGGCAACATCATAATATGGTGGGAGGAATCATTTGGAGAGTTTTGAGTGAAATCCAACCAATAAACTATGCAATGCACCAACCACTACATTTACGATACGAATTTCGTATGAACTTGAAGTGTCCAGTTTCTTAAACCAATTAATATAGGATCGAGCCCTCAACTTGGGCATCCTCATAATATGGTGGGGGGAGTCGTTTGGAGAGTTTTGAGTGAAATCCGAACACGAAAACTATGCAATGCACCAACCACTCCATTTACGATACAAACTTCTTATGAACTTGAAGTGTCCAATTTCTTTGACCAAGTGATTTCGAAACGAGCCCAAAACTAGGGCAACATCATAATTTGGCAGAGGAGTCATTTGGAGAGTTTTGAGTGAAATCCAACAAGTAAAACTACGCAATCCTCCAACCACTCCATTGACGCTACGAACTTCGAATGAACTTGAAGTGTCCAATTTCTTTGACCAATTCATTTCGGATCGAGCCCAAAACAATGGCAACATCATAATATGGTGGGAGGAGTCATTTGGAGAGTTTTGAGTGAAATCAAACCACTAAAAAAATGCAATGCAACAACCACTCCATTTACTATACGAACTTCGTATGAACTTGAAGTGTCCAATTTCTTTAACCAATTGATTTCAGATCGAGCCCTAAACTTGGGAAACATCATAGTACGGTGGGAGGGGTCATTTGGAGAGTTTTGAGCAAAATCCGACCACTAAACAATGCTATGCACCAACCACTCCATTTACGATATGAACTTCTTATGAACTTGAAGTGTCCAATTTCGTTGACCAATTGATATCGGATCGAGCCCTAAACTGGGGCATCATCAGAATATGGAGGGCGAAGTCATTTGTAGAGTTTTGAGTGAAATTCTACCACTAAAACTATAAAGTGCACCAACCACTCCATTTATGATACGAACTTCAAATGAACTTGAAGTGTCCAATTTCTTTGACCAACTGATTTCGGATCGAGTCCAAAACTAGGGCAACTTCAAAATATGGTGGGAGGAGTCCTTTTGTGATTTTTGAGTGAAATCAAATATGTAAAACTAAAAAATCCTCCAACCACTGCATTTATGGTATGAACTTCGTATGAACTTGTAGTGTCTAATTTCTATGACCAATTTATTTCGGATCAAGCTCAAAACTAGGGTAACATTATAATATGGTGGGATTAGTCATTTGTAGAGTTTTGAGTGAAATCCGACCACTAAAACTATGCAATGCACCAACCACTCCATTTTCGATACGAACTTCGTATGTACTTGAAGTGTCCAGTTTGTTTGACCAAGTGTGTAAGACCCGTGAGCTTGGGGAAGCAAGAACGCTGAGCGAGCCAGATCTCTCGGTGAGGGAAATGTGAAGTGTCTTATATGTGTGGGCACTTCGCCTCCAAGCACGAGTCCTTTTGGGAGCTCACTGGCTTCGTATTCATTTTAACTTTGATGTTAATCGAGTTGGGGCTACAACAATCCTAGGATGGGCGACCCAATGAGAAGTTGCTCGTGAGTTCCCAAAAATAAAACCGTGAGGGCGGGGCCCAAAGCAGACAATATTGTGCAAGGAGAGTCGGGTCGTGACATAATGGTATCAAAGCTGGACGTCGACCGGAAGTGTGCCAGTGAGGACGCTGGGCCCCAAGGGGGGTGGATTGTAAGACCCGTGAGCTTTTGGAAGCAAGAACAGTGAGCAATCCCACATCGCTCGAGCAATCCCACATCGCACGAGATCTTTTGGGAGCTCACTGCTTCGGATTATTTGGAACTCTGAAGTTAAGCGAGTTAGGAATAGAGCAATCCTAGGATGAGTGACCCACTGGGAAGTTGCTTGTGAGTTCCCAGAAACATAACTGTGAGGGAGGGGCCCAAAGCGGACAATATCATGCTAGGAGAGTCGGGTCGTGACATAATGGTATCAGAGCTGGACCCCGATCAGAAATGTGCCAGAGAGGACGCTGGGCCCCAAGAGGGATGGATTGTAAGACCCGTGAGCTTGGGGAAATCCATTTTGTTGGTTCTATAAGTGGTTTTATCTGCAATTTTCCGTAGGCCATGGTAAACAATAAACATTAAGAAAATTATTTCAAAAAACATATTTCACATTCAAAGTTGTGTGAAAATAACGTTATTTGAACATTATTTCTTCTGCAAAGAAGTAGCTGAAAGAAAATTTGGTCAGTAATACTAGCACCCAAAACAATGTATACCTATGTAGTAAGAAAGAAATTACATTAGGGCACAATAAATAAAGGAACAAGGAACCTGATAAGAATTTATAATAGGGTTTGGTATACATACTTCAACACTGAAAGTTGGCCTTCTTGCATCCCACGCCCAATATATAATCTAGGCTACGTGATCAGGAAAAAAAAAATCAATATATCCACAATGGCCAAAACCAAAAGTGAAATTTTCAGGTGCATTAGATAAACCATATATATAGTCAATCCAAAATTAGGCATATATAGCAACATTTCTTCATTGATTATGAGCACGGTATTTACCTCCAAAACAAATCTTTTAGAATGCATTTTTGGCATATAATTTTGACTATGCCACTCTTTGAAGATTGTAACTTTCATATTTTCAAGAAGAAATAAGTTAACTCAGATCGTTGTCTTTAATGTCATCAGTTCATAACCAGTAGTGTTATTAAATTTTTACAGAGAACTGAAAAAAAAAAGTATGACTGAGAAATAAATGTTAAAAGTAATCATTGCAAGATCTGATTCTAAATAATCAAAACTTTCTTCAAAGATTGTTCCAGAAGTAAAATCAAGTGGAAAACTACATCATAAACCTACCTGTGTCCACCAAGACAAAATGGTGCATATCCGGTGATTTGAGATCTCGATGTATTTGAGAACACAAGGAACCAAAAATAATATCATCTCAACTGCGTTAGTAATCAAATAAATTGCAACTGCAATCATATAGGAAGAGAAACACCACTCTTGAAGCCCGCTTCCATATCGTGTGGGATAACAGGTATATTCATAATATACAGGAAGAGTAGTCCATATTACTACAACAACTAGCTTCATAACATGTTTTAATTTTTCAGAGAACTCCATCATTTGTCTGGCTTTCCATGTAAAGGCAGTGTCGAGTATTGCTGCAATCACAACGAATTTGAAATTTATGAGCATCCCATTTATAGAAACCCTTATTACCGTAACGAAATTAACAATATTTGCTCCAATAAACCCCAGATGATCTGATTAGTGATAACTTGCCAAGTAGTTTGGTTTCCATACAGGCTTTTTGCATATTTAAAACTGACAGGACCCGACCCTAATTCCGCTTTGGAATCCGGGTCAAGCCCTCTCCGTGTCCGACATCTGTCGAGTGTCGGACACACTTGACCATTTTGCCCTTTAGTGAAAGAAATCAATAGAAATTCAATTTCACGGTTTGACTTCTGCCGAAATTTCGGCAGAGTCTCCCCCGTAAATGGCTCAGTTCCCAAATTAATTACACCTGCGAAAGCACAATTTTTAATTCCACAAACTTCAGCAAGCACAAGTTAAGTTCACACACCAACAGAAATTAAAAAAGTACGGCCTCAGGCCTCACAAAAGTTTGGGCAAGTTCAGAGCTTCTAGAGTAATTAATTACAAAGTTCTTCGGGTCGTAGACCCTACACGAGTTTTAGGAGAGCAGTGGTGGTGAAGACGGGCCGGTGGTGGTGCTCAGCTACGACCTACAGCCTGGGGGCGTAAAACATTTGAAAAAGTGAGTGGACCGAAAATAAGTTTTAGAAAATGGTAAACAACTAATTAGCCCCACTGTTAAAGCATTGAAAAACAATTCCATAGTTAAAAAGAGTAAAACAAGGCATGCATAAATAAATAGGATAATCAAGTTCACCAAAACCAGATATTCATAAAAAGATTTATTATCAAATCAAACTTTCTAAAATCCACCTAGGTGTACCCTTTATGTATCCGTCAATTCCAATCCTCGTAAGACTCGGTGACACAAAGTCGGTCCGAGCCACGTCCTCGCAAAACTTAGGAGACACAAAGTCAACCTAAGCCGCGTCCTCGCTAGACTCGGAAAACACAAAGTTTACCCGAGCTGCGTCCTCGCTCCGCACGGTCCGAGCGTCCTCGAGACTCGTGGGGCGTGAGTCATGTGCGCAGACTTTAACCGAAGGCAGCAGTAGGTCCGTAGGCAGCATTATAATTCCGAAGGCAACATCAATAGGGTACCTAGAGTGGTTTGAAACCTTTCATAGTCTTATAACTCAAAAACAAGTCTTTCCTCAAGTCATTCTAAAATCCATATCTGATAATCATGAAACTCATTCTAAAATTCCGTCAGAGGCTCAGAAATCAAATTATAGAGAATATTCAGTAAATTCAATTAATCTCTACTATGCAAATCATAAATAATATTTGGAAATCAATAATTCCACAAAAGCATTAAATAAGCATTCATGTAATAAAAACATTTATAAAAATCAGAGGTCCACTCACTGTTGATCCGAGCTAGCCTGACCCTTAGAAGGGCCTTCCTGCAACTCCGCCGAAGCTTGAGTACCTAATTACGAAAATTAAACCATTTATTAATTAACCATAGCTCGGCATAGTAATTTAAAGAAATTCCCGACCCCCCGGGCCTAAAGTGTTCAATTGTGATTAGAAAGGTTTCCCGGGCCCACTTGATTCTAATTTAAGCCGTTTAATTAACTTGGAAATCCCCGGGATTAAATATTTGATTAAATCCTTAGTTTGGTTCCACCCGGGCATTCAAGGGGTTCCCGAACTCCAAACGACGATCCGTAAGTTTCTGTAGGTTTCTACGATCCTCAATTACTTAACTTCCAAGTTTCAATACGATCCAACAGTTAGAACTTAACGAACCCAAGTTAACCCTAGTTAAATCTAACCGGTAACATTGGTTCTTCGCTCAAACGATTTCCAAAAATTCGTTCGGGAGACTACGGGAGGCATTTTGGCACGAAGAACCGCCGCCACCACCTGGCCCACGCGCCGCCACACGCTCGGCCAGGTTGGGTGGCTTAAGCAATTTTTCCGGCGACGGAAAATCCTCGATTCAACCTACAATCTATATACCCAAGTGATCAGTGAGTGGTGGGGAGTATTTTGGCATTGAGAACCGGCCAAGAACCGGCCGGAATCACGCGGAAATTCGAACCCGATCGAGCAAAACCTAGGTTTTTGATTTCTTCTTAAACCTCAAAATCAACCCGAAACAAACCCAAAACAAGTTAGAGCTCGTTGATTAGGTTCAGAAACTCACCTTGGCCGATCGATTTGGTGGCCGGAATGGAGCAATCGACGGCGAGAAGCTCCGGTTGAATTTCGAGTTCGCAGAGGCGATCCGAGGTGGTTTCGGCGAAACCAAAGACAGGGATGACACGAGGAGGACGAGGGAGGCTTCGGGCGTGATCTGGCGGGTTGGGGCGGGTTTTGCACGCGCTGGCCGATTGGCCAGCTGGGTTTTAATTTTTACCCCTTTTCGAAAATTACCAAAATGCCCCTACCGTTTTTAGACCTCTAAACGTTCGTTCGGGCTCGGAATCGGGTGTTCCGCACGTCCACGGACTCGTTTCGACGAGCCGGACGCAACGGTACACCCCGTTCCACCAAATTCTTTCCCGATCTTAAAGTCAAATTTTAATTCCCTTAAATTAACCGGGGTAAAATCGTCATTCGCCTTAATATTTTAATATTTAACTCTTAAATTGGGATCGGGTTGTTACAAAAACCGCTAAAATGGAGCAAATATTGCTTTAGTTGAATAAAAAAATCATAAAATCAGTGTGTGCCCAAATGTTAAGATGTATCCGCTCCAGAGGACTGAATGCATTACCATATATCGTCGCTCCAAAACTCTGAAAAATCTCAACTTTGGAAATTTCATAGCCTATAAAGCTAAAGGTATATTATAAATCAACCCACGAATACAAAAAAGGTTAAACAAAACAGTAACCAGACATACCTTGATAAAATCTTGGTCTCCAATCAAACAAATTTTAGGATAAAATCTTGAACATACCCAATTGAACCCAAATTGAACCACCAATGTCAAACACAACTGAACCTTCCGAAAAATCATCCACCATTGACCATGGCTCAATGCAACCAGATGGAGATTTATGACTTCGAAGGAGATGAAGATCTGTGACTTCAAAGGGGAATATAAGAGAGAAAATGAGAAGGAATTAGACAAAGGTTGGGAGCGGGAGATAGAAAAGGAGAGAAAATGAGAGGGAATCAAACAAAGGTAGGAGGAGACAGAAAAGGAGAGAGGGAGAGGGTTTTTAGAAAGTAGCGGGGGAACTAAATTTCTGTGAAAAACAAGAGCGCAAAAATTTGGGGTACATCTATGACGCACAATATGCATCGTGGTATGAATATTTCATGACGTGTCGAAGATTTCATTAAATGTTTTTACACCTATTTCTTCGTATGAACTTGAAGTGACCAATTTCTTTGACAAATTGATTACGGAGCGAGCCCAAAGCTAGGGTAACATCATAATATGGTGGGAGGAGTCATTTGGAGGGTTTTGAATGAAATCCAACCAATAAAACTATGCAATGCACCAACCACTCCATTAACGCTACGAACTTTGAATGAACTTGAAGTGTCTAATTTCTTTGACCAATTAATTTCGGATTGAGCCCTAAAGTTGGGCCTCATCATAATATGGTGGGAGGAGTCATTTGGAGAGTTTTGAGTGAAATCCAACCACTAAAACTATGCAATGCGCCAACCACTCCATTTACGATACGAAATTCGTATGAACTTGAAGTGTCCAATTTCTTGGACCAATTGATTTCGGATCGAGCCCAAAACTAGTGCTATATCATAATATGGTGGGAGGACTCCTTTGGAGAGTTTTGAGTGAAATCAAATAAGTAAAAGTACAAAATCCTACAACCACTCTGTTTATGGTACGAACTTCGTAGGAACTTGAAGTATCCAATTTCGTTGAACAATTGACTTCGGATAGAGCCCAAAACAAGGTTAACATCATAATATGGTTGGAGGAGTCATTTGGAGAGTTTTGAGTGAAATCCAACAAGTAAAACTACGCAATCCTCCAACCACTCCATTAATGCTACGAACTTTGTACGAACTTGAAGTGTCAATTTCTTTGACCAATTGATTTCAGATCGATCCCAAAACTTGGGAAACATCATAATATGGTGGGAGGAGTCCTTTGTTGAATTTTGAGTGAAATCAAATAAATAAAACTACAAAATCCTCTAACCACTCCATTTATGGTACGAACTTCGTATGAACTTGAAGTTTCCAATTTCTTTGACCAATTGATTTCGGATTGAGCCCAAAACTAGGGCAACAGCAAAATATGGTGGGAGGAGTTATTGGAGAGTTTTGAGTGAAATCCAGCAAGTAAAACTACGCAATCCTCCAACCACTCCATTAACGCTACGAACTTCGTATGAACTTCAAGTTTGTAAATTTCTTTGACCAATTGATGTCGGATCGATCCCAAAACTTGGGCAACATCATAATATGGTGGGAGGAGTCCTTTGGCGAGTTTTGAGTGAAATCCAACCACTAAAACTAGGGAATGCAACAATCAGTCCATTTACGATACGAACTTCGTATGAAATTGAAGTGTCGAATTTCTTTGACCAATTGATTTTGGATGGAGCCCAAAACTTGGCATCAACGTAGTATGGCGGGAGGAGTCATTTGGAGTGTTTTGAGTGAAATTCAACCACTAAGACTATACAATGCACCAACCACTCCATTTACGATACGAACTTCGTATGAAGTTGAAGTACCCAATTTCTTTGACCAAGTGATTTTGGATGGAGCCCAAAACTAGGGCAACATCATAATATGGTGGGAAGAGTCATTTGGAGAGTTTTGAGTGAAATTCAACAGCAATCCTCCAACCACTCCATTAACGCTACGAACTTCGTTTGAAGTCGAAGTGTCCAATTTCTTTGACCAATTGATTTCGGATCGAACCCAAAACGTGGGCAACATCATAATATGGTGGGAGGTATCCTTTGGTGAGTTTTGAGTGAAATCCAACAAGTAAAACTGCACAATCGTCCAACCACTCCATTAACGCTACGAACTTCGTATGAACTTGAAGTGTCCAATTTCTTTAACCAATTGATTTCTGATGGAGCCCTACACTTGGGCAACATCATAATATGGTGGGATTAGTCATTTGGAGAGTTTTGAGTGAAATCAAATAAGTAAAATTGCAAAATCCTCCAACCACTCCATTTATGGTACGAACTTCGTATGAACTTCAAGTGTCCAATTTCTTAGACCAATTGATTTCGGATCGATCCCAAAGCTTGGGCAACATCATAATATGGTGGGATTAGTGATTTGCACAGGTTTGAGTGAAATCAAACAAGTAAAACTACGCAATCGTCCAACCACTCCATTAACGCTGCGACTTCGTATGAACTTGAAGTGTCAATTTCTTTGACCAAAACTGGGGCAACATCATAATATAGTGGCAGGAGTCATTTGGAGAGTTTTGAATGAAATCCAACCACTAAGATCATACAATCCACCAACCACTCCATTTACGATACGAACTTCGTATGAAGTTGAAGTACCCAATTTCTTTGACCAAGTTATTTTGGATGGAGCCCAAAACTGGGGCAACATCATAATATGGTGGGAGGAGTCATTTGGAGAGTTTTGAGTGAAATTCAACAAGTAAAACTATGCAATCGTCCAACCACTCCATTAACGCTACAAACTTCGTATGAAGTCGAATTGTCCAATTTCTTTGACCAATTGATTTAGGATCGAACCCAAAACTTGGGCAACATCATAATATGGTGGGAGGAGTCATTTGGAGAGTTTTGAGTGAAATCCAACAAGTAAAACTTTCCAATCATTCAACCACTCCATTAAAGCTACGAACTTCATATGAACTTGAAGTGTCCGATGTCTTTGACCAATTGATATCGGATTGAGCCCTAAATTTGAGCATCAACATATTATGGTGGGAGTATTCATTTAGAGAGTTTTGAGTGAAATCCAACCACTAAAACTTTGCAATGCACCAACCACTACATTTATCAAACAAACTTCGTATGAATTGGAATTGTCCAATTTCTTTGACCAATTGACTTCAGATCGAGCCCTAAACTTGGGCATCATCACAGTATGGTAGGAAGAGTCATTTGGAAAGTTTTGAGCAAAATCCAATCACTAAAACTTTGCAATGCACCAACCAATCCAATTACGATACGGACTTCGTATGAACTTGAAATGTCCAATTTCTTTGACCAAGTGATTTCAGATCGAGCCCAAAACTTGGGCAACATCATAATGTGGTGGGAGGAGTCCTTTGGTGAGTTTTTAGTGAAATTAAATAAGTAAAACTACAAAATCATCCAACCACTCCATTTATGGTACGAACTTCGTTTGAACTTGAACTGTCCAATTTCTTTGACCAATTGATATCGGATAGAGCTCTAAACTTGGGCATCATGATAATATGGTGGGAAGAGTCATTTGGAGAATTTTGTGTGAAATCCAACCACTAAAACTATGCAATGCACCAACCACTCCATTTACGATACGAATTTCGTATGAACTTGACATGTCCAATTTCTTTGACCAAGTGATTTCAGATAGAGCCCAAAACTAGTGCAACATCATAATGTGGTGGGAGGAGTTCTTTGGAGAGTTTTGAGTGAAATCCAATAAGTAATACAACGCAATCCTCCAACCAGTCCATTAACGCTACGAACATCGTATGAACTTGAAGTATCCAATTTCTTTGACAAATTGATTTAAGATCGATACCAAAACAAGGGCAACATCATAATATGGTGCAAGGAGTCCTTTGGTGAGTTTTGAGTGAAATCAAATAAGTAAGACTACAAAATCCTCCAACCACTCCATTTATGGTACGAACTTCATATGAACTTGAAGTGTCCAATTTCTTTGACCAATTGATTTCGGATCGAGCCCAAAAGTAGGGCAACATCATAATATGGTGGGAAGATTGGTTTGGAGAGTTTGTAGTGAAATCCAACAAGTAAAACTATGCAATCTTCCAACCACTCCTTTTATGGTACGAACTTCATATGAAATTGAAGTGTCCAATTTCTTTGACCAATTGATTTCGGATCGATCGCAAAACTTGGGCAACATCATAATGTGGTGGGCGGAGTCCTTTGGTGAGTTTTGAGTGAATTCCAACAAGTAAAACTGCGCAATCCTCCAACCACACCATGAACGCTACGAACTTCGTATGAACTTGAAGTGTCCAATTTCTTTGACCAACTGATTTCGGATGGATCCCAAAACTTGGGCAACATCATAATATGGTGGGAGGAGACCTTTGGTGAGTTTTAAGTGAAATCAAATAAGTAAAACAACGAAATCCTCCAACCACTCCATTTATGGTACGAACTTCGTATGAACTTGTAGTGTCCAATTTATTTGACCTATTGATTTCGGATCAAGCCCAAAAGTAGGGGAACATCATAATATGGTGGGAGGAGTCATTTGGAGAGTTTTGAGAGAAATCCAACCACTAAAACTATGCAACGCACCAACCACGTCATTTACAATACGAACTTCGTATGAACATCAAGTGTCCAATTTCTTTGTCCAATTGATATCAGATAGAGCCCTAAATTTGAGCATCATCATAATATGGTGGGAGTATTCATTTGGAGAATTTTGAAAGAAATTCAACCACTAGAAGGTTTCAATGCACCAACCAATCCATTTACGATACGAACTTCGTATGAACTTGAAATGTCCAATTTATTTGACCAATTGATTTCAGATCGAGGCCAAAACTAGGGAAACATCAAAATGTGGTTGGAGGAGGCCTTTGGTGAGTTTGGAGTGAAATTAAATAAGTGAAACTACAAAATCCTCCAACCACTCCATTTATGGTACGAACTTCGTTTGAACTTGAACTATCCAATTTCTTTGACCAATTGATGTCGGATAGAGCCCTAAACTTGGGCATCATCATAATATGGTGGTAACAGTCATTTGGAGAGTTTTGAGTGAAATCCAACAACTAAAACTATGCAATCCTCCAACCACTCCTTTTATGGTACGAACTTCGTATGAAATTGAAGTGTCCAATTTCTTTGACCAATTGATTTCAGATCGAGCCAAAAACTAAGGCAACATCATAATATGGTGGGAGTAGTCATTTGGAGAATTTGGAATGAAATCGAACCACTAAAACCATGCAACGCACCAACCACTCCATTTTCGATACAAACTTCGTCTGACCTTGAAATGTCCAATTTCTTTGACCAATTGATTTCGGATCGAGGCCAATACAAGGGCAACATCATAATATGGTGGGAGGAGTCCTTCGGTGAGTTTTGAGTGAAATGGAATAAGTAAAATGACAAAATCCTCCAACAACTCCATTTATGGTACGAACTGAGTATGAACTTGAATTGTCCAATTTCTTTGACCAATTGATATCGGATCGAGCCCAAAACTTGAGCATCAACGTAGTATGGTGGGAAGAGTCATTTGGAGACTTTTGAGTGAAATCCAACCACTAAAACCATGCAATGCACCAACCTCTCCATTTACGATACGAACTTCGTATGAACTTGAAATGTCCAATTTCTTTGACCAAGTGATTTCAGATCGAGCCCAAAACCATAGCAACATTATAACATGGTGGGAGGAGTACTTTGGAGAGTTTTGAGTGAAATCGAACAAGTAAAACTACGTAATCCTCCAACCAGCCCTTTAACGCTACGAACTTCGTATGAACTTGAAATATCCAATTTCTTTGACCAATTTATTTCAGATGGATCCAAAAACTTTGGCAATATCATAATATGGTGGGAGGAGTCCTTTGGTGAGTTTTGAGTGAAATCAAATAAGTAAAACTACAAAATCCTCCAACCACTCCATTTATGGTACGAACTTACTATGAACTTGAACTGTCCAATTTCTTTGACCAATTGTTAACTCGCAAGTGTATGGGCCAATTAGTAGTATAGCAAGACAAGTACGAGGTCGTACCCACAAGGACTGAGAAGTTCAAATTAGTTATGTACTTAGATTACCCAATTCTAGAAACAAGAAGTTAAGTCTAAAACAGATTTTAAAGAGACATTGATTGACTTTGTGAAAACAAATGAAACAAAACGAAATTGCACACAAAGGCAAAGTAAACAAGTGTATCAAAGAGTGGTTTTGAGGTTGGAAACAGATTTGGAGACTAGGGCATTCGATTCACCATAACAATCCAATTCTAGGTTATAAGGATTCAAGTGACAAGTCTAATTCAGATTCAAAGATTGATTCTAGCTAAAGTATGATTAGGCCATGGTGTTTGATCCTAACCTTGTATTTCCAATTCCCTAATTAAGTCCTTATTGTCGAACTTAAATCAAGCATCAGAAATCCATTAAGCGTAGAAGAATGTTTTAAACAACCAAGCATGTATCTAATCCCTATTGACGAATGTCCATACATACTCATCTTATTCATAGTTCAATTGAAACAAAAGCATAAGGTGTCTACTTTAGTTTCAACCAAAATACACAAATCTCAATGGTAGCTAGGCATTCAGATTAGCATATAAGTAGATAGGCATAATGAATAAGAGCATGAATCTAAAGGGAAAGAAACATAAGTAGATAGGCACCCAGAATATTCATGTTAGGTTACATCGAAGCCCTAGTAATGGATTTAGCTACTCATAAAGGGAAAGAAACATAAACAGAAATGAGAAAGCATGATGAATGTAACAAGAGTAGAAAAACCCTTTTCTGAAGTTCTTGTGGTGTCCAATGCTTCTCCAAGAGCTTCTCCACGCCTAATACTTCTCCAAGCACTTCCCCACGTCTAGAAGAATGTATGAAGGTTAAGGAGGTGATTTGGGATGAGTTTGGGTGAGTGGTGATGGTTGAGAAAGAGGAAATTCGTAGGGAAATGGAAGGCAGGCTTGCAGGGACAGTTTTGGTGATTTGAGGCTGTTTAGAGTGTTGGGAGTGTGTCTGGAGTGTTTGGGGAATTATGGGAGTGTGGAGGATGGTGTGAAGGATGTCTGAAGGATCTGAAGGATGTGAAAGATCTGAAAGATGTCAAGGATGTGAGAGTTGATGTCTTATGGAATGAATGAGAGTGGTATTTATAAGGAGAATGAAAGGAGAATTCTGAATTGATTAATGCCTCCACTAACCACACTAATACATTAGAAAATCAATTTCCCTTCTTTTCTGGCTAGTGCAGCTCCCACATGCAGCTAATGGAGAACCCCACCAGAAATCACATCTCATGCATAGCTCATCATGACCAAGAAACTTCATGGGCTAACGAATTGGGCTTCCCTTAATCAACTGATGACATTGAGCCGTCCATCTTCAAGTTTAGAATGTCATCTTTCCAACCACATATCATTTGGGCCAATCCAAGTTCGGAGGAAGGAGTTAAGGCTGAAACAAATTTCTAACTCAGTCTGCACGTTTTTGGACCATTTTGCATATTTGGGCCCCCATTGCTACCTAAAGCTCAATTAACTGAATGACAAACATAAAAGAGATTAAAAGCACAAGTTTAACTCAAAAACATAACTAAATCATATGCTAGAAGGGTACAAAATGATATACAATTATGAACCGATCACCAATTGATTTCGGTTCAAGCCCAACACTAGAGCAACATCATAATATAGTGGGAGGCGTCACTTGGAGAGTTTTGAGTGAAATACAACCGCTAAAACTAAGCAATGCACCAACCACTCCATTTAAGATACGAACTTCGAATGAACTTGAAGTGTCCAATTTCTTTGACCAATTGATTTCAGATCGTGCCCAAAACTAGGGCAACATCATAATACGACGGGAGGTATCAGTTGGAGAGTTTTGATTGAAATCCAACCACTAAAACTATGCAATGCTCCAACCATTCCATTTTTTATATGAAATTCGTTTGAACTTGAAGTGTCCAATTTCTTTGCCCAATTGATATCTGATTGAGCCCTAAACTTGGGCGTCATCATAACAAGGTGGGAGGAGTCATTTGGAGAGTTTTGAGAGAAATCCAACCACAAAAACTATGCAATGCACCAACCACAAAAACATAACTAAATATATCCTTGAAGTGTACAAATTTCTTTGACCAATTGATTTGGGATCGAGCCCTAAACTTGGGCATCATTATAGTTTGGTAGGGGGAGTCATTTGTAGAGTTTTGAGTGGAATCCAACCAATAAAACTATGCAATGCACCAACCACTCCATTTACAATACGAACTTCGTACGAACATGAAGTGTCCAATTTCTTAGACCAAGTGATTTCGGATCGAGCCCAAAGCTAGGGCAACATCATAATATGGTGGGAGGAGTGATTTGGAGAGTTTTGAGTGAAATCCAACAAGTAAAACTACACAATCCTTCAACCATTGCATTAACGCTACGAACTTTGTATGAACTTGGGCCACATTATATTGTGGTGGGAAGAGTCCTTTGGTGAGTTTTGAGTGAAATCAAATAAGGAAAACTACAAAATCCTCCAAGCACTCCATTCATGGTACGAACTTCGTATAAACTTGAAGTGTCCAATTTCTTTGACTAATTGATTTCGGACCGAGCTCAAAACTAGGGTAACAACATAATATGGTGGGAGGTGTCATTTGGAGAGTTTTGAGTGAAATACGACGACTAAAACTATGCAATGCACCAACCACACCATTTACAATACGAACATCGTATGAACTTGTAGAGTCCATTTTTTTTTACCAAGTGATTTCGGATCGAGCCCAAAACTAGGGCAAAATCCTAATGCGGTGGGAGGGGTCATTTGGAGAGTTTTGGCTGAAATCCAACAAGTAGAACTACGCAATCCTCCAACAACTCCATTAACGCTACGAACTGCGTTTAAACTTGAAGTGTCCAGTTTCTTTGACCAATTGATTTTGGGTAGATCCCAAAACTTGGGCGACATCATAATATGGTGGGAGGACTCCTTTCGCGAGTTTTTATTGAAATCAAATAAGTAATACTTCAAAATTCTCCATGATCGGTTCATAATTGTATATCATTTTGTACCCTTCTAGGATATGATTTAGTTATGTTTTTGTGTTAAACTTGTGCTTTTAACTTGGATTGGCCCAGATGACATGTGGTTGGAAAGATGACATTCTAGACTTGAAGATAGATATCTCAATGTCATCAGTTGCTTAAGGGAAGCCCAATTCGTGAGCCCATGAAGTTGCTTGGTCATGAAGAGCTGTGCATGTGATTTATGGTGGGATTCTCCATGAGTTGCATGTGGGAGCATAGTGGGAGCTGCAAAAGCTAGAAAAGTATCCATGAGCTGCATATGGGAGCTACAAAAGATAGAAAAGTATCCATGAGCTGCATGTGGGAGCTGCAATAGCCAGAAAAGAAGAGAAACTAATATTTCTAATGCATTAATGTGGTTGGTGAAATGAGTGTTGTTGGTGGAGGCATTAATCAATTCAGAATTCTCCTTTCATTCTCCTTATAAATACCACTCCCATTCATTCCATAACACACATCCTTCACACCATCCTCCACACTCCCATAATTCCCCAGACACTCCACACATCAACCCAACACTCTAAACAGCGTCAAATCACCAAACCTGTCCCTGCAAGCCTGCCTTCCATTTCCCTACGAATTTCCTCTTTCTCAACCATCACCACTCACCCAAACTCATCCCAAATCACCTCCTTAACCTTCATACATTCTTCTAGACGTGGGGAAGTTCTTGGCGAAGTAATAGGCGTGGAGAAGGTCTTGGAGAAGCACTGGACACCACAAGAACTTCAGAAAAGGGTTTTTCTATTCTTATTACATTCATTATGCTTTCTCATTTCTGTTTATGTTTCTTTCCCATTATGAGTAGCTAAATGCATTACTAGGGCTTCGATGTAACCTAACATGAATATTCTGGGTTTATAAATTCCAAGTTTCAAGTTTGATTCAAGATTCATGCTCTTATTCATTATGCCTATCTACTTATATGCTAATCTGAATGCCTAGCTACCATTGAGATTTGTGTATTTTGGTTGAAACTAAAGTAGACACCTTTTGCTTTTGTTTCAATTGAACTATGAATAAGATGAGTATGTATGGATATTCGACAACAGGGATTAGATACATGCTTGGTTGTTTAAAACATTCTCTTATGCTTAATGGATTTCTAATGCTTAATTTAGGTTCGACAACAAGGATCTAATTAGGGAATTAGAAATACAAGGTTAAGACCAGACACCATGGCTTAATCATACTTTTGCTAGAATCTTTGAATCTGAATTAGACTTGTCACTTGAATCCTTATAACCTAGAATTGGATTGTTATGGTGAATCGAATGCCCTAGTCTCCAAATCTATTTCCAACGTCAAAACCACTCTTTGATACACTTGTTTACTTTGCCTTTGTTAGCAATTTCGTTTTGTTTCATTTTTTTTCACAAAGTCAATCAATCTCTCTTTAAAATCTGTTTTAGACTTAACTTCTTGTTTCTAGAATTGGGTAATCTAAGTACATAACTAATTTGAACTTCTCAGTCCTCGTGGGTACGACCTCGTACTTGTCTTGCTATACTACTAATTGGCCCGTACACTTGCGAGTTAACACTCCAACCACACCCTTTACGGTACGAACTTCGTATGAACTTGAATTGCCAATTTTTTTGACCAATTGATTTCGGATCGAGCCCAGAACTTGGGCAACAACATAATATGGTGGGAGGAGTCATTTGGAGAGTTTTGGGTGAAATCCAACCACTAAAACTATGCAATGCACAAACCACTCCATTTACGATACGAAATTCGTTTGAACTTGAAGTGTCCAATTTCTTTGACAAATTGATATCGGATTGCGCCCTATACTTGGGCATTATCATAATATGGTGGGAGGTGTCATTTGGAGAGTTTTGAGTGAAAGCCAACCACTAAAACTATCCATTGCACCAACGACTCCATTAACGCTACGAACATCATATGAACTTGAAGTGTCCAATTTCTTTGACCAATTGATTTCGGATTGATCCCAAAACTGAGGCAGCAACATAATCTGGTGGTAGGAGTCATTTGGAGAATTTTGAACGAAATCCAACGACTAAAACTATGTAATGCACCAACCACTCCATTTACGATACAAACTTCGTTTGAACTTGAAGTGTCCAATTTATTTGACCAATTGATATCAGATTGGTCCCAAAACTTGGGCAACATCATAATATGGTGGGAGGAATTGTTTCGTGAGTTTTGAGGGAAATCAAATATGTAAAACTACAAAATCCATTAACCACTCCATTTATGGTACGAACTTCGTATGAACTTGAAGTGTCCAATTTCTTTGACCAATTGATTTCAGATAGAGCCCAAAAGTAGGGCAACATCATAATATGGTGGGAAGAGTGATTTGGAGAGTTTTGAGTGAAATCCAACAAGTAAAACTACGCAATTATCCAACCACTCCATTTATGGTACGAACTTCGTATGAACTTGAACTGTCGAATTTCTTTGACCAATTGATTTCGGATCGATCGCAAAACTTGGCAACATCATAATGTGATGGGCGGAGTCCTTTGGTGAGTTTTGAGTATATTCCAACAAGTAAAACTACGCAATCTTCCAACCACTCCATTAACGCTACGAACTTCGTATGAACTTGAAGTGTGCAATTTCTTTGACCAATTGATTTCGGATGGATCCTAAAACTTGGACAACATCATAATATGGTGGGGGAGACCTTTGGTCAGTTTCGAGGGAAATCAAATAAGTAAAACTAGAAAATCCTCCAACCACTCCATTTATGGTACGAACTTCGTATGAACTTGAAGTGTCCAATTTCTTTGACGAATTGATTTCGGATCGAGCCAAAAAGTCGGGCAACATCATAATATGGTGGGAAGAGTCATTTGGAGAGTTTTGGTTGAAATCCAACCACTAAAACTATGCAACGCACCAACCACTCCATTTACGATACTCACTTCGTATGAAGTTGAAGTGTCCAATTTCTTTGACCAATTGATTTCAGATTGAGCCCTAAACTTGGGCATCATCGTAGTATGGTGGGAGGAGTGATTTCGAGAGTTTTGAGTGAAATCCAACCACTAAAACTATGCAATGCACCAATCAATCCATCTACGATACGAACTTCGTATGAACTTGAAGTGTCCCATTTCTTTGACCTATTGATCTAGGATCGAGCCGAAAACTAGAGCAACATCATAATATGGTGGGAGGAGTCATTTGGAGAGTTTTGTATGAAATCCAACTACTAAAACTATGCAATGCACCAACCACTCCATTTACGATACGAACTTCATATGAACTTGAAGTGTCCAATTTCATTGACCAGGTGATTTCGGATCGACCCAAAAACTAGGGCATCATCATAATACGGTGGGAGGAGTCTTTTAGAAAGTTTTGAGTGAAATCTGACCACTAAAACTACGCAATCCACCAACCACTACATTAACGCTACGAACTTCTTATGGACTGGAAGTGTCCAATTAATTTGACCAATGGATTTCGGATCGATCCCAAAACTGGGGCAACATTATAATATGGTGCGAGGAGTCCTTTGGTGAGTTTTGAGTGAAATCAAAGAAGTTAAACTACAAAATCCTCCAACCACTCCATTTACGATACGAACTTTGTATGAACTTGAAGTGTCCGATTTCTTTGACCTATTGATTTCGGATCGAGCCCAAAAATAGAGCAACATCATAATATGGTGAGAGGAGTCATTTGGAGAGTTTTCTGTGAAATCCAACCACTAAAACTATGCAATGCACCAACCACTCCATTTACAATACGAGCTTTGTATGAACTTGAAGTGTCCAATTTCACTGACCAGGGGATTTCGTATCGACCCAAAAACTAGGACATCATCATAATATGGTGGGAGGAGTCTTTTAGAGAATTTTGGGTGAAATCCGACCACTAAAACTACGCAAACCACCAATCACTCCATTAACTCTACGAACTTCTTATGAACTTGAAGTGTCCAATTAATTTGACCAATTGATTTCGGATCGATCCCAAAACTGGGGCAACATTATAATATGGTGAGAGGAGAACTTTGGTGAGTTTTGCGTGAAATCAAAGACGTAAAACTACCAAATCCTCCAACCACTATATTTACGATACGAACTTCGTATGAACTTGAAGTGTCCAATTTCTTTGACCATTTGAATTGGGATTGAGGCCAAAACTAGCGCAACATCATAATGTGGTGGGAGGAGTCCTTTGATGAGTTTTGAGTGAAATCAAATAAGTAAAACTACAAATTCCTCTAACCACTCCATTTATAGTATGAAATTAAAGTGTCCAATTTCTTTGAAAAATTGATTTAGGATCGAACCCAAAAGTAGGGCAACGTCATAATATGGCGGGAGGAGTCATTTAGAGGGTTTTGAGTGAAATACAACCACTAAAACTATGCAATGCACCAACCACTCCATTTATGATACGAACTTCGTTTGAACTTGAAGTGTCCAATTTCTTTGACCAATTGATATCGGATTGAGCCCTAAACTTGGGCATCTTCATAATACGGTGGGAGGAGTCATTTGGAGAGTTTTGAGTGAAATCCAACCACTAAAACTATGCAATGCACCTCCAACCACTCCATTAACGCTACGAACTTCGTATGCACTTGAAGTGATTTCGGATCGAGGCCAAAACTAGGGCAACATCATAATATGGTGGGAGGTGTCCTTTGGTGAGTTTTCAGTGAAATCAAATAAGTAAAACTACAAAATCCTCCAACCAGTCCATTTATGGTACGAACTTCGTATGAACTTGAAGTGTTTAATTTCTTTGACCAATTGATTTGGAATCGAGCACAAAACAAGGGCAACTTCATAATATGGTGGGAGGAGTCATTTGGAGAGTTTTGAGTGAAATCCAACCAATAAAACTGTGCAATGCACCAACCACTCAATTTACTATACGAACTTCGTATGAACTTGAAGTGTCCAATGGACCAAGTGATTTCGGATTGAGCCCAAAACTAGGGCAACTGCATAATATGGTGGGAGGAGTCATATGGAGAGTTTTGAGTGAAATCCAACAAGTAAAACTACACAATCGTCCAACCACTCCATTAACACTACGAACTTCGTTTGAACTTGAAGTGTCCAATTTCTTTGACCAATTGATTTCGGCAACATCATAATTTGGTGGAGTCCTTCGGTGAGTTTTGAGTGAAATCAAAGAAGTTAAACTACAAAATCCTCCAACCACTCCATTTACGATACGAACTTCGTATGAACTTGAAGTGTCCAATTTCTTTGACCAATTGATTTCGAATCGAGCCCAAAACTAGGGGCAACATCATAATGTGGTAGGAGGAGTCATTTGGAGAGTTTTGAGTGAAATCTAACAAGTAAAACTACACAATCGTCCAACCACTCCATTAACACTACGAACTTCGTTTGAACTTGCAGTGTCCAATTTCTTTGACCAATTGATTTCGGCAACATCATAATTTGGTGGGAGGAGTCCTTTGGTGAGTTTTGAGTGAAATCAAATAAGTAAAACTACACAATCCTCCAACCACTCCTTATGGTACGAACTTCGTTTGAACTTGAAGTTTCCAATTTCTTTGGCCAATTGATATCGAATTGAGCCTGATCGGTTCATAATTGTATATCATTTTGTACCCTTCTAACATATGATTTAGTTATGTTTTTGAGTTAAACTTGTGCTTTTAATCTCTTTTATGTTTGTCATTCAGTTAATTGAGCTTTAGGTAGCAATGGGGGCCCAAATGTGCAAAATGGTCCAAAAACGTGCAGACTGACTTAGCAATTTGTTTCAGCCTTAACTCCTTCCTCTGAACTTGGATTGGCCCAAGTCACATGTGGTTGGAAAGATGATATCTTGAGCTTGAAGATGGACGGCTCAATGTCATCAGTTGCTTGAGGGAAGCCCAATTCGTGAGCCCATGAAGAGCTGTGCATGTGATTTCTGGTGGGATTCTCCATGAGCTGCATGTGGGAGCTACAAAAGCTAGAAAAGTATGCAGAGCTACAAAAGCTAGAAAAGTATCCATAGCTGCATGTGGGAGCATAGGGTGAGCTGCAAAAGCCAAAAAAAGTATACATAGCTGCATGTGGGATCTGCAATAGCCAAAAGTGAAGAGAATTGAGTGTTAATTCTGATTCACCCATCCCTTGTGCCTATATATAGAGAGGTCTGAGAACTCATTTTCATCATCCATTCCATAACACACATCCTTCACACCATCCTTAAAGCCTGGTTCACTCACTACATGGGCTTCCATTCAGAAGAAGTTCTTGGAGAAATACTTCTCCACGCAAAAGACCGACATGCTTAGGGACAAGATCTTTTCTTTTGCACAACAAGATGATGAATCATTTTGTGAAGCATGGGAGAAATTCAATGGGCTGCTCAATCAATGTCCTCATCATGGGATTCCTTTGAAACTTCAAATGCGTATGTTTTATAAAGGACTAACCCCTTCTAGTCATAATATTGTCACCAATTTTGCAGGTGGTTCTTATAAAACCAAGACTCCCGAAGAAACATATGAACTCTTTGAGGAGATAGCAATGGAGACCCAACACACTGATACAAGAGGTAAACGTGTTGTTAGTGGTTCTAATGATGCTTCTAGTATGCAGATTTCAAAATTGGAACAAAAACTAGATGCTCTTCTTGCATTGAACTCAAGAAACCCTCCAAAGGAAGTGTGTAGCATCTGTGAAACTCATGATCATGCTACCATAGCTTGTCCACTTGGGGCTGCATATCCAGAATTTGTACAAGAGCAAGCTAAGTCGGTAAACTCCTACAACCAAGGTCCAAGAAATGATCCATACTCTCAAAGTTATAATCCAGGTTGGAGGAATCATCCAAACTTTTCATGGAGGAATACACAAAATCAAGCCAATCCCCCTTCATTCCAAAGGCCACAACAATCATCATCATTGGAGGATATAGTGAAGCAAATGGCAATCAACCAATCTAATTTCCAACAAACTATACAAGCTGCCATCTCCAAATTGGAAATTCAAATAGGCCAAATAGCTGCGGAGATAACCCAAACACAACCTGGGAGATTGCCAAGCCAAACCGTGATCAATCCAAATAACCAAGAAGCCAAGGCCATTCACGTGCTCAGAACAGGTAAGATAGTTGATAACAAAGTTGATTCTAATCTTTCAAATGATGTTGTTGTTGTAGAGGACGAAGAAGAGGAGGAGGAGACCACAGGTACCCAAGGGCAACAATCTGCTCCTAAGGCCAATTCGGATTCGCAGGGACCTAATCCATTCCAATTGCATAGAAGGGATGACAAATTTGTGCCACCACATCATCAAGAAGATAGATACGTGCCACCCGCTCCATATGTTCCACCAATTCCATTTCCAGGCCGTCTAAACAAAGCAAAGCAAGATAAGGCTTTTAAAGAGATTTATGATGTTTTGAGTAAAGTTAATATCAATTTGCCTTTGCTTGATGTTATTGAACAGATGCCAGCATATGGAAAGTTCATCAAGAACTTGAAAACTCACAAGCTCAATTTTGCTCCAAATGAAGAAGTGAGACTCAACAAGAATGTAAGTGCTGTGTTGCAAAGCAAGCTTCCACCAAAACTAGAAGATCCTGGCAGTTTTGACATTCCAATTAACATTGGAGACAAGAAGGTTGGAAGAGCCATGTTGGACTTGGGAGCAAGCATCAATCTAATGCCATATTCAGTTTATCAAAAGCTTGGCTTAGAAGGAATGAAGAAGACTTCAGTGCGCCTTGAACTAGCTGATCATTCTATCAAATATCCAAAAGGTATTGTAGAAGATATCTTAGTTCAAGTTAATACACTAATCCTCCCTGCTGATTTTGTAGTGATGGACATGGAACACAACCCAAATGGAGATCGTGTTGATCCTATCCTTTTAGGCCGGCCATTCATGGCTACTGCAGACACAGATCATCAAAGTGAAAGATGGCACCCTCTCCATGACCGTTTTGGGTGAAACTGTTGAATTTAAAGTGTTTGATGCTCTAACTCAACCCTCTATCTCTCTTGATACTTGTTTTTCAATTGATGTTGTGGATCATGAAGTTTCTTCCAAAATTTTGCAGGAAAAGTCCAATGATCCTCTAGAAGTTGTTCTAACACAAGAAGAGGTAGCTGCCCTAGAAGCGTTCCAGCCATACCCACCATCACTTAGGCCACCACTTGAGCCTCTTGGACCATCCTCCACGAAATTGGAGCCATCCATTATCACACCACCAAAGCTAGAACTTACCTCTGCCTAGTCATCTTAAATATACTTATTTGGGTGTTAATGAAACTCTTCCTGTTATAATTGCTGCAGGTCTCACCTCACATGAAGAAGAGAGCTTAATCAAAGTTCTAAAGGAGCATAAAACTGCCCTTGGGTGGACCATAGCAGATATCAAAGCATTAAGTCCAAGCATGGGCATGCACCGGATTTTAATGGAAGAAGATAGCAAACCGTCCCGTGATGCCCAAAGGAGACTAAACCCCAACATGAAAGAGGTGGTTAGAAGTGAAGTTTTAAAGCTACTTGATGTAGGAATCATCTACCCAATTTCAGATTCTAAGTGGGTGAGTCCTGTGCAAGTTGTTCCAAAGAAGTCCGGAATCACTGTTGTGAAGAATGAGCAGAATGAGCTAGTTCCTACACGAACTACCACTGGTTGGAGAGTTTGTATTGATTACAGGAAGTTGAACACATCCACAAGAAAAGATCATTTTCCATTACCTTTTATTGATCAAATGCTTGAACGTTTATCTGGCCATGCTTACTATTGTTTTCTTGATGGGTATTCAGGTTATAATCAAATTCCCATTGCTCCGGAAGACCAAGAGAAAACCACATTCACAAGCCCATTTGGTACATTTGCTTATAGAAGGATGTCATTTGGTTTGTGCAATGCTCCAGCAACTTTCCAAAGATGCATGATGGCAATCTTTTTTGATATATTGGAACGATTCATTGAGGTATTTATGGATGATTTTTCAGTTTTTGGATCATCTTTTGATGAATGTCTTCACCACTTGTCTCTAGTGCTTAAAAGATGCCAGGAAACAAATCTGATTTTGAATTGGGAGAAATGTCACTTCATGGTGAAACAAGGTATTGTGCTAGGCCATGTGAAGCAAGGGAATTTAAGTGGACAAAGCCAAGATCGATCTCATATCGAATCTACCAACCCCTTCCTCAGTTAAAGGAGTTAGAAATTTTCTAGGCCATGCAGGATTCTATAGAAGGTTCATCAAAAATTTCTCAAACATTACAAGACCGTTGTGTAATCTTCTTGCTAAAGATGTTGTTTTTGAGTTTGATGAAGCTTGCATAGAAGCTTTTACTACCTTGAAGAAGGAGCTAACTTCAGCCCCTATTATCATGGCTCTGGATTGGTCTTTACCATTTGAAATAATGTGTGATGCTTCTGACTTTGCTATTGGTTTAGTTTTAGGTCAAAGGAGAACAAGCTTCCCCATGTGATTTATTACGCTAGCCGGACCTTGAATGATGCTCAACTCAACTACTCCACAACAGAGAAGGAGTTGCTTTCTGTGGTTTTTGCTTTAGAAAAATTTCGTTCTTACCTTGTTGGTTCTAAAGTAATTGTTTAGTCTGACCATGCAGCTCTTAGATACTTGCTCACTAAGAAGGACGCCAAACCACGCTTGATTAGATGGATTCTCTTATTGCAAGAGTTCGATTTGGAGATTCGAGACAAGAAGGGAAGTGAGAATGTGGTGGCCGACCATTTGAGTAGAATTGTGGTTGAAGACAAGGAGAAGCTGTGCTACCCTTGAATGAGACTTTCCCGGATGAACAATTATATGTTGCCCAAGTCAAAGAGCCATGGTATGCTGATTTTGTTAATTATCTTGCTTGTGGTGTTATTAGAAACGATCTAACTTCTCAGGGCAAGAAGAAGTTCTTTTCCATGGTGAAACACTATATTTGGGACGAACCATTCTTATTCAAGCATTGCCCTGATCAACTCATTAGAAGGTGTGTTCCAGAAGAAGAGCAAGAAAGCATACTTAAGCATAGCCATGAATTGGCTTGTGGAGGTCACTTTGGAGCTAAGAAAACTGCACTTAAAATTCTGCAATCTGGTTTCTTTTGGCCCACTCTATTCAAAGATGCATTTAATTTTTGTGTTTAGTGTGATAGGTGTCAAAGAATGGGGAACATAAGCCACAGGAATCAAATGCCATTGAACAACATACTCATTGTGGAACTCTTCGATGTTTGGGGTATTGATTTCATGGGACCATTCCCATCTTCATTTGGTTAAAACTACATACTTGTTGCAGTTGATTATGTGTCTAAATGGGTAGAAGCCATACCAACCAAAACCAATGATCACAAGGTTGTGCTAAAATTCTTGAGGGACAATATTTTCACAAGGTTTGGAACTCCAAGGGCTGTCATTAGTGATGGAGGTAGCCACTTCTGTAACAAGCCATTCGAAGCACTCATGAAAAAGTACAACATCACCCATCGTGTCTCTACACCATATCATCCTAAAACTTCTGGCCAAGTAGAGATAAGCAACAGAGAAATCAAGCACATCCTAGAGAAGGTTGTGAACCATACAAGGAAAGATTGGTCTACCAAGCTCAATGATGCATTATGGGCTTATAGGACTGCATATAAGACTCCCATCGGAATGAGCCCTTATCGTCTTGTGTTTGGGAAAGCTTGTCACCTGCCAATGGAGCTTGAACACAAAGCTCTTTGGGCCATCAAGAAGTTGAATTTTGATCTAGACAAGGCAGGCCAAGCTAGGAAGTTTCAGCTCAATGAATTGGAGGAGTTAAGACATGAGTCTTATGAGAATACAAAGATTTACAAAGAACGAACCAAGAGTTACCATGACAAAAACATTCAACGGAAAGAGTTCACCAAAGGTATGACAGTTCTTTTGTTTAACTCACGTTTGCGTCTTTTTCCAGGAAAATTGAAGTCTAGGTGGCTTGGCCCATTCACCGTGGTCAATGTTTCTCCCTATGGAGCTGTGGAGATTCAAAACCCTAAAGATGGCTCGACTTTCAAAGTAAATGGACAACGTTTAAAGCCATTCTATGAGGGAATTTCAGCTGGCATTCAAACTGGTCGTGTGGTGGATCAACTTCCCTTCATACCATCAACTTAGCTTGTTGCTTAATGTCTTGCCAAGACAGTAACTAAGGCACTTCTTGGGAGGCAACCCATGTATTCAAGAAGAAGGTGTTTAGTAGCGGTCGTCCTAATCGCATCAAGGGGGAGTTTCTGTAAATCCTTTCTTACCTTTCCACCTTATTATTTACAAGTTCTCAATCATCTGTGCTTCAAACATTGAGGACAATGCTTCATTTAAGTTTGGGGTTGGAAGACGATTTTTAGTTTTTGTTCAATGCTGAAAACGTAGGTTTCTTGATTGCTACAATTTGTTTAATTTCTACATCTGTTTTGAACTTTTGGTCCGCGCTGTGTTCTTCAGTTTTTCATGCTGAATCCAACGACATAAAGAACATTAAATTTGACCAAGTGGTTTGAAAGTTACATGTCAAAATAAAACATATGTCGAAATATGGCAAAATAGCAATTTGAAACCTCTAGTTCTTCCCTTTAGTCTTTCATTTGGTTATTTGTTGTTTTGTTTCCTTTCCCTGTATTTGATTTGCTTTGCTTGATGTTACTCTTTTAATCATTGAGGACAATGTTCAATTTAAGTGTGGGGGGGAAGGTTTTCAATTTGTTTTCTTTTGTCACTAATTTTTTTTAAGAATGTCATTCAATCAATGCTATGGAGCTGCCATTAAGGTTTTCATATCAGATTTTTGCACTCACAAAGCTTTTGCTCTTAGAATTCTGGTGGCTACAGTACCATGCTCAAATTCTTGAAGGAGAATAGTGGAGACTACCCTAGTGAGCTATATCGAGCCTATTTGCTTTCTTGAGAGGGTTTAAAGTGTTTATAATTCTCATCCCTACTTATTTCTTCAATTCACTCTAAATGATCTCATTGTTCCATTTTGATTGAATACTAAGGATGATTGTCTTTTGCAGATACTATGTGCTTGCTCTCACTCATGAATGAACTCATTGAAGTGATGTTAGGCTATGTGTGCTTAACCATTGTAAATGCTTTCTTTCTATCATAACCTTATGTGTGTTCCATCAGCCCTCTTGAAGCCAAACACTTCAAACCTTTTTATTCTATCACCCTCATCATTCCCCTACCTTTGTATCTCAATATGATATATTTAACCTATTGTAGCAATACCCTATAGCTTAGGAATCTACCAAGGTTTGCCAAGATGAAGTTTGAAGCAAGGAAGTTTCTGCCATGTACATGAAAGAAAATTGGTGTGAATCTATGCAATGAAGTTAAAGAAGAAGCAGATCAAATCAGAAAATAAGAAAGATAAAAGAGAAAGTGTTTCGATATGATCTAAGTGTGAAAAATAAGGTGTATGCCAGGTCATACCATCAAGTTTGCATCCATGCCATTCTAAATCAAAGATACCTTGCAGATCAATAAAGAATGCAACCTTGGTATGTTCTTAAGTTCGTTGTTTTCCCTTCCATTTCTTCCATTTTCCCTAACCGTAGCCGTTCATTACAACCTTGTGAAAGACCTAGCAGATCTTTGAGGATGTATTCATGGGCGCGGGTATGTATGTGTGTATCTCTACTCTTAGTATTTGATTCCTTTCATGAGATCTAACCAAAAATTGTGCTTCTCTGTCATATACTCACTTATACTTGGTTGAGAGAATAAAACCATAGGTTCCGAGTGGTTGAGTGCTATCTGCGAGAATTAGAGAAGCATGTTCTTTCTTCAAGGTTTGAGTGTGTTTGCTTTGAAGCCGTGTGCCTTTGAGCTATAGCTTCCACTACTGATTGATCACTTCTCTTGGCAACTCTATGGTGTAGGAGGTATGACTAAAGTTTTCTTTCATTTTCATTAGTTGATTTCAAGGTCTTGTAACCACTTTGTTTTCTAGAGTCGGGAAAGCGTTTGTGGGTATCGTATCTGTTAAACCCTCAGGAGACACAACTCCTCCTACTAGGGATGCCTAGAGGTTTAAAGGCTTGTTGCATATGCTCAATGCAATCAAATTACCTACGGAAGTGGTCTAGTTAACTTCTTGTTTTTGTTTTTACCTTTGTTTGGTTTTGTTTTGCTCGAGGACTAGCAAAATCTAGGTCTGGGGGTATTTGATCGGTTCATAATTGTATATCATTTTGTACCCTTCTAACATATGATTTAGTTATGTTTTTGAATTACACTTGTGCTTTTATCTCTTTTCTGTTTGTCATTCAGTTAATTGAGCTTTAGGTAGCAATGGGGCCCAAATGTGCAAAATGGTCCAAAAACGTGCAGCCTGAGTTAGCAATTTGTTTCAGCCTTAACTCCTTCCTCCGAACTTGGATTGGCCCAAGTCACATGTGGTTGGTAAAATGACATCTTGAACTTGAACATGGATGGCTCAATGTCATCAGTTGCTTGTGGGAAGCCCAATTCGTGAGCCCATGAAGTTGCTTGGTCATGAAGAGCTGTGCATGTGATTTCTGGTGGGATTCTCCATGAGCTGCATGTGGAAGCTACAAAAGCTAGAAAAGTATGCAGAGCTACAAAAGCTAGAAAAGTATCCATAGCTACATGTGGGAGCATAGGGTGAGCTGCAAAAGCCAAAAAAAAGTATCCATAGCTGCATGTGGGATCTGCAATAGCCAAAAGAGAAGAGAATTGATTGTTAATTCTGATTCACCCATCCCTTGTGCATAGAGGGGTCTGAGAACTCATTTTCATCATCCATTCCATAACACACATCCTTCACACCATCCTCCACACTCCCATAATTCCCCAGACACTCCAGACATCAACCCAACACTCCAAACAGCCTCAAATCACCAAAACTGTCCCTGCAAGCCTGCCTTCCATTTCCCTACGAATTTCCATTTCCCTAGAATTGGATTGTTGTGGTGAATCGAATGCCCTAGTCTCCAAATCTGTTTCCAACCTCAAAACCAATCATTGATACACTTGTTTACTTTGCCTTTGTTTGCAATTTCGTTTTGTTTCATTTGTTTTCACAAAGTCAATCTATCTCTCTTTAAAATCTGTTTTAGACTTAACTTCTTGTTTCTAGAATTGGGTAATCTAAGTACATAACTAATTTGAACTTCTCAGTCCTCGTGGGTACGACCTCGCACTTGTCTTGCTATACTACTAATTGGCCCGTGCACTTGCGAGTTAACAGAGCCCTAAAATTGGGCATCATCATAATTTTGTGGGAGGAGTCATTTAGAGAGTTTTGATTGAAATCCGACCATTAAAACTATGCAATGCCCCAACCACTCCATTTACGATACAAACTTCATATGAACTTGAAGTGTCCAAGTTCTTTGACCAAGCGATTTGGGATCGAGCCCAAAACTAGGGCAACATTATAGTATGGTGGGAGGAGTCATTTGGAGAGTTTTGAGTGAAATCCAACCACAAAAACTGTGCAATGAACCAACCACTCCATTTACGATACGAACTTCGTATGAACTTGAAGTATCGAATTTCTTTGACCAATTGATATCGGATCGGGGCCCTTAACTTGGGCATCATCATAATATGGTGGGCGGAGTCATTTGGAGATTTTTGAGTGAAATCCATCCAAATAAACAATGCAATGCATCAACCAATTCACTTACAATACGAACTTGGTATGAACTTGAAGTGTCCAATTTCTTTGACCAATTGATTTCGGATCGAGCTCAAAACTAGGGCAACATCATAATTTGGTGGGAGGGGTCATTTGGAGAGTTTTGAGTGTAATCCAACAAGTAAAACTATGCAATCCACCAACCACCCCATTAACGCTACGAACTTCATATGAACTTGAAGTGTCCAATTTCTTTGATCAAGTGATTTTGGATCAAGTCCAAAACTAGGGCAACATCGTAATATAGTGGGAGGAGTCATTTGCAGCGTTTTGAGTGAAATCCAACAAGTAAAACTACGCAATCCTCCAACCACTTCATTAATGCTACGAACTTCGTATGAACTGGAAGTGTCCAATTTCTTTGGCCAATTGATTTCGGATTGATCCCAAAACTTGGGCAACATCATAATATGGTGGGAGGAGTCCTTTCGTGAGTTTTGAGTGAAATCAAATAAGTAAAACTACAAAATCCTCCAACCACTCCATTTATGGTACGAACTTCGTATGAACTAGAAGTGTCCAATTTCTTTGACCAATTGATTTCGGATCGAGCCCAAAACTAGGGCAACATCATAATATGGTGGGAGGAGTCATTTGGAGTGAAATCGAACCACTAAAACTTTGCAATGCACCAACCACTCCATTTACGATACGAACTTCGTATGAATTGGAAGTGTCCAATTTCTTGGACCAAGCAATTTCGGATCGAGCCCAAAACTAGGGCAACATCATAATATGGTGGGAGGAGTCATTTGGAGAGTTTTGAGTGAAATCCAACAAGTAAAACTACGCAATCCTCCAACCACTCCTGTAACGCTACGAACTCGTTTGAACTTGAAGTGTCCAATTTCTTTGACCAATTGATTTCGGATCGATCCCAAAACTTGGGCAACATCACAATATGGTGGGAGGAGTCATTTGGAAAGTTTTGAGTCAAATCCAACAAGTAGGACTACGCAATCCTCCAACCACTCCATTAACGCTACGAACTTCGTTCGAACATGAGGTGTCCAATTTCATTGACCAATTCATTTCGGATCGAGGCCAAAACTTGGGAAACATCATAAGATGGTGGGAGGTGTCCTTTGGTGAGTGTTGCGTGTAATCAAATAAGTAAACCTTCTAAATCCCACAACCACTCCATTTATGTTACGAACTTCGTATGAAGTTGAAGTGTGCAATTTCTTTGACCAATTGATTTCGGATCGAGCCCAAACCGAGGGCAACATCATAATATGGTGAGAGGAGTCATTTGGAGAGTTTTGAGTGAAATCCAACCACTAAAACTATGCAATGCACTAACTACTCCATTTACGATACGAACTTCGTATGAACTTGAAGTGTCCAATTTCTTTGACCAAGTGATTTCAGATCGAGCATTAAACTAGGGAAACATCATAATATCGTGGGAGTCATTTGGAGAGTTTTGAGTGAAATCCAAACACAATAACTGTGCAATGAACCAACCACTCCATTTACGATACGAACTTCTTATGAACTTGAAGTGTCGAATTTCTTTGACCAAGTGATATCGGATTGGGCCTTTAACTTGGGCATCATCATAATATGGTGGGAGGGGTAATTTGGAGATTTTTGAGTGAAATCCATCGAAATAAACAATGCAATGCATCAACCACTTCACTTACGATACGAACTTAGTTTGAACTTGAAGTGTCCAATTTCTTTGGCCAATTGATTTCGGATCGAGCTCAAAACTAGGGCAACATCATAATTTGGTGGGAGGGGTCATTTGGAGAGTTTTGAGTGTAATCCGACAAGTAAAACTAAGCAATCCACCAACCAACCCATTAACGCTACGAACTTTGTGTGAAATTGAAGTGTCCAATTTCTTTGACCAATTGATTTCGGATCGATCCTAAAACTTGGGCAACATCATAATATGGTGGGAGGAGTCCTTTGGTGAGTTTTGAGTGAAATCAAATAAGTAAAACTACAAAATCCTCCAACCACTACTTTTTATGTTACGAATTTCTTATGAACTTGAAGTGTCCAATTTCTTTGGCCAATTGATTTCGGATCGAGTCCAAAACTAGGGCAACATCAAAATATGGTGGGAGGAGTCATTTGGAGAGTTTTGAGTGTAATCCAACAAGTAAAACTATGCAATCCACCAACCACCCCATTAACGCTACGAACTTCATATGAACTTGAAGTGTCCAATTTCTTTGACCAATTGATTTCGGATCAAGCCCTAAACTTGGGCATCATCGTAATATGGTGGGAGGAGTCATATGGAGAGTTTTGAGTGAAATCCAACCGCTGAAACTATGCAATGCACCAACCAGTCCATTTACAATACAAACTTCGTATGAACTTGAAGTGTCCAATTTCTTTGACCAAGTGATTTCGGATCGAGCTCAAAACTAGGGCAACATCATAATTTGGTCGGAGGGGTGTTGTATTCCTTCCGAGTGCCAATATATGGTTAGTATAATGGTACAAGTAAGGGTGTCGAATCACAGGGACTGATTGGACCCGATAAATTACTAGTTTTGAAAGACTAAAGAAATGAAAGTGACAAATTGAAAGTAGTTTGTGTTGTAAATGAAAAATAACTTAAAATGCAAGAAGAATGTGGCAGTGAATGATATATTGATGTAGAAAGAATAGGGAAGAGTCCAGGGATTTCGAATTCATCATCGCAAAACCAGTTCCATGTTTGTAAAGTTAAGCCGTATTCAACTACCACCCTGTTTCCAGAGTTCGTTTTACATATATATGATCAGTCATATGTTGTGTGGGTTTGATCAAATTCTCCTAATCTGCAACCTAATTGGGATGTTCAACTTTGGTTCCAAGTTAAGAGTCATTAGCATGCAAGAAAACGTTAAAGAACCAAAGAGAACACATGGCAGGATGTTTGCATAGCATTCTCTTCATTCATTCACATGTCTACCAAGATTAAGCATGATGTTTACTATAACCTTGTTCAGATAATCTGTAGGCAATCCTAATGGTGATCAAACATTAAAATTAACACACAAATTTAACAGTAGATTCAGTGAATGAAACTAGACGCAGATTGATGAACTGAATACTTTAACTTAGAAACATTGATCAAAGTTGCAAGGCTACATCGAAATCCCTAGCTATGAATTTAGTGTGTTCACAGAGATTAAAACGAAAATAAACAACATGAGTGAAAATAAATTCAAGAGAGGAAACCCTTGAAGCAATTCTGATGTTGAACTTCTTCAAGAACAGCCTCCTGCGATGAGACTTGATGGTGGTAATATATGGAACGGCTAGGGTTTTGTGTGCATGAAAAAGAGAACAGCCCCCACTAGGGTTGTGAAATTCATACAGAATAAATAGGGTCTGTTAAAGTGGCTAAAAGGCAAGTTTTTATGGGGTAAAAGATGCTAAAAGATATTCCAAAGGGGTCCTGACAAATCAGCCTTTATTTTGCACGTTTTTGCCTTATTTGGCACCTCCAAATTAGGCTAGAAATCCTCATTGCTTTCCCATTCTGCTCTGAGTCTTCAAACAAGCCAGATTCGCCTTGGATTCTTTATTTGGACTTCAAAATAGGTCACGAAACTTGGTTACACGTTTGAATAAGGATTAGCTCCAAAAATGGCAAGTTTTCACTTCTTTTGTGACGTCCCTGACCCTTAATTAAAATTAAATAAAATAAATGACTTGGGTTAATTAAAAAGAATAATTTAAAAGGGATTAATTGGAATTAAATAATAAAAAAAAATGGAATTTGAATAATTAAATTAAATTAAAGGGGTATTATGGTCCACTTAGTTTTCGGGCGCGAATTTAGCGAAAGAGGTTGCGCGTCCGGATCGTCGAAACAAGTCTGTTGATGGGCGGAACGTTTCAATATGTGGTCGGGGGCTTGAGGGACCCCAACAGACCAATCAGCTTCTTTCTCTCTCCTCCCTCACGCGTTCTCTCTCCTTCACACAGCCAGCGCCTTCTTCCCTTCGAATCATCACCGTCCGGTCACGGTTGGACCTGAGACCGGTCCCAAACGATTCCTCTCCTCCTTCCGGTCGCATCCCGCCCAAGATCATCGGCTGAAACCCCGGCGTTGAGCAACGGTAAGCTCTGCAAATTCCGGTCGAAACCTCCATTATCGCCGGCGACGTTTCCGGCCACCATCTTCTACTATTCCACTTGCAGAAGGTAGCCCTCCTTCCTCTCTCTCTCTCTCTGTTTTGGGGGTTGTGCGACAACGTTGGCCGGCGTAGCCGCCGTGGCCAACGTCTGAAATTCCGGCCAAACCCTAACCAGTTTAGCCTCGATCCGGTGGCTTACCAGGCGGTTCTACGGCGGCTCAGCCCGGTTCTGAGCTTCCCTCCACCTCCTGATTCGATTGGTATAGGCCTTGCACCATGAATCGAAGAATTTGAAATGGCCAGATCTACTCTAGCCACCCACCACCCACGTCGGCGCGTGTGGCGGCGCGTGGCGGTGGTGTGGTGGCGGCTCTTCATTCCGATGCGATCCTCGTGTTGTTGTGAACACGTACGTGTGCTAGGATTTCGATTCGGACATCGTTTGAACCTCGACCCAATGTACGCATATTGCGCGTTGTGTTGGTTCGATGTGTTCGGGCCGTTGGATCGAATCCGAATTCACGTATGTGGTTCCTCATATTTCAATGATCATATAGGAATTGACGGATCGTGATTCGGAGTCCCGGATACTCTGAAATCACCAACCTTAGGGTTAGGTTAATTTATAACCGTTCGATTGTACGATAGTGAGCGATCCAACCGTTCGATCGAGACCAAACTTTCAGGACATGTTAATTAAACCGTAAGGAACCTTTAGGAACTTTCCAATCTAAGTTTGGAACTCGTGGGCCCCACGGGCCCGGTTTGACCTATTTGGGATGGTTTTGACCAAGGGTTGACCGCACGTCACCCGAGGTCGTCCCGCTGCCCAACGAATGTTGTGACCTTAGAATTTGTCGTACGAGAGTACGTGTACGTCGGGACGAGATTAGTTAAGTGTTTGATTTCAAGTTATCGTTCTAAGGTTCGGTTGTTAATCTTGAATCGTATTCTTGAAATTAGGTACGCAGGCACCTCATACTTCATAGGTAGGACCCTCCGAGGGTCAGGCTGCTTAGGACTACCTGTGAGTGGACTTGTTTTCAAATACACATAACTATTGAAAACGTTTAGAAGAAATAGAGTGGATGTTGAGAGAACAATCTGTTTTGTATTTCTTGGTTAACGATTCAGTACATCAATAACTGTGCTTATATAATCGCACCTACAGCCTAACTTCCTTTTCTACCAGACTAACCATATTCTAACAGTCTAACTAATTAATTCTCTACTAACTAATCACTGTAGACCACATATCCATGACCTGAGAGAGAGACAAATGGATATACTTTATCATCCCCCTGCAATCTCATGAGGGAGAGGAGCCAACATGAGATTGGAACAGTGATAGTCAAATTGAGGGGAACACAAGCCCTTGGTAAGAATATCAACAACTTTCTGTGAAGAAGAAACATGTTGAAGAGTAATTTCAGCACAAGTAACCTTATCACGAACAAAATGACAGTCAACCTCAATATGCTTAGCACGAGAATGCAGAGTAGGATTTGCAGAGAGAGCCATAGCAGAGAGGTTATCACAGAAGAGTGTAGGCGGTTTAGCAAGAGAAAAAGACAGATCAGCTAACAACTGACGTAACCAAACAAGCTCAGCTGCTGTAGTACCCATTGCGCGATACTCAGCCTTAGTAGAAGAACGAGAAACAGACTGTTGTTTCTTGGAACTCCAGGAAATTGGATTGGAGCCTAAGAAGATGACAAAGCCAATAGTAGAACGTCGGTCATTGGGATCACCAACCCAATCTGCATCTATGAAGGCCCGAAGATCCGAAGAACCTTTCTGGAATGTCAGACCATGCGAGAGAGTACCTTTAAGATATCGCAGAATATGTTTCACAGCAAGATAATGAGTCTCAAGAGGAGAATGCATGAATTGACAAACTTGATTAACTGAGTAAGCAATATCAGGCCTTGTAAATGTGAGATACTGCATAGCACCAACTAAACTCCTGTAATGAGCAGGATCTGAAAAAGGTAAACTGCCATCTTTAAGGAGTTTATGATTTGGATGAGAAGGAGTAACACAAGGCTTGCAGTCAACAAGATTAGCCTTATTTAAAACATCCTTGATATACTTAGTGATCGGTGCATAATTACATATCATTTTGTACCCTTCTAACTTATGATTTGGTTATGTTTTTGAGTTAAACTTGTGCTTTTAATCTATTTTGTGTTTGTTTCAGTGTAATAAGCTTACGACTCACTAAATGCATTTTGGAGACAAGTTAGCTCAAAACGGTGTATGCAGATCAGTCAACTTCACGGATTGGACTGTACTTGCTCAGGAAGAACCAGATAATGAACCATACGTCATTGGAAAGATACGGAAGTCTAGTTTCTGAAGAATTTTACGGTTCATGATTCCGAGTCTTCTAGAGAAAGTTATACAAGTTTTGGAAGCTTAAGGTCAAAATCGGCAGCATCTGCGTTACTGGGCAGAAAATCACATTTGAAGGTCTTTCCGATTTTTGCTTGAGCTGGGCTGCATATGCTTGGAAAGATAATTCAAAGAACTTCAAGATCCATATTTTTCCAGATTTTTCAGAATGGAGGAACAAGCCCAAATTGAGCCCACAAGCTGACTGCAAATTGCTTGGTCATGATTAGCTATGCATGTGCTATTGTTGATAGTTCTTGGTTATGATTAGCTATGCATGTACTATTGTTGATAGTGGGGAAGAAGCATGTTTATTTGTCATAATTGAAGTAGGTTGTGTAAGAAATAAAGAAAGCAAAAGCATCAAGTGGGAACTAGCCAAATGATGAAAGGAGATGGATGCTCATGTGAACTTGAGGTGGCTATGCAACTTGTTGTCAAAAGAAGAATATTGGCATGTGAGTTTGATGCTTTCCTTCTCCTATAAATAGGAGGCTTGGCTAACCTTCAAACACACCCCAAGGGGGGGAGCTCTCAAACATCTCTCTAGAGCTCCTCTCCCTTCTCTCCCTCAAATTCTCTTAGTTTTCTTTTTAGTTCTCAATTGTTGTAACAAAACCATTTTGCTTTTTAGTTGTAATTTATTTTCCATTGTAATGTAATTTCTTTTCTTTAGTTTTCAAGTTTAATTAGCTTCCAAGTTTCAATTATAGTTCTTGTTCTTATTCATTATGCTTATAAGTTAATATGCTTGTTTGAATGAGTGATCACCATTAAAACTTGTATGTTAGCTATCTTGGTTTGAATTAAGAGTAGACACCATGCATTAATTCAAATTGAACTATGAATAGAAAGAGTATGTATGGACATTCGACAACATGGATTAGATACATGCTTGGTTGTTTAAAACATTCTTCTTTGCTTAATGGATTTCTAATGCTTAATTTAGGTTCGACAAGAAGGATCTAATTAGGGAATTAGGAATACAAGGTTAGGGCCAAACACCATGACTTAATCATACTTTAGCTAGAATCAATCTAAGAATATAAATTGAACTTGGTAACTAATTTGCTTGAGTTAATTTCTTTTCTTTCTTTCTTGTTTTATTTATTCTCTTTTGGTTTTCTATTTTGTGCAGGGAATCAAATTGAATCAATCTATCATCAATCCTCGTGGGATCGACCTCGTACTTACACAAGCTATACTATCCAACGCCTCGTGCACTTGCGAGTCAACACTTAGACTGATTCACAGAGAGACCAGCAGATGTATATTGGATCTGTAAGCCAAGGAAATAATGCAAATCACCAAGATCAGTCATCTCAAACTCTTTGGACAGCTAAGTAATCACAGAGGCAAGAACAGTAGAGGAATAACCAGTCAATATGATATCATCAACATACAAAAGCAGCAAAACGAAAGAAGTGTCATCCTTCTTAACAAACAGAGATGGATCAGCATGAGAAGCTCGAAACCCAAGGGAAGGAAGATAACTGGTAAATCTGTCATTCCAAGCTCGAGGAGCTTGCTTGAGACCATAAAGAGATTTATCCAATTTGCAGACATGGTGAGGTTATGGATCAATAAAACCCTGGGGTTGAGACATATAAACTTCTTCTTGAAGAATGCCATGAAGGAAGGCATTTTTAACATCCAATTGACGAAGTTTCCAACCAAAAGTGGCAGCTAAGGCTAGAACTAAACGCACTGTGGAATGCTTAACCACTGGACTGAATGTTTCAGCATAATCCAAACCAGCTTCCTGGGAGAAACCTTTAGCAACAAGCCTAGCTTTATAACGGGCTATAGATCCATCAGGATTTCTCTTGAGGCGATAGACCCACTTACAACCAACTAAATTCTTATGAGGAGGCAAAGAAACCGAGTGCCAAGTCTTTTGCTTTTGTAAAGCATCAAACTCATCCTGTATTGCCAGCTGCCATTTAGGATTCTTGACAGCAGAAGCATAAGTAGATGGCTCAGTAATAAAGTCAGCAGGCTGATCTTGAACTGTAGATAAAAACACCTTTATATTAACAATGCCTGATTTACTCTTTGTTTGCATAGGATGAACATTAGGTGGAACCATGGGAAGAACATCTGATAAATCCAAAACAGGAGGAGAGGAAGGTGCTGAAGCAGATGATAAAGGATTCCCACCATCAGAAGGAGTTATAGATGAAGATGATAATGCAGACACATGTGGAGAAACAACTGGATGTACTGGTAAAGGAGCCAACTGGGTAAAGGGATTATTTGCAGGATAATAAACCATGAGAGAAGAAACTGGAGCTGCAATAACTGGAGAATCAAAATAAGTCTCTTGTGCGGAAGGAAACCAACTCTCATAAAAAAGAACATGTCTAGAAACAAGGAGCTTGCGAGTTCTTGGATTGTAACAAATGTAACCTTTGTATTGCAAAGGATAGCCAAGGAATATGCACTAAGTTGTCTTCAACTGCAACTTATGCTGAACATAAGGCTTAAGAGATGGATAGCAAGCACACCCAAATATCTTGAGATTATCCAGAATAGGACAGATACCATACAACAACTCAAATGGAGATTTATTATGCAAAGTCTGACAGGGAAGCCTATTAATATGATAGGCAGCTGTAGCACATGCATGAACCCAAAATTTTGCAGGTAATGATGCTGTTTGAAGTAAAGTGATGGTAGTCTCGATTAAATGTCTATTCTTACGCTCAACTAAACCATTTTGTTCAGGAGTATACGGACAAGATCGCTGATGTAAAACACCCTTTGAAAGTAAAAATTGCTGAAAAACTGTACTCAAATATTCACCGCCTCCATCACTTTGTAAAATACGAATTCAAACAGAAAACTGTGTAAACACATAGTGATAAAACTGCTGAAAGTATGAGAAAACCTCTGATTTATTTCTCAATGGATAAAGCCAAGTGTACCTTGTACATTCATCAATGAAAGTTACATAGTATCGAAAACCTTCTAAAGAAGAATGAGGAGCGGGCCCCCACACATCACTATGGATAACCTGAGGGAATGCCAGATTTTGTAGGAGCCAAAGTAAATGGAAGCTTAGTAAACTTTCCTTTCAAACAAGGTTGACAAAGGTGAGAAATAGCCGTGTTGGTGCTAGAAATACCATATTTGGCCAAGGCCAACTGTACCACAGAATTAGTGGGATGGCCAAGTCTACAATGCCAAAGATCAGAAGCAATCTTTTGTCCAAGACAGGCAGTATGCGCAGATTGGAGGATAGGCATAGGGTATAGACCATTATGACTGAGACCTCTGAAAAGAATTCTCCCTGTCTGCTTGTCCTGTATAGTGAAATACATCTCATCAAAAATACATTGACACTTGTTGTCTGCACATAACTGATGAACAGATAATAAATTCTGAGATAACTTGGGCACATGAAGAACATTATGAAGTTGGAGAGAACTAGAAGAAGTGGAAATAGTAGATGAACCAATATGAGCAATATCTAAACTTGAGCCATTGGCAGCAATAATTGTCTCTGACCCATTGTATGAAGTAGCGGCATTAAAATTACCAAAGTCAGTAGTCATATGGTTTGTAGCACCAGTGTCAGCAATCCAGACCTCAGGCTGTGGTGAGGAAGATGAGGATTGAGCGGCCATAGCAGTCATTTGAGTCATTGGAGCTGAGTTTGGGGAACAAGAGGAAACACTATCGCGATAGAAACAAGTTAAAGCAGTGTGATTGGTCTTCCAACATATTTGACAAGGCTCAGCTTCCATTTGTTGTGGAGTTGTAGCTCGAAAACGACAAGTAGCAGCAATATGGCCTTTCTTAGTACAAATTTGACAAACAGGTATGGGGACATAACCGTGAGAATTAGGAAATTGAGATCCATAACCGAATTGAGACTGAGGTTTACCAAGAATACCTCGAGCAGTATTACCAAAGGATGAGAATTTCTGAGGACCATGAGAAGAAAATTGATTCTTGGGATAAAAGTTGGAACCATGAGGAGGACCATTCTGATTGGAATACATTTTCCTTTTGTCACGAAAAGATGGACGGAACCCAGAATAGGACGCAGGAGAACCGTGAGACATAGGGGCAGAAGGCATACCAGAATTAGAAGTGAAATCTTGAGGCGTAGCAGCCATTACGGACAGCAAAGGAACACTCCGAGCCGTCTCTTCAAGAGTAACCTCCTCAGCCTTCAATTGAGATCGAAGATCCTTCAACGAAATTCCTTGGTCTCGACCACGAATAACAGCTTTGACAATATTGTATTCAGAAGGTAAGCCATTGAGAGCCAGAATAACAACATCATCATCTGGGATTTCTACACCCACAACAGAAAGTTGATCTCGAGCATCTTTGATCTTCTGAAGATATTGATCAACAGATTCAGAGCCCTTCTTGATATTCTGTAAATTGGTCTTCAATTGAAAGATACTAGAGCGAGTCACACTAGCAAACCATTCTCTTAGATTAACCCACATCGCATGCGAGGTCTGAGTACCAATGACACATGAAAGAGCAGAAGGAGACAAGGTTGCAGTAATCAAGGTCATGAGAGCGGTATCATGAATCGTCCAAACTGTGTAGGCATCAGAAAGAACAGAGCCCTCTTCAGTAACCAGAAATTTAGGTGGACAGGGAAAAGACCCATCGACGAACCCTAGAATTCCATTTCCTCGCAGCAACAACTCCATTTGAAAATTCCATGTAACAAAATTCGTATCATCAAGCTTAACAGAGATAGTATTACCAACACTAGAAATCAAGGAAGAAATTGGGGATTGAGTAAGAGCTAATTGATTTGCGGTCACCATTGTTGAAGATGCAAGCAAAAAGAGCAGAAAGAGGAAATTGCAGACAAAGAAAGAAGAATTGAGAAGAAAGAATCAAGATGAGAAGAGAAGCGGAAGCAAGAATCGAGAAGCACAAAGCTTTTGGATGGCTCGTGATACCATGAAAACGTTTTGAAGAAATAGAGAGGATGTTGAGAGAACAATCTGTTTTGTATTTCTTGGTTAACGATTCAATATATCAATAACTGTGCTTATATAATCGCACTTACAGCCTAACTTCCTTTTCTACCAGACTTACCATATTCTAACAGTCTAACTAATTAATTCTCTACTAACTAATCACTTTAGACCACATATACATGACCTGAGAGAGAGACACATGGATATACTCTATCAACTGTCAATGAATAAACAAACATGCATATGAGTTTAATGATTTCAATACTATTGACTACTTTGAATATCTTTGTTAGTCATTGAGTTTTAGGACGCTTGTGTCCGGATATTTGTATTTTGGGGTTGGGTACATAATTATGGAATGAAATTTGGGAAGTATGTGAATATGTATAAATGGATTATTGCGTGGCAATTGATGTGAGTGTTGTGAACACCGTGTTATGTACCTCCCCCTACTGTTCTGATACAGTTACTGAGTTATGGTTCGATCCGGTGCATACCTTAACGGGGTGTAGCTGTAGACTCTTAATTGAGTAGTTTAGTCAGCGCGCAGGACTAGTTCGGACGTATGGGTATTGAGGATTCTGCCATACGGGCCGGGTAGCTTAGTCCATTTTTGGACGGCTTGACCCTGGGTACGGGGCCATTTTGATGTTGTCCTCGTATCCAGTTAAACTATTCCCTGTTGGATGGTTTTCCCGGTACACTTGATTTGGTGTTGAGATGTCATATTGTATATATATATGCGTGGGTTATTATATTCGTATTCTTATTGATGTTAGTGAGGATCTTTCCTCGCTAGTCGTGCCTACGGGCCAGTGATTATGTGAGAATGGAAATTGTACCATGATGTGATTTTCACGCTATTATGCTATGGTTATGGGGTTTGAATACTTAACTGAACCTATATATAAATGTTTTGAATTGCATGATTTCAGCATCGGTTTTGAAACGGTGGGGTTACTCTGTTGCTTTAACTTATGAAACTTTGTTTTTATCCACTCACACTCTTTCTGTTTTGCGCCCCACCAGGCCGTAGTCGTAGCATCTGAGCTGTTCGACCGAGCGCTCCTCTTCTCAGGCTCGACTTGACTGTAGGGCACTTGCCCCTATTATGTAAACACGTTATTCTGCTTCTTTATTTGAATTACTCTTAGATTGCTCTGTATCGCCCATTAGGGTTGAATTTGATGGCCTGAGGCCTGTGTTGTATGTTGTAAGCATGCTGGCACTTGGATATACATTTTGTATGTTTTTATCAGGTTGAATCTTTTTGGGAATGTTCTTATTTCGGGGGAGACTCTGTCCGACTTTCGGCATGAGTCTTGGTCCCCTTTCTCTTTGGTTTTATTGAAGAGGGTTTCTTTTTAGTAAGTGGGCCCGACATTGAGTTAATGTCGGTTGTCAATAGGGTTCGGCATGGGTTCCGGGGTGGAATTCGGGTTGGGTCTTGTCAACTTGGTATCAGAGCATTAGGTTCAATTTCTTGTGGACTTTACGTCTTCTTTGTGCACTCTAACCGCTAATGGTTTCATTGTTTTTCCTCTTGCAAGAATTATGCCTCCGAGGCGTGGTAGGCCGATGACTGGTTCCTGTGGAGGGAGGAGATCTGCACCATCTCCACCTCCATCGCCACCACCTGAAAATAGATGGTATAAATGTATAAATATATAAATATATGAGTTATCAAATACCCCCAAACCTGGTTTTTTGCTAGTCCTCGAGCAAAATTGAAACTAAAAACACACAGGATAATAAAATCTAACTAGACCACTTTCGCTGGCTAAACGATTGCACTGAGCATGTGCAACAAGCCTTTAAACCCCTAGGTGTCCCTAGCAGGAGGAGTTGTGTCTCCTGAGGGTTTACAGCGATGATGCCCACAAACATCTTCATACTTACAAGCAAATTGGTTAAAGCATACTTATAGCAAACTAATAAGAACCAATGCAAGCTTAGTCATACTTTTGAACCAATAGTCTGCCACTTCAAAGAATCATAAAAAAATTACTACATGTCCCATGACTTCAAAGACACCATACTCAAATGCCAAAGATAGAATTCGCCTCAACTCTAGTCCTCACAGATATCACTCAAATTTTCACTCAGATCCTAAGGTGTGGTCTCTCCACAAACATACGTGAATGATGTTATGTAAAAGGGAATCAAAATCCATAGGAAATATGAAATAAAAGCACAATTTCTAGACAGATCTCAAGAAAGGAATCAAACACTAAGAATATGGATAGCAACATACTTGGCAGCTGATCGGTGCATAATTACATATCATTTTGTACCCTTCTAACTTATGATTTGGTTACGTTTTTGAGTTAAACTTGTGCTTTTAATTTATTTTGTGTTTGTTTCAGTGTAATAAGCTTGAGACTCATTAAATGCATTTTGGAGACAAGTTAGCTCAAACGGTGTCTGCAGATCAGTCAACTTCACGGATTGGACTGTACTTGCTCAAGAAGAACCAGATAATGAGCCATACATCATTGGAAAGATACGGAAGTCTATTTTCTGGATCATTTTACGGTTCATGATTCCGAGTCCTCTAGAGGAAGTTATGCAAGTTTTGGCAGCTTAAGGTCAAAATCGGCAGGATCTGCGTTACTGGGCCAAAAATGACTTTTGAAGGCCTTCCCGATTTTTCCTTGAGTTGGGCTGCATATGCTTGGAAAGATAAGACAAAGAGCTTCAAAATCCATATTTTTCCAGATTTGTTAGAGTGAAGGAGCAAGCCCAAATCGAGCCCACAAGCTGACTGCAATGCATTGTCATGCATGAGCTAATCATTTTAGTGGTGAATTGAGTGGTGTAAGTTGGTGAAGTGAGTGTGGTTATTAAATTCAATTGTATAATCAGATTTATACTTCCCTAGGCCTATAAATAGTGAGTTCTCCAAGCATGTAAACACACCCCAAGGGGGGGAGCTCTCAAACATCTCTCTAGAGCTCCTCTCCCTTCTCTCCCTCAAATTCTCTTAGTTTTCTTTTTAGTTCTCAATTGTTTCCTTTAAGTTTTTCTTAGTTGTAATTTATTTTCCATTGTAATGTAATTTCTTTTCTTAAGTTTTCAAGTTTAATTAGTTTTCAAGTTTCAATTATAGTTCTTGTTCTTATTCATTATGCTTATAAGTTAATATGCTTGTTTGAATGATTGATCACCATTAAAACTTGTATGTTAGCTATCTTGGTTTGAATTAAGAGTAGACACCATGCATTAATTCAAATTGAACTATGAATAGGAAGAGTATGTATGGACATTCGACAATAGGGATTAGATACATACTTGGTTGTTTAAAACATTCTTCTATGCTTAATGGATTTCTAATGCTTAATTTAGGTTCGACAACAAGGATCTAATTAGGGAATTAGGAATACAAGGTTAGGACCAAACACCATGGCTTAATCATATTTTAGCTAGAATCAATCCGTGAATCTAAATTGAACTTGGTAACTAATTAGCTTGGGTTAATTTCTTTTCTTGTTTTACTTATTTTATTTATCATTTCTATTTTGTGCAGGGAATCAAATTGAATCAATCTATCATCAATCCTCGTGGGATCGACCTCGTACTTACACAAGCTATACTATCCAATGGCCCGTGCACTTGCGAGTTAACAAAATTTTGGCGCCGTTGCCGGGGATTGACGGCATAGTTTGGTTCTATTTTCTTTCCCTACTTGTTTTACTTTCCTTTTTTCTTTTCATTTCAGTTTTTATTTCCTAATCCTTTTAATTCCATTTCAAGTTCTATGTTTGTTTTAGCAATATAGGATAGCTCAATAAAAAGGGAGAGAAGGAAACTTCAATCATAAGAATAGGAAGTATGGAGTAGTGGGAGGAGTAGCTACCTTCAAATGCATCCATGCTCGACCTAATCGCTTCAAGGGGAAGTACTCCAATCCTTTCTCTTTTACTTGTATTGTTATTTTAATTTTCTGTTTCTTTTATAATTTTAAAAAAAAACAAAATTCAAAAAGATTTTTCATATGAGCTGACTCTTGGTAACTCCGGTGAGCGTCTCCGTCAATGCAGTGTCTAGGAGTTCTTTAGGCGACACCTTCGGTGTCTAAGAAGTTTGGGTTTTAAGCGGGACCATTGTGACCCCTCCAACCTTCCCGAACCCCGGCTGTGTTTTACGAGGCCCTTAACTGGTCATCCTAGAGTTGCTTGTATAATTGTGTGTTCTTAAAATAAATTATTTTTTTACAATAATGGTTTAGTTTAAATAAAAATTTAAGTTTGGGTATTGTATTCTTGCTTAAATAATAATTACAATAAAAAAATATAAAAAAATTGCAATTTGGAACTTCTTTGTTTTCTTTTCTGTTTAGTTGTTTTATAGTCTGTGATTTTTTATTATTTTAATTTTTATGTGGTGTGGTTAGTTTGTTTGTTTCGTGTGTTAAAAATTAAAAAAAAAATTTACTTTAAATAAAGCTGCATCACTAAAAACTTTAAAAAAAACAAAAAAACAAAAACAAAAAAAAACAATAAAATACATAAAATACAACTACATAAAACTTCTTCTTCTTCTTCTTCTTCTTCGTCTTCTTCTTCTTCTTCTTCTTCTTCATCATCTTCACAAGATCAGCATCATCATGGCACGCTTCCTGATTCCAAAATTGGAAACTTCAGTTTAGCCATCTGGACGTCGTCTTTTGGGTCTTCACGCACAGCCTCTTGGGGCCCATCACTTGAGCTCCCAAAGATCGCACTTATGGCTGCACTCTTGGCTTGAGCACCACTTGTCTCGTGCTCGGTTGCTTGCGCTTACCGGTCGCCCAATAGACTCCGACTTTGTGCGCATGTCTTTGGCGTACAAATCTACCATCGATGATAGCTGTTTATTCTCCGCCGCAAACCTTCTAGCCGACGTCGATTAAACTCCACCATCCTTGTCCTCTCCTTTTTCAAGTCCCTTATAATGCCTTGACAATCCTCAACCACATTCTCGCGATGCCGCCAATCGAGCCTTTACTAGCTCCAACTCACGGGATTTCGCAATTAGGCGATAACCCACGATTGCGATAGTGGTCGTGTTTTGTGCGGCCGGTGCCATGGCATCACCGACGATTCGATTGTCACACTTTGCGCCGAGCACTCGTGCATCTCTCGGGAGTCACTAAACTCCTTGCGACTCCAAGGGCAACTTCGTTGTCCATGAGTATTGTGTCATTCAGCATCACGGGCCCTCTTGCTCGAGCCAAAATAGGGCATCCACGTTGGTCTTGCTCCTTGACTCGACGTCCGAATTGGTTGAGCTAGGTTAAGATCCAGCGAAAATGGGAAAGGAGACGACATTTTCTTTCCGCTTTCTTTTTCTTTTTCTCTCTTCTCTCTTCTTTTTTCTTTTCTTTTCTCTCTTCTTCTTTCCTTTCTCTCTTCCGTGTGGCTGTAATTTTTGTTTTTCTCCCTTAGTTTCCTTTTATAGACTTCAAACCCTAGCACCACTCGAGCTCCACAGCCTTCTGGCTTTCCCCCGTCCCCAAAATAATTGTCGCGACGTACCCTTTCTGAACGAACGCGTTCAACAAAGTCTTCGCGCCTTTCTATGACGCCCGTAATTTCCGCTTGGAAAAGCGCAAAAGCTCTGCGGCGCCTCTATGCATCGACACGTGGCTCTTGCTTCGTTGCTCGAGACGACATATGGACCCCCGTTTCAGAATCCACTTCCCACGTAAAAATTAAAAATTAAAAATTAAAAATTAAAAATTAAAAAATTAAAAAAAAAATAAATGTGTGGGTTTCGGATTTCATTGTGGGTTGGGTTTCACCGTGGTTTGGGTTTCAAAATTGTGGGCTTTGGGCTTCAAGTTTTTTGGGTTTCAGTTTGCTTAATTTGTGTGATTAGGGCTTACTATTTCGTTTTTTTTTTAATTTTTTAATTTTTAATTTTGTTGTTGTTGTTGTTGTTGTTGTTGTTGTTTGTTTTGTATTTTAATTATTGTATTGTGTGATATTTATTTGTTTTAATACCTTTCATTTTTTTGTTATGACATTGCTTGTGCCTAATTTTTAAACTTTGAGGACAATGTTCATGTCTAAGTTTGGGGGTATTAAAGTTTATCAAGTAAATTTGGTTTTTCTTAAAATAATTTTTTTTTTTAAAAAAAAATTCTTGTTTTTCTGTTTTATTTTAGTCTTTCTTTGTTTTTATTTTGAGTCACTTTCCGAACACATATGATGAGATTGTGATAAATGTTTGCATGACTTAAATGAAAATTGGATTTCTTTCTATTAAAAAAAAAAAAAACTTTTGGCATCGTTCTAGCATGATATGTTCGAAACCCTCTTTACACTTGCCATTTGTTTCATAATTTTCCAATTAAAGGATTTGCATGATCCAAAGAATTGTATCAAGCATAAATTAAACTTGTATAACCATATAATGTGAGCTTTTGAGCCTTGTGCTTCATTTCATGAGTGTTATACACATACTCTTATTTTCTTGTCATCTAAGTTGTTGTTTGATCTCATTATTCATTGAATTGGTTGAGCACTTAAAAGTCATTCATTCATATTCAATTTAATTACATGACATTTAAGAAATGATATTAAGGCCCTCTTTGGATCGTTTGTGCCTTTCAAGCTAACCTTATGCATGCTTAAGCATGATTTTTCCATTGTTAACCATTTTGAGCCTACATGTAAACCTTTTCTTTCATTTAACCAAATATATTTCCTCGCCTTAGCCTGAAAAACAAGTATTTACCTTTTCTAAGGAACTCATGAGCTTTAATTGTGATGTGTTTTTCATGCTAAGTTTGGGAAGGGGTTTTATATATTGAAAAAAAAATCACCCAATTGGTGGAAGAAAAGAAAAGTTGTGATTGTGGTTGATTGAAAATTCATTTTTGGGTTTCTTTATTGGCCTCAAAATAAATTAGTGGTTGTTCAATTAAAAGAAAGGAGTGTGAATCCTTATAAATGGAGGTATAAGGAGTTTTTTTTTTTTTTTTTTTGAAAAAAAAAAAAAAAAAAAATCCTCATTGTGATGATTCAAGTCTTGGAAACAATTGTTTTATGCTCTTACATTGTGAGTTCCTTGGACTTTGTTTTATCCATACCTTTCATTTCTCACTCACCTTACACCCTTAACCCCATTACAACCTATGATAAAGACCTAAATTGATCTTAAATGTCATGTGATTGAATTGCATCCATTTTCCTACTTTTAAGTGTTTGGCATCCTTCTTGAGATCATATAATGCAAGTTCTTCATCTTTCTATTGTGAGTTAATTCCCTTATGGTTTAACTCTAATCTCATGTTTATAACTGAGTGATGCATTGTAACCCTCTTTTGAGTGATTCATTTGTGAGAGGACAACTTTGGTGAGATTTGAAGTTGAATTTGTGCTTTGTATGATTTTCGAAATTGTGTGAAAACTGAGATTAGAGAATTTGTTGCATTTGGCTATCACACTACTACACTTTGAGCATGTTGTGTTTTGAACTTTGCCGCCTTATGAATAATGTCTTAAAACGGAGCTTTTATTGTTAAAACTTTTGAGTCATGTGCATGAGTCATTTCTCTTCAGAAAATGTTCGGAAATATTGTTTTGTATTTGTTTTTGTACTTATTTTTGTTTTGTTTTTGTTTTCTAACTACTTTGTTTTGCAGAGTCGAGTAAAACGTTTGTGGGTATCGTATCTGTTAAACCCTCAGGAGACACAACTCCTCCTACTAGGGATGCCTAGAGGTTTAAAGGCTTGTTGCATATGCTCAATGCAATCGAGTTACCTACGAAAGTGGTCTAATAAATTTATTTACTTTTTTGTTTTTATTTTTTTGTTTTCCTTTTGTTTTGCTCGAGGACTAGCAAAATCTAGGTTTGGGGTATTTGATCGGTGCATAATTACATATCATTTTGTACCCTTCTAACTTATGATTTGGTTACGTTTTTGAGTTAAACTTGTGCTTTTAATTTATTTTGTGTTTGTTTCAGTGTAATAAGCTTGAGACTCATTAAATGCATTTTGGAGACAAGTTAGCTCAAACGGTGTCTGCAGATCAGTCAACTTCACGGATTGGACTGTACTTGCTCAAGAAGAACCAGATAATGAGCCATACATCATTGGAAAGATACGGAAGTCTATTTTCTGGATCATTTTACGGTTCATGATTCCGAGTCCTCTAGAGGAAGTTATGCAAGTTTTGGCAGCTTAAGGTCAAAATCGGCAGGATCTGCGTTACTGGGCCAAAAATGACTTTTGAAGGCCTTCCCGATTTTTCCTTGAGTTGGGCTGCATATGCTTGGAAAGATAAGACAAAGAGCTTCAAAATCCATATTTTTCCAGATTTGTTAGAGTGAAGGAGCAAGCCCAAATCGAGCCCACAAGCTGACTGCAATGCATTGTCATGCATGAGCTAATCATTTTAGTGGTGAATTGAGTGGTGTAAGTTGGTGAAGTGAGTGTGGTTATTAAATTCAATTGTATAATCAGATTTATACTTCCCCTAGGCCTATAAATAGTGAGTTCTCCAAGCATGTAAACACACCCCAAGGGGGGGAGCTCTCAAACATCTCTCTAGAGCTCCTCTCCCTTCTCTCCCTCAAATTCTCTTAGTTTTCTTTTAGTTCTCAATTGTTTCCTTTAAGTTTTTCTTAGTTGTAATTTATTTTCCATTGTAATGTAATTTCTTTTCTTAAGTTTTCAAGTTTAATTAGTTTTCAAGTTTCAATTATAGTTCTTGTTCTTATTCATTATGCTTATAAGTTAATATGCTTGTTTGAATGATTGATCACCATTAAAACTTGTATGTTAGCTATCTTGGTTTGAATTAAGAGTAGACACCATGCATTAATTCAAATTGAACTATGAATAGGAAGAGTATGTATGGACATTCGACAATAGGGATTAGATACATACTTGGTTGTTTAAAACATTCTTCTATGCTTAATGGATTTCTAATGCTTAATTTAGGTTCGACAACAAGGATCTAATTAGGGAATTAGGAATACAAGGTTAGGACCAAACACCATGGCTTAATCATATTTTAGCTAGAATCAATCCGTGAATCTAAATTGAACTTGGTAACTAATTAGCTTGGGTTAATTTCTTTTCTTGTTTTACTTATTTTATTTATCATTTCTATTTTGTGCAGGGAATCAAATTGAATCAATCTATCATCAATCCTCGTGGGATCGACCTCGTACTTACACAAGCTATACTATCCAATGGCCCGTGCACTTGCGAGTTAACAGCAGCACCCATGAATACATCCTCAAAGATCAGCTAGGTCTTTCACAAAGTTTGTAATGTAAGGCTTAGGTCAGGGGTTATGAAAGAAAGGATAGGAAAGACTAAAGTTTGGGACATACCAAAGTGTCTTCCTTGTAAAAGCATCAAGCTCTCCTCTTGAATTGATCTTTGTTGTTCGTTCGTGGCGTTCAGGACTCGTGCGATAATGGAAGGATTTAGAAATTACATCCTCTTTGATTCTTTTTCTTTTCTTTTCTTTTTCTAAAACTTTGTTTCTCTTTTTTTTTTAACAATTCCAGCACACATATCTCGGTACACGCCACTTTCTTGATGTAGAGCTCGAATTATCTCTGTTTTCATCACTTTGGTATTCCCCAAACTATAGGGTATAGCTGTAATGGGCTAAATATCTGCTAAAAGCGATTGGCTTCAAAACGGGGTAATGACACACACATAAAGGTAAGAAATTAGGCCTTTTGGTGGTTAAGACATGCATAGCCTAACATCATCTCAATGAGTTCATTCATGAGTGTTACCAAACACATGGTATCTGCGAAAGAGAACAATTCTTAGCGTTCAATCAAACAAAAATAATGAGATCATTCAAGTGATATTGAAGCAAAAAGATAGGAGCACAAACACTTTAAACCCTCTCAAAGAAGTAAATAGGCTCAAAATCACTCACTAGGGTAGTCTCCAGAGGAATTAAATATCGAAGGTTTCGGAAATATCGGTGGTTCAAAAACACGGAAATATCGATGGAAATATCTAGAAAATATCGATATCGATAAAAATTGGATAAAAGAGTACGGTGTTGGTGAACCAAAGCAGTTGTGGAACATCCCGACCCTAAAAATGAAGTAAAGAAATTAAAATAAGGGAAATTAAAATTTAAAATGTAATAAACGAAATAATTAAGTTAAAGAGGTTAAGATAAAAGGAATAAATTAAAAATAAGAAAATGGATTAAAATAAATAAAAATGATTTAAGTAAATTAAAAGAAATAAATTAAACAAAATAATTGGTTTTTAAAATTAAAAAAAAAGGTATTGTTGTTGTTTTGGGGTTTGTAGAGAATTCGGTACCAACCTTCAATCCCTGGACCACTAGAAGTTAATGCAAACACAATTAACAACAACGGCAGGTAGAAGGTTGTAAAAAAAAAGAAAAAAAGGTAAAAACACAAAACAGCTCGCGTGTTCCAGAACCCATTCGTCTTCCCCATTCGAGCCCTCCCCTTCCCGTTCAAACCAAGTGACGGCGAGATGCCGTCCGGCCAAAACCACCACCTCAGTCACCTCCAAACCTCTCCCCACTCCTACCTCAACCCACCCCTTACCTGTTTTCCTGCCAAACCACCCGAGAAAAATCCCATTCAAAAACAGAAAATCTCGCCGGATTTTCAATCGAAAATTCGGCCAATCCTGAGGTTCCAAGCATCGATCTAGGTAAGTTTCGACACCCTAGTGAGCTGTTCTAACTGTTTTGAGTTTTGGTTCGTTCGATTTGAAGTTTTAGTGAGGTTTTCAGTCGAAACCTTACGAAAATATTGCCTTCGATATTCCAGCGATATTTCGCCGAAATTTTCGAAAAAATTACGAAAACTTTCTGTACCCTTCCGATAATATCGAGAGTCAAAATTCAGAATTTCGATTTTTTTTTCCTTGGTCTCCACTATTCTTCTTCCAGAATTTGAGCATGATACTTTAACCTACAACACAAAAGCCCTTCTATGACGTCTAATTTGCGTCATGGAAGACATTTAATGACTCGGATCAGGCGTCGTAACCTGCGTCGTCGAAAGGGGGGTTCATGGAAACTTTTTCATAGCACGACGTCTGTTCCGCGTCATGGAATAGGGTATCAATGACGCGGAATGCGTGTCGTGGAAACTTTTTCAAAACATGACGCCTGTTTCGCGTCATAGAATTGGGTTTCAATGACGCGGATAGCGCGTCATGAAAACTTTTTCAAAACACGACGTCTATTCCGCATCATGGAATGGAGTTTCAATGACGCGGAAAACGTGTCGTGAAAACTTTTTCAAAACACGACGTCTATTCCACGTCATGGAATGGGGTTTCGATGACGTAGATAGCGTGTCATTGAACTTAACGACGTTGATGAGACGTCATTGAAATATTTTTCATGACACGGTTAAGACGTCGTTGAAATTCTTTATTTTTTAAAAAAATTTCTTAATCTATATATATATATATATATATATCCCATCATTTTAATTATGCAAAAAAGATTAATATATAAAAGCAAAAATGAAGATACAAAGGCAAAATGATTATATTTCTATTTAACATGGTCTTCATTTCCCTCAACCTTACAATGTTTCATACAAAAGATCAAGATGACTTAAAGTACTAATTTTTATAAAGTAATCAACAATAATAGAATGACTTTGCAGGAAGTGGAATAGTCACCAGAAGTTCCATTAACTCGATACATTTGGCTAGAAGAAGTGGAAGTTCAATCATCCTAAAATCCTCAAGAAGAGTTGATCTTGCGATGCTTTCTTCAATTTCAGCAAACATGGCAGATACAATCCTGCTTCCAGAAAAAGAAAAAGAAAAATATTCAATTTACAACAATGAATGAAAACCTGGGGAAGTAAATCAAGCCCGCAATCCAAATCAATGAGGCTCCAAATGCAACTCCGAACCTTTTTGCCATACACATGAATTAATCAAACCAAACAGTCATACCGATTAATCAACAAATCATTTTTTAGAAAAAATTTAATTAAGGTAAATGAACAATTGAGAGAGGAAAAGAAGTCCGTCACAAAATTTAATCAACAAATCATAAACCCTAAATTGAACAAATCAAATAATCATATATAGTCACCTAATCCAACAAATCATTTTCCAAACACAAAATCATCAATATTAATCCAATGCAATAAATCATTATCCACAAACAAAATCATCAGCATTCATCCAATAACTCATTATAAAAATTTCAACTAATTAAAAATATTAGGCATTATCATCACACTAATAATGAGTATTTCATTTGAAGTTTGATTTCAAAATGGAAATGCAGCAAAAAGCTTAGCCAACTGCAATTTCTGTTACTACTCTTTGCTTTGTATGCATCCATGTTCATATTGATATCTTTTTGTTCATTTGCTTTTTTAACTCATATTTCTACATCTAAATTGGGTACAATAGATTTGTGCTCACCCCATTAAATTTCAAAATTTAGCACCAATAAAATGCTTCAATTAGGGAATAGAGCAGATGTATCAATTACACTTAATGACATTCAGATTGCTGCCTAGCCAAGAAAGGGTACCAAAAAAATATATATTTCCTCCCAAAAAAGACACCACTATTATAACATGTGCATTCATTATTATTGTTTTTCCTTAGACAATAAAATCGCCACCTCGTTTATAAACAACCAACAATCATTTCATTTCCTCCTCGTTTATGGGTTTTGAATGCTAGAATTCATGACAGAAATAAGCTTTGTTTGGAAGGAGTACAATTAAACCAATTGGGTCGTCACTTTCTATAATCAAATAGAGAGAGAGAGAGAGAGAGCGAGAGAGAGAGAGAGAGAGAGAGAGAGAGAGAGACACACACACACACACAGACAGAGAGAGAAGGAATGGATTTATGGGTGATAGCTGCAGCAGCTACTGAGGCTGCTTATGTAGCAAAGTATCGTTGGCATAAATGGCTTTTCAAGAAAGGTTTATCAGAGTCGAACAGATCATCACATCACAACAGAACAATCAATTTGGGCAAGAAATCGAAGGTTTATCACCTCACATCTTGCTTTCTTCTTGAGAAGAAAGTTTATTATTTATTGAATAAATTCAATTTCTGATAATTTTTTAAGAAATCATTTTTTTGTCTGGTTGGTTAGGGCAGTCACTTTGTTCACAACAGTTTGTGAACAAAATTTCGAAAAAACTAAAGAACTTGCACATAAATTAGTGCAATGGGGAGAAACAAAACGCCAAAATAAGGGTGCTATGAAATCACTACCAGCACAACTCTTCTACTTTGTATTAAGTAGCTTTATTTGGCTACTTGGAACCTCTAAAGATGAAAGGCAAAGAATATTCATACACAAAATTAATATTGTTACTAATATAATGGAAAAAAAAAACTTAAAATATAAAATAGGACCAACATTCTAATTTGACTATGCCCATTAATACCAAAAAAGACACCACTATTTCCTCATATTTCATTATCCTACCATTTCCGAAATTTTCTTGGCTGTCAAACAGAGATTTCTCTAAGACATAGGTAACGTACCTAAGCAGACTACAAAACCACCAAAACCATTCACACAATACAATGCACATAAACCATGCAAGCGAATGAAAATGAACCAAAACAACAGAACCCCTCTTGATTGATCTCATACAGATCAAGGCAATGGCACAAATTCAAACATTTCCTACAGGCTTTAACCCACATGAGCATTTCCAAATGGGTGCTAAGAGGTTTCAGCTTTGGTATCAATTTATTTTATCCCCAATGTTTCACAAATGCAGGTGCATATAGAAACAATATAATGTAGATCAACCAAAATAAGCATTAAAATGGCATCTAAAATTCAGATATAATTTACCAATTATGGGGACTGTTCTCAAACTTCTCCACCTTCCTATCAGCCAAACACCTCAAAGTCGTCTGCAGCACCACAAATCCAAATCAAAATTACAAAAATTAAAATTCATCATGATCATTATAATCCCAATTTCACATCCATCAAAACCCCAATTCCATTCAATTCAATTAAATAGCGGACCCCATTAATTTTGTAATACTATTACAGATCTAGATCAAAATCATAAGCGCGTAGAAAACCCAATTTGATTTCATCTAACATTACACAGATCGGATGATAGGGACGAAGAGAGCACGGGAAAGTTACCATGGTTACGGGTAGATCCGATCCGGTAGTTGACTGCTCTTCAATTTGTTGGTGGGCCTGCTCTTCAATTTTTGTGAATGCAAGATTGTCCCAAATGTTTAAATCTGAGCGAAAACCGTTAGAAAAACCAAAGAAAAAAAATTAGCCAAAACAATAAACTGAAAAAACATAAATTAAAAGCTGAAAAGAATAACCAAATGTTGATACCAAGTTATATGTCAATTATGAAGAACTCAAAAGCAACCAAATGTTGACATATAAATATATAACATAGTAACAATACATAAAACTTAAATACCAAAAACATAATAACATATTCAGGGTGCGATTTTGGAAATGATGATCTATGAGTCATAACTCATGAGGCCAGTGGCCACGCATCTACAACCTAGGCAAGAAAGACATCCATTTTATATACGTTTTGCTTGAAATTCAAGTCACTAAGAGCAGTGTGGATTAAAAACGTACTTATTTTGGGAAATAAGAAGATGGTACTTAATAAAGGAATAACTTACAGAATCTTTGGCTTCAAGTTTGTTTGCCCAGCCATTCATAACATATGGATCATTAACAGCTACACAAATCACAGAATCGATCCCTTTAGCCTTAAACTTATCAACTTGCTTCTTGTAACTGGGCACATGCTGCTAAGAACAAACTCCCGTGAAGGCACCCTGACATATTGAAAACAAAAAAACCCATATAAATTGCTCTTTCCATAAACTTCTACGATTCACAGTTTCATTGCTTTTGATTCATATTTTATTTCATCTTTTAGGGTTTTGCTAAACCTAAATTGGGCTTGTCATTGTCAGTATAAACATGAAAAACAAAAATTGCACCAACACTAACCATTAACCATTACATTAAATTAAACAAATGATATAAATAGAGCGAGGAACTTACAGGGAGGCCAAAGATGACGACTCTCTTGTCTTGGAACACAAAATTTCACAAAAAAGACAACAAATTTGAGCCTCCAAAAAGCTTGAAAACGTACTTAATTGGAAAGTAAATAGAAAAACAAAAACCTTGAAAATGTCTTTGAGAGAAGTGGTGGCGAAATTGGAGGAGACGCCTTCGTCCCAGGTCTGAGCTTTCTGGAGGGAAACATTGGGTGCGGCCGAGACTATGTCGGTGCCAGCTGCAACAGCCGCGTAGGCTCTTGATTGAGCTCCGATTTGGAAACCTCCAGCCACTGATTTCATTGCAGAGTAGCTTGCTTGCTTCAGAAGTGTGGAGGAGCTGTTGGAATTGGGCCTTACCTTATACCATATCCTTTCTCTTTCAAGCAAGAGGAGCTGCTGGAGCGGCTGCCTTCGAGATCTAAGACGCAGAGATGAGACATAACGAAAAGAGAGTGGAATTGGGTTTACAGATGAGACAGAACGCAGAGATGAGAACGAAGAGAGAGTGGAATTGGGTTTACAGATGAGACAGAACGCAGAGATAAGAAAGACCCTGGAAAAAAGTTGTGAAAAAAATAAGGCGCCAATAAAATTGGTGAAAAAAAAGGCGGCATGCGAAAAATTATTTGGGGAAATAAATTCTAAATTAATGACGCAGTCTACACGCCATTGTAAATATAATTCTATGACGCGGAGGACGCGTCGTTAAGTTAATGACGCATAGGCGACGTCGTTAAATTATAAACCTGTTAACGACGCGGATTCAACGTCGTCTAAAACCACTGGAATCCATGACGCACATTCCGCGTCATTGAAAATGATTTTAATGACGCGTCCAGCGAATGTCATAATAACAGTGTCATAAACTCGCTTCAATGACGCATTTTAAAAACACGTCATAATTTATGACATTTAATGACGTGTATTTTTGATGCGTCATTAAATCTGTGTCATCAAAAGTCCTTTTTTTTGTAGTGCACCATGATTCCAAGAGTAACAGCTTTGTAAAAAAAAATATATGATACGAACTTTTTCATGACAACACAGTAGTCCTCATTGTAAACCATAGCCCTCATATACATTCACATTAGTAAGCAAAAGCAAACTTAAACTAAGCATTGTCCTCAATGCTTTAAAAAAATCCCACACCCCCAAACCTAAACTAAGCATTGTCCTCAATGCTTTAAAAAAAATTGAATGGAATGGATGCAATGCAAATTGGCAGAGTGTGCATGGAATGAAAAAAACACAAATAAAAGCAAAGAACACAAACCCAGCTAGGTTGCCTCCTAGCAAGCGCTTTATTTAATGTCTAGGAAAGACATGGTAGTGTGTCTAAGTTGTCATAAACTCGAGAGAATCCATAACTACATAAACCTGCTCCTGTGAAACATTCTCCAAATAAGGCTTCAAACGCTGTCCATTGACCTTAAACCGGGTGTCATTCTTGATGTTTTCTATCTCCATAGCTCCATGGGGAAATACTTGAAGCACTTTGAATGGTCCAAACCATCTAGACTTCAATTTAGCTGGAAAAAGTTGCAAACGTGAGTCATACAAAAGTACTTTCATACCTGGTTGAAACTCCTTCCTAAGAATTGCTTTGTCATGGTAGAGCTTGGTTTGTTCTTTGTAGATCCTAGCATTCTTATATGATTCATTTATGAGCTCTTCCAACTCATTAAGTTGGAGCTTCCTCACTGTATAAGTTTCTTTGAGATCAAAATTGAACTTCTTTATGGCCCAATATGCACGGTGCTCAAGCTCCATTGGCAAATGACATGCCTTTCCAAACACCAATCGATAAGGGCTCATTCCAATTGGGGTCTTGTACGCTGTTCGATAAGCCCGAAGCGCATCATTCAATCTTAGTGACCAATCTTTCCTTGTAGGGCTGACGGTTTTCATCAAGATGTTCTTTATTTCTCTATTGCTGATTTCCACTTGTCCAGAGGTTTGAGGATGGTATGGTTGCCACTTTATGTGTGATGTTGTACCTCTTCATCAATGCCTCGAAAGGTTTGTTGCAGAAGTGACTGCCACCATCGCTAATGATAGCTCTCGGAGTTCCAAACCTAGTGAAAATCATATCTTTGAGAAAATTCAAAACAACTTTGTGATCATTAGTTCGTGTAGCTGTTGCCTCAACCCATTTTGATACGTAATCTACTGCCACTAGTATGTATATGTATCCAAAAGAATATGGGAATGGTCCCATGAAGTCAATTCCCCACACATCAAACAACTCCACCACTAAAATGTTGTTTAATGGCATTTCATTCCTGCGACTGATGCTCCCCATCTTCTGACACCTATCATATTTAGAGCAAATATCAAAAGCATCTTTAAAAACAATGTAGGCCAAAAGAAACCAGATTGTAAAACCTTTAAAGCTATCTTTTTGACACTAAAATGACCTCCGCATGCCAATGCATAACTGAATTTAAGTATGCTTTGCTTCTCACTCTCTGGAACACATCTTCGAATGATTTGGTCAGGGCAATACTTGAACAAATAAGGCTCATCCCACATGTAGTGTTTCACCATTGAAAAGAACTTCTTTCTCTCCTGAAAAGTCAAATCATCTCTAATTACACTAGACGCAAGATAATTGACAAAATCAGCATACCATGGCTCTTTAGAATGACAAAGAGTTGTTCATCCGGGAATGATTCGTTGAGAGGTACAATTTGTCCATCTCCATGGCTTTCATCAACAAGGCGCGACAAGTGATCAGCAACAACATTTTCACTCCCTTTCTTGTCTCGAATTTCTAGGTCAAACTCTTGTAACAAGAGTATCCATCTGATCAAACGTGGTTTAGCATCTTTCATGGTCAACAAAAACCTAAGAGCTGCATGATCAGAGTAAACAATAACTTTAGAGCCAACAAGATATGAACAAAATTTCTCTAAAGCAAAAACAGCAAGCAACTCCTTCTCAGTTATAGAGTAATTGATTTCGGATCGATTCCAAAACTTGGGAAACATCATAATATGGTGGGAGGAGTCCTTTGGTAAGTTTTGAGTGAAATCAAATAAGTAAAACTACAAAATCCTCCAACCACTACATTTATGGTACGAACTTCGTATGAACTTGAAGTGTCCAATTTCTTTGGCCAATTGATTTCGGATCGAGCCCAAAACTAGGGCAACATCAAAATATGGTGGGAGGATTCATTTGGAGAGTTTTGAGTGAAATCCAACCACTAAAACTATGCAATGCACCAACCACTCCATTTACGATACAAATTTTGTATGAACTTGAAGTGTCCAATTTCTTTGGACAAATGATTTCGGATCGAGCCCTAAACCTAGGCATCACCATAATATGGTGGGTGGAGTCATTTGGAGAGTTTTGAGTCAAATCCAACCACTAAAACTATACAAAATCCTCCAACCACTCCACTTATGTTACGAACATGGTATGAACTTGAAGTGTCCAATTTCTTGGATTAATTGATTTCGGATAGAGCCCAAAACTCGGGCAACATCATAATATGGTGGGAGGAGTCATTTGGAGAGTTTTGAGTGAAATCCAACCACTAAAGTTATGCAATGCACTAACCAATCCATTAACGCTACGAACATCGTATGAACTTGAAGTGTCCAATTTCTTTGACCAATTGAGTTCGGATCGAGCCCAAAACTAGGTTAACATCATAATATGGTTGGAGGAGTCATTTGGAGAGTTTTGAGTGAAATCCAACCACTAAAACTATGCAATGCACCAACCACTCCATTTACTATACGAAGTTCGTATGAACTTGAAGTCTCCAATTTCTCTAAGTGATTTGGGATCGAGCCCAAAACTAAGGCAACAAAATAATATGGTGGGAGGAGTCATTTGGAGAGTTTTGAGTGAAATCCAACCACTAAAACTATGCAATGCACCAACCACTCCATTTACGATACGAACTTCGCATGAACTTGAAGTTTCCAATTTCTTGGACCAATTGATTTCGGTTCGAGCCCTAAACTTGTGCGTCATCATAATATGGTGGGAGAAGTCATTTGGAGAGTTTTGAGTGAAATCCAACCACTAAAGTTATGCAATGCACTAACCAATCCATTAACGCTACGAACTTCGTATGAACTTGAAGTGTCCAATTTCTTTGACCAATTGAGTTCGGATCGAGCCCAAAACTAGGTTAACATCATAATATGGTTGGAGGAGTCATTTGGAGAGTTTTGAGTGAAATCCAACCACTAAAACTATGCAATGCACCAACCACTCCATTTACGATACGAAGTTCGTATGAACTTGAAGTCTCCAATTTCTCTAAGTGATTTGGGATCGAGCCCAAAACTAAGGCAACAAAATAATATGGTGGGAGGAGTAATTTGGAGAGTTTTGAGTGAAATCCAACCACTAAAACTATGCAATGCACCAACCACTCCATTTACGATACGAACTTCGCATGAACTTGAAGTTTCCAATTTCTTGGACCAATTGATTTCGGTTCGAGCCCTAAACTTGGGCGTCATCATAATATGGTGGGAGAAGTCATTTGGAGAGTTTTAGTGAAATCCAACCACTAAAGTTATGCAATGCACTAACCAATCCATTAACGCTACGAACTTCGTATGAACTTGAAGTGTCCAATTTCTTTGACCAATTGAGTTCGGATCGAGCCCAAAACTAGGTTAACATCATAATATGGTTGGAGGAGTCATTTGGAGAGTTTTGAGTGAAATCCAACCACTAAAACTATGCAATGCACCAACCACTCCATTTACGATACGAACTTCGTATGAACTTGAATTGTCTAATTTCTTGGACCAATTGATTTCGGACCAAACCCGACAACAATACAAAACTCAATTGTAGTTCAAAGCATTTATATAAATATATATAAAATCAGGATTTTCAATCCAATAAGTAAGACATACTGCAACCGAATCAAGTAAACAGTTTCCCAAACTTCCCCACTCTCTCAACCACGTGTTCACAAGCACGATAAGCGAGGAAAGATCCTCACTAAAAGAAATATGAATACGAAGGTACTAACACACGTGTATAGGTATAGTATAACCTCAACACCACAAGCAAGCACCAAGGGAAAACAATCCAATAGGGGATCATTTGACTGGACACAGGTACAGTCTCCTCGAGACCCCATGCCCAGGGTTGAGTCGTCCAAATGGGACTAAACTCACAAGCCTATATGGTAGAACTTCCAAACCATACCTCCGAAATATGTCCTATGCGCGCAGACTACCCCGTTAAGGGTCTACAGCTACACCCCGTTAAGATATGCACCGGATCGAACCATACCAAATCCAGGTAACCATATCACATCAATCGCCACGCAATAATCAATATAAGAACAGGGGGAGGTACATAACCAGGTACCAACGCACTCAAATCAATCGCCACGCGATAATCAACATATATAATATATTCAATCACAATGTACCCAACCCCAAAACATCAGACACCAGGTGTAAACAAGTCCATCAGTCAACTACCCAATATATATACTCAAAATCAGGACATCACCGTCCAAACATATATTTCTATATTCAAAATAATCACAAGGATCAAACGACCGCATAACAGACCTAAATCAATTCAAACGTCCAAATCATTGAAAAACCATATTTAAATCTCAATCAATGCTCAAGCCAAGCATATCAATTCAAAACCCTTATAAAACATAAGTCGCAATGATATACATATCATAAAATATAGCCATGAAGGCTCCAATACTTAAACCGAAAACCCAAAGTTCATAAACATAATTATTAAATAAATCCCATTAAAACCATGAATCTTCAAATCCAAGATTCAAAATAAATATCCAAAGTGTATATATATATATATATAACCAAAGTTTAGTTCACCGTTTCTTAAACCATTAATATACCTTTTCTGAAGTTAGTTCACCGTGATATATATATATATATATATATATATATAAGTGTATATAAATATATATATATATATAATAACCCATTAAACATAAATATCCAAACGACCCCAAACGTTCGTATTTCATACCCAAAATATATATATAAATAGTATAAAGACCCCAAGGTCAAAATAACCCAATTAATGATCCAAATCCGATACAAAAACCACCGGACGTCACTACGTCTCATTCAATACTCAAAAGTATACATAATCCTAAAATATAACCATCAGGGCCCCACATATAAACCAGCAACCCAAATCATGCATACACCTCAATGCAAATCCTTTTAAATATATTTCAACTCAAAGTCAAGGCAAGACTTAAACTATTAATAAATTCAAGATTTAAAACCATTAAATCTCCTTTCTTTCATTTCATGCAATTCATCCAAATCATGCTCATTTGAAAACAAAGTCCACTCACCGTTGGTCGTACGCTACATAACCCTGAGAGGGTCCCGCCTGCTGCGTACCAGAGTCAAAGTACCTGAAGCGATAGATACGATGATTGGATTAGTATCGTGAACCGAACGAGAATCGTAAACTCAAATCCTACTAAAACCCGACTTAACGTGCACGTACGTCGTACTAAAGATTAAAGGGTCAAACTACACCTTTTAACAAGTGGGACCGCCCCGGAAGACTCACGGTCAACTGGCGGTCAAACACCCCATTTCGGTCAACTTGGGCCCGCGGAGCCCACAACCTCCAAATCGATCCGGACATTCCTAGAAGTACAACAAAGTTAACTACGTGGCAAGGCGACCTCGGGAGAGCCTCGGTCAAATATGGTCAAACTTGGTCAAACCGACTCGAATAGGTCAAACCTGGCCCGTGGGTCCCATGACCTCCAAACTTACATCTAAAAGTTCCTACAGGTTCAACACGACCTAAACAACGTGTCCTCAAAGTTTGGTCTCGATCGGACGGTCAGATCGCTCAAGATCGCACGATCGGACGGTTAAGGTTTAATTCAAGCTTCAAGTCATTGATCCGGAGCATCCGGGACTCCGAATCACGATCCGTCAATTCCAACGGTCTGAACCCATAGAACCCAAGAAACGTGCAATAGGCGTACGTTGGTTCGATCGTCAAACGACGTCTGAATCGAAATCCGAGCACACGTACGCGCTCACGGCGACACGAGGAAAACATAGGAACCCCGAACCATCGCCACCACCTGGCCCACGCGCCGCCACATGCGCAGCCGTGGGGGTGGGTGCCTTGAGCAATTCCGGCCAACCCAAAAACCCACCAATCTCGGGTCAAGCCATACCTCAATTGATTCAGCCCCTCGAGAGGGACTCAGAACCGCCGTGAACCGCCAGAGAACCGGCGGTTATCGCCGCCAGATCACGGCCAAACCACCTAGGGTTTTGGCCGGATCTGGGTGGTTCGATACGGTGGCTACGCCACCAATTGCCATCGCGCTTTCCCAGAAATAGAAAGAGGAGATGGAGGAGAGTCTTACCCGAGTGGAGCCGCCTTCCAATTCGATCGGAGGAGCCACAGGAATTAATGGAGTTTTGGCCGTAACTTTCAGAGCTTGCCGTCGATTCTGGCCACGAAACCAGGTGGGTTTTGACGAGGGAGATGAAGCTCTCGCTTGCAAGTGGTTTCACGCCCAGCCGTGCCGTGTGGAGAGAGAATGAAGAGGGAGACTGAAACGGAGAGAGAGATATCGCGGGAGAGGAGAGAGAAAATCGGAGAGAGGACAGAGAGAGAAAAGACGAGATCTGATTGGCCCACGTGACTTTATCAGATTTCTCTCAAAATTTGAAATGACCATTATGTCCTCAAAACTATCCGAAGCTCGTATCGAGACGTGCTACCCGTCAACGGACTCGTTTCAACGAGCCAGACGCAAGGGCGCAACTCGTTTCTCCAAATTCTGTCTCGAAAATAAAGTTGACCAAAATGCCCCTTTAATATTTTATTCTTATTTAATTCCAATTATTCCTATTTAATTCATTTTAATTCCTTTTTAATTCCTTAATTAATTAACTCAATTATTTTTATTTATTTTCTTTTATTTTTAGGTTAGGGGAATCACAACCTACCCACCTTATAAGAATTTCGTCCTCGAAATTCCACGACTACTTCGGTACGCCAACTCCGTACCCAACAATTTCAAGTCCTTGGTAACATCCCCAACAACCCACACTTCCACCATTACAACAACCTACTTCCAAGGTTAACCAGTTTAATTTCTTAATTTTTAATATGAAAACCTCAACAAAATTTTCAAATCTTAAGATTTCTCTTTAACTTTTATGCACAACTACCGCTGGGTTCGGACAAGTCACAAAGTTCTCCCAACAAGTGTGACTTCGGTATCTAACGAAACATGTGTACGACAACAAAGAGAGGTGACACACCATAGACGACATCGAGTGTAGCCTGTGCCTCCAATAGAGTCATAGGAAACACCCGCGCCCAAATCGTCGAACGCCCTGGTTGACCCCTCAAATCCCTTCCGCCACTTCTACGAAAAGTCAATTGAACACCACCGTTAGAACAAACAGAACTAGAACCTCCTTTCTTTGATGGACCCCGACTAGATCCACCAAAATCAGTCGCATATCTACGACGCCTTCATGCACTAACACCAGCTTCAGTCAAAGCTCTCATGGTCTGAAAGACAGTGACAACGACCACACCTTGAATATGCAACCACGGACATTCATCCTTCAACCCTACCGTACAAACCGTTCCACGTTACTTCGATTTAACTGAAGGCACCAACTCCAATTGTCCCACTCACGAGACTAAATCGAGACGCTCAATCGTCTTACACCTTCCACACTAAACACGTGGACCACGAAAAACACCCTCAGTTGCAAAGAAACTTGTTCCAGCAACAACCGTTTCGTCAGGCTTACTCCGACCATCTGAACATTCCACGAAAGTCAACCGCAGAAGCACCTGCCAGTTACCTCAGGGTTCAACTCATTAGGCTACGATCTGATTAGTGCATAATTACATATCATTTTGTACCCTTCTAACTTATGATTTGGTTATGTTTTTGAGTTAAACTTGTGCTTTTAATCTATTTTGTGTTTGTTTCAGTATAATAAGCTTAAGACTCATTAAATGCATTTTGGAGACAAGTTAGCTCAAAACAGTGGCTGCAGATCAGTCAACTTCACGGATTGGACTGTACTTTCTCAGGAAGAACCAGATCATGAACCATACATCATTGGAAAGATACGGAAGTCTATTTTCTGGAGCATTTTACGGTTCATGATTCCGAGTCCTCTAGTGAAAGTTATACAAGTTTTGGCAGCTTAAGGTCAAAATCGGCAGCATCTGCGTTACTGGGCCAAAAATCACATTTGAAGGTCTTTCCGATTTTTCCTTGAGCTGGGCTGCATATGCTTGGAAAGATAATTCAAAGAACTTCAAGATCCATATTTTTTCAGATTTTTCAGAATTGAGAAACAAGCCCAAAACGAGCCCAAAAGAAGACTGCAATGCATTGTCAAGCATGACATATGCATAATGAAATGTTATTGATTGTGGGAAAGTTTGGTGAAGCAAATTCAATACTTATAATTGGAGTGGAGTTTTGCGGCAGCCAAATGAAGTAAAAGAAGATGAAGTGGGAGCTGCAACACTAAAGCTTAAAGATGAGGAATTGTTTTCAAATGCAATTGTGTGTTAGGTAAAGTTGGTGAATTAAGTGTTGTAAGTTGGTGAAGTGAGTTTTGTAGGTAGAAGCAATACTTAATTCAGATTTTCACTTCCCCTAGGCCTATAAATAGTGAGTTTCTCCAAGCTTGTAAACACACCCCAAGGGGGGGGGGAGCTATCAAACATCTCTCTAGAGCTCCTCTCCCTTCTCTCCCTCAAATTCTCTTAGTTTTCCTTTTTAGTTCTCAATTGTTGTAACAAAATCCTTTTGCTAAATTTTCATTTAAGTTTCTCTTAGTTGTAATTTATTTTTCATTGTAATGTAAATTCTTTTCTTAAGTTTTCAAGTTTAATTAGTTTCCAAGTTTCAATTATAGTTCTTGTTCTTATTCATTATGCTTATAAGTTAATATGCTTGTTTGAATGAGTGATCACCATTAAAACTTGTATGTTAGCTATCTTGGTTTGAATTAAGAGTAGACACCATGCATTAATTGAAATTGAACTATGAATAGGAAGAGTATGTATGGACATTCGACAACAGGGATTAGATACATGCTTGGTTGTTTAAAACATTCTTCTTTGCTTAATGGATTTCTAATGCTTAATTTAGGTTCGACAACAAGGATCTAATTAGGGAATTAGGAATACAAGGTTAGGACCAGACACCATGGCTTAATTATACTTTAGCTAGAATCAATCTGTGAATCTAAATTGAACTTGGTAACTAATTTGCTTGAGTTAATTAATTTCTTTTCTTTCTTTCTTGTTTTATTTATTTTCTTTTCATTTCTGTTTTGTGCAGGGAATCAAATTGAATCAATCTATCATCAATCCTCGTGGGATCGACCTCGTACTTATACATGCTATACTACCAAACGCCTCGTGCACTTACAAGCACTCGGCTACTTAAACGCTTCAACTCCCTTTACCAGCCTTAGCCAACTCCAAGGCTGCCTGGGTCCTCCAACTTGAGATACCCACGACCAATTAATTTCCATGGATGCTACACAAGTGTAACATCCCAACTTAGCGAAATTCACTAACAAATCAAACTCCATGTCCTCATCAAAACAAAAGCAACCAAACGAACTTTGTCACCGTCAGGGCACCTCATGACATCCAACACCAATTCCAATTAGTGAGCCAGCTCCCAGCCTCAGCCGGGTCAGCACCGCCCAATTAGTCATGAACTCCCAAATTCTTTTAACATTTGTAACTTCCGGGTAAACTGGTCAAGCACTTGACGTAGCTCCATCTCACTCACGCTCGTTTGTTCAATGGTAGATGGAGGAAGAACAGACTCTCAAGTCTCGGGAAAAGAATTCTCCACCTACAACATCTCGGAAGCACGAAACTTGAAGAAGAACAATAAGAAAACACTGAAACCATTCGCAACAAAAGTGCACAATGGAAGCGAAGTCCGAAGGAAATTGAACCAAATGCTCTGATACCAAGTTAACAGGACCCGAGCCAGACCCTGCTGGTTTGCCCGACATCAACCCATGTCTGGTCCACAAACTAAAACAAGTTCCCTCTTCCAGAAACAAAAGAGAAAGGGGCCAAGACTTCTACCGAAAATCGGGCAGAGTCTCCCCTGAAACAAGGACTATCCCAAACTTAACAACCTGTCAACAACATAACAGATAACAATTCCCAAATACCAGCATGACCAATACACAACAGGCCTCCGGCATTCAAATCAACCCTAATGGGCGATAACAGAGCAATCTAAGAGCCAGCGGAAAAGAAATAACATAATACAAAGTTTAGGGTTCAAGGGCGACAATCCAACTCTTCAAACGAAGCTCGAGAAGAGAAGCGCACGGTCGAACAGCAACAAAGCACCTATGGCCTGGGGGGCTAAACTAGGTTAACATCATAATATGGTTGGAGGAATCATTTGGAGAGTTTTGAGTGAAATCCAACCACTAAAACTATGCAACGCACCAACCACTTCATTAACGCTATGAACTTCGTATGAACTTGAAATGTCCAATTTCTTTGACCAATTGATTTCGAATCGAGCCCTAAACTTGGGCGTCATCATAATACGGTGGGAGGAGTCATGTCGAGAGTCTTGAGTGAAATCCGACCACTAAAACTATGCAATGCACCAACCACTCCATTTACGATACGAACTTCGTATGAACTTGAAGTGTCCAATTTCTTTGACCAAGTGATTTCGGATCGTGCCCAAAACTAGGGAAACAACAGAAATTGGTGGGAGGAGTCATTTGGAGAGTTTTGAGTGAAATCCAACAAGTAAAACTAAGCAATTCTCCAACCAATCCATTAACGCTACTAACTTCGTATGAACTTGAAGTGTCAAATTTCTTTGACCAACTGCTTTCAGATTGATCCTAAAACTTGGGCAACATCATAATATGGTGGGAGGAGTCCTTTGGTGAGTTTTGAGTGAAATCAAATAAGTAAAAGAACAAAATCCTCCAACCACTCCGTTTATGGTACGAACTTCGTATGAACTTGAAGTGTCCAATTTCTTTGACCAATTGATTTCAGATTGACCCCAAAACTAGGTTAACATCATAATATGGTTGGAGGAGTCATTTGGAGAGTTTTAAGTGAAATCTAACCACTAAAACTATGCAATGCACCAACCACTCCATGTACGATACGAACTTTGTATAAACTTGAAGTGTCCAGTTTCTTTGACCAATAGATTTCAGATCAAGCCCTAGACTTGCGCATCATCATAATATGGTGGGAGGAGTCATTTGGAGAGTTTTGAGTGAAATCCAACCAGTAAAACTACGAAATGCACCAAGCACTCCATTAATGATACGAACTTCGTATGAACTTGAAGTGTCCAATTTCTTTGACCAATCGATATCGGATCGAGCCCTAAACTTGGGCATCATCATAATTAGGTGGGAGGTGTCCTTTGGTGAGTTTTGAGTGAAATGAAATAAGTAAAACTACAAAATCCTCCAATCACTCCATTTATGGTACGAACTTCATATAAACTTGAACTGTCCAATTTCTTTGACCAATAGATTTCGGATCGATCCCAAAACTTGAGCAACATCATAATATGGTGCGAGGAGTCCTTTGGTGAGTTTTGAGTAAAATCAAATGTAACACCCCGACCCTAAAAGTGGATTAAACATTTTGAAAATAAAGAAAAATTAAAAAGTTAAATATATGTTAAAAATTATAATTAAGTTAAATTGATAAAATAAAAGAAAATAAGTTGAATTTAATGTGATTACTGAATAAAAAGTGAAATTGAATTAAAAATAATAATTAATTTTTAAACGGGCATAAGGGTCAACTTAATTTTCGGAAAATAATTTGGCGAAACAAGTTACGCCATTGCGTCCGGCTCGTCGAAACGAGTTCGTAGACGCGTGGCATGTTCGTATCGGAGTTAAATTGAACTTAGAAACCTCTAGAAACCTAAAGGGAAAATTTGGAATTTTGAAATTTTAGGATAAAATCTTGACCAATCAGAGGCGCGCGTACGGACACGCAGCCCTCCCTTGTCTCTCTCCTCAGCCCGTTACCCTCTGTTTCAAAAGCACTGTAGCCAACCACTTTGGCCGGCATTTGTGCTCGACTCCGGCCACGGCTGGCCAAGCCCCGACCACCTTTCTCTTCCCCTTTCTCTCCTCTACACATTCCTATACATTTATAACCTAGATTTGCAGCTATTGAACCAAAAATCCGAACGAAACTCACAGCCCAAAAACTGCCCAGAAAACAGATCGTACCAGTCGGATTTGTAGCCACCACCGGCCACGGCCGGCCACCATATCACTTTCGAAATATTCCCCACTCTTTCTACTCCAGAATACCTCAGAGATCCGGTTCGATTCCATGAGATTTCAAGGATTCGAAACCCAAAAATTTTTTAGGTTTCCGATCGAAAATCTACCGTTTTGATCTGTTTTCCAGCCAAATTGGCCGTCGACCAAGAAGGGTAAGTTACTCATCTCAATTAGCTTGATCTGTGGTAGGAAGATTGCAGGGAGATTTTGAGTTGTGTCGTCGCCGGAATTTTATCCAGACACCCACGCGCTGCCGTGGGCCCACTTGTGGCCTCCGAAAATTATTTCCAAATTATCCCCACATCGTCCCGAGCATGACGATACGCTTGGATTTGAAATTGGAGATCGTATGACAGTTGATCGGATGTTAAGCCTAATAGGCGATATCCGGGTTCAACGCATTTGGACCGTTGGATCGATCACAATTTCAAATATGTTGTTCCTTGAACCTCTAGGATAGTGTAGGAATTCGCGGATCGAGATTTGGAGCCCCAGATGCCCCGAATCATCGACTTAAAGTTATTTAACGAAAACCGTCCGATCTCACGATTGTGACTGTTCGATCGTGACTGAATCTGTGGGACGTGATTAGTTGACCTTTTGGACCTTTAGGAACGTTCTGGTTGAATTTGAGGTTGTGGTCCCCGCTGGCCCAGGTTGACCAAAACGCGAAGTTTGACCACCAGTTGACCGTGAGTCTTCCGAGGTGGTCCCACTTGTTGAAAGACGTGGTTTGACCCTAGGAACACTTCGTTTGACATGCACACACTTATCGAGTCCCGAGTAGAAGTTTAGGGATTTTGTTTTAAAGTTACGTTCGGAGTACGATTCTAATTCCAATTCTCTCGTCCTTCAAAATAGGTAATCCGGCTCGACGTGCACAGCAAGCGGGACCTTCGCAGGGTCAAGCGTTATGGGATTACTTGTGAGTGGACCTTGTTTTCAACTTGCATTATTTTTAAAGAATTGATATTATTGCATATTAAGTGATTCATATTAATTCTTGAGAATTAAATAATGTATGTTCGGTTTTTGAGACTTTATAATATATGTTCGGTTTTTGAGACATTGTGCTTAGATTAAAATTGAACCCATGCTTTGAGACTTAAGATTTAATATATTATATATGTATTTGGATGCTTTGCATATTAAATGAATTATATTGATTATGAGATTTTAGTTTAGTATTATATCGAATTACTATATTTTGGATTTCATGAATTATATTTGACTCTCGAGGCATTCTACTTAAGGTTTAGATTGAATTCGTGTTGTAAGACTTAGAGTTTCATTTTATTTCATTAATGTACTTGTGCTGGGTCGAAAAGTATAATTATGTCGGTGATGGATTATATGCTTGTTTATTATTTGATTTATGAGATATTTGGATCTCTTGAATTGATAATTGGAATTGTCATATGGCTTACTTTGAATTTCTCCATATTTGAAATCCTTGATTCATATTTGAGGTTCGAAACCTTTTTGGTATATTGTCGGGTTAGTGTCGTGTTTTGGAACTTCGTATCGAGCCCTAAAATTTGGCATCATCGAAGTATGGTGGGAGTAGCTATTTGGGGAGTTTTGAGTGAAATCCAACTACCAAAACTATGCAATGCAAAAACCACTCCATTTACGATATGAACTTCGTATGAGCTTGAAGTGTCCAATTTCTTTGACCTATTGATTTCGGATCGAGCCCTAAACTTTGACACCATCGTAATATGGTGGGAGGAGTTATTTGGAGAGTTTTGAGTGAAATCCAACAACTAAAACTATGCAATGCATTAACCAATCCATTTACGATACGAACTTCGTATGAACTTGAAGTGTCCAATTTCTTTGACCAATTGATTTTGGATTGAGCTCAAAACTAGGGAAACATCATAATATGGTGGGAGGAGTCATTTGGAGAATTTTGACTGAAATCCAACCACTAAAACTATGTGATGCACCAACCACTCCATTTACAATACGAACTTTGTATGAACTTGAAGTGTCCAATTTCTTTGACCAATTGATTTCGGATCGAGCCCAACACTAGGGCCACATCATAATATGGTGGGAGGAGTCATTTGGAGAGTTTTGAGTGAAATCCAACCACTAAAAATATACAAAATCCTCCAACCACTCCATTTATGGTACGAACTTAGTATGAACTTGAAGTGTCCAATTTCTTTCACCAATTGATTTCATATCGAGCCCAAAACTAGGGTATCGTCATAATTTTGTGGGAGGAGTCATTTGGAGAGTTTTGAGTGAAATCCAACCACTAAAACTATACAAAATCCTCCAACCACTCCATTTATGATACGAACTTCGTATGAACTTGAAGTGTCCAATTTCTTCGATCAATTGATTTCGGATCGAGCACAAAGCTAGGGCAACATCATAATATGGTGGGAGGAGTCATTTGGAGAGTTTTGAGTGAAATCTAACAAGTAAAACTACGCAATCCTCCAACCACACTCTATTAAAGCTACGAACTTTGTTTGAACTTGAAGTGTCCAATTTCGTTGACCAATTGATTTCGGATCGATCCAAAAACTTGGGCAACATCATAATATGGTCGGAGGAGTCCTTTGGATGGTTTTGATTGAAATCAAATAAGTAAAACTACAAAATCCTCCAGCCACTCCATTAATGCTACAAACTTCGTTTGAACTTGACGCGTGCAATTTCATTGACCAATTGATTTCAGATCGAGACCAAAAGTAGGGCAACATCATAATTTGAGGGGAGGAATCATTTGGAGTGTTTTGAGTGAAATCCAGCCACTAAAACTATGCAAAGCACCAACGACTTCATTTACGATACGATCTTCGTATGAACTTGAAGTGTCCAATATCTTTGACCAATTGATTTCAGATCGAGCCCTGAACTTTGGCATCATCATAATGTGGTGGGAGGAGTTATTTGGAGAGTTTTGAGTGAAATCCAACCACTAAAACTAGAAAATCCTCCAACCACTCTATTTACAGTACGAACTTGAATGAACTTGAAGTGTCCAATTTCTTTAACCAATTGATATCTTATCGAGCCCAAAACTAGGGTAACATCGTAATATGGTGGGAGGAGTCATTTGGAGAGTTTTGAGTAAAATCCAACCATTAAAACTATGCAATGCACCAACCACTCCATTTGAGATACGAACTTCGTATGAACTTGAAGTGCCCAATTTCTTTGGCCAATTGATATCGGATCGAGCCCAAAACCTAAGCATCATCATAATATGGTTAGAGGAGTCATTTGGAGAGTTTTCGGTGAAATCCAACCACTAAAACTATGCAATGCATTAACCACTCCATTTACGATACGAACTTCGTATGAACGGAAAGTGTCCAATTTCATTGACCAATTGATTTGAATTGATCCTAAAACTTGGGCAACATCATAATTTGGTGGGAGGAGTCCTTTGGTGAGTTTTGAGTGAAATTAAATAAGTAAAAGTACAAAATCCTCCAACCACTCCGTTTATGGTACGAACTTCGTGTGAATTTGAAGTGTCCAATTTCTTTGACCAATTGATTTTGGATCGAGCCCAAAACTAGGTTAACGTTGGAGGAGTCAATTGGAGAGTTTTGAGTGAAACCACTAAAACCATGCAATGCTTCAACCACTCTATTAACGCTACGAACTTCGTTTGAACTTGAAGTGTCCAATTTCTTTGACCAATTGATTTTGTATTGATCCTAAAACTTGGGCAACATCATAATATGGTGGGAGGTGTCCTTTGGTGAGTTTTGAGTGAAATCAAATAAGTTAAAGTACAAAATACTCCAATGATCGGTTCATAATTGTATATCATTTTGTACCCTTTTAGCATATGATTTAGTTATGTTTTTAAGTTAAACTTGTGCTTTTAATCTCTTTTATGTTTGTCATTCAGTTAAATGAACTTTAGGTAGCAATGGGGGCCCAAATGTGCAAAATGGTCCAAAAACGTGCAGACTGAGTAAGCAATTTGTTTCATCCTTAACTCCTTCCTCCGAACTTGGATTGGCCCAAGTCACATGTGGTTGGAAAGATGACATCTTGAACTTGAATGACATAGGGTGAGCTGCATGTGGGAGCTACAAAAGCTAGAAAAGTATCCATAGCTGCATGTGGGAGCATAGGGTGAGCTGCAAAAGCCAAAAAAAGTATCCATAGCTGCATGTGGGAGCATGGGTGAGCTACATGTGGGATCTGCAATAGCCAAAAGGGAAGAGAATTGATTGTTAATTCTGATTCACCCATCCCTTGTGCCTATATATAGAGAGGTCTGAGAACTCATTTTCATCATCCATTCCATAACACACATCCTTCACACCATCCTCCATACTCCCATAATTCCCCAGACACTCCAGACATCAACCCAACACTCCAAACAGCCTCAAATCACCAAAACTGTCCCTGCAAGCTTGCCTTCCATTTCCTACGAATTTCCTCTTTCTCAACCATCACCACTCACCCAAACTCATCCCAAATCACCTCCTTAACCTTCATACATTGTTCTAGACGTGGGGAAGTTCTTGGAGAAGTATTAGGCGTGGAGAAGCTCTTGGAGAAGCATTGGACACCACAAGAACTTCAGAAAAGGGTTTTTCTATTCTTGTTACATTCATTATGCTTTCTCATTTCTGTTTATGTTTCTTCCATTACTAGGGCTTCGATGTAACCTAACATGAATATTCTGGGTTTATAAATTCCAAGTTTCAAGTTTGATTCAAGATTCATGCTCTTATTCATTATGCCTATCTACCATTGAGATTTGTGTATTTTGGTTGAAACTAAAGTAGACACCTTATACTTTTGTTTCAATTGAACTATGAATAAGATGAGTATGTATGGACATTCGACAACAGGGATTAGATACATGCTTGGTTGTTTAAAACATTCTCTTATGCTTAATGGATTTCTAATGCTTAATTTAGGTTCGACAACAAGGATCTAATTAGGGAATTAGGAATACAAGGTTAAGACCAGACACCATGGCTTAATCATACTTTAGCTAGAATCAATCTTTGAATCTGAATTAGACTTGTCACTTGAATCCTTATAACCTAGAATTGGATTGTTATGGTGAATCGAATGCCCTAGTCTTCAAATCTGTTGCCAACCTCAAAACCACTCTTTGATACTCTTGTTTACTTGTTTTTAATTGCAATTTAGTTTTGCTTCATTTGTTTTCACAAAAATCAATCACTCTCACTCTAAAATCTGTTTTAGACTTAACTTCTTGTTTCTTGAATTAGGTAATCTAAGTACATAACTAATTTTAACTTCTCAGTCCTCGTGGGTACGACCTCGTACTTGTCTTGTGCTATACTACTAATTGGCCCGTACACTTGCGAGATAACAAAATTTTGGCGCCGTTGCGGGGACTGAACGAAAGTTCTTCCATGGTTATGTGCCCAAGGTTACCCTATTCTTATAGTGTGTCTAATTAATTCAAAATTTTCTGTTTCAGGTAGTTTATGTCTAAAAGACCATTCATTGATCAAGTGAGGTCTTCATTTAGACATTCCTTTTGTCACTAATTTCCTTTGCTTGATGTTATTGAATAGATGCCAGCATATGGAAAGTTCATGAAGAACTTGAAAACTCACAAACTCAATTTTGCTCCAAATGAAGAAGTAAAGCTCAACAAGAATGTAAGTGCAGTGTCGCAAAGGAAACCTGGGCATCATCATAATATGGTTGGAGGAGTCATTTGGAGAGTTTTCAGTGAAATCCAACCACTAAAACTATGCAATGCTAACCAATCCATTTACGATACGAACTTCATATGAACTTGAAGTGTCCAATTTCTTTGACCAAGTGATTTCGAATCGAGCCCAAAACTAGGGTAACATCATAATATGGTGGGTGGAGTCATTTGGAGAATTTTAAGTGAAATCCAACAGGTAAAATTACGCAATCCTCCAACCACTCCATTAACGCTATGAAATTCGTTGGAACTTGATGTGTCCAATTTCTTTGACCAATTGATTTCGGATCGATCCCAAAAAATGGGCGACTTCACAATATGGTGGGAGGAATCATTTGTTGAGTTTTGTGTGAAATCCAACCACTAAAACTATGCAATGTACCAACCACTCCATTTACGATACAAACTTCGTATGAACTTGAAGTGTCGAATTTCTTCGACCAATTGATTTTGAATTGAGCCCTAAAGTTGGGCACCATCATAGTTTGGTGGGAGGAGTCATGTGGAGAATTTTGAGTGAAATCCAACAAGTAAAACTACGCAATCCTCTAACCACTCCATTAACGCTACGAACTTCGTATGAACTTGAAGTGTCCAATTTCTTTGACCAATTGATTTCGGATCGATCCCAAAACATGGGCAACATCATAATATGTTGGGAGGAATTTTGGTGAGTTTTGAGTGAACTCCAACAAGTAAAACTACGCAATCCTCCAACCACACCATTAACGCTACGAACTTCGTTTCAACTTGAAGTGCCAATTTCTTTGACCAATTGATTTCGGATCGATCCCAAAATTGGGCAACAACATAATATGGTGGGAGGAGTCATTTGAAGAGTTTTGAGTGAAATCCAACCACTAAAACTATGCAATGCACCAACCACTCCAATTACGATACGAACTTCGTTTGAACTTGAAGTGTGCAATTTCTTTGACAAATTGATATCGGACCAAGCCCTGAACCAGGTTAACAACATAATACGGTGGGAGGAGTCATTTGGAAAGTTTTGTGAGAAATACAACAAGTAAAATTGGGCAATCCTCCAACCACTCCATTAACGCTACGAACTTCGTTTGAACTTCAAATGTCCAATTTCTTTGGCCAATTGATTTCGGATCGATCCCAAAACTTGGGCAACCTTGTTGGGAGGAGTTCTTTGGTGTGTTTTGAGTGAAATCAAATAACTAAAACAACAAATCCTCCAACCATTCCATTTATGGTACGAACTTCGTATGAACTTGAAGTGTCCAATTTCTTTGACCAATTGATTTCGGATCGATCCCAAAACTAGGGCAACACCCTAATATGATGGGAGGAGTCATTTGGGTAGTTTTGAGTGAATTCCAACATGTAAAACTAACCAATCCTGCAACCACTCCATTAACGCTATGAAATTCGTATGAACTTGAAGTGTCCAATTTCTTTGACCAATTGATTTCGGATCGATCCCAAAACTTGGGCAGCATCCTAATCTGGTGGAAGGAGTCATTTGGAGAGTTTGGTCTGAAATCCAACCACTAAATCTATGGAATGCTCCAAACACTCCATTTACGATACGTACTTCGTATGAACTTGAAGTGTGCAACTTCTTTGACCAATTGATATCAGACTAATCCCTAAACTTGGGCATCATCATAATATGGTGGGAGGAGTCCGTTATATAGTTTTGAGTGAAAATCCAACAACAAGTACTATGCAATGCACCAACAACTCCATTTACGATACGAAGTTCATATGAACTTGAAGTGTCCAATTTCTTTGACCAATTGATATTGGATCGAGCCCTAAACTAGCTTAACATCATAATATGGTTGGAAGAGTCATTCAGAGAGTTTTGAGTGAAATCCAACCACTAAAACTACGCAATGCACCAACCACTCCTTTCACGATACGAACTTCGTACGAACTTGAAGTGTCCAATTTTTTGACCAATTGATATCAGATTGAGCCCTAAAATTGGGCATCATCAAAATATGGTAGGACGAGTCATTCGGAGAGTTTTGAGTGAATTCCTACCACTAAAACTATGCAATGCACCCACCACGCCAATTACGATACGAACTTCGTATGAACTTGAAGTGTCCAATTTCTTTGACCAATTGATTTTGGATTGATCATAAAACTTGGGCAACACCATAATATGGTGGGAGGTGTCATTTTATGAGTTTTTAGTGAAATCCAACAAGTAAAACTACGCAATCCTCCAACTACTCCATTAACTCTACGAACTTCGTATGAACTAGAAGTGTCCAATTTCCTTTACCAAATTTCGGATCAATCCCAAAACTAGGGCAACATCAAAATATGGTGGGAGGAGAGTCAGTTGGAGAGTTTTGAGTGAAATCCAACAAGTAAACTTGAGCAATCCTCCAATCGCTCCATTAACGCTACGATCTTCGTTTGAACTTGAAGTGTCCAATTTCTTTGCCCAATTGAAATCCAACAAGTAAAACTATCCTCCAACCACTCCTTTAATGCTACGAATATCGTATGAACTTGAAGTGTCGAATTTATTTGACCAATTGATTTCGGATCAAGCCCTAAACTTGGGCATCAACATAGTATGGTGGGAGGAGTCATTTGGAGAGGTTTGAGTGAAATCCAACCACTAAAACTATGCAATGCACCAACCACTGCATTTATGGTACGAACTTCGTATGAACTTGAATTGTCCTATTTCTTTGACCAATTGATTTCGGATCGAGCCCTAAACTTGGGCATCAACTTAGTATGGTAGGAGGAGTCATTTGGAGAGTTTTGAGTGAAATCCAACAAAGTAAAGCTACGCGATAACCATTCCATTAACGCAACTAACTTCGTACGAACTTGAAGTGTCCAATTTCTTTGACCAAGTGTTTGAGTGAAATCCAACAAGTAAAACTTTGCAATCCTCCAACCACTCCACTAACGCTAGGAATATTGTATGAACTTCAAATGACCAATTTCTTAGACTAATAGATCCCAAAACTAGGTTAACATTATAATACGGGGGGTACATTGGTGAGTTTTGAGTGAAATCAAATAAGTAAAACTACAAAATCCTCCAAGCACTCCATTTATGGTACGAACTACGTATGAACTTGAAGTGTCCAATTTCTTTGACCAATTGATTTCGGATCGAGCCCAAAACTTGGGCAACATCATAATATGGTGAGAGGAGTCATTTGGAGAGTTTTGAGTGAAATCCAAGTAAAACTACGCAATCCTTTATAACCACTCGATTAACGGTATGAACTTCGTTTGAACTTGAAGTGTCCAATTTCTTTGACCAACTGATTTCAGATCATGCCCAAAACTAAGGCAGCATCATAATATGGTGGGAGGAGTTATTAGGGGAGTTTTGAGTGAAATCCAACCACTAAAACTATGCAATGCACCAACCACTCCATTTACGTTAGGAACTTCGTATGAACTTGAATTGTCCAATTTCTATGACCAATTGATTTCGGATCTTGCCCTAAACTTGGGCATCATCATCTCATGGGGGGAGGAGTTATTTGGAGAGTTTTGAGTGAAATCCAACAAGTAAAACTACGCAATCCTCCAACCACTCTATTAAAGATGCGAACTTCGTATGAACTTTTAGTGTCTAATTTCTTTGCCCAATTGTTTTCGAATTGACCCCAAAACTTGGGCAACATCACAACGTAATCCTTCGACCACTCCATTAACGATACGAACTTCGTCTGAGCTTGAAGTGTCCAATTTCTTTGACCAATTGATTTCGGATCGACCCCAAAACTAGGGCAACGTCATAATATGGTGGTAGGAGTCATTTGGAGAGTTTTGAGTGAAATCCAACTACTAAAACTATACAATGCACCAACCACCCCATTTACAAAACGAACTTCATATGAAGTGGAATTGTCCAATTTCTTTGACCAATTGATTTCGGATCGAGCCCAAAGCTAGGGCGACATCATTATATGGTGGGAGGAGTCATTTGGAGAGTTTAGAGTGAAATCCAACAAGTAAAACTACGCAATCCTCCAACCACTCCATTAACTCTACGAACTTCGTATGAACTTGAAGTATCCAATTTCTTTGACCAGTTGATATCGGATTTAGCCACAAACTTGGGCATCAACATAATATGGTGGGAGGAGTCGTTTAGAGAGTTTTGAGTGAAATCCAACCACTAAAACTATGCAATGCACCAACCACTCCATTAACTCTACGAACTTCGTATGAACTTGAAGTGTCCATTTTCTTTGACCAATTGATTTCGGATCTAGCCCTAAACTTGGGCATCATCATAGTATGGTGGGACGTGTCATTTGGACAGTTTTGAGTGAAATCCAACAAGTAAAACTACGCATTCCTCCAACTACTCCATTAACTCCACGAACTTCGTATGAACTTGAAGCATCCAATTTCTTTGACCAATTGATTTCGGATCGAGCCCTAAACTTGGGCGTCATCATAATATGGTGGGAGGAGTCATTTGGAGAGTTTTGAGTGAAATCCAACAAGAAAAACTACGCAATCCTCCCACCACTCCATTAAAGCTACGAACTTCGTTTGAACTTGAAGTGTCCAATTTCTTTGACCAATTGATTTCGGATCGGGCCCAAAACTATGGCAACATCATAATATGGTGGGTGGAGTCATTTGGAGAGTTTTGAGTGAAATCCAACAAGTAAAACTTTGAAATCCTCCAACTGCTCCATTAACGCTACGAACTTCGTATGAACTTGAATGTCCAATTTGTTTCACCAATTGATTTCGGATCGATCGCAAAACTTGGGCAACATCATAATGTGGTGGCAGGAGTCCTACGGTGAGTTTTGAGTGAAATCAAATAAGTAAAACTACAAAATCATCCAACCACTCCATTTATGGTACGAACTTCGTAAGAACTTGAAGTGTCCTATTTCTTTGACCAATTGATTTCGGATCGAGCCCAAAACTTGGGCATCATCATAGTATGGTGGGAGGAGTCATTTGGAGAGTTTTGAGTAAAATCCAACCACTAAAACTATGTAATGCACCAACAACTCCATTTACGATACGAACTTCGTATGAACTTGAAGTGTCCAATTTCTTTGACCAAGTGATTTCGAATCGAACCCAAAACTAGGGCAACAACATAATATGGTGGGAGGAGTCATTTGGAGAGTTTTGAGTGAAATCCAACAAGTAAAACTACGCAATCCTCCAACCACTCCATTAAAGCTACGAACTTCGTTTGAACTTGAAGTGTCCAATTTCTTTGACCAATTGATTTCGGATCGGGCCCAAAACTAGGGCAACATCATAATATGGTGGGTGGAGTCATTTGGAGAGTTTTGAGTGAAATCCAACAAGTAAAACTTCAAAATCCTCCAACAGCTCCATTAACGCCAAGAACTTCGTATGAACTTGAAGTTTCCAATTTCTTTTACTTGTATTGTTATTATTTTAGTAATTTTAATTTTCTGTTTCTTTTATAATAATTTTTTTTAAAAAAATTTCATTTGAGCTAACTTTTGGTAACTCCAGTAAGCAAGCTCCGTCTATGCAGTGTCTAGGAGTTCTTTAGGCGACACCTTCGGTGTCTAAGAAGTTTGGGTTTTAAGCGGGACCATTGTGACCCCTCCAACCTTCCCGGAACCCTTGGCTGTGTTTTCTGAGGCCCTTAACTGGTCATCCTAGAGTTGCTTGTGTAATTGTGTGTTCTTAAAATAAAAAATTTTAAAAATTTTTGTTTTTGTTTTTGTTTTTAAATTTTTGTTTTTCTGTTTTATTTTAGTGTTGCTTTGTTTTTATTTTGAGTCACTTTCCGAACACATATGATGAGATTGTGATAATTGTTTGCATGACTTAAATGAAAATTGGATTTCTTTTTATTTCAAAATAAATAAAAAATAAATAAAACTTTTGGCATCGTTCTAGCATGATATGTTCGAAACCTTCTTTACACTTGCCATTTGTTTCATAATTTTCCAATTAAAGGATTTGCATGATCCAAAGAATTGTATCAAGCATAAATTAAACTTGTATAACCATATAATGTAAGCTTTTGAGCCTTGTCCTTCATTTCATGAGTGTTATACACATACTCTTATTTTCTTGTCATCTAAGTTGTTGTTTGATCTCATTATTCATTGATTTGGTTGAACACTTAAAAATCATTCATTCTTATGCAAATTTGATTACATGACATTTGAGAAATGATATTAAGGCCCTCTTTGGATCGTTTGTGCCTTTCAAGCTAACCTTATGCATGCTTAAGCATGATTTTTCCATTGTTAACCATTTTGAGCCTACATGTAAACCTTTTCTTTCATTTATCCAATTATATTTCCTTGCCTTAGCCTAAAAACAAGTATTTACCTTTTCTAAGGAACTCATGAGCTTTAATTGTGATGTGTTTTTCATGCTAAGTTTGGGAGGGGTATTATATATTGAAAAAAATAAAAAAATCACCCAATTGGTGGAAGAAAAGAGAATGTTGTGATTGTGGTTGATTGAAAATTCATTTTTGGGTTTCTTTATTGGCCTCAAAATAAATTGGTAACCGTTCAATTAAAAGAAAGGAGTGTGAATCCTTATAAATGGAGGTATACGGAGTTTTGAAAAAAAAAAAAAACTCCTCATTGTGATGATTCAAGTCTTGTAAACAATTGTTTTATGCTCTTACATTATGAGTTCTTTGGACTTTGTGTTATCCATACCTTTCATTTCTCACTCACCTTACACCCTTGGCCCCATTACAACCTATGATAAAGACCTAAATTGATCCTAAATGTCATGTGATTGAATTGCATCCATTTTCCTACTTTTAAGTGTTTAGCATCCTTCTTGAGATCATATAATGCAAGTTCTTCATCTTTCTATTGTGAGTTAATTCCCTTATGGTTTAACTCTAATCTCATGTTTATAACTGAGTGATGCATTGTAGCACTCTTTTGAGTGATTCATTTGTGAGAGGACAACTTTGGTGAGATTTGAAGTTGAATTTGTGCTTTGTATGATTTTTGAAATTGTGTGAAAACTAAGATTGGAGAATTTATTGCATTTGGCTATCACACTACTACACTTTCAGCATGTTATGTTTTGAACTTTGCCACATTGTGAATAATGTCTAAAAATGAGCTTTTATTGTTAAAACTTTTGAGTCATGTGCATGAGTCATTTCTCTTCAGAAAATGTTCGGAAATATTATTTTGTATTTTTTTATTTTGCTTTTGTTTTCTAACTACTTTGTTTTTGTATAGTCAGTAAAACGTTTGTGGGTATCGTATATGTTAAACCCTTAGGAGACACAACTCCTCCTACTAAGGATGCCTAGAGGTTTAAAGGCTTGTTGCATATGCTCAATGCAATCGAGTTACCTGCGAAAGTGGTCTAATTAATTTTATTTATTTATTTTTATCTTTGTTTTCCTTTTGTTTTGCTCGAGGACTAGAAAAATATAGGTTTGGGGGTATTTGATCAGTGCATAATTACATATCATTTTGTACCCTTCTAACTTATGATTTGGTTATATTTTTGAGTTAAACTAGTGCTTTTAATCTATTTTGTGTTTGTTTCAGTATAATAAGCTTAAGACTCGTTAAATGCATTTTGGAGACAAGTTAGCTCAAACGGTGTCTGCAGATCAGTCAACTTCACGGATTGGACTGTACTTTCTCAGGAAGAACCAGATAATGAGCCATACATCATTGGAAAGATACGGAAGTCTAGTTTCTGAAGAATTTTACGGTTCATGATTCCGAGTCTTCTAGAGAAAGTTATACAAGTTTTGGCAGCTTAAGTTCAAATTCGGCAGCATCTGCGTTACTGGGCCAAAAATCACATTTGAAGGTCTTTCCGATTTTTTATTGAGCTGGGTTGCATATGTTTGAAAAGATAATTAAAAGTGCTTCAAGATCTATATTTTTCAGATTTTTCAAAATTGAGAAACAAGCCCAAAACGAGCCCAAAAGAAGACTGCAATGCATTGTCAAGCATGACATATGCATGAGGAAATGTTATTGATTGTGGGAAAGTTTGGTGAAGCATATTCAATACTTATAATTGGAGTGGAGTTTTGCAGCAGCCAAATGAAGTAAAAGAAGATGAAGTGGGAGCTGCAACACTAAGCTTAAAGACAAGAGGAATTGTTTTCAAATGCAATTGTGTGTTAGGTAAAGTTGGTGAACTAAGTGTTGTAAGTTGGTGAAGTGAGTTTTGTAGGTAGAAGCAATACTTAATTCAGATTTTCACTTCCCTTGGGCCTATAAATAGTGAGTTTCTCCAAGCTTGTAAACACACCCCAAGAGGGGGAGCTCTCAAACATCTCTCTAGAGCTCCTCTCCCTTCTCTCCCTCAAATTCTCTTAGTTTTCCTTTTTAGTTCTCAATTGTTGTAACAAAATACTTTTGCTAAATTTTCCTTTAAGTTTCTCTTAGTTGTAATTTATTTTTCATTGTAATGTAAATTCTTTTCTTAAGTTTTCAAGTTTCAATTATAGTTCTTGTTCTTATTCATTATGCTTATAAGTTAATATGCTTGTTTGAATGATTGATCACCATTAAAACTTGTATGTTAGTTATCTTGGTTTGAATTAAGAGTAGACACCATGCATTAATTCAAATTGAACTATGAATAGGAAGAGTATGTATGGACATTCGACAACAGGGATTAGATACATGCTTGATTGTATAAAACATTCTTCTTTGCTTAATGGATTTCTAATGCTTAATTTAGGTTCGACAACAAGGATCTAATTAGGGAATTAGGAATACAAGGTTAGGACCAGACACCATGGCTTAATCATACTTTAGCTAGAATCAATTTGTGAATCTAAATTGAACTTGGTAACTAATTTGCTTCAGTTAATTTCTTTTCATTCTTTCTTGTTTTATTTATTTTCTTTTCATTTCTGTTTTGTGCAGGGAATCAAATTGAATCAATCTATCATCAATCCTCATGGGATTGACCTCGTACTTACACATGCTATACTACCCAAAACCTCGTGCACTTGCGAGTTAACACCCTACAAGTAAAACTACGAAATCCTCCAACCACTCCATTAACGCTACGAACTTCGTATGAACTTGATGTGTCCCATTTCTTTGACCAAGTGATTTCGGATCGATCCCAAAACTTGGACAACATCATAAGACAGTGGGAGGAGTCATTTGGAGAGTTTTGAGTGAAATCTAACAAGTAAACCTACGCAATCCTCCAACCACTCCAATAACGCTACGAATTTCGTTTTAACTTGAAGTGTCCAATTTCTTTAACCAATTGATTTCAGATTGCGCCCAAAACTAGGGCAACAACATAATATTGTGGGAGGAGTCATTTGAAGAGTTTTCAGAGAAATCCAACCACAAAAACTATGCAATCCTCCAACCACTCCGTTTACGATACGAACTTCGTATGAACTTGAAGTGTCCAATTTCTTTGACCAAGTGATTCCGGATCGAGCCCAAAACCTGTGCAACATCCTAATATAGTGGGAGAAGTCATTTGGAGAGTTTTGAGTGTAATCCAACCAGTAAAACTAAACAATCCTCCAAGCACTCCATTAACACTATGAACTTGGTATGAACTAGAAGTGTCCAATTTCTTTGACCAAGTGATTTCGGATTGATCCTAAAATTTAGACAACGTCATAATAAGGTGGGAGTAGTCATTTGGAGAGCTTTGAATGAAATCCTCTAACCACTCCATGAACGCTACGAAATTCGTTTGAACATGAAGAGTCCAACTTCTTTGACCAATTGATTTCGGATTGATCCCAAAACTAGGGCAACATTATGGTGGGAGGAGTCAATTGTAGAGTTTTGAGTGAAATCCAACCACTAAAACTATGCAATCCTCCAACCACTCCATTAACTATACGAACTTCGTATGAACATTAAGTGTCCAATTTCTTTGACCAATTGAATTCGGATCGAGGCCAAAACAAAGGCAACATCATAATATGGTGGGAGGAGTCCTTTGGTGAGTTTTGAGTGAAATCAAATAAGTAATACTACAAAATCTTCCAACCACTGCATTTATGGTACGAACTTCGTATGAACTTGAAGTGTCCAACTTATTTGACCAATTGATTTCGGATCGAGCCCAAAACTAGGACTACATCATAATATGGTGGGATGAGTCATTTGGAGAGTTTTGAGTGAAATCCGACCACTGAAACTATGCAATGCACAAACCACTCCATTTACGATATGAACTTCGTATGAACTTGAAGTGTCCAATTTCTTTGACCAAGTGATTTCAGATCGATTCCAAAACTTGGCCAACATCAAAATATGGTGGGAGGAGTCCTTTAACGCTATGAACTTCGTATGAACTTGAAGTGTCCAACTTATTTGACCAATTGATTTTGGAGAGTTTTGAGTGAAATCCAACCACTAAAACTATCCAATGCAAAAACCACTCCATTTACGAGTGATTTTGGATCGATCCCAAAACATGGGCAACATCATAACATGGCGGAGAAGTCCTTTGGTGAGTTTTGAGTGAAATCCAACAAGTTCGTAGCCAAATTTCTTTGACCGATTGATTTCAGATCGATCCCAAAACTTGGGCAACATCATAAAACGGTGCGAGGAGTCATTTGAAGAATTTTGAATGAAATCCAACCACTAAAATTATGCAATGCACCAAGCACTCCATTTACGATACGAACTTCGTATGAACTTGAGGTGTCCAATTTCTTTGACCAAGTGATTTCGGATCGAGCCCAAAACAAGGGCGACATCATAATATTGTGGGAGAAGTCATTTGGAGCGTTTTTAGTGTAATCCAACAAGTATAACTACGGAATCCTCCAACGACTCCATTAACTCTACGAACTTCGCATGAACTTGAAGTGTCCAATTTCTTTGACCAATTGATATCGGATTGAACCCTAAACTTGGGCATCGTCATAATATGGTGGGAGGAGTCATTTAGAGAGTTTTCAGTAAAATCCATCTGCTAAAACTACACAATGCACCAACCACTGCATTTACGATACGAACTTCGTATGAACTTGAAGTGTCCAATTTCTTTGACCAAGTGATTTCGGATCGAGCCCAAAACTAGGGCAACATCATAATATGGTGGGAGGAGTCATTTGGAGAGTTTTGAGTGAAATCCAACCACTAAAACTACGCAATCCTCTAACCACTCCATTAACGCTACGTACTTCGTATGAACTTGAAGTTTCCAATTTCTTGAACCAAGTGATTTCGGATCGAGCGCAAGACTAGGGCAACATCATAATTTGGTGGGATCAGTCATGTGGTGAGTTTTGAGTGAAATCCAACCACTAAAACTATGCAATCCTCCAACCACTCCATTTACGCTACGAACTTCGTTTGAACTTAAAGTGTCCAATTTCTTTGACCAATTGATTTCGGATCGATCCCTAAATTTGGGCAACAACATAAGACGGTGGGTGAAGTCATTTGGAGAGTTTTGAGTGAAATTCAACCACTAAAACTATGCAATGCACCAACCACTCCATTCACGATATGAACTTCGTATGAACTTGAAGTGTCCAATTTCTTTGACCAAGTGATTTCGGACTGAGTCCAAAACAAGGGTAACATCATAATATGGTGGGTGAAGTCATTTGGAGAGTTTTTTTTATTGTAATCCAACGCGTAAAACTACGCAATCCTCCAAGCACTCCATTAAAGCTACGAACTTCGTATGAACTGGAAGTGTTCAATTTCTTTAACCAATTGATTTCGGATTGATCCTAAAACTTGACCAACATCATAATATGGTGGGAGAAGTCCATTGGCGATTTTTGAGTGAAATCCAACAAGTATAACTACGCAATCCTCCAATCACTTCACTAACGCTACGAACTCCGTATGAACTTGAAGTGTCCAATTTCTTTGACCAATTGATTTCGGATCGAGCCCTAGACTTGGGCATCATGATAGTATGGTGGGACATTTGAAGAGTTTTGAGTGAAATACAACATGTAAAACTACGCAGTCCCCCAACCACTCCATTAACAATACGAACTTCGTTTGAACTTGAAGAGTCCAATTTCTTTGACAAATTGATTTCGGATCGAACCCAAAACATGTGCACCATCATAATATGGTGGGAGGAGTCATTTGGAGAGTTTAGAGTGAAATCCAACCACTAAAACTACGCAATCCTCCAAGCACTCCATTAACGCAACGAACTTCATTTGAACGTGCAGTGTGTAATTTTTTCGACCAATTGATTTCGGATTGGCCCAAGACTAGGGCAACATCATAATATCGTGGGAGGAGTCCTTTGATGAGTTTTGAGTGAAATCAAATAAGTAAAACTACAAAATCCTCCAACCACTGCATTTATAGAACGAACTTCGTATGAACTTGAATTGTCCAACTTATTTGACCAATTGATTTCGGATCGAGCCCAAAACTTGGGAAACATCATAATATGGTGGGAGGAGTCATTTGGTGAGTTTCGAGTGAAATCCAACAAGTAAAACTACGGATTCCTCCAACCACTCCATTAAGGCTACGAACTTCATTTGAACTTGAAGTATCCAATTTCTTTGACCAATTAATTTCGGATCGATCCCAAAAGTTGGGCAACATCAAAATATGGTGGGAGTAGTTATTTGGAGTGTTTTGAGTGAAATCCAACAGGTAAAACTATGTAATCCTCCAACCACTCTATTAACGCTACGAACTTCGTTTGTACTTGAAGTGTCCAATTTCTTTGACCATTGATTTCGGATAGAGCCCAAAACTAGGGCAACATTATAATATGGTGGGTGGAGTCATTGGCCGAGTTTTGGGTGAAATCAAATCAGTAAAACTACAAATTCCCCCAACCTCTCCATTTTTGGTACGAACTTCATATGAATTTGAAGTGTCCATTTTCTTTGACCAATTGATTTTGGATCCGGCCCAAAACTAGGGCGACAACATAATATGGTGGGAGGAGTCATTAGGAGAGTTTTGAGTGAAATCCAACAAGTAAAACTACGCAATCCTCCAACCGCTCCATTAACGCTGTGAACTTCGTATGACCTTGAAGTGTCAATTTCTTTGATCAATTGATTTCGGATCAAGACCAAAACCTGGGCACCGTCTTCATATGGTGGGATGATCTTTTGGAGAGTTTTGAGTTAAATCCAACAAGTAAAACTACGCAATCCTCCGACCACTCCAAATAACGCTACGAATTTCGTATGAACTTGAAGTGTCCAATTTCTTTGACCAACTGATTTCGGATCGAGCCCAAAACTAGGTAACATTATCATACGGTGGTCATTTGGAGATTTTTTAGTGAAATGCAACAAGTAAAACACACGTAATCCTCCAACTACTCCATTAACGCTACGAACTTCATTTCAACTTTAAGTGTTCATTTTCCTTGACCAATTGATTTCGGATCGATCCCAAAACTAGGTCAACATCATAATATGGTGGGAGGAATCATTTGGAGAGTTTTGAGTAAATCCATCTAGTAAAACTACGCAATCCTCCAACCACACCATTAACGCTACAAACTTCATTTGAACTTAAAGTGTCCAATTTCTTTGACCAATTGTTTTCGGATCGATCCCAAAACTTGGGCAACAACATAATATGGTGGGAGAAGTCAGTTGGAGAGTTAGAGTGAAATCCAACAAGTAAAACTATGCAATCCTCCAACCACTCCATTAACGCTACGAACTTCGTTTGACCATGAAGTGTCCAATTTCTTTGACCAATTGATTTCGGATAGAGCCCAAAACTAGGGCAACATCATAATATGGTGTGAGGAGTCATTTGGAGAGTTTTGAGTGAAATCCAACAAGTAAAACAACTAAATCCTCCAACCAGTCCATTAAAGCTACGAACTTCGTATGAACTTGAAGTGTCCAATTTTTTTGACCAATTGATTTCGGATCAATCGTAAAACTTGGGAAACATCATAATGTGGTGGGAGGAGTCCTTCGGTGAGTTTTGAGTGAAATCAAATAAGTAAAACTACAAAATTCATCAACCCCTCCATTTATGGTAAGAACTTCGTAAGAACTTGAAGTGTCCAATTACTTTGACCAATTGATATCGGATCGAGCCCTAAACTTGGGCATCATCATAATATGGTGGGAGGAGTCATTTGGACGGTTTTGAGTGAAATCGAATCAGTAAAACTTTAAAATCCTCCAACCACTCCATTTATGGTACGAACTTCATATGAACTTGAAGTGTCCGTTTTCTTTGACCAATTAATTTCGGATCGAGCCCAAAACTAGGGCAACAACATAATATGGTGGGATTAGTCATTTGGAGAGTTTTGAGTGAAATCCAACCACTTAAACTATGCAATCCTCCCACCACTCCATTAACGCTACGAACTTCGTATGAACTTGAAGAATCCAATTTCTTTGACACCTATTGATTTGGGATCGAGGCCAAAACTTGGACAACATCGTAATCTGGTGGGAGGAGTCCTTTGGTGAGTTTTCAGTGAATCAAATAAGTAAAACTACAAAATCCTACAACCACAGCATTTATGGTACGAACATTTGTTTGAATTTGAAATGTCCAATTTCTTTGACCAATTGATTTCGGATCGAGCCCAAAACTAGGGCAACAACATAGTGTGGTGGGAGGAGTCATTTGGAGAGATTTCAGTGAAATCCAACCACTAAAACTGTGCAATGCACCAACCACATAACTTAAGATACGAACTTCGTATGAACTTGAAGTGTTCCATTTCTTTGACCAATTGATATCGGATTGAGCCCTAAACTTGGGCATCATCATAATATGGTGGGAGGAGTCATTTGGAGAGTTTTGATTGAAATCCAACAACTAAAACTATGCAATGCACGCACCATTCCATTTACGATACGAACTTCGTATGAACTTGAAGTGTCCAATTTCTTTGACCAAGTGATTTCGGATCGAGCCCAAAACTAGGGCAACATCATAATATGGTGAGAGGAGTCATTGGGAGAGTTTTGAGTGAAATCCAACAAGTAACACTATGCCATCCTCCAACCACTCCATTAACGCTACGAACTTCGTAAGAACTTTAAGTGTCCAATTTCTTTGACCTATTGATTTCGGATAGATCTCAAAACTTGGGCAATAATATGGTGGGAGGTGCCCCTTGGTGAGTTCTGAGTGAAATCAAATGAGTAAAACTACAAATTCCTTCAACCACTCCATTTATGGTACGAACTACGTATGAACTTGAACTGTCCAATTTCTCTGACCAATTGATTTCGGATCGTTTCCAAAACTTGGGCAACATCTTAATATGGTGGGAGGAGTCATTTGGAGAGTTTTGAGTGAAATCCAACAACTATAACTACGCAATGCACCAACCACTCCATTTATTATACGAACTTCGTATGAACTTGAAGTGTTCAATTTCTTTGACCAATTTATATTTGATCCATTCCAAAACTTGGGCATCATCATAATATGGTAGGAGTAGTCATTTGGAGGATTTTGATAGAAATCCAACAACTACAACTATGCAATGCACCAACCACTCCATTTACGTTACGAACTTCATATGAGTGAAATCGAACAACTAAAACTATGCAATGCACCAACCACTCCATTTACTATACGAACTTTGTATGAACTTCCAATTCCCTTGACCAATTTATATCGGATTGAGCCCTAAACTTGGGCATCATCTTAATATGGTGGGAGGCTTCGTTTAGAGAGTTTTGAGTGAAATCAAACCACTATAACTATGCAATGCACCAACCACTCCATTTACTATACAAACTTCGTATGAACTTGAAGTGTCGAATTTCTTTGACCAATTGAAATCGGATTGAGCCCTAAACTTGGGCATCATCACAATATGGTGGGAGGAGCCATTTGGAGAATTTTCAGCAAAATCCAACTAGTAAAACTATGCAAGGCACAAACCACTCCATTTACGATACGAACTTCGTATGAACTTGAAGTTTCCAATTCGCTTGACCAATTTTATCGGATTGAGCCCTAAACTTGGGCATCATCTTAATATGGTGGGAGGCTTCGTTTAGAGAGTTTTGAGTGAAATCCAACCACTAAAACTATGCAATGCACCAACCACTCCATTTATGATACGAACTTTGTATGAACTTGAAGTGTCAAATTTCTTTGACCAATTGATATCAGATCGAACCTAAACTTGGGCATCATCATAATATGGTGGGAGCAGTAACTTGGATTGTTTTGAGTGAAATGCACCAACTATTCCATTTACGATACGAACTTCATATGAACTTGAAGTGTCTAATTTCTTTGACCAAGTGATTTAGGATCGAGCCCAAAACTAGGCCAACATCATAATATGGTGGGAGGACTCATTTGGAGAGTTTTGGGTGAAATCCAACAAGTAAAACTATGAAATGCACCAACTACTCCATTTACGATACGAACTTCGTATGAACTTGAAGTGTCCAATTTCTTCGACCAACTGATTTAGGATCGATCCCTAAACCTGGGCACCATCATAACGTGGTCAGAGGAGTCCTTTGATGTGTTTTGAGTGAAATCAAATAAGTAAAACTACGAAATCCTCCAACCAATCCATTTATGGTACGAACTTTGTATGAACTTGAAGTGTCCAATTTCTTCGACCCATTGATTTCAGATCGAGCCCAAAACTTGGGCAACATCATAATACGGAGGCAGGACTCCTTTGCACAGTTTTGACTGAAATCCAACCACTAAAACTATGCAATGCATCAACCACTCCATTTACAATACGAACTTGAAGTGTCCAATTTCTTTGACCAAGTGATTCCGGATCGAGCCCAAAACTTGGGCAACAACGTATTGTGGTGGGAGGAGTCATTTGGAGAGTTTTGAGTGAAATCTAACCACTAAAACTTTGCAATGCACCAACCACCTAATTTAAGATACGAACTTCGTATGAAGTTGAAGTGTCCCAATTTCTTTGACCAATTGATATCGGATTGAGCCCTAAACTTGGGCATGATCATAATATGGTGGGAGGAGTCATTTGGAGAGTTTTGAGTGAAATCCAACAACTAAAACTATGCAATGCACCCACCATTCCATTTACGATACGAACTTCGTATGAGCTTGAAGTGTCCAATTTCTTTGACCAAGTGATTTCGGATCTAGCCCAAAACTAGGGCAACATCATAATATGGTGGGAGGAGTCATTGGGAGAGTTTTGAGTGAAATCCAGCAAGTAACACTACGCAATCCTCCAACCACTCCATTAACGCTACGAACTTCGTATGAACTTGAAGTGTCCAATTTCTTTGACCAATTGATTTCGGATAGATCTCAAAACTTGGGCAACATCATAATGTGGTGGGAGGAGCACTTTGGTGTGTTTTGAGTGAAATCAAATAAGTAAAACTACAAATTCCTTCACCCTCTCCATTTAGGGTACGAACTTCGTATGAACTTGAGGTGTCCAATTTCTCTGACCAATTGATTTCGGATCGATCCCAAAACTTAGGCTACATCATAATATGGTGGGAGGAGTCATTTGGAGAGTTTTGAGTGAAATCCAACAACTAAAACTATGCAATGCACCAACCACTCCATTTACTATACGAACTTCGTATGAACTTGAAGTGTCCAATTTCTTTGACCAATTGATATCTAATCCAGCCCAAAACTTGGGCGTCACCATAATATGGTGGGAGGAGTCATTTGCAGGATTTTGAGATAAATCCAACCACTAAAACTATGCAATGCGCCAACCACTCCATTTACGATACGAACTTCATATGAACTTGAAGTGTCCCATTTCTTTCACCAAGTGATTTCGGATCGGTCCCCAAACTAGGGCAACATCATAATATGGGGCGAGTCATTTGGAGAGTTTTGAGTGAAATCAAATAAGTAAAACTACGCAGTCCTCCAACCACTCCATTAACGCTACGAACTTCGTATGAACTTGAAGTGTCCAATTTCTTTGACCAATTGAAATCGGATTGAGCCCTAAACTTGGGCTTATGGTGGGTGGAGTCATTTTTAGAATTTTGAGTGAAATCCAACCACTAAAATTATGCAATGCACCAACCACTCCATTTGCGATATGATGAAATGGGACACTTCAAGTTCGTACGAAGTTCGCACTGCATAAGGAGTGGTGGTTGGATTGCTTAGTTGTAATGATTGGATTTCACTCAAAACTCAAAAAATGACTCCTCCCACCATATTATGATGTTGCCCAAGTTTTGGGCTTGATCTGAAATCAATTGGTCAAAGAAATAGAACACTTCAAGTTCGTACGGAGTTCGTACCGTACATGGAGTGGTTGTTGCATTGCCTAGTTCTAATGATTGGATTTCACTCAAAACTCACCAAATGACACCTCCCACAATATTATGATGTTGCCCAAGTTTTGGGATCGATCCAAAATCAATATGTCAAAGAAATTGGACACTTCAAGTTCGTTCAGAGTTCGTACCGTACGTGGAGTGGTTGTTGGATTGCATAGTTCTAGTGATTGTATTTCACTCAAAACTCACCAAATGACTCGTCCCACTATATTATGTTGTTGCCCCAGTTTTTGCCTCAATCCGAAATCAATTGGTTAAAGAAATGGGACACATCATTTTCGTACGAAGTTCATACCATACATGTAGTGGTTGGAGAATTAAATGGTTCTAGTGATTGGATTTCACTCAAAATTCACCAAATGACTTGTCCCACTATATTTTTATGTTGCCGAAGTTTTGGGCTCGATCTGAAATCAATTGGTGAAAGAAATGGGACACTTCAAGTTCGTACGAAGTTCATACCGTACAAAGAGTGGTTGTAGGACTGCATAGTCTAGTGATTGGATTTCACTCAAAACTCAAAAAATGACTCCTCCCACCATATTATTTAGTTGCCCCAGTTTTGGGTTCGATCTCAAATCAATTGGTCAAAGAAATGGGACACTTCATGTTCGTACAGTACACGGAGTGGTTGGAGAATTGCATATTTCTAGTGATTGAATTTCACTCAAAACTCACCAAATGACTCCTCCCACCATATTATGTTGTTGGCGAAGTTTTGGGCTCGATCCGAAATCTTGGTCAAGGAAATTGGACACTTCAAGTTAGTACGAAGTTGGTACCGTAAATTTAGTGGTTGGAGAATTGCATACTTCTAGTGATTGGATTTCACTGAAAACTCAGCAAATGTCTGCCACCATATTATATTGTTGCCTGAGTTTTGGGCTCGATCCGAAATCAATTGATCAAAGAAATTGGACACTTCAAGTTCGAACGAAGTTCGTTCCGTACAAGGAGTGGTTGTAGGATTGCATAGTTCTAGCGATTGGGTTGCACTCAAAGCGCACCAAATGACTCTTCCCACCATATTATGATGTTGTCCAATTTTTGGGCTTGATCTGAAATCAATTGGTCGATGAAATTGGGCACTTCATGTTCGTACGAAGTTCGTATCGTACATGGACTTGTTGTCGGATTGCGTAGTTCTAGGTATTGGATTTCACTCGGAATTCACCAAATGACTATTTCCACCCTATTATGTTGTTGCTCAAGTTTTGGGCTCAATCGAAAATCAATTGGTCAAAGAAATGGGACACTTCAAGTTCTTACGAAGTTCGCACCGTACATGTAGTGGTTGGAGGATTGCATAGTTCTAGTAACTGGATTTCACTCAAAACTCACAAAACGACTCCTCCCACCATATTATGATGTTTCCCAAGTTTTGGGATCGATCCGAAATCAATAGGTCAAAGAAATTGGACACTTCAAGTTCGTACGGAGTTCATTCCGTACATGGACTGGTTGTTGGATTGCATAGTTCTAGAGATAAGATTTGACTCAAACCTCAACATATGACTCCTCCCCACCATATAATGATGTTGCCTAAGTTTTGGACTCGATCTGAAATAAATTGGTCAAACAAATGTGACACTTCAAGTTTGTACGATGTTCGTACCGTAAATGGAGTGCTTGGTGCATTGCATTGTTCTTGCGATTGGATTTCACTCAAAACTCACTAAATGACTCCTCCCACCACATTATGATGTTGCCCAAGTTTTGGACTCGATCTGAAATAAATTCGTCAAACAAATGTGACACTTCAAGTTCGTACGATGTTCATACTGTAAATCGAGTGTTTGGTGCAGTGCATTGTTCATGAGATTTGATTTTACTCAAAACTCACCAAATGACTCCTCCCACCACATTATTATGTTGCCCAAGTTTTGGTCTCAATCCGAAATCAATTAGTCAAAAGAAAGGGGACACTTCAAGTTAGTACGAAGTTTGTACCATACATGCAATGGTTGTAGGATTGCATAGTTCTAGTCATTGGATTTCACTCAAAACTCACCAAATGACTCCTCCTACCATATTATGTTGTTGCCCAACTTTTGAACTCGATCCGAAATCAATTGGTCAAAGAAATGTGACACTTCAAGTTCGTACCGTACATAAAATGGTTGTAGGATTGCATAGTTCTAGTGATTGGATTTCACTCAAAACATACGAAATGACTCCTCCCACCATATTATGGTGTTGCCCAAGTTTTGGGATCGATCCGAAATCAATAGGTCAAAGAAATTGGACACTTCAAGTTCATACGGAGTTCGTACCGTACATGGAGTGGTAGTTGGATTGCATTGTTCTATTATTGGATTTCACTCAAAACTCACCCAATGACTCCTCCAACCATATTACGATGTTGCCCCAGTTTTGGGCTTGATCCGAAGTCAATTATTCAAAGAAATGGGACAGTTCAAATTCGTATGAAGTTCGTACCGTGCATGGAATCGCATAGTTCCAGATATTGGATTTCACTCAACACTCACCAAATGATTCCTCCCACCATATTATGATGTTGCCCATGTTTTGGACTCGATCCGAAATCAATTGGTCGAAGAAATAGGACAATTCAAGTTCGTATGTAAAAAGAGTGGTTGGTGCATAACATAGTTCTAGTAATTGGATTTCACTCAAAACTCATCAAATGATTCCTCCCACCATATTATGTTGTTGCCCCTATTTTGGGCTCGATCTGAAATCAATTGGTCAAAGAAATTGGTCACTTCAAGTTCGTACAAAGTTAATACCGTAAATGGAAGGGTTGGTGCGTTGCATAGTTCTAGTGATTTGATTTCACTCAAAACTCAACAAATGACTCTTCCCACCATATTATGATGTTGCCCAAGTACTTGAGTGAAATCCAATCAGTAAAAATATGCAATGCACCAACCACGCTTTTTACATTACGAACTTCGTACGAACTTGAAATGTCCAATTTCTTTGAGTAATTGATTTCGGATCGAGCCCAAAACTTGGGCAACATCATAATATGGTGGGAGGAGTCATTTGGTGAGTTTTGAGTGGAATCCAATCACTAGAACTATGCAATGCACCAACCACACCATTTACGTAAGGAATGTCGTGCAAACTTGAAGCATCCAATTTCTTTGGCCAAATGATTTCGGATCGAACCCAAAACTTGGTCAACATCATAATATGGTGGTAGGAATCATTAGGTGAATTTTGACTGAAATCCAATCTATAGAACTATGCAATGCACCAACCACTTGTTTTACAGTACGAACTTCGTACGAACTTGAAGTGTCCGACTTCTTTGACCAATTGATTTCGGATCGATCCCAAAACTTGGGGAACATCATAATATGTTTAAAGGAGTCATTCGATGAGTTTTGCGTGAAATCCAATCAGTAGAACTATGCAATGCGCCAACCACACCACGTTGACAGGACCCGACCCAAATTCCACTTTTGAATTCGTGTCAGACCCTATGCGTGTCCGACACCATTTCCGTAATGAACTTCATACGTACTTGAAGCGTCCAATTTCTTTGGCCAAATGATTTTGGATCGAGCCAACAACTATTTCAACATCATAATATGGTGGGACGACTCATTTTGTGAGTTTTGAGTGAAATCCAATCAATAGAACTATGCAATGCACCAACCACTGTTTTTACGGTACGAACTTCGTTCGAACGTGAAGTGTCCAATTTATTTGACCAATTGATTTCGGATCGAGCTCAAAACTTGGGCAACATCATAATTTGGTGGGAGGAGTAATTTGGTGAGTTTTGAGTGAAATCCAATCACTAGAACTATGCAACGTACGAACCCCAACATGTACGGTATAAACTTCGTACGAACTTGAAGTGTCCAATTTCTTTGACCAAGTGATTTTGGATCGAGGCCAAAACTGGGGCAACGTCTTAATTTGGTGGGATGAGTGATTTGGTGAGTTTTGAGAGAAATCCAAACACCTGAACTATGCAAGCCTCCAACCACTCCACCTACGGTACAAAATTTCGTACGAACTTGAAGTGTCCAATTTCTTTGACCAAGTTATTTCTGATCGAGCACAAAACTGGGGCAATGTCATAATTTGGTCAGAGGACTATGCGATCCAATCCTAGGACTATGCGATTCTCCAACCACTCGATGCACGGTACCAACTTTGTACAAACCTAAGGTGTCCCACTTCTATGACAAATTGATTTCGGATCGGGCCCAAAACTTTGGCAACATCATAATATGGTGAGTTTTGAGTGAAATCCAATCAATAGAACTATGCAATAAACCAACCACGCTTTTTACGGTACAAACTTAAATGCGAACTTGAAGTGTCCAATTTCTTTGACCAATTGATTTCGGATCGAGCCCAAAACTTGGGTAACATCATAATTTGGTGGGAGGAGCCATTTGGTGAGTTTTGAGTGAAATCCAATCACTAGAACTATGCAATGCTCCAACCACTCCATGTACGGTACAAACTTGACGAACCTGAAGTGTCCAATTTCTTTGACCAATTAATTTCGGATCAAGCCCAAAATTTGGGTAACATCATAATTTGGTGGGAGGAGTCATTTTGTGAGTTTTTGAGTGACATCCAATCCTAGGACCAATGAACAAAATATCGATAATTTCGCTGATATTTCGGAGAAATTATCGTTTTTTGGGACAGCAATATTTTGGCATATTTCCATTCATTTATCGTTAATTTATCGATAATTTCGTCGATAATTTCCCGATAAATTCTATTGCGATATTTTCGTTCAATTGACAGCTGAAAATGGTCAATATATCGCGATATTATCGATAATATCGCGATATGAACTTTCAAAAATCAAATAATTCAAGTTGAACGCACGCACACACAGGGCCACGCCATCGACAGATGCAGGAAGGAACTGGGTTCTTTGCTTGGTTTATGTGTTTAACTGGTGGTTGCGAAGACTGAGACGGAGGCTGCGCGATTTGTGCTCGACTACTTCGTGGCTTGGACGGCGAGATCTGTGCTCGACGACTTCGCGGCTTGGACAACGAGATCTGCACACACAGGGCCACGCCATCAACAAGATCTGCGAGACCTGTGCTCGACGACTTCGCGGCTTGAACAACGAGATCTGCAAGATAGGCTTGAACAACGAGATCTGCAACATATATATAAAAAAATGAGATCTGCAAGATATTCCGAATATCCAAGTCTATGACTAAAAATGGATTTCTCTTAATTTGCTTAATTGGGATGTTTGCAGATAATCTTCCCCGCAAAAAATGAAAAGAGAGAGAAGATGGGGAGGTGAAAACAGAAGCAGAATAGTGAGTGGATGGACAAGATGACATTGCCTGTTGTTGCTGAGATGACGTTGCGTGTTGGATGCAATTTTGTTAAAGTGTTTGATTGATTAAAGGGGAAGGGAAGGACGTCTCGAAATATTATATATTTTTCATTTGTTAGCCTAAGCAATATTTGATGGGAACTTGTTTGGGAAGAATCATAGTTTTATTATATATATATATGTTCATTTGACCCAAATGATGGCTCCACTTTTGTTTTGTTTTTTTGGTCGAAAGCTCCACTTTTGTTAAATACTCTAATCAGCAATCACCATTACTTGGAATATTCATACTATATTCTATCTCTGTGTGTATGCAATTGAAACATATAATGCCCCTGCATATGCAATTATAGATAATTTTCTTTTATTAATTACTCCAGATTTTCTAAGTCACAGAGTTTGTCAAACTCACAATATAATCAACTTAAATCACTCAAACCCATTATGCAATGTATTTCCTTCCAATCTTTTGTGTAAAAATAATAGATAATTGACTAAATAAACTTTTTATAAAGATTCATTAAAAATTTCCATATATTTATCACAATTTCCGTGGTTTTTATCCAATTTTTATCGATATCGATATTTTCCTGATATTTCCATCGATATTTCCGTGTTTTTTAACCACCGACATTTCCGAAACCTTCGATATTTAAGACCTTGCCTAGGACTATGCAATCCTCCAACCACTGCATGTACGGTACGAACTTTATACAAACCTGAAGTGTCCCATTTCTATAACAAATTGGTTTCGGGTGGGCCCCAAAACTTGGGCAACATCATAATATGGTGAGTTTTGAGTAAAATCCAATCAATAGAACTATGCAATGCACCAACCACGTTTTTACGGTACGAACTTCGTACGAACTTGAACTGTCCAATTTCTTTGACCATTTGATTTCAGATCGATCCTAAAACTTGGGCAACATTATAATATGGTTGGATGAATCATTTGGTGAGTTTTTAGTGAAATCGAATCACTAGAACTATGCATTGCACCAACTACTCCTTGTACGGTACGAACTTCGTACGAACTTGAAGTGTCCAATTTCTTTGACCAATTGATTTCGGATCGAGCCCAAAACTTGGGCAACATCATAATTTGGTGGGACGAGTCATTTGGTGAGTTTTGAGTGAAATCCAATCACTAGAACTATGCAATGCTCCAACCACTCCATGTACGGTACAAACTTCGTATGAACCTGAAGTGTCCCATTTCTTTGACCAATTAATTTCGGATCAAGCCCAAAATTTGGGTAACATCATAATTTGGTGGGAGGAGTCAATTTGTGAGTTTCTGAGTGACATCCAATCATAGGACTATGCAATCCTACAACCACTGCATGTACGGTACGAACTTTGTACGAACCTGAAGTGCCCCATTTCCATAACAAATTAGTTTCGGATGGGGCCCAAAACTTGGGCAACATCATAATATGGTGAGTTTTGAGTAAAATCCAATCAATAGAACTATGCAATGCACCAACCACGTTTTTACGGTACGAACTTCGTACGAACTTGAACTGTCCAATTTCTTTGACCAATTGATTTCAGATCGATCCCAAAACTTGGGCAACATTATAATATGGTTGGATGAATCATTTGGTGAGTTTTGAGTGAAATCGAATCACTAGAACTATGCATTGCACCAACCACTCCTTGTACGGTACGAACTTCGTACGAACTTGAAGTGTCCAATTTCTTTGACCAATTGATTTCCGATCGAGCCCAAAACCTAGGCAACATCATAAAATGGTGGGAGGAGTCATTTGAGGAGTTCTGAGTGAAATCCAATCACTAGAACTATGCAATGCACCAACCCCAACATGTACGGCACAAACTTCGTACGAACTTGAAGTGTCCAATTTCATTGACCAGGTGATTTCGGATCGAGCCCAAAACTTGGTCAACATCATAATATGGTGGGAGAAGTTATTTGGTGAGTTTTGAGTGAAATCCAATTACTAGAACCATGAATTGCACCGACCACTCTTTTTATACTACGAACTTCGTACGAACTTGAAGTGTCCAATTTCTTTGACCAATTGATTTCAGATCGAACCCGAAACAGGGGCAACGTCATAATTTGGTGGGAGGAGTAATTTGGTGAGTTTTAAGAGAAATCAAATAACTACAATCACTGCATGTACGGTACGAACTTCTTACGAACCTGAAGTGTCCCATTTCTTTTAACAATTGATTTCAGATCAAGCCGAAATCTTTGGTAACATCACAATTTGGTTGGAGGAGTCATTTGGTGAGTTTTGAGTGAAATCTACTCACTAGAACTATGCAATCGTCCAGACACTCCATGTACGGTACGAACTTCGTACGAACCTGAAGTGTCCCATTTCTATGACCAATTAATTTCGGATCTGGCCCAAAACTTGGGCAACATCATAATATGGTGAGTTTTGAGTGAAATCCAATCAATAGGACTACGCAATGCACCAACCACTCTTTTTACGGTACGAACGTGAAGTGTCCAATTTCTTTGACCAATTGATTTCGGATCGAGCCCAAAACTTGGGCAAATTTGGTGGGAGGAGTCATTTGGTTAGTTTTGAGTGAAATCCAATCACTAGAATTATGCAATTCTCCAACCACTCCCTGTGCTGTACGAACCTGAAGTATCCCAGTTCTTTGACCAATTCATTTCGGATCAAGCCCAAAACTTGGGTAACATCATAATTTGGTGGGATAAGTCATTTGGTGGGTTCTGAGCGAAATCCAGTCACTAGAACTATACATTCCTCCCACCACACCTTCTACGGTACGAACTTCGTACGAACCTGAAATGTCCAATTTCTATGACCAATTGATTTCGGATCGGGCCCAAAACTTGGGCAACATCATAATATGGTGAGTTTTGAGTGAAATCCAATCAATAGAACTATGCAATGCACCAACCACTCTTTTTACAGTACGAACTTCGTATGAAGTTGAAGTGTCCAATTTCTTTGACCAATTGATTTCGGATCTAGCCCACAACTTGGACAACACCATAATTTGGTGGGAGGAGTCATTTGGTGAGTTTTGAGTGAAATCCAATCACTAGAACTGTTCAATGCCCCAACCACTCCATGTAAGGTACGAACCTGAAGTGTCCCAGTTCTTTGACCAATTGATTTCAGATCAAGCCCAAAACTTGGGTAACATCATAATTTGGAGGGAGTAGTCATTTGGTGAGTTTTGAGTGAAATCCAATTATTAGAACTATGCAACCCTGTACCACTCCGTGTACGATACGAACTTCGCACGCACCTGAAGTGTCCTATTTCTATGACCAATTGATTTTGGATCGGGCCCAAAACTTGGGCAACATCATAGTAAGGTGAGTTTTGAGTGAAATCCAATCAATAGAACTATGCAATGCACCAACCACTCTTTTTAATATTCGAACTTGAAGTGTCCAATTTCTTTGACCAATTGATTTCGGATCGAGCCCAAAACTTGGGCAACATCATAATATGGTGGGAGAAGTCATTTGGTGAGTTTTGAGTGAAATCCAATCACTAGAACTATGCACTGCACTAATCACACCATTTACATAATGAACTTCGTACGAACTTGAAGTGTCCAATTTCTTTGGCCAAATAATTTCAGATCGAGCCCAAAACTTGGTCAACATTATAATTTGGTGGGAGGAGTCATTTGGTGAGTTTTGAGTGAAATCCAATCAATAGAACTATGCAGTGCACCAACCACTCTTTTTACGGTACGAACTTCGTACGAGCTTGAAGTGTCAAACTTCTTTGACCATTTGATTTCGGATCGAGCCCAAAACTCGAGCAACATCTTAATTTGGTGGGAGGAGTCATTTGGTGAGTTTTGAGTTAAATCCAATCACTAGAACTATGCAATCCTCCAACCACTCCATGTACAGTATGAAATTGAAGTGTCCAATTTCTTTGACCAATTGATTTCGGATCGATCCCAAAACTTGGGCAACATCATAATATGGTTGGAGGAGTCATTTGAACTTTGGAATTCATGTCGGACCCTATGCGTGTCCGACACCTTTCGGGTGCCGGGCACAATTGACCAAACTGGCCGTTTAACCCAAAACTCAAAATAAAATTCTTGTTTAGGTTTGACTTCTACCGAAAATTCGGCAGAGTCTCCCCTATAATTTGCTCGTTCCCCCAAATTATTTTCGACTGTAAAAAACACAGTTTATTACTTCTCAATCGTTCATCAACAAAACTTGCCATTTACTAACCAAAAGGATTCCTAACCAAACGTTTATTAAATAGATTACAAATCCAACTCCTGAAATATCATCTTCCGTGGCAGCACCTGGATTAACCTAGGTTGCCTACGTACCCTGTCTGAGGGATCAAGCCACACGTAGTTCTTTATAATAAAACGAAACACAATCTAAAACTTTTAAATCAGCCATACATTCTAACAAACCCATAAAATATTGCCAAGTTATAATTTAGCAATTACCAATCTCATAATTCCAAAAGGAACCAAATTTCAAATCAAACTTTTCATTTACTTGGAATCATACCTGTAACCAATATGCAAAAGCATATTCTACTGTCTCCCACCGAGGGGCATATATATATAATAAAACTGAAGGCAACCAGGGAGAGGGAAACTAGCTAACCACCTCTGTAGTGAAATCGGGCAGGTGGCTAGGGATCTTGGTCAACACTATGCAGAAAAATGAAGCAGGGTGACAAATTATATCCTGTAAATTGTACCAGTATATCTATGATGCACTAATTTCCACGTATTTCCTATTTCCACCTAGCAGAATTCAGGGAGATATACTCCACCTAAGAACACAGAAAATCTATCAATTCCATTTATAAACCGTCAATTCCCCTAGCAGGATCAGGGGACACAAAGTCAGCCCGAAATGCAATTCCTCGCACCGCACGATTCGGGCATCCCTAGAACTCATGGGGCGTTAACATGCATAATTAACTTTTCTGAAGGCCACACCTTGTCTGAAGACATTTAAATATCCGAGGCAACCCTTACATATTCCGTAGGCAACAAATCAATCTGAAGGCAACCAGTTCGGTCTCAAATCGAATTAACCAATATATACCAATACGCATATAATTACATCATTAATTAAATCCTTTCATGAATACGTTATAAATTATTTCTCAACTTATTTCTCAAACCATTCTTAACCTTTCCAAGCTAATCACATTATCAACATGCATAAGTGATTTAGATCACTTCAAACCAAACTGAAACCTTGGAAGTAAAAACCAAACTAAAATCATCCAATAAATTTAATAACTCAATATTTTATAAAATACCATCCTAGCATTAAAAATCCATAAAACTGTAATTAACTCATTCAAAGTTGTATTTGATATTATCCTTGCATAAAAATACTTATAACACAAAGTCCACACACGTCCTTTCCCAAGTCTTTTATGCTAATCATAACCACTTAAATTCATTAATTAAAATGTTTCATAAAATCGATAACAGATTCAGGAAACAAGCCAAGAAGTTGGAATCTAAATCTCACCGTTCTACCATCGATGGTGTACATATTCAGAAGAACCTCATCAAGAGCAGCAAGATCTACAAAAAAAAGCCACAAACCAAAAACCTAATGCTTGCATTGATTTGAATTCATGTGGGTTTCCTCTCCCTCTCCCTCTCACTACCTAAGCGAGTGAATGATTTCATCTTTGTTTACTTTAGATTTTGGATTTTAAGAAGGGAGGAGAAAGGGTTTGTGGCTAACTAGAGAGAGAGAGAGAGGGAGAGAGAGAGAGATGGGAGGGCAAAGGAAGAAAGGGGGATTAAAAATCTGCCCGATTACTGTAGCTTTTTCACTGCAGCGGTGCACAGTAGCATTTCACTGTAGATACAATGCAAAATCTGATTTTAATTAATTTTTTAATTAATTAATTTATTTACCATTTACCATTTCATTTTATTTATTTACTTTTTCTTTATTTACCATTTAAGATACGAACTTCGTATGAACATGAAGTGTCCAATTTCTTTGACCAAGTGATTCCGGATTGAGCCCAAAACTAGGGCAACATAAAAATATGGCGGGAGGAGTCACTTGGAGAGTTTTGAGTGAAATTCAACCTCTAAAACTACCCAATGCACCAACCACAACATTAACGCTACAAACTTCGTTTGAAGTTGAAGTGTCCAATTTCGTTGACCAATTCATTTCCGATCGAGCCCAAGGCTAGGGTAGCATCATAATATGGTGGGAGAAGCCATTTTGAGAGTTTTGAGTGAAATCCAACAACTAAAACTATGCAATGCACCAACCACTCCATTTACGATACGAACTTCGTATGAACTTGAACTGTCCAATTTCTTTGACCAATTGATTTCGGATCAAGCCCTAAACACGAGAATCATCATAATATGGTGGGAGGAGTCATTTGGAGTGTTTTGAGTAAAATCCAACCACAAAAACTACGCAATGCACCAACCATTCTATTTACGATACGAACTTCGTATGAACTTGAAGTGTCCAATTTTTTTGACCAATTGAAATCGGATCGAGCCAAAAACTTGGGCATCATCATTATATGGTGGGAGGAGTCATTTGGAGAGTTTTGAGAGAAATCCAACCACAAAAACTATGCAATGCACCAACCACTCCATTTACGATACGAACTTCGTATATACTTGAAGTGTCCAATTTCTTTGACCAATTGATATCGGATCGAGCCCTAAACGTGGGCATCATCATAATATGGAGGAGGAGTCATTTGGAGAGTTTTGAGTGAAATCCAACAAGTAAAACTATGCAATCCGCCAACCAGTCCATTAACGCAACGAACTCCGTATGAACTTGAAGTGTCCAATTTCTTTGACCAATTGATATCGGACCGAGCCCTAAACTTGGGCATCAACATAATATGGAGGGCGGAGTCATTCGGAGAGTTTAGGGTGAAATCCGACCACTAAAACTATGCAGTGCACCAAGCACTCCATTTATGATACGAACTTCGTAGGAACTTGAAGTGGCCAATTTCTTTGACCAAGTGATTTCGGATTGACCTCAAAACTAGGGCAACATCATATTATGGTGTGAGGAGTCATTTGGAGAGTTTTGAGGGAAATCGAACAACTAAAACTATGCAATGCACCAACCACTCCATTTACGTTACGAACTACGTATGACCTTGAACTTTTGACCAATTGATATCTGATCGAGCCCTAAACTTGGGCCTTAGCATAACTATGCAATACACCAACCACTCCATTTACGATACGAACTTCATATGAACATGAAGTGTCCAATTTCTTTAACCAAGTGATTACGGATCGAGCCTAGAGGTAGGGAATCGTCATAATATGGAGGGAGGAGTCATTTGGAGAGTTTTGAGTGAAATCCAACAAGTAAAACTATGCAATCCTTCAACCACTCCATTAACGATACGAACTTCATATGAACTTGAAGTGTCCAATTTCTTTAACCAAGTGAATACGGATCGAGCCTAGAGGTAGGGAATCATCATAATATGGAGGGAGGAGTCATTTGGAGAGTTTTGAATGAAATACAACAAGTAAAACTATGTAATCCTTCAACCACTCTATTAACGCTACGAACTTCGTATGAACTTGAAGTGTCGAATTTCTTTGACCAATTGATTTCGGATTGACCCCTAAACTTAGGCATCATCATAATATGGTGGGAGGAGTCATTTGGAAAGTTTTGAGTGAAATCCAACCACTAAAACTATGCAATGCACCAACCACTATAATTACGATTTGGACTTCGTATGAACTTGAAGTGTCCAATTTCTTTGGCCAATTGATATCGGATCGAGCCCTAAACTTGGGAATCATCATAATATGGTGGGAGGAGTCGTTTGGAGAGTTTTGAGTGAAATCGGACCACTAAAACTATGCAATGCACCAAGCACTCCATTTATGATACGAACTTCGTATGAACTTGAAGTGGCCAATTTCTTTGACCAAGTGATTTCGGATCGAGCTAAAAACTAGGGCAACATCATGTTATGGTGTGAGGAGTCGTTTGTAGAGTTTTGAGGGAAATCGAACTACTAAAACTATGCAATGCACCAACCACTCCATTTACGTTTCGAACTACGTATGAACTTGAACTTTTGACCAATTGATATCAGATCGAGCCCTAAACTTGGGCATCAGCATAATATGGAGGGAGGAGTCATTTGGCGAGTTTTGAGTGAAATCCGACCACTAAAACTATGCAATACACCAACCACTCCATTTACGATACGAACTTCATATGAACTTGAAGTGTCCAATTTCTTCGACCAAGTGATTTCGGATCGAGCCTAGAGGTAGGGCAACATCATAATATAGGGGAAGGAGTCATTTGGCGAGTTTTGAGTGAAATCCAACAAGTAAAACTACGCAATCCTTCTACCACTCCATTAAAGCTACAAACTTCGTATGAACTTGAAGTGTCCAATTTCTTTGACCAGTTGATTTCGGATTGACCCCTGAACTTGGGCATCATCATAATATGGTGGGTGGTGTCATTTGGAGGGTTTGAGTGAAATCCGAGCACTAAAACTATGCAATGCACCAACCACTACATTTACGATGCGAACTTCGTATGAACTTTAAATGTCCAATATCTTTGACCAATTGATTTCGGATCGAGCCCAAAACTCGGGAATCATCGTAATTTGGTGGGAGGAGTCATTTGGAGAGTTTTGAGTTAAATCCAACCCCTAAAACTATGCAATGCACCAACAACTCCATTTACCACACGAACTTCGTATGAACTTGAAGTGTCCAATTGCTTTGACCAATTGATATCGGATCGAGCCCTAAACTTGGGCATCTTCATAATATGGAGGGTGGAGTCATCTGGAGAGTTTTGAGTGAAATCCGATCACTAAAACTATGCTGTGCCCCAAGCACTCCATTTATGATACGAACTTCGTATGAACTTGAAGTGCCCAATTTCTTTGACCAAGTGATTTCGGATCGAGCCCAAAACTTAGGCCAAATCATATTATGATACGAACTGTCATTTGGAGAGTTTTGGGTGAAATTCAACCACTAAAACTATGCAATGCACCAACCACTCCATTTACGTTACGAACTATGTATGAACTTGAACTGTCCAATTTCTTTGACCAATTGATATCGGATCGAGCCCTAAAATTGCATCATCATAATATGGAGGTTGGAGTCATTTGGAGAGTTTCGAGAGAAATCTGACCACTAAAACTATGCAATACTCCAACCACTCCATTTACGATACGAACTTCGTATGAGCTTGAAGTGTCAAATTTCTTTGACCAAGTGATTTCAGATCGAGCCCTAAACTTGGGCATCATCATAATATGGAGGGAGAAGTCATTTGGTGAGTTATGAGTGAAATCCGACCACTGGAACAATGCAATGCACTAACCACTCCATTTACAATACGAAGTTCGTATGAATTTGAAGTGTACAATTTCTTTGGCCAATTGATATCGGATCGAGCCCTAAACTTGGGAATCATCATAATATGGTGGGAGGAATCATTTGGAGAGTTTTGAGTGAAATCCAACCAATTAACTATGCAGTGCAACAAGCACTCCATTTATGATACGAACTTCGTATGAACTTGAAGTGGCCAATTTCTTTGACCAAGTGATTTCGGATCGAGCTCAAAACTAGGGCAACATCATATTATGGTGCAAGGAGTCATTTGTAGAGTTTTGAGGGAAATCGAACTACTAAAACTATGCAATGCACCAACCACTCCATTTACGTTACGAACTACGTATGAACTTGAACTTTTGACCAATTGATATCGGATCGAGCCCTAAACTTGGGCATCATCATAATATGGAGGGAGGAGTCATTTGGCGAGTTATAGTGAAATCCGACCACTAAAACTATGCAATACACCAACCACTCCATTTACGATACGAACTTCATATGAACTTGAAGTGTCCAATTTCTTCGACCAAGTGATTTCTGATCGAGCCTAGAGGTAGGGCAACATCATAATATGGGGGAAGGAGTCATTTGGCGAGTTTTGAGTAAAATCCAACAAGTAAAACTACGCAATCCTTCAACCACTCCATTAAAGCTACAAACTTCGTATGAACTTGAAGTGTCCAATTTCTTTGACCAATTGATTTCGGATTGACCCCTGAACTTGGGCATCATCATAATATGGTGGGTGGTGTCATTTGGAGGGTTTGAGTGAAATCCAAGCACTAAAACTATGCAATGCACCAACCACTCCATTTACGTTACGAACTATGTATGAACTTGAACTGTCCAATTTCTTTGACCAATTGATATCGGATCGAGCCCTAAAATTGCATCATCATAATATGGAGGTTGGAGTCATTTGGAGAGTTTTGAGATAAATCCGACCACTAAAACTATGCAATACTCCAACCACTCCATTTACGATACGAACTTCGTATGAACTTGAAGTGTCAAATTTCTTTGACCAAGTGATTTCAGATCGAGCCCTAAACTTCGGCATCATCATAATATGGAGGGAGGAGTCATTTGGTGAGTTATGAGTGAAATCCGACCACTGGAACAATGCAATGCACTAACCACTCCATTTACAATACGAAGTTCGTATGAATTTGAAGTGTACAATTTCTTTGACCAAGCGATTTCAGATCGAGCCCAAAACAAGGGCAACATCATAATATGGTGGGAGGAATCATTTGGAGAGTTTTGAGTGAAATCCAACCAAAAAACTATGCAGTGCACCAACCACTCCATTTACGATACGAACTTCGTATGAACTTGAAGTGTCCAATTTCTTAAACCAATTGATATAGGATCGAACCCCAAACTTGGGCATCATCATAATATGGTGGGGGGAGTCGTTTGGAGAGTTTTGAGTGAAATCCGACCACGAAAACTATGCAATGCACTAACCACTCCATTTTTTATACGAGCTTCGTACGATCTTGAAGTGTCCAATTTCTTTGACTAAGTGATTTCGAATCGAGCCCAAAACTTGGGCAACATCACAATATGGTGGGAGGAGTCATTAGGTGAGTTCTGAGTGAACTCCAACGACTAAAACTATGCAATGCACCAACCACTCCATTTACGATAGGAACTTCGTATGAACTTGAACTGTACTTCTTTGCCCAATTGATATCGGATCGAGCCCTAAGCTTGGGCATCATCATAATATGATGGGAGGAGTCATTTGGAGAATTTTGAGTGAAATCCAACCACTAAAAATATGCAATGCAACAACCACTCTATTTACTATACGAACTTCGTATGAACTTGAAGTGTCCAATTTCTCTAACCAATTGATTTCAGATCGAGCCCTAAACTTGGGAGACATCATAGTACGGTGGGAGGGGTCATTTGGAGAGTTTTGAGCGAAATCCGACCACTAAAACAATGCAATGCACCAACCACTCCATTTACGATACGAACTTCGTATGAACTTGAAGTGTCCAATTTCTTTGACCAATTGATATCGGATCGAGCCCTAAACTGGGGCATCATCATAATATGGAGGGCGGAGTCATTTGGAGAGTTTTGAGTGAAATCCGACCACTAAAACTATGCAGTGCACCAACCACTCCATTTATGATACTAACTTCGAATGAACTTGAAGTGTCCAATTTCTTTGACCAACTGATTTCGGATCGAGTCCAAAACTAGGGCGACTTCATAATATGGTGGGAGGAGTCCTTTTGTGAGTTTTGAGTGAAATCAAATATTCAAAACTAAAAAATCCTCCAACCACTGCATTTATGGTATGAACTTGATGTGTCCAATTTCTATGACGAATTGATTTCGGATCGAGCCCAAAACTAGGGCAACGGTATAATATGGTGGGATGAGTCATTTGGAGAGTTTTGAGTGAAATACGACCACTAAACTATGCAATGCACCAACTACTCCATTTTCGATACGAACTTCGTATGAACTTGAAGTGTCCAATTCCTTTGACCAAATATGTAAGCCCCGTGAGCTTGGGGAAGCAAGAACGCTGAGCGAGCCACATCGCTCGGTGAGGGAAATGTGAAGTGCCTTATATGTGTGGGCACTTCCCCTCCTAGCACAAGGCCTTCTGGGAGCTCACTGAAAGTTGGCCCTTCTTGCATCCCACGCCCAATATATAATCCAGGCTATGTGATCAGGAAAAAAAAAATCAATATATCCACAATGTCCAAAACCAAAAGTGAATTTTTCAAGTGCATAAGATAAACCATGTATAGTCAATCCAAAATTAGGCATATATAGCAACAGTTCTTCATTGATTATGAGCATGGTATTTACCTCCAAAACAAATCTTTTAGAATGCATTTATGGCATATAATTTTGACTATGCCACTCTTTGAAGATTGTAACTTTCATATTTTCAAGAAGAAATAAGTTAACTCAGATCGTTGTCTTTAATGTCATCAGTTCATAACCAGTAGTGTTATTAACTTATTATACAGAACTGAAAAAAAAAACAGTATGACTGAGAAATAAATGTTAAAAGTATTCATTGCAAGATCTGATTCTAAATAATCAAAACTTTCTTCAAAGATTGATCCAGAAGTAAAATCAAGTGGAAAACTACATCATAAACCTACCTGTGTCCACCAAGACAAAATGGTGCATATCCGGTGATTTGAGATCTCGATGTATTTGCGAACAGATGGAACCAAAAATAATATCATTTCAACTGCGTTAGTAATCAAATATATTGCAACTGCAACCATATAGGAAGAGAAACACCACTCTTGAATCCAGCTTCCATATCGTGTGGGATAACAGGTATATATTCTTCTAGAATGAGCATAATATACAGGAAGAGTTATAATCCATATTACTACAACAACTAGCTTCATAACATGTTTTAATTTTTCAGAGAACTCCATCATTTTTCTAGCTTTCCATGTAAAGGCAATGTCGAGTATTGCTGCAATCACAACCCTCTATTAGGTTTCCACTATGCAAATTGTAAAAGAACTTAAAAACGGTAATATTCAGTTAATAAATACCCAAAAAGGAAAGGGAAAATAACAAGTACATAAAAGACATTGACTACATAGATATCTCCATTAAAACTTCTAACGAGACTAAAACCAAACAACTGATAAATAAGGTAACACAAACTAAAGCTTTATTCTGACCAAAAACCTAACAAATCATAACAAGACTATGTTGAAAACATGATACGGCTCTAGAGATTCTACTTTAAGATATTTGTTCAATACTGTGACAGTAATAAGATAAAATCATGCCTCGTATGAGTTTAAGAAATGCATATGTGTTTAAGATAGAACCAGACAGAGAGAGAGATAGAACCAGACAAATAAATATATAAATTAAAACAGCAAAACAAAATCAGAATAGCATGAACAAAATTAAAACAAAAAGGAAAAGACTGTAGTAGAATAAATTTTGAAAAACACAGTTTTATAATTCATTGATTGGATCCTTAATAAGAGAATTTTAGGAACAAACATATACAACCACAGGATGGACAAAAAAAAAAGAGGATTAGTAAATTAGTTCACTTGGAAACCTTTCCCTCTTGTAATTCATGTGACATCAACATATTGGCCTGGAACAGAATGGCAAACTCCAATTGACATACCGACAGGGAGAAGCGCATCCTTTGTTATAGGAAACTCCCTCAGTTTCCTCTTAAGTGGAACACCTAGAGCTCTGAAATGACCAACCTCAGGCTTTCTCAAATGTTTTGCTTTCTTCTGTCCACAACCAATCTAACTAGCACCACAACAGAATACCATCCTATAATTAACCCCTGCCCTTGAAATTTTTTGAAAATATAAATTTGTCCTCTGTTTAATTATCAAGAAAAATCAATATGATATATGTTGGGAAAACAGAAGAAAAAGAAAAAACAGATGCAAGAACCTAAAACACTCCAAAAAAAGCACTTAGATTTTCAATATAAATTTTGTTGTGCTTCTATCAAAAGCACTTCCAACTAAAGCACTTCTAAGCAAAAGTGCTTCCTACACTATCACTGCCAAATTGGCCCGTCATCTAATTAACAAAACAGAAGGAAAACAAATCACAAATTGTGTGCCCTCGGTGACAACGAATTTGAAATTTATGAGCATCCCATTTATAGAAACCCTTATTACCGTAACGAAATTAACAATATTTGCTCCAATAAACCCCAGATGATCTGACTAGTGATAACTTGCCAAGTAGTTTGGTTTCTAGACAGGCTTTTTGCAGATTTAAAACCGCTAAAATGGAGCAAATATTGCTTTTGTTGAATAACAAAATCATAAAATCAGTGTGTGCCCAAATGTTAAGATGTATCCGCTCCAGAGGACTGAATGCATTACCATATATCATCTCTCCAAAACTCTGAAAAATCTCAACTTTGGAAATTTCATAACCTATAAAGCTAAAGGTATATTATAAATCAACCCACGAATACAAAAAAGGTTAAACAAAACAGTAACCAGACATACCTTGATAAAATCTTGGTCTCCAATCAAACGAATTTTACGATAAAATCTTGAACATACCCAATTGAACCCAAATTGAACCACCAATCTCAAACCCAACTGAACCTTCCGAAAAATCATCCACCATTGACCATGGCTCAATGCAACCAGATGGAGATTTGTGACTTCGAAGGAGATGAAGATCTGTGACTTCAAAGGGGAATATAAGAGAGAAAATGAGAAGGAATTAGAGAAAGGTTGGGAGGGGGAGATAGAAAAGGAGAGAAAATGAGAGGGAATCAAAGAAACGTAGGAGGAGACAGAAAAGGAGAGAGGGAGAGGGTTTCTGAATTGGGGTAGGAGATAGCGAGAGGGTTTTTAGAAAGTAGCGGGGGAATTAAATTTCTGTGAAAAACAAGAGAGCCAAAATTTGGGGTACATCTATGACGCAAAATATGGATCGTCGTATGAATATTTCATGACGTGTCGAAGACGTCGTTAAATTTTTTTACACCTATTTCTTCATATGAACTTGAAGTGTCCAATTTCTTTGACCAATTGATAACGGAGCGAGCCCAAAGCTGGGGCAACATCATAATATGGTGGGAGTAGTCATTTGGAGAGTTTTGAGTGAAATCAAATAAATAAAACAACAAAATCCTCCAACCACTCCATTTATGGTACGAAGTTAGTACGAACTTGAAGTTTCCAATTTCTTTGACCAATTTGATTTCGGATAGAGCACAAAATTAGGGCAACAACGTAATATGGTGGGAGGAGTCATTTGGAGAGTTTTGAGTGAAATCCAACCAATAAAACTATGCAATGCACCAACCACTCCAATAACGCTACGAACTTTGTATGAACATGAAGTGTCCAATTTCTTTGACCAATTCATTTCGGTTCGAGCCTTAAAATTGGGCCTCATCATAATATGGTGGGAGGAGTCATTTGGAGAGTTTTGAGTGAAATCCAACCACTAAAACTATGCAATGTGCCAACCACTCCATTTACGATACGAAATTCATATGAACTTGAAGTGTCCAATTTCTTGGACCAATTGATTTCGGATCGAGCCCAAAACTAGGGCAACATCATAATATGGTAGGAGGAGTCCTTTGGTGAGTTTTGAGTGAAATCAAATAAGTAAAAGTACAAAATCCTACAACCATTCCGTTTAGGGTACGAACTTCGTATGAACTTGAAGTATCCAATTTCTTTGAACAATTGATTTCAGATAGAGCCCAAAACTAGGTTAACATCATAATATGGATGGAGGAGTCATTTGGTGAGTTTTGAGAGAAATCCAACAAGTAAAACTACGCAATCCTCCAACCACTCCATTAACACTACGAACTTTGTACGAACTTGAAGTGTCCAATTTCTTTGACCAATTGATTTCAGATCGATCCCAAAACTTGGGAAACATCATAATATGGTGGGAGGAGTCCTTTGGTGAATTTTAAGTGAAATAAAATAAATAAAACTAAAAAATCCTCTAACCACTCCATTTATGGTACGAACTTCGTATGAACTTGAAGTGTCCAATTTCTTTGACCAATTGATTTCGGATCGAGCCCAAAACTAGGGCAACAGCAAAATATGGTGGGAGGGGTTATTGGAGAGTTTTGAGTGAAATCCAGCAAGTAAAACTACGCAATCCTCCAACCACTCCATTAACGCTACGAACTTCGTATGAACTTGAAGTTTGTAAATTTCTTTGACCAATTGATGTCAGATCGATCCCAAAACTTGTGAAACATCATAATAAGGTGGGAGGAGTCCTTTGGCGAGTATTGAGTGAAATCGAACAACTAAAACTATGCAATCCACCAACCACTCCATTAACACTACGAACTTCGTGTGAACCTGAAGTGTCCAATTTAACCAATTGATTTCGGATCGAGCCCTAAAGTTGGGCATCATCATAATATGGTGGGAGGAGTCATTTGGAGAGTTTTGAGTGAAATCCAACCACTAAAACTATACAAAATCCTCCAACCACTGCATTTAGGATACGAACTTCGTATGAACTTGAAGGGTCCAATTTCTTTGACCAATTGATTTCGGATCAAGGCTAAAGCTTGGGCAACATCGTAATATGGTATGAGGAGTCATTTACAGAGTTTTGAGTGAAATCCAATAACTGAAACAATGTAATGCACCAACCAATCCATTTACGATACGAATTTCATAAGAACTTTAAGTGTCCAATTTCTTTGACCAATTGATATCGGATCGAGCCCTAAACTAGGTTAACACCATAATATAGTTGGAGGAGTTATTTGGATAGTTTTGAGTGAAATCCAACCACTGAAAATATGCAATTGCACTCCATTGATTTTGGATCGAGCCCTAAATTTGGGCAGATTCATGTTAACTCGCAAGTGTACGGGCCAATTAGTAGTATAGCAAGACAAGTACGAGGTCGTACCCACAAGGACTGAGAAGTTCAAATTAGTTATGTACTTAGATTACCCAATTCTAGAAACAAGAAGTTAAGTCTAAAACAGATTTTAAAGAGAGATTGATTGACTTTGTGAAAACAAATGAAACAAAACGAAATTGCAAACAAAGGCAAAGTAAACAAGTGTATCAAAGAGTGGTTTTGAGGTTGGAAACAGATTTGGAGACTAGGGCATTCGATTCACCATAACAATCCAATTCTAGGTTATAAGGATTTAAGTGACAAGTCTGATTCAGATTCAAAGATTGATTCCAGCTAAAGTATGATTAAGCCATGGTGTTTGATCCTAACCTTGTATTTCCAATTCCCTAATTAAGCCCTTATTGTCGAACTTAAATCAAGCATTAGAAATCCATTAAGCATAGAAGAATGTTTTAAACAACCAAGCATGTATCTAATCCCTATTGACGAATGTCCATACATACTCATCTTATTCATAGTTCAATTGAAACAAAAGCATAAGGTGTCTACTTTAGTTTCAACCAAAATACACAAATCTCAATGGTAGCTAGGCATTCAGATTAGCATATAAGTAGATAGGCATAATGAATAAGAGCATGAATCTTGAATCAAACTTGAAACTTGGAATTTATAAACCCAGAATATTCATGTTAGGTTACATCGAAGCCCTAGTAATGGATTTAGCTACTCATAATGGGAAAGAAACATAAACAGAAATGAGAAAGCATAATGAATGTAACAAGAATAGAAAAACCCTTTTCTGAAATTCTTGTGGTGTCCAATGCTTCTCCAAGAGCTTCTCCACGCCTAATACTTCTCCAAGCACTTCCCCACGTCTAGAAGAATGTATGAAGGTTAAGGAGGTGATTTGGGATGAGTTTGGGTGAGTGGTGATGGTTGAGAAAGAGGAAATTCGTAGGGAAATGGAAGGCAGGCTTGCAGGGACAGTTTTGGTGATTTGAGGCTGTTTAGAGTGTTGGGAGTGTGTCTGGAGTGTTTGGGGAATTATGGGAGTGTGGAGGATGGTGTGAAGGATGTCTGGAGGATCTGAAGGATGTGAAAGATGATGTCTTATGGAATGAATGAGAGTGGTATTTATAAGGAGCATGAAAGGAGAATTCTGAATTGATTAATGCCTCCACTAACCACACTAATACATTAGAAAATCAGTTTCCCTTCTTTTCTGGCTAGTGCAGCTCCCACATGCAGCTAATGGAGAACCCCACCAGAAATCACATCTCATGCATAGCTCATCATGACCAAGAAACTTCATGGGCTCACGAATTGGGCTTCCCTTAATCAACTGATGACATTGAGCCATCCATCTTCAAGTTTAGAATGTCATCTTTCCAACCACATATCATTTGGGCCAATCCAAGTTCGGAGGAAGGAGTTAAGGCTGAAACAAATTTCTAACTCAGTCTGCACGTTTTTGGACCATTTTGCATATTTGGGCCCCCATTGCTACCTAAAGCTCAATTAACTGAATGACAAACATAAAAGAGATTAAAAGCACAAGTTTAACTCAAAAACATAACTAAATCATATGCTAGAAGGGTACAAAATGATATACAATTATGAACCGATCAATTCATAATATGGTGGGATGAGTAATTCGGAGAGTGTTGAGTGAAATCCAACCGGTTATACTATACAATATCCTCCAACCACTACAATTAAATACGAACTTCGTAGGAACTTGAAGTGTCCAATTTCTTTGACCAATTGATTTCGTATCGAGCCCTAAACTTTGGCATCATCATAATATGGGGGGAGGAGTCATTTGGAGAGTTTTGAGTGAAATCCAACCACTAAAACAATACAAAATCCTCCAACCACTACATTTATGGTACGAACTTCGTATGAACTTGAAGTGTCCAATTTCTTTGATCAATTGATTTCGGATCAAGGCTTAAACTTGGGCAACATTGTAATATGGTGTGAGGAGTCATTTGGAGAGTTTTGAGTGAAATCCAACAACTAAAACTATGCAATGCACCAACCACTCCATTTACGATACGAACTTTGTTTGGACTTGAAGTGTCCAATTTCTTTGAACAACTGATTTCGGAACGAGCCCAAAACTAGGGCAACATCATAATATGGAGGGAGGAGTCATTTGGAGAGTTTTGAGTGAAATCCAACCACTAAAACTACGCAATGCACCAACCACTCCATTTACGATAATAACTTCGAACGAACTTGAAGTGTCCAGTTTCTTTGACCAATTGATTTCGGATCGAGCCCTAAACTTGGGCATCTTCATAATATGGCAGGAGGAGTCATAGAGTTTTTAGTGCAATCCAACCGCCAAAAATATACAATATCCTAAAACCACTCCATTTATGGTACGAACTTCAGATGAACTTGTAGTGTCCAATTTCATTGACCAATTGATTTCGGATCTCGCTCAAAACTAGGGCATCAGCATAACAGGGTGGGAGGAGTCATTTGGAGAGTTTTCAGTGAAATCCAAACAATAAAACTATGCAATGCTCCAACCATTTACGATACGAACTTCGTATGAACTCTAAGAGTCCAATTTCTTTGACCTTTTCACTTCGGATCGAGCCCTAAACTTGGGCATCATCATAGTATGGTGGGATTAGCCATGTGGAGAGTTTTGAGTGAAATCCAAACTCTAAAACTATGTAATGTACTAACCACTCCATTAACGCTACGAACTTCGTTTGAACTTGAAGTGTCCAATTTCTTTGACCAATTGATTTTGGATCTAGCGCAAAATCAGGGCAACATCATAATATGGTGTGAGGATTCATTTGGACAGTTTTGAGTGAAATCCAACCACTAAAAGTATACAACGCACCAACCACTCCATTTACGATACGAACTTCGTATGAACTTGAAGTGTCCAATTTCTTTGACCAATTGATATCGGATCGAGCCCTAAACTAGGTTAACTCCATAATATGGTTGGAGGAGTCATTTGGATAGTTTTGAGTGAAATCCAACGACTGAAACTATGCAATGCACCGACCACTCCATTTATGATACGAACTTCGTATGAACTTGAAGTGTGCAATGTCTTTGACCAATTGATTTCGGATCGAGCCCTAAACTTGGGCTTGTTCATAATATGGTGGGAGGAGTCATTTGGAGAGTTTTGAGTGAAATCCAACAAGTAAAATGACGCAATACTGCAACCACTCCATTAATGCTATGAAATTCGTTTGAACTTGAAGTGTCCAATTTCTTTGACCAATTGATATCGGATCGAGCCCTAAACTAGGTTAACACCATAATATGGTTGGAGGAGTCATTTGGATAGTTTTGAGTGAAATCCAACGACTGAAACTATGCAATGCACCGACCACTCCATTTACGATACGAACTTCGTATGAACTTGAAGTGTGCAATGTCTTTGACCAATTGATTTCGGATCGAGCCCTAAACTTGGGCTTGATCATAATATGGTGGGAGGAGTCATTTGGAGAGTTTTGAGTGAAATCCAACAAGTAAAACAACGCAATCCTCCAACCACTCCATTAAGGCTACGAACTTCGTATCAACAAGTGTCCAATTTCTTTAACCAATTGATTTCGGATCGAGCCCAAAATTAAGGCAACATTATAATATGGTGGGAGGAGTCAGTTGGATTGTTTTGAGTTAAATCCAACCACTAAAACTATGCAATGCTCGAACCACTCCATTTACGATACGAACTTCATATGAACTTGAAGGGTTCAATTTCCTTGACCAATTGATATCGGACAGAGCCCTAAACTAGGTTAACATGATAATATGGTCGGATGAGTCATTTGGAGAGTTTTGAGTGAAATCCAACCACTAAAACTATGCTATGCACCAACCACTCCATTTACGTTACGAACTTCGTATGAACTTGAAGTGTCCAATTTCTTTGACCAATTGATCAATGCATAATTGTATATCATTTTGTACCCTTCTAGCATATGATTTAGTTATGTTTTTGAGTTAAACTTATGCTTTTAATCTCTATTGTGTTTGTCATTCAGTTAATTGAGCTTTAGGTAGCAATGGTGGCTTTGGATTGGAAAATGTGCAAAATGGTTCAAAAACTTGCAGACTGAGTTAGCAATTAGTTTCGGCCTTAACTTCTTTATCCGAACTTGGATTGGGCCAAATGATATGCGGTTGGAAAGATGACATTCTGAACTGCAAGATGAAGGGCTTAAAGTGGTTATATGAGGAATGGAAGCCCAATTCGTGATCCAATGAAGTTGCTTGTTGCTGGTCACAAAGATAGGTCAGCTAAATTGTTGTTTACAACTCAAGTGGAGTATTAATGGGCAGACATAATGAAAAGGACAGTAAGAGACATTCAATGCAATCCATGCATTTTAAGGGATGTTCTGCACCTAACCAAATTCCACCAAATGCATGTATTGGGCAGATGGAGCATTTACATAGCATTTACATGGCAGTTACAGAGCATTTAATGAGGTAGCTGAAAGAGGTATGCTTTAGAAGCCAAAGGGGAGAACGAATGGAAGACTTAAACACTCCATAAAAGAGGGCATCAGCTGAAGAGAAGGGAACACTTTTCATTTTATCATTCATTCCATAACATACATCCTGCGAGTCACACTCCCACAACTGATTCATCCTTCATTCTATCCTCCACACTCCTATCATTCCCCAAACACATTCAGAAATCACTCTCAAACACTCCCACAACCCCAAACACTCCGGCAATCAACCCAACACTCTAAACAGCCCCAAATCACCAAAACAGTCCCTGCAAGCCTTCCTTACATTTTCCTACGAATTTCTTCTTTCTCAGCCATCACCACTCACCCAAACTCATCCCAAATCATCTCCTTAACCTTCATACATCCTTCTATACGTGGGGAAGCACTTGGAGAAGTTTTGGACACCACAAGAACTTCGAAAAGGGTTTTTCTACTCTTGTTGCATTCATTATGTTTCCTCATTTATGTTTAAGTTTCTTTCTCATTATGAGTAGCTAAATCCATAACTAGGGCTTTGATGTAACCTAACATGAATATTCTGGGTTTATAAATTTCAAGTTTCAAGTTTGATTCAAGATTCATGCTCTTATTCATTACGCCTACCTACATATATGCTAATCTGAATGCCTAGCTACCATTGAGATTTGTGTATTTTGGTTGAAATTGAAGTAGACACCTTATGCTTTTGTTTCAATTGAACTATGAATAAGATGAGTATGTATGGACCTTCGCCAATAGGGATTAGATGCATGCTTGGTTGTTTAAACATTCTTCTACGGTTAATGGATTTCTAATGCTTGATTAAGTTCGACAATAAGGACTTATTTAGGGAATTGGAAATACAAGGTTAGGATCAAACACCATGGCTTAATCATAGTTTAGCTAGAACAATCTTTGAATCTGAATTAGATTTGTCACTTGAATCCTTATAACCTAGAATTGGATTGTTATGGTGAATCGAATGCCCTAGTCCCAAATCTGTTTTCCAACCTCAAAAACCACTCTTTGATACATTTGTTTACTTTGGTTTTGTTTGCAATTTCGTTTTGCTTCATTTGTTTTCACAAAAATCAATCACTCTCACTTTCAATTCTGTTTAAGACTTAACTTTCTGTTTTCGCGAATTGGGTAATATAAGCACGTAACTAATTTGAACTTCTCAATACTTGTGGGTACGACCTCGTACTTGTCTTGCTATACTACTAATTGGCCCGTACAATTGTGAGTTAACACCAATTGATATCGGATCGAGCCCTAAACTAGGTTAACATCATAATATGGTGGGAGGAGTCATTTGGAGAGTTTTGAGTGAAATCCAACCACTAAAACTATTCAATGAACCAACCACTCCATTTACGATACGAACTTCGTATGAACTTGAAGTGTCCAATTTCTTAGACCAAGTGATTTCGAATCAAACCATAAACTTGGGCATCATCGTAATATGGTGGGAGGAGTCATTTGGAGAGTTTTGAGAGAAATCCAACTACTAAAACCATGCAATGCACCAACCACTCCATTTACGATACGAACTTCGTTTGAACATGAAGTGCCCAATTTCTTTGACCAATTGATATCGGATCGAGCCCTAAACTTGGGCATCATAATAATATGGTGGGAGGAGTCATTTGTAGAGTTTTGAGGGAAATTCAACCACTAAAACTATGCGCTGACCTAACCACTCCATTTACAATACGAACTTCGTATGAACTTGAAGTGTCCAATTTCTTCGACCAATTGATTTCGGATCGAGCCCAAAACTTGGGCAACATCATAATAAGGTGGCAGGAGTCATATGGAAAGTTTTGATTGTAATCCAACAAGTAAAACTACGGAATCCTCCAACCACTCCATTAACGCTACGAACTTCGTTTGAACTTCAAGTGTCCAATTTCTTTGACCAATTGATTTCGGATCGAGCCCAAAATTAGGGCAACATCACAATATGGTGGGAGGAGTCCTTTGGAGAGTTTTGAGTCAAATCTAACCAGTAAAACTACGCAATTCTCCAACCACTCCATTAACTTTACGGACTTCGTATGAACTTGAAGTGTCCAATTTCTTTGACCAATTGATTGAGGATCGATCCAAAAACTTGGGCAACATCATAATATGGTGGGAGGAGTCATTTGGAGAGTTTTGAGTGAAATCCAACAAGTAAAACTGCGCAATCCTCCAACCACTCCATTAACGATACGAACTTCGTATGAACTTGAAGTGTCCAATTTCTTTGACCAATTGATTTCTGATTGAGCCCTAAACTTGGGCATCATCATAATATAGTGGGAGCAGTCATTTGGAGAGTTTTGAGAGAAATCCAACAACTAAAACTAGGGAATGCAACAACCACTCCATTTACAATACGAACTTCGTATGAACTTGAAGTGTCCAATTTCTTTGACCAATTGACCTTGGATGGAGCCCTAAACTTGGGCATCATCGTAATATGGTGGGAGGAGTCATTTGGAGAGTTTTGAGTGAAATCCAACAAGTAAAACTGCGCAATCCTCCAACCACTCCATTAACGCTACGAACTTCGTATGAACTCGAAGTGCCCAATTTCTTTGACCAATTTATTACGGATCGATCCCAAAACGTGGGCAACATCAAAATATGGTGGGCGGTATCCTTTGCTGAGTTTTGTGTGAAATCCAAAAGGTAAAACTATGCAATCGTCCAAACCTCTCCATTAACGCTACGAACTTCGTATGAACTTCAAGTGTCCAATTTTTTGACCAATTGATTTAAGATCGATACCAAAACTTGGGAAACATCATAATATGGTGCGAGGAGTCCTTTGATGAGTTTTGAGTGACATCAAATAAGTAAGACAACAAAATCCTCCACCCACTCCATTTAAGGTCCGAACTTCGTATGAACTTCAAGTGTCCAATTTCTTTGACCAATTGATTTCGGATCGAGCCAAAAACGTGGGCAACAACATAATATGGTTGGAAGATTGGTTTGAAGTGTTTTGAGTGAAATCCAACAACTAAAACTATGCAATCCTCCAACCACTCCTTTTATTGTACGAACTTCATATGAAATTGATGTGTCCAATTTCTTTGACCAATTGATTTCGGATGGATCCCAAAACTTGGGCAACATCATAATATGGTGGGAGGAGTCCTTTGGTGAGTTTTGAGTGAAATCCAATAAGTAAACTACAAAATCCTCCAACCACTCCATTTATGGTACGAACTTCGTATGAACTTGAATGTCCAATTTCTTTGACCAATTGATTTCGGATCGAGCCCAAAAGTAGGGCAACATGTTAATATCGTGGGAAGATTGGTTTGGAGAGTTTTGAGTGAAATCCAACAACTAAAACTATGCAACCCTCCAATCACTCCTTTTATGGTACGAACTTCGTATGAAATTGAAGTCGCCAATTTCTTTGACCAATTGATTTCGGATAGATCCCAAAACTTGGACAACATCATAATATGGTGGGAGGAGTCCTTTGGTGCGTTTTGAGTGAAATCAAATAAGTAAACCTACAAAATCCTCCAACCACTCCATTTATGGTACGAACTTCGTATGAACTTGAAGTGTCCAATTTCTTTGACCAATTGATTTCGGATCGTGCCCAAAAGTAGGGCAACATCATAATATGGTGGGAAGATTGGTTTGGAGAGTTTTGAGTGAAATCCAACAACTAAAACTATGCAATCCTCCAACCACTTCTTTTGTGGTACGAACTTCGTATGAAATTGAAGAGTCCAATTTCTTTGACCAATTGATTTCGGATGGATCCCAAAACTTGGGCAACATCATAATATGGTGGGAGGAGTCCTTTGGTGCGTTTTGAGTGAAATCAAATAAGTAAACCTACAAAATCCTCCAAGCACTCCATTTATCGTACGAACTTCGTATGAACTTGAAGTGTCCAATTTCTTTGACCAATTGATTTCGGATCAAGCCCAAAAGTAGGGCAACATCATAATATGGTGGGAGGAGTCATTTGGAGAGTTTTGAGTGAAATCCAGTCACTAAAACTATGCAATGCCCAACCACTCCATTTACGATACGAATTTCGTATGAACTTGAAATGTCCAATTATTTTGACCAAGTGATTTCGGATCGAGCCCAAAACTAGGCCAACATCATAGTGTGGTGGGAGGAGTCCTTTGCAGAGTTTTGATTGAAATCCAATAAGTAAAACAACGCAATCCTCCAACCAGTCCATTAACGCTACAAACATCGTATGAACTTGAAGTATCCAATTTCTTTGACCAATTGATTTAAGATCGATACCAAAACTTGGGCAACATCATAATATGGTGCGACGAGTCCTTTGGTGAGTTTTGAGTGACATCAAATAATTAAGACTACAAAATCCTCCAACCCCTCCATTTATGGTACGAACTTCGTATGAACTTGAAGTGTCCAATTTCTTTGACCAAGTGATTTCGGAACGAGCCCAAAAGTAGGGCAACATCATAATATCGTGGGAAGATTGGTTTGGAGAGTTTTGAGTGAAATCCAACAACTAAAACTATGCAATCCTCCAACCACTCCTTTTGTGGTACGAACTTCGTATGAAATTGAAGAGTCCAATTTCTTTGACCAATTGATTTCGGATGGATCCCAAAACTTGGGCAACATCATAATATGGTAGGAGGAGTCCTTTGGTGGGTTTTGAGTGAAATCAAATAAGTAAAACTACAAAATCCTCCAACCACTCCATTTATGGTACGAACTTCGTATGAACTAGATGTGTCCAATTTCTTTGACCAATTGATTTCGGATCAAGCCCAAAAGTAGGGCAACATCATAATATGGTGGCAGGAGTCATTTGGAGAGTTTTGAGTGAAATCCAACCACTAAAACTATGCAACGCACCAATCACTCTGTTTACGATACGAATTTCGTATGAACTTGAAATGTCCAATTTTTTTAACCAAGTGATTTCGGATCAAGCCCAAAACTAGGCCAACATCATAATGTGGTGGGAAGAGTCCTTTGCAGAGTTTAGATTGAAATCCAATGAGTAAAACAATGCAATCCTCCAACCAGTCCATTAACGCTACGAACATCGTATGAACTTGAATTATTAAATTTCTTTCACCAATTGATTTAAGATCGATAACAAAACATGGGCAACATCATAATATGGTGCGAGGAGTCCTTTGGTGAGTTTTGAGTGAAATAAAATAAGTAAGACTACAAAATCCTCCAACCACTCCATTTATGGAACGAACTTCGTATGAACCTGAAGTGTCCAATTTCTTTGACCAATTGATTTCGGAACGAGCCCAAAATTAGGGCAACATCATAATATCGTGGGAAGATTGGTTTGGAGAGTTTTGAGTGAAATCCAACCACTAAAAATATGCAACGCACCAATCACTCCGTTTACGATACGAATTTCGTATGAACTTGAAATGTCCAATTTTTTTGACCAAGTGATTTCGGATCAAGCCCAAAACTAGGCCAACATCATAATGTGGTGGGAGGAGTCCTTTGCATAGTTTGGATTGAAATCCAATAAGTAAAACAACGCAATCCTCCAACCACACCATGAACGCTACCAACTTCGTATGAACATGAAGTGTCCAATTTCTTTGACCAATTGATTTCGGATCGATCGCAAAACTTGGGCAACATTATATTGTGGTAGGAGGAGTCCTCTGGTGGGTTTTGGGAGAAATAAAACAAGTAAAACTACAAAATCCTCCAACCACTCCATTTATGGTACAAACTTCGTATGAACTTGAAGTGTCCAATTTCTTTGACCAATTGATATCGGATTGAGCCCTAAACTCGGGCATCGTCATAATATGGCGGGAGGAGTCATTTGGAGAGTTTTGATAGAAATCGAACAAGTAAAACTACGCAATCCTCCAACCACTCCACTTACGATACGAACTTCGTACGAACATGAAGTGTCCAATTTCTTCGACCAAATGATTTTGAATCGAGCCCAAAGCTAGGGCAACATCATGATATGGTGGGAGGAGTCATTTGGAGAGTTTTGATTGAAATCCAACAAGTAAAACTGCGCAATCCTCCAACCAGTGCTTTAACGCTACGAACTTCATATGAACTTGAACTGTCCAATTTCTTCGACCAATTGATTTCGGATCGATCGCAAAACTTGGGCCACAGTCTTTTGTGGTGGGAAGTCCTTTGGTGAATTTTGAGTGAAATAAAATAAGTGAAACTACAAAATCCTCCAACCATTCCATTTATGGTACGAACTTCGTATGAACTTGAAGTGTCCAATTTCTTTGACCAATTGATTTGGGATTGAGCCCAAAAGTAGGGCAACATCATAATATGGTGGGAAGAGTGATTTGGAGAGTTTTGAGTGAAATCCAACAAGTAAAACTACACAATCATTCAACCACTCCATTTATGGTACGAACTTCGTATAAACTGGAAGTGTCCAATTTCTTTGACCAATTTATTTCGGATCGATCGCAAAACTTGGGCAACATCATAATATGGTGGGCGGAGTCCTTTGGTGAGTTTTGAGTGAATTCAAACAAGTAAAACTACGCAATCCTCCAACCACTCCATTAATGCTACGAACTTCGCATGAACTTGAAGTATCCAGTTTCTTTGACCAATTGATTTCAGATTGATCCAAAACAAGGGCAGCATCGTAATATGGTGGGAGGAGTCCTTTGGTGAGTTTTGAGTGAAATCGAATAAGTAAAACTACAAAATCGTCCAACCACTCCATTAACACTACGAACTTCGTATGAACTTAAAGTGTCCAATTTTTTTGACCAATTGATTTCGGATCGATCCCAAAACTAGGGCAGCATCGTAATATGGTGGGAGGAGTCCTTTGGTGAGTTTTGAGTGAAATCAAATAAGTAAAACTACAAAATCCTCCAACCACTCCATTTGTGGTACGAACTTCGTGTGAACTTGAAGTGTCCAATTTCTTGGACCAATTGATTTCGGATCGAACCCAAAACTTGCGCAACATCATAATAATCATTTGAAGAGTTTTGAGTGAAATCCAACAAGTAAAACTACGCAATCGTCCAACCACTCCAATTTCTTTGACCAATTAATTTCATATCGAGGCCAAAACTAGGGAAACCTCATAATATGGTGGGAGGAGTCCTTTGGTGAGTTTTGAGTGAAATCAAATAAGTAAAACTACAAAATCCTCCAACCACTCCATTTATGGTATGAACTTCCTATGAACTTGAACTGTCCAATTTCTTTGACCAATTTATTTCGGATCGAGCCCAACACTAGGGCAACATCATAATATGGTGGGAGGCGTCATTTGGAGAGTTTTGAGTGAAATACAACCACTAAAATTATGCAATGCACCAACCACTCCATTCAAGATACGAACTTCGAATGAACTTGAAGTGTCCAATTTCTTTGACCAATTGATTTCGGATCGTGCCCAAAACAAGGGCAACATCATAATACGACGGTAGGTGTCAGTCGGAGAGTTTTGATTGAAATCCAACCACTAAAACTATGCAATTCTCTAACCATTCCATTTATCATACGAAATTCGTTTGAACTTGAAGTGTCCAATTTCTTTGCCCAATTGATATCGGATTGAGCCCTAAACTTGGGCATCATCATAACAAGGTGGGAGGAGTCATTTGGAGAGTTTTGAGAGAAATCCAACCACAAAAACTGTGCAATGCACCAACCATTCCATGTAGGATACGAACTTCGTAAGAACTTGAAGTGTCCAAATTTCTTTGACCAATTGATTTGGGATCGAGCCCTAAACTTGGGCATCATTATAGTTTCGTAAGAGGAGTCATTTGTAGAGTTTAGACTGAAATCCAACCAATAAAACTATGCAATGCACCAACCACTACATTTACGATACGAACTTCCAACGAACATAAAGTGTCCAATTTCTTAGACCAAGTGATTTCGGATCGGGCCCAAAGCTAGGGCAACATCATAATATGGTGGGAGGAGTCATTTGGAGAGTTTTGAGTGAAGTCCAACAAGTAGAACTACGCAATCCTCCAACCACTCAATTAACGATACGAACTGCGTTTAAACTTGGGGTGTCCAATTTCTTTGACCAATTCATTTCGGGTCGATCCAAAACTTGGGCAACATCATAATATGGTGGGAGGAGTCCTTTCGCGAGTTTTTAGTGAAATCAAATAAGTAAAACTTCAAAATCCGCCAAACACACCCTTTACGGTACGAACTTCATATGAACTTGAATTGCCAATTTTTTGACCAATTGATTTCTGTTCGAGCCCAGAACTTGGGAAACAACATAATATGGTGGGAGGAGTCATTTGGAGAGTTTTGGGTGAAATCCAACCACTAAAACTATGCAAAGCACCAACACTCCATTTACGATACGAAATTCTTTTGAACTTGAAGTGTCCAATTTCTTTGACAAATTGATATCGGATTGCGCCCTATACTTGGGCATTATCATAATATGGTGGGAGGTGTCATTTGGAGAGTTTTGAGTGAAAGCCAACCACTAAAACTATGCACTGCACCAATGACTCCATTAACGCTACGAACATCGTATAAACTTGAAGTGTCCAATTTCTTTGACCAATTGCTTTCGGATTGATCCCAAAACTGGGGCAGCAACATAATATGGTGGTAGGAGTCATTTGGAGAATTTTGAGCGAAATCCAACGACTAAAACTATGTAATGCACCAACCACTCCCATTACGATACGAACTTCGTTTGAACTTGAAGTGTCCAATTTATTGGACCAATTGATATCTGATTGATCCCAAAACTTGGGCAACATCATAATATGGTGGAAGGAGTCCTTTGGTAAGTTTTCATGGAAATCAAATATGTAAAACTACAAAATCCTCCAACCACTCCATTTAAGGTACGAACTTCGTATGTACTTAAAGTGTCCAATTTCTTTGGCCAATTGACTTTAGATAGAGCCCAAAAGTAGGGCAACATCATAATATGGTGGGAAGAGTGATTTGGAGAGTATTGAGTGAAATCCAACAAGTAAAACTACCCAATCCTCCAACCACTCCTTTTATCGTACGAACTTCGTATGAACTTGAACTATCCAATTTCTTTGACCAATTGATTACCGATCGATCGCAAAACTTGGGCAACATCATAATGTGGTGGGCGGAGTCCTTAGGTGAGTTTTGAGTATATTCTAGAAAGTAAAACTACGCAATCCTCCAACCACTCTATTAACGCGACGAACTTCGTCTGAACTTGAAGTGTGCAATTTCTTTGACCAATTGAATTCGGATGGATCCCAAAACTTGGGCAACATCATAATATGGTGGGGGAGACGTTTGGTGAGTTTGGAGTGAAATCAAATAAGTAAAACTACAAAATCCTCCAACCACTCCATTTAGATAGAGCCCAAAAGTAGGGCAACAGCATAATATGGTGGGAAGAGTCATTTGCAGAGTTTTGACTGAAATCCAACCACTAAAACTATGCAACGCACCAACCACTCCATTTACGATACGAACTTCGTATGAACTTAAAGTGTCCAATTTCTTTGACCAATTGATATCGGATAGAGCCCTAAATTTGAGCATTATCATAATATGGTGGGAGTATTCAGTTGGAGAGTTTTGAATGAAATTCAACCACTCAAACATCGCAATGCACCAATCACTCCATTTACGATACAAACTTCGTATGAACCGGAAGTGTCCAATTTCTTTGACCAACTGATTTCGGATTGAGCCCTAAACTTGGGCATCATCGTAGTATGGTGGGAGGAATCATTTCGAGAGTTTTGAGTGAAATCCAACCACTAAAACTATGCAATGCACCAACCAATCCATTTACGATTCGAACTTCGCATGAACTTGAAGTGTCCAATTTCTTTGACCTATTGATTTCGGATCGAGACCAAAACTAGAGCAACATCATAATATGGTGGGAGGAGTCATTTGAAGAGTTTTGAGTGAAATCCAACCACTAAAACTATGCAATCCTAAAACCACTCCATTTACGATACAAACTTCGTACGAACTTGAAGTGTCCAATTTCATTGACCAGGTGATTTCGGATCGACCCAAAAACTAGGGCATCATCATAATACGGTGGGAGGAGTCTTTTAGAGAGTTTTGAGTGAAATCCGACCACTAAAACTACGCAATCCACCAACCACTCCATTAATGCTATGAACTTCTTATGAACTTGAGGTGTCCAATTAATTTGACCAATTCATTTCGGATCGATCCCAAAACTGGGGCAACATTATATGGTGGGAGGAGTCCTTTGGTGAGTTTTGAGTGAAATCAAAGAAGTAAAACTACAAAGTCCTCCAACCACTCCATTTACGATACGAACTTCGTATGAACTTGAAGTGTCCAATTTCTTTGACCTATTGATTTCGGATTGAGCCCGAAAGTAGAGCAACATCATAATATGGTGGGAGGAGTCATTTGGAGAGTTTTGAGTGAAATCCAACTACTAAAACTATGCAATCATCCAACCACTCCATTAACGCTACGAACTTCGTATGAACTTGAAGTGTCCAATTTCTTTGACCAATTGATATCGTGTTGAACCCTAAACTTGGGCATCATCATAATATGGTAGGACGAGTCATTTGGAGAGTTTTGAGTGAAATCCAACCACTAAAACTATACAATGCACCTCCAACCACTCCATTTACGATACGAACTTCGTATGCACTTGAAGTGTCCAATTTCTTTGACCAAGTGATTTCGGATCGAGCCTAAAACTAGGAAAACATCATAATATCTTGGGAGGACTCATTTGGTGAGTTTTGAGTGAAATCCAACCAGTAATACTATGCAATGCATCATCCACTCCATTTACGATACAAACTTCATATGAACTTGAAGTGTCCAATTTCTTCGACCAATTGATTTCGGATCGAGCCCTAAACTTGGGCATCATCGTAATATGATGGGAGGAGTCATATGGAGAGTTTGGAGTGAAATCCAACCGCTGAAACTATGCAATGCACCAACCAGTCCATTTACAAAACGAAACTTCGTATGAACTTGAAGTGTCCAATTTCTTTGACCAATTGATGTTGGATCGGGCCCTTAACTGTGGCATCATCATAATATGGTGGGAGGAGTCATTTGGAGAGTTTTGAGTGAAATCCATCCAAATAAACTATGCAATGCACCAACCACTTCACTTACGATACGAACTTAGTATGAACTTTAAGTGTCCAATTTCTTTGACCAAGTGATTTCGGATCGAGCTCAAAACTAGGGCAACATCATAATTTGGTGGGCGAGGTGTTGAATTCCTTCCGAGTGCCAATATATGGTTAGTATAATGGTACAAGTAAGGGTGTCGTACCACAAGTACTGATTGGACCTCAATAAATTACTAGTTTTGAAAGAACCCTAACTAAAGAAATGAAAGTGACAAATTGAAAGTTGTTTTTGTGTTGTAAATGAAAAATAACTTAAAATGCAAGAAGAATGTGGCAGTCAATGATATGTTGAGGTAGAAAGAATAGGGAAGAGTCCATGGATTTCGAATTCACAATCGCAAAACCAATTCCATGTTTGTAAAGTTAAGTCGTATTCAACTACCAACCTGTTTCCAGAGTTCGTTTTACATATATATGATCAGCCATATGATGTGTGGTTTTGATCAAATTCTCCTAATCTGCAACCTAATTGGGATGTTCAACTTTGGTTCCAAGTTAAGAGTCATTAGCACGCAAGAAAACGTTAAAGAACCAAAGAGAACACATGGCAGGATGTTTGCATAGCATTCTCTTCATTCATTCACATGTCTACCAAGATTAAGCAAGATGTTTACTATAACCATGTTCAGATAATCTGTAGGCAACCCTAATGGTGATCAAACATTAAAATTAATACACAAATTTAACAATAGATTCAATGAATGAAACTAGACGCAGATTGATGAACTGAATACTTTAACTTAGAAACATGGATCAAAGTTGCAAGGCTACATCGAAATCCCTAGCTATGAATTTAGTTACACATCATGTTCACAGAGATTAAAACGAAAATAAACAACATGAGTGAAAATAAATTCAAGAGAGGAAACCCATGAAGCAATTCTGATGTTGAATTTCTTCAAGAACAGCCTCCTGCGATGAGACTTGATGGTGGTAATATGTGGAACGGGGGTTTTTGTGTGCATGAAAAAAGAGAACAGCCCCCACTAGGGTTGTGAATAAATAGGGTCTGTAAAAGTGGCTAAAAGGCAAGTTTTTATGGGGTAAAAGATGCTAAAAGATATTCCAAAGAGGTCCTGACAAATCAGCCTTTATTTTGCACGTTTTTGCCTTATTTGGCACCTCCAAATTAGGCTAGAAATCCTCATTGCTTTCCCATTCTGCTCTTAGTCTTCAAACAAGCCAGATTCGCCTTGGATTCTTTATTTGGACTTCAAAACAGGTCATGAAACTTGTTTCCACGTTTGAATAAGGATCAGCTCCAAAAATGGCAAGTTTTCACTTCTTTTGTGACGTCCCTGACCCTTAATTAAAATTAAATAAAATAAATGACTTGGGTTAATTAAAAAGAATAATTTAGAAGGGATTAATTGGAATTAAATAATCAAAAAAAATGGAATTTAAATAATTAAATTAAATTAAAGGGGTATTATGGTCCACTTAGTTTTCGGACGCGAATTTGGCGAAACGGGTTGCGCGTCCAGAACGTCGAAACAAGTCCGTTGACCGGCGGAACGTTTCAATATGAGGTCGGGAGCTTGAGGGGCATTCTGGGCATTTGGCAAAAGTGATAAAATTATAAAAGTACCCCAACAGACCAATCAGCTTCTTTCTCTCTCCTCCCTCACGCGTTCTCTCTCTTCTCTCTCTCTCCTTCACACAGCCGGCGCCTTCTTCCCTTCGAATCATCACCGTCCGATCACGGTTGGACCCGAGACCGGTCCCAAACAATTCCTCTCCTCCTTCCGGTCACATCCTGTCCAAGATCACCAACTGAAACCCTGGCGTTGAGCGACGGTAAGCTCTGCAAATTCCGGCTGAAACCTCCATTATCGCCGGCAACGTTTTCGGCCACCATCTTCTACTATTCCACTTGCAGAAGGTAGCCCTCCTTCCTCTCTCTCTGTTTTGGGGGTTGCGCGACAACGTTGGCTGGCGTAGCTGCCGTGGCCAACGTCTGAAATTCCGACCAAAACCTAACCGGTTTAGCCTCGATCCGGTGGCTTGCCGGCCGGTTCTGCGGCGGCTCAGCCCGGTTCTGAGCTTCCCTCCACCTCCTGATTCGATTGGTATAGGCCTTGCACCATGAATCGAAGAATTTGAAATGGCCAGATCTACTCTAGCCACCCACCACCCACGACGGCGCGTGTGGCGGCACGTGGCGGTGGTGTGGTGGCGGCTCTTCATTCCAATGCGATCCTCGTGTCGTTGTGAACGCGTAAGTGTGCTCCGATTTCGATTCGAACATCGTTTGAACCTCGACCCAATGTACGCATATTGCGCGTTGTGTGGGTTCGATGTGTTCGGGCCGTTGGATCGAATCCGAATTCACGTATGTGGTTCCTCGTATTTCAAGGATCGTATAGGAATTGACGGATCGTGATTCGGAGTCCTGGATACTCCGAAATCACCAACCTTAGGGTTAGGTTAATTTATAACCGTACGATTGTGAGCGATCCGACCGTCCGATCGAGACAAAACTTTCAGGACTTGTTAATTAAACCGTAAGGAACCTTTAGGAACTTTCAAATCTAAGTTTGGAGGTTGTGGGCCCCACGGGTCCGTTTTGACCTATTTGAGACGTGTTTGACCAATGGTTGACCGCACGTCACCCGAGGTCGTCCCGCTGCCCAACGAATGTTGTGACCTTAGAATTTGTCGTACGAGAGTACGTGTACGTCGGGACGGGATTAGTTATGGGTTTTATTTCAAGTTATCGTTCTAAGGTTCGGTTGTTAATCTTTAATCGTATTCTTGAAATTAGGTACGCAGGCACCTCATACTTCACAGGCAGGACCCTCCCAAGGTCAGGCTGCTTGGGACTACCTGTGAGTGGACTTGTTTTCAAATACACATAACTGTCAATGAATAAACAAACATGCATATGAGTTTAATTATTTCAATACTATTGACTACTTTGAATATCTTTGTTAGTCATTGAGTTTTAGGACGCTTGCGTCCGGATATTTGTATTTTGGGGTTGGGTACATAATTCTGGAATGAAATTTGGGAAGTATGTGAATATGTATAAATGGATTATTGCGTGGCAATTGATGTGAGTGTTGTGAACACCGTGTTATGTACCTCCCCCTACTGTTTTGATACGGTTACTGAGTTATGGTTCGATTCGGTGCATACCTTAACGGGGTGTAGCTGTAGACTCTTAATTGAGTAGTTTAGTCAGCGCGCAGGACTAGTTCGGACGTATGGGTATTGAGGATTCTGCCATACGGGCCGGGTAGCTTAGTCCATTTTTGGACGGCTTGACCTTGGGTACGGGGCCATTTTGATGTTGTCCTCGTATCCAATTAAACTATTCCCTATTGGATGGTTTCCCCGGTACACTTGATTTGGTGTTGAGATGTCATATTGTATATATATATGCGTGGGTTATTATATTCGTATTCTTATTGATGTTAGTGAGGATCTTTCCTCGCTAGTCGTGCCTACGGGCCGGTGATTATGTGAGAATGGAAATTGTACCATGATGTGATTTTCAGGCTATTATGCTATGGTTATGGGGTTTGAATACTTAACTGAACCTATATATAAATGTTTTGAATTGCATGATTTCAGCATCGGTTTTGAAACGGTGGGGTTACTATGTTGCTTTAACTTATGAAACTTTGTTTTTGTCCACTCACACTCTTTCTGTTTTGCGCCCCACCAGGCCATAGTCGTAGCATCTGAGCTGTTCGACCGAGCACTCCTCTTCTCAGGCTCGACTTGGCTGTAGGGCACTTGCCCCTAGTATGTAAACACGTATTCTGCTTCTTTATTTGAATTACTCTTAGATTGCTCTGTATCGCCCATTAGGGTTGAATTTGATGGCCTGAGGCCTGTGTTGTATGTTGTAAGCATGCTGGCACTTGGATATACATTCTGTATGTTTTTATCAGGTTGAATCTTTTTGGGAATGTTCTTATTTCAAGGTTTGAGTGTGTTTGCTTTGAAGCCGTGTGCCTTTCAGCTATAGCTTCCACTTACACACTGATTGATCACTTCTCTTGGCAACTCTATGGTGTAGGAGGTATGACGAAAGTTTTCTTTCATTTTCATTAGTTGATTTCAAAGGTTTTCTAATCACTTTGTTTTGTAGAGTCGGGAAAGCGTTTGTGGGTATCGTATCTGTTAAACCCTCAGGAGACACAACTCCTCCTACTAGGGATGCCTAGAGGTTTAAAGGCTTGTTGCATATGCTCAATGCAATCGAGTTACCTGCTTCTTGTTTTTGTTTTAACCTTTGTTTTGTTTTGTTTTGCTTGAGGACTAGCAAAATCTAGGTCTGGGGTATTTGATCGGTTCATAATTGTATATCATTTTGCGCCCTTCTAGCATATGATTTAGTTATGTTTTTGAGTTAAACTTGTGCTTTTAATCTCTTTTATGTTTGTCATTCAGTTAAATGAGCTTTAGGTAGCAATGGGGGCCCAAATGTGCAAAATGGTCCAAAAACGTGCAGATTGAGTAAGCAATTTGTTTCAGCCTTAACTCCTTCCTCCAAACTTGGATTGCCCCAAGTCACATGTGGTTGGAAAGATGACATCTTGAACTTGAAGATGGACGGCTCAATGTCATCAGTTGCTTGAGGGAAGCCCAATTCGTGAGCCCATGAAGTTGCTTGGTCATGAAGAGCTGTGCATGTGATTTCTGGTGGGATTCTCCATGAGTTGCATGTGGAGCATAGTGGGAGCTGCAAAAGCTAGAAAAGTATTCATGAGTTGCATGTGGGAGCTACAAAAGCTAGAAAAGTATGCAGAGCTACAAAAGCTAGAAAAGTATCCATAGCTGCATGTGGGAGCATGGGTGAGCTGCATGTGGGATCTGCAATAGCCAAAAGGGAAGAGAATTGATTGTTAATTATGATTCACCCATCCATTGTGCCTATATATAGAGAGGTCTGAGAACTCATTTTCATCATCCATTCCATAACACACATCCTTCACACCATCCTCCACACTCCCATAATTCCCCAGACACTCCAGACATCAACCCAACACTCCAAACAGCCTCAAATCACCAAAACTGTCCCTGCAAGCTTGCCTTCCATTTATGTTACGTACATGGTATGAACGTGAAGTGTCCAATTTCTTGGATTAATTGATTTCGGATAGAGCCCAAAACTCAGGCAACATCATAATATGGTGGGAGGAGTCATTTGGAGAGTTTTAAGTGAAATTCAAAAACTAAAACTATGCAATGCACCAACCACTTCATTTACGATACGAACTTCGTATGAACTTGAAGTGTCCAATTTCTTGGACCAATTGATTTCGGATCGAGCCCAAAACTAGGGCAACATCATAATATGGTGGGAGGAGTCATTTGGAGAGTTTTGAGTGAAATCCAACCACTAAAGTTATGCAATGCACAAACCAATCCATTAACGCTACGAACTTCGTATGAACTTGAAGTGTCCAATTTCTTTGGCCAATTGAGTTCGGATCGAGCCCCAAACTAGGTTAACATCATAATATGGTTGGAGGAGTCATTTGGAGAGTTTTGAGTGAAATCCAACCACTAAAACTATGCAATGCACCAACCACTCAATTTACGATACGAACTTCGTATGAACTTGAAGTCTCCAATTTGTCTAAGTGATTTGGGATCGAGCCCAAAACTAAGGCAACAAAATAATATGGTGGGAGGAGTCATTTGGAGAGTTTTGAGTGAAATCCAACCACTAAAACTATGCAATGCACCAACCACTCCATTTACGATACGAACTTCGCATGAACTTGAAGTGTCCAATTTCTTGGACCAATTGATTTCAGTTCGAGCCCTAAACTTGGGCATCATCATAATATGGTGGGATGAGTCATTTGGAGAGTTTTGAGTATAATCCAACAAGTAAAACTACGCAATCCACCAACCACCCCATTAACTCTACGAACTTCATTTGAACTTGAATTGTCCAATTTCTTTGACCAATTGATTTCGGATCGATCCCAAAAGTTGGGCAACATCATAATATTGTGGGAGGAGTCCTTTGGTGAGTTTTGTCTTAAATCAAATAAGTAAAACTACAAAATCCTCCAACCACTACCAGCTCAAAACCTTTTTCCCGAGCACACCAACCTTTATCTTTTCCCAAGGCATAACCTCCCAAATCACGAACCCAAGTAGGTATATAAAAACGTAAACCGAACAACTTGAAGGACTTAAGCACGAAAATATAATTAAATCATCAGATACCAAAACAACATTAAAATACCAAAAACCTCATTCATGCCAAGAAAACCAAAACAGACAACAATACAGAACTCAATTGTAGTTCAAAGTAAACAGTTTCCCAAACTTCCCTACTCTCACAACCACGTACTCACAAGCACGATAAGTGAGGAAAGATCCGCACTAAAAGAAATATGAATACGAAGGTTACACACGTGTATAGGTATAGTATAACCTCAACACCACAAGCAAGTACCAGGGGAAAACAATCCAACAGGGGATCATTTGACTGGACACAGGTACAGTCTCCTCGAGACCCCATGCCCAGGGTTGAGTAGTCCAAATGGGACTAAACTCATAGGCCTATATGGTAGAACTTCCAAACCATACCTCCGAAATATGTCCTACGCGCGCAGACTACCCCGTTACGGGTCTATAGCTACACCCCCGTTAAGGTATGCACCGGATCGAACCATACCAAATCCAAGTAACCATATCACATCAATCGCCACGCGATAATTAATATAAGAACAAGGGGAGGAACATAACCAGGTACCAACGCACTCAAATCAATCGCCACGCGATAGTCAACATATATAATATATTCAATCACAATGTACCCAACCCCAAAACATCAGACATCAGGACATAAACAAGTCCATCAGTCAACTACCCAATATATATACTCAAAATCATGACATCACCGTCCAAACATATATTTCTATATTCAAAATAATCACAAGGGTCAAACGACAGCATAACATACCTAAATCAATTCAAACGTCCAAATCATTGAAAAACCATATTTAAATCTCAATCAATGCTCAAGCCAAGCATATCAATTCAAAACCCTTATAAAACATAAGTCGCAATGATATACATATCATAAAATATAGCCATGAAGGCTCCAATACTTAAACCGAAAACCCAAAGTTCATAAACGTAATTATTAAATAAATCCCATTAAAACCATGAATCTTCAAATCCAAGATTCAAAATAAATATCCAAAGTGTATATATATATATATATATATATATATATATCTTAAACCATTAATATACCTTTTCTGAAAACTTTTATTCAACGTATATGTACTATTCGTAAAATATATATATATATATAAGTGTATATAAATATATATATATATATATAATAACCCATTAAACATAAATATCCAAACGACCCCAAACGTCCGTATTTCATACCCAAAATATATATATAAAAAGTATAAAGACCCCAAGGTCAAAATAACCCAATTAATGATCCGAAATCCGATACAAAACCACCGGACGCCACTACGTCCCATTCAATACTCAAAAGTATACATAATCCAAAAATATAACCATCAGGGCCCCACATATAAACCGCAACCCAAATCATGCATACACCTCAATGCAAATCCTTTTAATATATTTCAACTCAAAGTCAAGGCAAGACTTAAACTATTAATAAATTCAAGATTTAAAACCATTAAATCTCCTTTCATGCATTTCATGCAATTCATCCAAATCATGCTCATTTGAAAATAAAGTCCACTCACCGTTGGTCGTACGCTACATAACCCTAAGAGGGTCCCGCCTGCTGCGTAGCAGAGTCAAAGTACCTAAAGCGAAAGATATGAGTATTGGATTAGTATCGTGAACCGAACGAGAATTGTAAACTCAAATCCTATGAAAATCCGACTTAACGTGCACGTACGTCGTACTAAAGATTCAAGGGTCAAACTACACCTTTTAACAAGTGGGATCGCCTCGGAAGACTCACGGTCAAACACCCCATTTTGGTCAACTCTGGCCCGAGGAGCCCACAACCTCCAAATCGATCTGGACATTCCTAGAAGTCCAACAAAGTCAACTACGTGGCAAGACGACCTCGGGATACCCTCGGTCAAACTTGGTCAAACCGACCCGAATAGGTCAAACCTGGCCCGTGGGTCCCATGACCTCCAAACTTACATACGAAAGTTCCTACAGGTTCAACACGACCTAAACAACGTGTCCTCAAAGTTTGGTCTCGATCGGACTGTCGGATTGCTCACGATCGCACGATCGGACGGTTAAGGTTTAATTCAAGCTTCAAGTCATTGATCCGGAGCATCCGGGACTCAGAATCAAGATCCGTCAATTCCTACATGATCCTAAAAGTATGAGGAACAACATACGTGAATTTAGATTCGATCCAACAGTCCGAACCCATCGAACCCAAGAAACGCGCAATAGGCGTACGTTGGTTCGATCGTCAAACCCATCAAACCCAAGAAACACGTATGTGCTCACGACGACACAAGGAACACATAGGAACCCCGAACCATCGCCACCACCTGGCCCACGGGCCGCCGCATGTGCAGCCGTGGGGGTGGGTGCCTTGAGCAATTCCGGGCAACCCAAAAACCCTCCAATCTCGGGTCATGCCATACCTCAATTGATTCAGCCCCTCGAGAGGGACTCAGAACTGCCGTGAACCGCCAGAGAACCGGCGGTTATCGCCCCAGATCACGGCCAAACCACCTAGGGTTTTGGTTGGATCTGGGTGGTTCGATACGGTGGCTACGCTACCAATTGCCATCGCGCTTTCCCAGAAACAGAAAGAGGAGATGGAGGAGAGTTTTACTCGAGTGGAGCCGCCGTCCAATTCGATCGGAGGAGCCACCGGAATTAATGGAGTTTTGGCCGTAACTTTTAGAGCTTGCCGTCGATTCAAGCCGGCGTTTCAGGCCACGAAACCAAGTGGGTTTTGACGAGGGAGATGAGAGCTCTCGCTTGCAAGTGGTTTCACGCCCAGCCGTGCCGTGTGGAGAGAGAATGAAGAGGGAGACTGAAACGGAGAGAGAGATATCACGGGAGAGGAGAGAGAAAATCGAAGAGAGGAGAGAGAGAGAGAGAGAAAAGACGAGATCTGATTGGCCCACGTGGCTTTATCAGATTTCTCTCAAAATTTGAAATGCCATTATGTTCTCAAAACTATCCGAAGCTCGTATCGAGACGTGCTGCCCCGTCAACGGACTTGTTTCAACGAGCCAGACGCAAGGGCGCAACTCGTTTCGTCAAATTCCGTCTCGAAAAGAAAGTTGACCAAAATGCCCCTTTAATATTTTGTTCTTATTTAATTCCAATTATTCCTATTTAATTCATTTTCATTCCTTTTTAATTCCTTAATTAATTAACTCAATTATTTTTATTTATTTTCTTTTATTTTTAGGTCAGGGGCATCACAACCTACCCACCTTATAAGAATTTCGTCCTCGAAATTCCACGACTACTTCGGTACGCCAACTCTGTACCCAACAATTTCAAGTCCTTGGTAACATCCCCAACAACCCACACTTCCACCATTACAACAACCTACTTCCAAGGTTAACCAGTTCAATTTCTTAATTTTTAATTTGAGAACCTCAACAAAATTTTCAAATCTTAAGATTTCTCTTTAACTTTTATGCACAACTAACGCTGGGTTCGGACAAGTCACAAAGTGCTCCCAACAAGTGTGACTCCGGTATCTAACGAAACATGTGTACGACAACAAAGAAACAAAGAGAGGTGACACACCATAGACGACATTGGCTGTAGCCTGTGCCTCCAATAGAGTCATAGGAAACACCCACGCCCAAGTCATTGAACGCCCTAGTTGACCCCTCAAATCCCTTCCGCCACTTCTACGGAAAGTCAATTGAACACCACCGTTAGTACAAACAAAACTAGAACCTCCATTCTTTGATGGACCCCGACTAGATCCACCAAAATCAGTCTCATATCTACGACGCCTTCATGCACTAACACCAGCTTCAGTCAAAGCTCTCATGGTCTGAAAGACAGTGACAACGACCACACCTTGAATATGCACTAACACTAGCACGAAACCTCTGTGCCACTCAACACCAGCTTCAGTCAAAGCTCTCATGGTCTGAAAGACAGTGACAGCGACCACACCTTGAATATCCAACCACGGACATTCATCCTTCAACCCTACCGTACAAACCGTTCCACGTTACTTCGATTTAACTAAAGGCACCAACTCCAATTGTCCCACTCACGAGACTAAATCGAGATGCTCAACCGTCTTACACCTTCCACACTAAACACGTGGACCACGACAAACACCCTCAGTCGCAAAGAAACTTGTTCCAACAACAACCGTTTCGTCAAGCTTAACCCGACCATCTGAACATTCCCCGAAAGTCAACCACAGAAGCACCTGCCAGTTACCTCAGGGTTCAACTCATTAGGCTACGATCCTAATCATTCCACCCAGTTAACAGGACCCGAGCCAGACCATGCTGGTTTGCCCGACATCAACCCATGTCTGGCCCACAAACTAAAACAAGTTCCCTCTTCCCGAAACAAAAGAGAAAGGGGCCAAGACTTCTGGCGAAAATCGGGCAGAGTCTCCCCTGAAACAAGGACTATCCAAAACTTAACAACCTGTCAACAACATAACAGATAACAATTCCCAAATGCCAGCATGCATAAACCAATACACAACAGGCCTCCGACAATCAAATCAACCCTAATGGGCGATAACAGAGCAATCTAAGAGCCAGTGGAAAAGAAATAACAGAATACAAAGTTTAGGGTTCAAGGACGACAATCCAACCCTTCAAACGAAGCTCAAGAAGAGAAGCGCACGATCGACCAGCAATAAAGCAACTACGGCCTGGGGGGCTAAACTAGGTTAACATCATAATATGGTTGGATGAGTCATTTGGAGAGTTTTGAGTGAAATCCAACCACTAAAACTATGCAACGCACCAACCACTTCATTAACACTACGAACTTCGTATGAACTTGAAATGTCCAATTTCTTTGACCAATTGATTTGGATCGAGCCCAAAACTTGGGCGTCATCATAATACGGTGGGAGGAGTCATGTCGAGAGTCTTGAGTGAAATCCGACACTAAAACTATGCAATCCACCAACCACTCCATTTATGATACGAACTTCGTATGAACTTGAAGTGTCCAATTTCTTTGACCAAGTGATTTCGGATCGAGCCCAAAACTAGGGAAACAATAGAAAATGGTGGGAGGAGTCATTTGGAGAGTTTTGAGTGAAATCCAACAAGTAAAACAACGCAATCCTCCAACCACTCCATTAACGCTACTAACTTCGTATGAACTTGAAGTGTCCAATTTCTTTGACCAATTGCTTTCAGATTGATCCTAAAACTTGGGCAACATCATAATATGATGGGAGGAGTCCTTTGGTGAGTTTTGAGTGAAATCAAATAAGTAAAAGAACAAAATCCTCCAACCACTCCGTTTATGGTACGAACTTCGTATGAACTTGAAGTGTCCAATTTCTTTGACCAATTGATTTCGGATCGACCCCAAAACTAGGTTAACATCATAATATGGTTGGAGGAGTCATTTGGAGAGTTTTGAGTGAAATCTAACCACTAAAACTATGCAATGCACCAACCACTCCATTTACGATACGAACTTCGTATAATCTTGAAGTGTCCAGTTTCTTTGACCAATAGATTTCGGATCAAGCCCTAAACTTGTGCATCACCATAATATGGTGGGAGGAGTCATTTGGAGAGTTGTGAGTGAAATCCAACCAGTAAAACTATGTAATGCACCAAGCACTCCATTTACGATACGAATTTCGTATGAACTTGAAGTGTCCAATTTCTTTGACCAATTGATATCGGATCGAGCCCTAAACTTGGGCAGCTTCATAATTTGGTGGGAGGTGTCCTTTGGTAAGTTTTGAGTGAAATGAAATAAGTAAAACTACAAAATCCTCCAACCACTCCATTTATGGTACGAATTTCATATGAACTTGAACTGTCCAATTTCTTTGACCAATAGATTTCGGATCGATCCCAAAACTTTGGCATCATCATAATATGGTGCGAGGAGTCCTTTGGTGAGTTTTGAGTAAAATCAAATGTAACACCCCGACCCTAAAAGTGTATTAAACATTTGAAAATAAAGAAAATATAAAAAGCTAAATATAAGTTAAGAATTATAATTAAGTTAAATTGATAAAATAAAAGAAAATAAGTTGAGTTTAATGTGATTACTGAATAAAAAGTGAAATTGAATTAAAAATAATAATAAATTTTTAAACGAGCATAAGGGTCAACTTAATTTTCGGAAAATAATTTGGCGAAACAAGTTGCGCCATTGCGTCCGGCTCGTCGAAACGAGCTCATAGACGCGCGGCACGTTCATATCGGAGTTAAATGGAACTTAGAAACCTCTAGAAACCTAAAGGGCAAATTTCGAATTTTGAAATTTGAGGATAAATTGGCCGTCGACCAAGAAGGGTAAGTTACTCATCTCAATTAGCTTGATCTGTGGTAGGAAGATTGTAGGGAGATTTTGAGCTGTGTCATCGCCGGAATTTTATCTGGACGCCCACGCGCTGCCGGCGCGTGGGCCCACTTGTGGCCTCCCAAAATTATTTCCAAATTATCCCCACAACGTCCCGAGCACAACGATACGCTCGGATTTGAAATTGGAGATCGTATGACAGTTGATCGGATGTTATGCCTAATAGGCGATATCTGAGTTCAACGCATTTGGACCGTTTGATCGATCACAATTTCAAATATGTTGTTCCTTGAACCTCTAGGATAGTGTAGGAATTCGCGGATCGAGATTTGGACCCCCAGATGCCCCGGATCATCGACTTAAAGTTTAAATTAACGAAAACCGTCCGATCTCGCGATTGTGAGAAATCCGACTGTTCCATCGTGACGGAACCTATGGGATGTGATTAGTTGACCTTTTGGACCTTTAGAAACGTTCTGGTTGAATTTGAGGTTGTGGGCCTCGCGGGCCCAGGTTGACCAAAACGCGAAGTTTGACCACTAGTTGACCGTGAGTCTTCCGAGGTGGTCCCACTTGTTGAAAGACGTGGTTTGACCCTAGGAACACTTCGTTTGACGTGCACACACGTATCAAGTCCCGAGAAGAAGTTTAGGGATTTTGTTTTAAAGTTACGTTCGGAGTACGATTCTAATTCCAATTCTCTCGTCCTTCGAAATAGGTAATCCGGCTCGGCGTGCGCAGCAAGCGGGACCCTCGCAGGGTCAAGCGTTATGGGATTACTTGTGAGTGGACCTTGTTTTCAACTTGCATTATTTTTAAAGAATTGATATTATTGCATATTAAGTGATTTATATTAATTCTTGAGAATTAAATAATGTTTTATATTAAAATATACCATAGTTGGATTTTATAATATATGTTCGGTTTTTGAGACATTGTGCTTAGATTAAAATTGAACCCATGCTTTGAGACTTAAGATTTAATATATTATATATGTATTTGGATGCTTTGCATATTAAATGAATTATATTGATTATGAGATTTTAGTTTAGTATTATATCGAATTACTATATTTTGGATTTCATGAATTATATTTGACTCTCAAGGCATTCTACTTAAGGTTTAGATTGAATTCGTGTTGTAAGACTTAGAGTTTTATTTTATTTCATTAATGTACTTGTGTTGGGTCGAAAAGTATAATTATGTCGGTGAGGGATTATATGCTTGTTTATTATTTGATTTATGAGATATTTGGATCTCTTGAATTGATAATTGGAATTGTCATATGGCTTACTTTGAATTTTGCCATATTTGAAATCCTTGAGTCATATTTGAGGTTCGAAACCTTTTTGGTATATTGTCGGGTTAGTGTCGTGTTTTGGAACTTTGGGTTCTTTTCTATTATATATATATATATATTTATGGCTATTTGAATAAATATTTCTATTCGGGATTTTACGTATGATTATTTAATTAAAGTTGAGTCCATTTCATTTATACATACTTGTTTATATGTTTATGGTTTAGATGGGGGTCTTGGTATGTGGGGTTGGGTTGGCTAAATTGTGATGTGGTCTTTGGAAACATTGGAGTTTGTGAATTGGTTGTTGAGGACAACACCCTATGTACCTCCCCCGGATTTGATGGATATGGATTGGATTGGATTGAGATATGTCCAGGGCACCCTTGAAAGGTGTTACCGAAGACCCTTGACGGGCAGTCTACGGCGTAGGGCTAGTTTTGGGCAGCACGTGCGATGCGATGTCGGTGTGTGTGCCTTCGAGCATCAGTCCCTCGATTGGACGGCTCAACCCTGGGCACAGGATGATGCGATGCCGTACCGTGTCCAGACAAACAATGCCCCGGATGGATTGTTCCCCCGGTACAAACTCTTGGTGTTGAGGTCGGTATTATATACTTATACCTATATTTAGTTATAATATTTTATTCTTATATTCTTATATTCTTATGTATACATATATATATACATATTTTGCATTATTATTTTTATCATTATTAAATTATATGAATCCCTTCTCATTTTCTTCGGCGTGGATACTTCCTTGCTCGCAATGCCTACGGGCACGAGTTTTGAGTCGGGGTCAGGACTTTGGGGAGAGTCGAGTCGTTCTTCTTGAAGTTTGGTTTTTGGTGGAATCTTTTCATTTTGTGTTTTAATATCTATTCTCGTATCTCTTTGAAATTGGTATAGTTTGTTTGAATTCCTTCGTTTTGGGTTTGGTCTCGATGTTCAGATCTTTTGAAATTGGTTTTGATCGAGAGTTAATTACGGACCTTTGAATTGAGTTTGGGTTTCCTATTATTTTGAATTATTCTGGTTTCAAATTGATTTCGTATATGAATACATATGACTTCTATAGTGCGCTTCCACATTATGAGATTTCAGATCTTACAGACTTGGTTTTTCGCACAAGAGCTACGTTTGGGTAGTTGAATTCGTTTGTAAGAGGTTTGCCTTTGGTTTGGAAATTTCCTTCTTTTCAGACATTTGAGTTAAATTTTGAGTTCCTTTAATTATATTAAGATAGTTTGATTTTAAGTTTGATTATATTTATATATATATATATATATATATAAGGTTTAAATCTTCAACCTCGGTATTGCTCATAAAAAGAGAATTGCATGTTTTCTCATTATTTTTAAAAGGTGGGGTTATAGTTTTGTTTTAACCTTGTGAAAACTTTTATTTTCGTCCACTCACATTTTTCTGTTTTGCTCCCCCAGACAATAGCAAATCCGAGCCAAGCATCTAAGCCGAGTGTCGACTTCCATGCCTCGAATCTAAGGAGGATCCTATTTTTGTAAACTTTCATTTCATTTCGCATTCGGTATGTAACCTTAAACTCTAATCTTAGATAAGCTCTGATACTTGCCCACTAGGATTGAAATTCTGAGGCCGGAGGCCATAAATTGTTTGGTGTGCTTGTAAACTTGTTGTGTGCTGCCATTTGGGTTTTCTGCAGGTTTATATTTTTGGGAAAAGTCCATTTTACAGGGGAGACACTACCGAAATTTTGGCAGAAGTCTCGGCCCTATACTTTGTTTAACCCTGAAAACGAAAGTTCCAATTTAGTAAATGGGCCGGCACATGTTTAATGTCGTAAAAACCACGGGGTTGGTCCCGAGTTCCGAGGAATTTGGGGGCTGGTCCTGTCATCAAATAAGTAAAACTACAAAATCCTTCAACCACTCCATTTATGGTACGAACTTCGTATGAACTTGAAGTATCCAATTTGTTTGACCAATGGATTTCGGATCGAGCCCAAAACTTGGTTAACATCATAACATGGTTAGAGGAGTCATTTGGAGAGTTTAGAGTGAAATCCAACCATTAAAACTATGCAATGCACAAACCACTCCATTTACGATACAAACTTCGTATGAACATGAAGTGTCCAATTTCTTTGACCAATTGATATCGGATCGAGCCCTAAACTAGGTTAGCATCATAATATGGTTGGAGTTGTCATTTAGAGAGTTTTGAGTGAAATCCAACAACTAAAACTATGCAATGCACCAACCTCTCCATTTACGATACGAACTTCATATGAACCTGAAGTATCCAATTTCTTTGACCAATTGATTTCGGATCGAGCCCAAAACTTGGACATCATCATAATATGCTGAGGGAGAGTTTCAAAGGGCTTTTGCTGCAATGTCCACATCATGGGTTACCTCTTTACTTACAAATGCAAATTTTTTATGATGGACTAACCCAAACATGTCAATCGACTGTTGATAATGCAGCAGGTGGAGCTTTGAAGAAAAAAAGTGCTCAAGAGTCATATAAAATTTATGAGATGTTGGGATCAAATGCTCAACACAAAGATACAAGAGGTAAACGAGTTGGAGTTTATGAAATGAGTTCTAATACTGATCTTGCTTTGCAGGTGGCTAGTTTGGAAAAAAAGCTTGATTCTGTGCTCAATATGGTGCCTAAGATAGCTGAGGTGTGTGCCATTTGCAACATACCAGGTCATCCTACCCATCAATGCTCAGCTAGTGAGGCTTATCCCGAATTCGTTCAAGAGCAAGTGAATCTCATGAATTCTTACAATCAGAGGCCAAGGAATGACCCATCTCTAATACATATAACCCTGGTTGGAGAGATCATCCCAATCTCTCATGGAAGAATAACAATCAATTTCAAAATTTCCAACCAAAGCCTGCCACTACGCTTGAAGATACAGTGAAAATGCTAGCTCAAAACACCGTTCAGTTCCATCAAACTACCAATAGTACTCTCCAACAACATTCAGCTGCTCTAACCAAAATGGAGACACAATTAGGTCAGATTGCTAATGCTTTGAGTCAAAGAGAACCCGGGAAGTTTCCAAGCCAACCGGTGACACTTCAAAGGAACCAAGAGCAAGCCAAAGCTGTCATAACACGTAGAAGTGGTAAGGTTATTAATAATGGAGTTGGCAATGAAGTTACTAATGAATCTGATCATGTGAATGCAGGTCCCACTCAAGAAGAAAATGAGAAACCGAATGACAATCCAAGCAATGCCACTTCTTCGTCTGAAGCTATAAATCCTCACAAAGCTGAAAAGGCTGAAAAACCTTACATTCCTCCCATCCCATTTCCTGGAAGACTTGCCAAAAGCAAGCAGGATAAGTCATTTAAAGAAATTTTTGATATTTTAAGTAAAGTAAATGTTAATTTACCTTTGCTTGATGTCATTAGGAATATGCCAGCGTATGGGAAATTTTTCAAGGAGCTAAACACCTATAAGAGGAAGTATGGACCTAATGAGAAGGTGATGGTGTCTTAAAATGTGAGTGCTGTGCTTCAAAGAAAGCTCCCACCAAAACTCAAGGATCCGGGCAGTTTTTCTATCAATATCACAATTGGAGACAAGCTAGTGGAAAAGGCTATGCTTGACTTGGGGGCTAGCATCAATTTAATGCCCTATTCAGTGTACCTTCAATTAGGTTTGGGGGAGTTGAAGGCAACAACTATTTCATTGCAACTTGCTGATCGATCAGTGAAATATCCAAGAAGTATAGTGGAAGATATCTTAGTTCAAGTTGACAAGCTAATTTTGCCTGCTGAATTTGTAGTGTTGGACATGGAAGATGCTCCTATACATGATCGTGAGTTACCTATTTTGCTTGGGAGACCCTTTATGGCCACTACAAAGACTATCATAGATGTGCAAAATGGTCTCCTCACCATGACCGTGCTAGGAGAAACTGTACAATTCAAAGTGTTTGAATCTCTTTCTCACCCTTCTAGTTCAATTGATTGTTGTTCGATTGATGTGCTTGATTCACTTGTTTTCTCTAAGTTTTTCCTGGCACAATCCAATGATCCATTACAATATGTTTTGAGTCAATCTCAAAATGACTTTGATGAAGAATCTGCACTCATGGAGATGGTGTTAGACCTCCAAAACTTGAGCTTAAACCACTTCCATCACATGTAAAATATGCTTACCTAGCTGAGTTTGAAACTCTCCCAGTTATCATAGCATCTGACCTCACCCCTTTGGAAGAAGATAAGCTAATTAGGGTGTTAAAAGAGTTCAAATCAGCCATTGGTTGGTCTACCATGTGCTCTACCATGTGCATGCATTGAATTTTATTGGAGGAGGGAGCAAAACCAACTCGTGAATCACAAAGAAGGCTCAATCCACACATGAAGGAGGTAGTGAGAGCTGAAGTGTTGAAATTGCTAGATGTGGGTATCATATACCCGATTTCTGATAGCAAATGGGTCAGCGCTATTCACGTAGTGCCTAAGAGGATTGGAATCACAGTGGTAAAAAATGAGCATAAAGAGCTTGTTCAAACAAGACCGACAGCTAGTTGGCGTGTTTGCACCGATTACAGGAAGTTGAATTCGGACACTAGAAAAGATTATTTTCCTACGCCTTTTATTGATCAAATGCTTGAGCGATTAGCTGGTCACTCATATTATTGTTTTCTTGATGGATATTTAGGTTATAATCAAATTGCGATTGCTCCAGAAGATCAAGAGAAGACTACATTCACTTGTCCTTTTGGCACTTTTGCATATAGGAGGATGCCTTTTGGCCTTTCAGCAACATTCCAAAGATGTATGCTGGCAATCTTTTCAGATATGATTGAGAGTTTATTGAGGTATTCATGGATGATTTTTCAGTTTTTGGTTCTTCTTTTGATGATTGTCTTAACCATCTCTCTCTAGTGCTTCAAAGATGTCAGGAAACAAATTTGATTCTCAATTGAGAAAAGTGTCAATTTATAGTGAAACAAGGTGTTGTGTTGGGGCATGTAATATCCAGCAAGGGTATTGAAGTTGACAAAGCAAAAATTGACATCATCTTAAATATGGCAGCCCCTACCTCAGTGAAGGGAGTGAGAAGCTTTCTAGGACATGCTGGTTTTTATCGTCGTTTCATTAAGGATTTTTCCAAGATCACTCATCCATTGTGCAATCTTTTGGCCAAAGATTTTGTATTTCACTTTGATAAAGATTGTATGAATGCATTTAATACCTTGAAACATGAACTAACCTCTGCTCCTATTATTATGGCACCAGATTGGTCTTTGCCTTTTGAGCTAATGTGTGATGCCTCCGACTATGCTATTGGTGCTGTTTTAGGTCAAAGAGTAAATAAGCTGCCACACGTAATTTACTATGCAAGTCGGACATTAAATGATGCTCGACTCAATTACTCTACAACTGAGAAGGAGTTGCTTGCTGTTGTTTTTGCTTTAGAGAAATTTCGTTCATATCTTGTTGGCTCTAAAGTTATTGTTTACTCTGATCATGCAGCTCTTAGGTTTTTGTTGTCCAAGAAAGATGCTAAACCACGTTTGATCAGATGGGTACTCTTGTTAATTTTTGAGTTTATGACAACTTAGACACACTACCATGTCTTGCCTAGACATTAAATAAAGCGCTTGCTAGGAGGCAACCTAGCTAGGTTTGTGTTCTTTCCTTTTATTTGTGTTTTTTAATTTCATTCCATGCACACTCTGCCAATTTGCATTGCATCCATTCCGCTCATTTGTTTTTAAGCATCGAGGACAATGCTTTTAGGTTTGGGGGTGTGGGATTTTCGTTTGTTTTTAGTTATGGTTAAAGTTTGCTTTTGCTTACTAATGTGAATGTATATGAGGGCTATGGTTTACAATGAGGACTACTATGTTGTCATGAAAAATTTCGTATCATATTTTTTTTTTTACAAAGCTGTTACTCTTGGAATCATGGTGGTTAAAGTATCATGCTCAAATTCTGGAAGAAGAATAGTGGAGACTACCCTAGTGAGTGATTTTGAGCCTATTTACTTCTTTGAGAGGGTTTAAAGTGTTTGTGCTCCTATCTTTTTGCTTCAATTTCACTTCAAATGATCTCATTATTTTTGTTTGATTGAACACTAAGAATTGTTCTCTTTCGCAGATACCATGTGTTTGGTAACACTCATGAATGAACTCATTGAGACGATGTTAGGCTATGCATGTCTTAACCAACCAAAAGGCCTAATTTCTTACCTTTATGTGTGTGCCATTACCCCGTTTTGAAGCCAATCGCGTTTAGCAGATATTTAGCCCATTACAGCTATACCCTATAGTTTGGGGAATACCAAAGTGATGAAGACAGAGATAATTCGAGCTCTACATCAAGAAAGTGGCGTGTACCGAGGTATGTGTGCTGGAATTGTAACAAAAAAAAAAAAAGAAACAAAGTTTTAGAAAAATAAAAGAAAAGAAAAAGAATCAAAGAGGATGTAATTTCTAAATCCTTCCATTATCGCACGAGTCCTGGACGCCACGAACAAACAACAAAGATCAATTCAAGAGGAGAGCTTGATGCTTTCACAAGTAAGACACTTTGGTATGTCCCAAGCTTTAGTTTTTCCTATCCCTTCTTTCATAACCCCTGACCTAAGTCGTACAATACAAACTTTGTGAAAGACCTAGCTGATCTTTGAGGATGTATTCATGGGTGCTGCTAAGTATGTGTGCTATCCATATTCTTAGTATTTGATTCCTTTCATGAGATCTGCCCAGAAATTGTGCTTTTATTTCATATTTCATATGTGAGGATTTTGATTCCCTTTTACATAACATCACTCACATATGTTTGTGGAGAGACCACACCTTAGGATCTGAGTGAAAATTTGAGTGATATCTGTGAGGACTAGAGTTGAGGCGAATTCTATCTTTGGCATTTGAGTATGGTGTCTTTGAAGTCATGGGACATGTAGTAATTTTTTCTTTTTTACACTATACATATGATATTATTCTTTGAAGTGGCAGACTATTGGTTCGAAAGTATGACTAAGCTTTCATTGGTTCTTATTAGTTGCCACAAGTATGCTTTAACCAATTTGCTTGTAAGTATGTAGATGTCTGTGGGCGTCATCGCTGTAAACCCTCAGGAGACACAACTCCTCCTACTAGGGACACCTAGGGGTTTAAAGGCTTGTTGCACATGCTCAGTGCAATCGTTTAGCCAGCGAAAGTGGTCTAGTTAGATTTTATTGTCTTGTGTGTTTTTTTAGTTTTAGTTTTGCTCGAGGACTAGCAACAAACCAGGTTCGGGGTATTTGATAACTCATATATTTATACATTTATACCATCCATTTCTAGTCTATTTGTGATGTTTTTGAGTTAAACTTGTTGCGTTTACCTTATTTTGTGTTAGTATGCAGTTGCATCTACTTTAGGATCAATTTGAAGGCAAAAGAAGTGAAAACATGCCATTTTTGGAGCTGACCCTTATTAAAACGTGGAAACAAGTTTCGTGACCTGTTTTGAAGTTCAAATAAAGAATCCAAGGCGAATCTGGCTTGTTTGAAGACTAAGAGCAGAACGGGAAAGCAATGAGGATTTAGCCTGATTTGGAGGTGCCAAATAAGGCAAAAACGTGCAAAATAAAGGCTGATTTGTTAGGATCTCTTTGGAATATCTTGTAGCCTCTTTTACCCCATAAAAATTTGCCTTTCAGCCACTTTTACAGACCCTATTTAGTTTGGACGAATTTCACAATCTGATGGCCATCTGTTCTCTCTTTTCATGCACACAAAAACCCTAGCCGTCCCATATATTACCACCATCAAGTCTCATCGCAGGGGGCTGTTCTTGGAGAAGTTCAACATCAGAATTGCTTTAAGGGTTTCCTCTCTTGAATTTATTTTCACTCATATTGTTTATTTTCGTTTTAATCTCTGTGAACATGATGTGTAATTAAATTCATAGCTAGGGATTTCGATGTAGCCTTGCAACTTTAATCCATGTTTCTAAGTTAAAGTATTCAGTTCATCAATTTGCGTCTTGTTTCATTCACTGAATCTATTGTTAAATTTGTGTGTTAATTTTAATGTTTGATCACCATTAGGGTTGCCTACAGATTATCTAAACAAGGTTATATTAAACATCATGCTTAATCTTGGTAGACATGTGAATGAATGAAGAGAATGCTATGCAAACATCCTGCCGTGTGTTCTCTTCGGTTCTTTAACGTTTTCTTGCATGCTAATGACTCTTAACTTGGAACCAAAGTTGAACATCCCAATTAGGTTGCAGATTAGGAGAAGTTGATCAAAACCACACATCATATGGCTGATCATATATATGTAAAACGAACTCTGGAAACAGGTTGGTAGTTGAATACGGCTTAACTTTATAAACATGGACTTGGTTTTGCGATGGTGAATTCGAAATCCCTGGTCTCTTCCCTATTCTTTCTACATCAATATATCATTCATTGCCACATTCTTCTTGCATTCTAAGTTATTTTTCATTTACAACACAGACACTACTTTCAATTTGTCACTTTCATTTCTTTAGTTAGGGTTCTTTCAAAACTAATAATTTATAGAGGTCCAATCAGTCCCTGTGGTTCGACACCCTTACTTGTACAATTATACTAACCATATATTGGCACACGGAAGGAACACAACAGAGCCCAAAACTTGGTTAACATCATAACATGGTTAGAGGAGTCATTTGGAGGGTTTAGAGTGAAATCCAACCACTAAAACTATGCAATGCACGAACCACTCCATTTACGATACGAACTTCATATGAACTTGAAGTATCCAATTTCTTTGACCAATTGATTTCGGATCGAGCCCAAAACTTAGACATCATCATAATATACTGAGAGGAGTCATTTGGGGAGTTTTGAGTGAAAATCCAACCACTAAAACTATGCAATACACCAACCACTCCATTTACGATACGAATTTCGTATGAACTTGAACTGTCCAAATTCTTTGACCAATTGAAATTCGATCGAGCCCTAAACCTGGGAATCATCATAATATGGTGGGAGGAGTCATTTGGAGAGTTTTGAGTGAAATCCAACCACTAAAACTATGCAATGCACCAACCACTCCATTTACGATACGAACTTCGTATGAACCTGAAGTGTCCAATTTCTTTGACCAATTGATATCGGATCGAGCCCTGAACTTGGGCATTATCATAACATGTGGGATGAGTCGTTGGAGAGTTTTGAGTGAAATTCAACAATTAAAACGACGCAATCCTCCAACCACTCATTAATGCTATGAACTTCGTTTGAACTTGAAGTGTCCAATTTCTTTGACCAATTGATTTCGGATCGATCCGAAAACTTGGGCAACCTCATAATATGGTGGCAGGAGTCCTTTGGTGAGTTTTGAGTGAAATAAAGTAAGTAAAACTACAAAATCTTCCAACCACTCCATTTATGGTACGAACTTCGTATGAACTTGAAGTGTCCAATTTCTTTGACCAATTGATTTCGGATCGAGCCCAAAATTAGGCCATCATCATAATATGGTGGGAGAAGTCATTTGGAGAGTTTTGAGTGAAATCCAACCAATAAAACTATGCAATGCACCAATCTCTCCATTTACGATACGAACTTCGTATGAACTTGAAGTATCCAATTTCTTTGACCAAGTGATTTCGGATCAAGTACAAAACTAGGGCAACAATATAATATGGTGGGAGGAGTCATTTGGAGAGTTTTGAGTGAAATCCAACTAATAAAACTACGCAATCCTCAAACCACTCCATTAACGCTACAAACTTCGTTTGAACTTGAAGCGTCCAATTTCTTTGACCAATTGATTTCGGATCGAGCCCAAAACTAGGGCAACATCATAATATGGTGGGAGGAGTCGTTGGAGAGTTTTAAGCGAAATCCAACCACTAAAACTATGCAATGCACGAACAACTTCATTTAGGATACGAACTTCGTATGAACTTGAAGTGTCCAATTTCTTTGACCAATTGATTTCGGATCGAGCCCTAAACTTGGGCATCATCGTAACATGGTGAGAGGAGTCATTTGGAGAGTTTTGAGTGAAATCCAACTGCTAAAACTATGCAATGCGCCAACCACTACAGTTACGATATGAACTTCGTATGAAGTTGAAGTGTCCAATTTCTTTGACCAATTGATATCGGATCGAGCCCTCAACTTGGGCATCATCATAATATGGTGGGAGGAGTCATTGGAGAGTTTTGAGTGAAATCCAACAAGTAAAACGACGCAATCCTCCAATTTGAAGTGTCCAATTTCTCTGACCAATTGATTTCGGATCGAGCCCTAAACTTGGGCATCATCGTAACATGGTGAGAGGAGTCATTTGGAGAGTTTTGAGTGAAATCCAACTGCTAAAACTATGCAATGCGCCAACCACTACAGTTACGATATGAACTTCGTTTGAACTTGAAGTGTCCAATTTCTCTGACCAATTGATTTCGGATCGATCCCAAAACTTGGGCAACATCAAAATATGGTGGGAAGAGTCTTCTGGGGAGTTTTGAGTGAAATAAAATAAGTAAAACTACAAAATCCTCCAACCTCTCCATTTATCGTACGAACTTCATATGAACTTGAAGTGTCAAATTTCTTTGACCAATTGATTTCGGATCAATTACAAAACTATGGCAACAGCATAATATGGTGGGAGGAGTCATTTGGAGAGTTTTGAGTGATATCCAACAAATAAAACTACGCATTCCACCAACCACTTCATTAACGATACGAACTTCGTTTGAACTTGAAGTGTACAATTTCCTTGACCAATTGATTTTGGATCGAGCCCAAAACTAGGGCAACATCATAATATGGTGGGAGGAGTCATTTGGAGAGTTTTGAGGGAAATCCAACCGTAAACTATGCAATGCACCAACCAACCCATTTACAATATGAACTTCGTATGAACTTGAAGTTTCCAATTTCTTAGACCAATTGATATCGGTCGAGCCCAAAACTAGGGCAACATCATAATATTGTGGGAGGAATCATTTCGAGAGTTTTGAGTGAAATCCAACCACTAAAACTGTGCAATATACGAACCACTTCATTTACGATACACACTTCGTATAAACTTGAAGTGTCCAATTTCTTTGACCAATTGATTTCGGATCGAGCCCTAAAATTTGGCATCATCGAAATATGGTGGCAGGAGCTATTTGGGGAGTTTTGAGTGAAATCCAACAACTAAAACTATGCAATGCACCAACCCCTCCATTTACTATACGAATTTTGTATGAACTTGAAGTGTCCAATTTCTTTGACCAATTGATTTCGGATCGAGCCCAAAACTAGGGCCACATCATAATATGGTGGGAGGAGTCATTTGGAGAGGTTTGAGTGAAATCCAACCACTAAAAATATACAAAATCCTCCAACCACTCCATTTATGGTACGAACTTAGTATGAACTTGAAGTGTCCAATTTCTTTGACCAATTGATTTCGTATCGAGCCCAAAACTAGGGCATCATTAGAATTTTGTGGGAGGAGTCATTTGGAGAGTTTTGAGAGAAATCCAACCCCTAAAACTGTACAAAATCCTCCAACCACTCCATTTATGGTAAGAACTTCGTATGAACTTGAAGTGTCCAATTTCTTTCATCAATTGATTTCGGATCGAGCACAAAGCTAGGGCAACATCATAATATGGTGGGAGGAGTCACTTGGAGAGTTTTGAGTGAAATCCAACGAGTAAAACTACGCAATCCTCCAACCTCTCCATTAAAGCTACGAACTTTGTTTGAACTTGAAGTGTCCAATTTCATTGACCAATTGTTTTTGGATCGATCCCAAAACTTGGGCAACATCATAATATGGTCGGACGAGTCCTTTGGATTTTTTTGAGTGAAATCAAATAAGTAAAACTACAAAATCCTCCAACCACTCCATTAACGTACGAAATTTGTCTGAACTGGAAGCGTGCAAAGCACCAACCACTTCATTTACGATGCGATCTTCGTATGAACTTGAAGTGTCCAATTTCTTTGACCAATTGATTTCGGATCGAGCCCTAAACTTTGGCATCATCGTAATATGGTGGGAGGAGTTATTTGGAGAGTTTTGAGTGAAATCCAACCACTAAAACTACAAAATCCTCCAACCACTCCATTTACGGTACGAACTTCGTTTGAACTTGAAGTGTCCAATTTCTTTGGCCAATTGATAGCAGATTGAGCCCTAAACTTGGGCAACATTATAATATGGTGGGAGGAGTCATTTGGAGAGGTTTGAGTAAAATCCAACCACTAAAAATATACAAAATCCTCCAACCACTACATTTGTGATACGAACTTAGTATGAAATTCAAGTGTCCAATTTCTTTGACCAATTGATTTCGGATCGAGCCCAAAATTAGGTCATCATCATAACTTTGTGGGAGGAGTTATTTGGAGAGTTTTGAGTGAAATCCAACCACTAAAACTATACAAAATCCTCCAACCAGTCCGTTTATGGTACGAACTTCGTATGAACTTGAAGTGTACAATTTCTTTGACCAAGTGATTTTGGATCGAGCCCAAAACTAAGGCAACATCATAATATGGCGGGAGGAGTCATTTGGCGAGTTTTGAGTGAAATCCAACAACTAAAACTATGCAATGCACCAACCGCTCCATTTACGATACGAACTTGAAGTATCCAATTTCTTTGACCAATTGATTTCGGATCAATCCCAAAACTTGGGCAACATCATAATATGGCGGGAGGAGTCCTTTGGATTGTTTTGAGTGAAATAAAATAAATAAAACTACAAGATCCTCCAACAACACCATTTATGGTATGAACTTCGTATGAACTTGAAGTGTCCAATTTCTTTGACCAATTGATTTTGGATTGAGCCCAAAACTAGAGCAACATCATAACATGGTGGGGGGAATCATTTGGATAGTTTTGAGAGAAATCCAACCACTAAAACTATGCAATGCACCAACCACTCGATTTACGATACGAACTTCTTTTGAACTTGAAGTGTCCAATTTCTTTGACCAATTGATAATGGATCGAGCTCTAAACTTGGTCAACTTCATAATATGGTGGGAGGAGTCATTTGGAGAGGTTTGAGTTTCAACGACTCCATTTATGGTACGAACTTCGTATGAACTTGAAGTGTCCAATTTCTTTGACCTAGTAATTTTGGATCGAGCCCAAAACTAAGGCAACACCATAATATGGTGGGAGAAGTCATTTGGAGAGTTTTGAGTGAAATCCAACATGTAAAACTATGCAATCCTTCAACCACTACATTAATGCTACGAACTTCGTTTGAACTTGAAGTGTCCAATTTCATTGACCAATTGATTTCGGATCGATCCCAAAGCTTTGGCAACATCATAATATGGTGGGAGGAGTCGTTCAGAGAGTTTTGAGTGAAATCCAACCACTGAAACTATGCAATGCACTAGCCACTTCATTTACGATACGAACTTCGTATGAACTTGAAGTGTCCAATTTCTTTGACCAATTGATTTCGGATTGAGCCCAAAACTACGCTGAGTGGAGTCATTTGAAGAGTTTTGAGTGAAATCCAACCACTAAAACTATGCAATGCACCAATCTCTCCATTTACGATACGAACTTCGTATGAACTTAAACTGTCCAATTTCTTTGACCAATTGATATCGGATCGAGCCCCCAACTTGGGCATCATCAGAAGTTGGTGGGAAGAGTCATTTGAGAGTTTTAAGTGAAATCCAACCACTAAAAACTTTGCAAAGCACCAACCACTCCCTTTACGATAAGAAGTTTATATGAACTTGAAGTGTCTAATTTCTTTGACTAATAGATTTCGGATCGAGCCCAAAGCTAGGGCAACATCATAATATGTTGGGAGGAGTCATTTGGAGAGTTTTGAGTGAAATTCAACCACTAAAACTATGCAATGCACCAACCATTCCATTTCCGATACGAACTTCGTATGAACTTGTAGTGTCCAATTTCTTTGACCAATTGAATTCGGATCAAGCCCAAAGCGAGGGCAACATCATAATATGGTGGGAGGAGTCATTTGGACAGTTTAAAGTGAAATCCAACCACGAAATCTACACAATGCACCAACCACTCCATTTACATTACGAACTTCGTATGAACTTGAAGTGTCCAATTTCTTTGACTAATTGATTTCGGATCGAGCCCTAAATTTGGGCATCATCATAATATGGTGGGAGGACTCATTTGGAGAGTTTTGAGTTACCAACCACTAAAACTATACAAAATTCTACAACCACTCCATTTATGGTACGAACTTCGTATGAACTTGAAGTGTCCAATTTCTTTGACTAATTGATTTCGAATCGAGCCCAAAACTAACGGAACATCATAATATGGATGGAGGAGTCATTTGGAGAGTTTTGAGTGAAATCCAATATGTAAAACTACGCAATCCTCCAACCACTTGATTTACGATACGAACTTCTTTTGAACTTGAAGTGTCCAATGTGCATAATTGTATATCATTTTGTACCCTTCCAGCATATGATTTTGTTATGTTTTTGAGTTAAACTTATGCTTTTAATCTCTATTATGTTTGTCATCTAGTTAATTGAGCTTTAGGTAGCAATGGTGGCTTTGGATAGGAAAATGTGCAAAATGGTGCAAAAACGTGCAGACTGAGTTAGCAATTCGTTTCAACCTTAACATCTTTATCCGAACTTGGATTGGGCCAAATCATATGTGGTTCGAAAGATGACATTTTGAACTACAAGATGAAGGGCTCAAAGTCGTTATATGGGTAATGGAAGCCCAATTTCTGATCCAATGAAGTTGCTTGTTGCTGGTGACAAAGTTAGGTCAGCTAAATTGTTTTAACAACTCAAGTGGAGTATTAATGGGCAGACATAATGAAGAGGACAATAAGAGACATTCAATGCAATCCATGCATTTTAAGGGATGTTCTGCACCTAACCAAATTCCACCAAATGCATGTATTGGGCAGCTGGAGCAGTTACATAGCATTTAATGAGGTGGCTGAAAGAGGTATGCTTTAGAAGCCAAAGGGGAGAACGAATGGAAGACTTAAACACTCCATAAAAGAGGGCATCAGCTGAAGAGAAGGGAACACTTTTCATTTTATCACTCATTCCATAACATACATCCTGCGAGTCACACTCCCACAACTGATCCATCCTTCATTCCATCCTCCACACTCCCATCATTCCCCAAACACATTCAGAAATCACTCTCAAACACTCCCACAAGCTAAAACACTCCACCAATCAACCCAACATTCTAAACAGCCACAAATCACCAAAACAGTCCCTGCAAGCCTTCCTTACATTTTCCTACGAATTTCCTCTTTCTCATCCATCACCACTCACCCAAACTCATCTCAAATCATCTCCTTAACCTTAATACATCCTTCTAGACGTGGGGAATGTTAACTCGCAAGTGCACGAGGCGTTGGATAGTATAGCTTGTGTAAGTACGAGGTCGATCCCACGAGGATTGATGATAGATTGATTCAATTTGATTCCCTGCACAAAATAGAAATGAAAAGAAAATAAATGCAACAAGAAAGAAAGAAAAGAAATTAACTCAAGCAAATTAGTTACCAAGTTCAATTTAGATTCACAGATTGATTCTAGCTAAAGTATGATTAAGCCATGGTGTTTGGTCCTAACCTTGTATTCCTAATTCCCTAATTAGATCCTTCTTGTCGAACCTAAATTAAGCATTAGAAATCCATTAAGCATAGAAGAATGTTTTAAACAACCAAGCATGTATCTAATCCATGTTGTCGAATGTCCATACATACTCTTCCTATTCATAGTTCAATTTGAATTAATGCATGGTGTCTACCCTTAATTCAAACCAAGATAGCTAACATACAAGTTTTAATGGTGATTATTCATTCAAACAAGCATATTAACTTATAAGCATAATGAATAAGAACAAGAACTATAATTGAAACTTGGAAACTAATTAAACTTGAAAACTAAAGAAAAGAAATTACATTACAATGAAAAATAAATTACAACTAAAAAGCAAAATGGTTTTGTTACAACAATTGAGAACTAAAAAGAAAACTAAGAGAATTTGAGGGAGAGAAGGGAGAGGAGCTCTAGAGAGATGTTTGAGAGCTCCCCCCCTTGGGGTGTGTTTACAAGTTTGGAGAACCTCACTATATATAGGCCTAGGGGAAGTGAAAATCTGAATTAAGTATTGCTTCTACCTACAAAACTCACTTCACCAACTTACAACACTTAATTCACCAACTTTACCTAACACACAATTGCATTTGAAAACAATTCTTCTTGTCTTTAAGCTTAGTGTTGCAACTCCCACTTCATCTTCTTTTACTTCATTTGGCTGCTGCAAAACTCCACTCCAATTATATGTATTGAATATGCTTCACCAAACTTTCCCACAATCAATAACATTTCATCATGCATATGTCATGCTTGACAATGCATTGCAGTCTTCTTTTGGGCTCGTTTTGGGCTTGTTTCTCAATTCTGAAAAATCTGGAAAAATATGGATCTTGAAGCTCTTTGAATTATCTTTCCATGCATATGCAGCCCAGCTCAAGGAAAAATCGGAAAGACCTTCAAATGTGATTTTTGGCCCAGTAACGCAGATCCTGCCGATTTTGACCTTAAGCTGCCAAAACTTGCATAACTTCCTCTAGAGGACTCGGAATCATGAACCGTAAAATGATCCAGAAAATAGACTTCCGTATCTTTCCAATGATGTATGGCTCATTATCTGGTTCTTCTTGAGCAAGTACAGTCCAATCCGTGAAGTTGACTGATCTGCAGACACCGTTTGAGCTAACTTGTCTCCAAAATGCATTTAATGAGTTTTAAGCTTATTACACTGAAACAAACACAAAATAAATTAAAAGCACAAGTTTAACTCAAAAACATAACCAAATCATAAGTTAGAAGGGTACAAAATGATATGTAATTATGCACCGATCAGGGAAGCACTTGGAGAAGCATTGGACACCACAAGAACTTCAGAAAAGGGTTTTTCTACTCTTGTTGCATTCATTATGTTTCCTCATTTATGTTTAAGTTTCTTTCCCATTATGAGTAGGTAAATCCATAACTAGGGCTTTGTTGTAACCTAACATGAATATTTTGGGTTTATAAATTTCAAGTTTCAAGTTTGATTCAAGATTCATGCTCTTATTCATTACGCCTACCTACTTATATGCTAATCTGAATGCCTAGCTACCATTGAGATTTGTGTATTTTGGTTGAAATTGAAGTAGACACCTTATGCTTTTGTTCCAATTGAACTATGAATAAGATGAGTATGTATGGACATTCGCCAATAGGGATTAGATGCATGCTTGGTTGTTTAAAACATTCTTCTATGCTTAATGGATTTCTAATGCTTGATTTAAGTTCGACAATAAGGATCAAACACCATGGCTTAATCATACTTTAGCTAGAATCAATCTTTGAATCTGAATTAGATTTGTCACTTGAATCCTTATAACGTAGAATTTGATTGTTATGGTGAATCGAATGCCCTAGTCTCCAAATCTGTTTTCCAACCTCAAAAACAACTCTTTGATACACTTGTTTACTTTGGTTTTGTTTGCAATTTTGTTTTGCTTCATTTGTTTTCACAAAAATCAATCACTCTCGTTTTCAATTCTGTTTTAGACTTAACTTTCTGTTTCCTTCATTTTGGGGCCGTTGCCGGGGATTGAATGAAAGTTCTTCCTTGGTAATGTGCCCAAGGTTACCCTATTCTTTTTAGTGTTTCTAATTAATTGAATTTTCTGTTTTAGGTAGTTTATGTCAAAAAGACCATTCAATGAACAAGTGAGGTCTTCGTTCCAACGTTCGAGATCTTTGAACACAGGCCCACTCCATTTATGGTACGGACTTGGTATGAACTTGAAGTGTTCAATTTCTTGAACCAATTGATTTCGGATTAATCCCAAAACTAGGACAACATCATAAAATGGTGGGCCTCATTCGGAGAGTTTTGAGTGAAATCGAACCACTAAAACTCTGCAATGCACCAACCACTCCATTTACGATACGAACTTCGAATGAACATGAAGTGTCCAATTTCATTGACCAATTTATTTCAGATCGATCCTAAAACGTGGGCAACATAATAATATGGTGGGAGGAGTCCTCTGGTGAGTTTTGAGTGAAATCAAAAAAGGAAAAGTACAAAATCATCCAACCACTCTGTTTATGGTACGAACTTCGTATGAACTTGAAGTGTCCAATTTCTTTGACCAATTGATTTCAGATCTAGTCCAAAACTAGGTTAACAGCATAATATGGTTGGAGAAGTCATTTGGAGAGTTTTGAGTTAAATAAAAACACTAAACCTCAACCTCTGCAATGCACCAACTACTCCATTTACGATTCGAACTTTGTATGAACTTGAAGTGTCCTATTTCTTTAACCAAGTGATTTCGGATCGAGCCCAAAACTGGGGAAGAGCATAATATCGTGGGTGGAGTCATTTGGAGAGTTTTGAGTGAAATCCAACAAGTAAAACTACGCAATGCTCCAACCACTACATTAAGGCTACGAACTTCGTTTGAACTTGAAATGCCCAATTTCTTTGACCAATTGATTTCGGATAGATCCCAAAATTTCGGCAACATCATAATATAAAACAATAAAATCGTCAAACGACTCCATTTATGGTACGAACTTCGCATGAACTTGAAGTGTCCAATTTCTTTGACCAGTTGAATTCGGATCGAGCCTAAAACTAGGGCAACAACGTAATCCGGTGGAAGGAGTCATTTGGAGAATTTTTAGTGAAATCCAACCACTAAAACTATGCAATGCACAAACCACTAAATTTACGATACGAACTTTGTATGAACTTGAAATGTTCCATTTATTTGAACATTGGATTTCGGATTGAGCCCTAAAACTTGGGCATAATCATAATTTGGTGGGAAGAGTCATTTGGAGAGTTTTCAGTGAAATCCAACCACTAAAACTATACAAAATCCTCCAACCACCCCATTTATGGTACGAACCTGGTATGAACTTGAAGTGTCCAATTTCTTGGACTAATTGATTTCGGATTGAGCCCAAGACTAGGGAAAAATCATAATATGGTGGGAGGCGTCATTTGGAGAGTTTCGAGTGAAATCCAACCAGTACAACTATGCAATGCACCAACCACTCCATTTACGATACGAACTTGGTATGAACTTGAAGTGTCCAATGTCTTTGACCAATTGATCTCGGATCTATCCCAAAACTTGGGCAAACACATAATATGGTGGGAGGAGTCCTTTGGTGAGTTTTGAGTGAAATCAAATAAATAAAACTACAAAATCCTCCAACAACTACATTTATGGTACGAACTTCGTTTGAAGTTGAAGTGTCCAATTTCTTTGACCAATTGATTTCGAATCGAGCCAAAAACTAGGGCAACATCGAAATATGGTGGGAGGAGTTATTTGGCAAGTTTTGAGTGAAATCCAACCACTAAAACTATGCAATGCACCAACCACTCCATTTACAATACGAACATCATATGATCTTGAAGTGTCAAATTTCTTTGACCAATTGATTTCGGATCGAGCCCTAAAGTTGAGGATCATCACAATATGGTGGGAGGAGTCATTTGGATAGTTTTGAGTGAACAAGTAAAACTACGCAATCCTCCAACCACTACATTAAAGCTATGAACTTCGTTTGAACTTGAAGTGTCCAATGTCTTTGACCGATTGATTTTGAATCGAGCCCAAAACTAGCGCAACATCGTAATATGGTGGGAGCAGTCATTTGGAGAGTTTTGAGTGAAATGCAACCACTGAAACTATGCAATGCAACAACCACTCCATTTGTGGTACGAACATCACATGAACTTGAAGTGTCTAATTTCTTTGACCAATTCATTTCGGATCGAAGCCTAAAGTTGGGCATCATCATAATATGGTGGGGAGGAGTAATTTGGAGTATTTTGAGAGAAATCCTACAAGTAAAACTACGCAATCCTCCAACCACTCCATTAACCCTACGAACTTCGTATGAACGGAAAGTGTCCAATTTCTTTGACCAATGGATTTCGAATTGATCCTAAAACTTGGGCAACATCATAATTTGGTGGGAGGAGTCCTTTGGTGAGTTTTGAGTGAAATTAAATAAGTAAAAGTACAAAATTCTCCAACCACTCCGTTTATGGTACGAACTGCGTATGAACTTGAAGTATCCAATTTATTTGACCAATTGATTTTGGATCGAGCCCAAAACTAGGTTAACATCATAATATGGTTGGAGGAGTCAATTGGAGAGTTTTGAGTGAAATCACTAAAACTATGCAATGCTCCAACCACTCCATTAACGCAACGAACTTCGTTTGAACTTGAAGTGTCCAATTTCTTTGACCAATTGATTTTGGATTGATCCTAAAACTTGGGTAACATCATAATATGGTGGGAGGTGTCCTTTGGTGAGTTTTGAGTGAAATCAAATAAGTAAAAGTACAAAATCCTCCAACCACTCCGTTTATGGTACGAACTTTGTGTGAACTTGAAGTGTCCAATTTCTTTGACCAATTGATTTCAGATCCAGCCCAAAACTAGGGCACCATCATAATATGGAGGGACGATTCATTTGAACTTGAAGTGTCCAATTTCATTGCCCAATTGATTTCGGATCGATCCCAAAACTTGGGCAACATTATGTAGGGAGGATTTCTTTGGTGAGTTTTGAGTGAAATCAAATAAATAAAACAACAAATCCTCCAACCATTCCACTTATGGTACGAACTTCTTTTGAACATGAAGTGCCCAAAAATAGGGTAACATCGTAATATGGTGGGAGGAGTCATTTGGAGAGTTTTCAATAAAATCCAAACACTAAAACTATGCAATGCATTAACCAATTCATTTACGATATGAACTTCGTATGAACTTTAAGTGTCCAATTTCTTTGACCGAGTGATTTCGAATCGAGCCCAAAACTAGGGTAACATCATAATATGGTGAGATGAGTCATTTGGAGAATTTTGAGTGAAATCCAACAAGTAAAACTACGCAATCCTCCAACCACTCCATTAAAGCTACGAAATTCGTTTGTACCTGATGCGTCCAATTTCTTTGACCAATTGATTTCGGACAAATCCCAAATCTTGGGCAACATCATAAAATTGTGGGAGTAGTCCTTTCTAGAGTTTTGAGTGAAATCAAAAAGTAACACTACAAAATCCTCCAACCACTCCATTTGTGGTACGAACTTCGTTTGAACTTGAAGTGTCCAATTTCTTTTACCAATTGATATCGGATCGAGCCCTAAACTAGGGTAACATCATTATGTGGTTGGAGGAGTCATTTGGAGAGTTTTGAGTGAAATCCAACAAGTAAACTTGGGCAATCCTCCAACCACTCCATTAACCCTATGAACTTCATTTTAACTTAAAGTGTCCAATTTCTTTGATCAATTGATTACGGATCGATCCCAAAATTTGTGCGACTTCATAATATGGATGGAGGAATCATTTGTTGAGTTTTGTGAAATCCAACCACTAAAACTACGCAATGCACTAACCACTCCATTTACGATACGAACTTCGTGTGAACTTGAAGTGTCTAATTTCTTCGACCAATTGATTTTGAATCGAGCCCTAAACTTGGGCATCATCATAGTTTGGTGGGAGGAGTCACTTGGAGCATTTTGAGTGAAATCCAATAAGTAAAACTACGCAATCCTCTATCCACTCCATTAACGCTACGAACTTCGTATGAACTTGGGCAACAGAATAATACGTTGGGAGGAGTTCTTTGGTGAGTTTTGAGTGAAATCAAATAAATAAAACTACAAAATCCTCCAACCATTCCATTTATGGTACGATCTTCGTTTGAACTTGTGTCCAATTTCTTTGACCAATCGATTTCGGATCGATCCCAAAACTTGGGCAACATAATAATATGTTGGGAGGAATTCTCTGCTGAGTTTTGAGGGAGATCAAACAAATTAAACTACAAAATCCTCCAACCATTCCATTTATGGTACGATCTTCGTTTGAACTTGTGTCCAATTTCTTTGACCAATCGATTTCGGATCGATCCCAAAACTTGGGCAACATAATAATATGGTGGGAGGAGTCATTTGGAGAGCTTTGAGTGAAATCCAAATACTAAAACTATTCAATGCACCAACCACTCCATTTACGATACGAACTTCGTATGAACTTGAAGTGTCCAATTTCTTTGACCAAGTGACTTCGGATCGAACCCTAAACTTGGGCATCATCATAATATGGTGGGATGAGTCATTTGGAGAGTTTTGAGAGAAATCCAACTACTAAAACTCTGCAATGCACCAACCACTCCATTTACGATACGAACTTCGTTTGAACTTGAAGTGTCCAATTTCTTTGACCAATTGGTATCGGATTGAGCCCTACACTTGGGCATCATCATAATATGGTGGGAGGAGTCATTTGTAGAGTTATGAGGGAAATTCAACCACTAAAACTATGCGCTGCCCCAACCACTCCATTTACGATACGAACTTCGTATGAGCTTGAAGTGTACAATTTCTTCGACCAATTGATTTCGGATCGAGCCCAAAACTTGGTCAACATCATAATATGGTGGGAGGAGTCATTTGGAATGTTTTGATTGTAATCCAACAAGTAAAACTACGGAATCCTTAAACCACTCCATTAACGCTACGAACTTCGTTTGAACTTGAAGTGTCCAATTTCTTTGACCAATTGATTTCGGATCGAGCCCAAAATTAGGGCAACATCATAATATGGTGGGAGGAGTCATTTGGAGAGTTTTGAGTGAAATCCAACCTGTAAAAACTACGCAATCCTCCAACCACTCCATTAACTTTACGAACTTCGTATGAACTTGAAGTGTCCATTTTCTTTGACCAATTGATTTCAGATCGACCCCAAAACTAGGGCAACGTCATAATATGGTGGGCGGAGTCATATGTAGAGTTTTGAGTGAAATCCATATACTAAAACGACGCAATGCACCAACCACCCCATTTATAAAACAAACTTCATATGAAGTTGAATTGTCCAATTTCTTTGACCAATTGATTTCGGATCAAGCCCAAAATTAGGGCAACATCATAATATGGTGGGAGGAGTCATTTGGAGAGTTTTGAGTGAAATCCAACAAGTAAACCTACAAAATCCTCCAACCACTCCATTTATGGTGCGAACTTCGTGTGAACTTGAAGTGTCCAATTTCATTAACCAATTTATATGGGATTGAGCCCTAAACTTGCGCATCATCATAATATGATGGGAGGAGTCATTTGGATGGTTTTGAGTGAAATCCAACCACTAAAACTATGCAACGCACCAACCACTCCACTTAAGATACGAACTTCGTATGAACTTGAAGTGCCCAATTTCCTTGACCAATTGATTACGGGTCGAGCTCTAAACTTGGGCATCACCAAAGTATGGTTGGAGGAGTCATTTGGCGAGTTTTGAGTGAAATCCAACAACTAAAACTACGCATTGCACAAACCACTCCATTTACGATACGAAGTTCGTATGATGTTGAAGTTCGTTTGGACAGTTTTGAGTGAAATCCAACAAGTAAAACTACGCAATCCTCAGCGCACTCCACTAACGCTACGAACTTCGTATGAACTTGAAGTGTCCAATTTCTTTAACCAATTGATATCAGATCGAGCCCAAAACCTGGGCATCATCATAATATGGTGGGAGGAGTCATTTGGAAAGTTTTGAGTGACATCCAACCACTGAAACTATGCAATGCACCAACCACACCATTTGTGGCACAAATTTCGTATGAACTTGAAGTGTCCAATTTCTTTGACCAATTGATATCGGATCGAGCCCAAAACTTTGGCAACATCATAATATCATGGGAGGATTCATTTGGTGTGTTTTGAGTGAAATCCAACCACTAAAACTATGCAATGCACCAACCACTCCATTTATAAAACGAATTTCGTATAAACTTGAAGTGTCCAATTTCTTTGACCAATTGATATCGGATCGAGCCCAAAACTTTGGCATCATCATAATATCATGGGAGGATTCATTTGGTGTGTTTTGAGTGAAATCCAACCACTAAAACTATGCAATGCACCAACCACTCCATTTATAAAACGAATTTCGTATAAACTTGAAGTGTCCAATTTCTTTGACCAATTGATATCGGATCGAGCCCAAAACTTGGGCAACATCATAATATGGTGGGAGGAATTGTTTGGAGAGCTTTGAGTGAAATCCAACAAGTAAAACTACGTAATTCTCCAAGCACTCCACTAATGCTACGAACTTCGTAAGAACTTGAAGTGTCCAATTTCTTTGACCAATTGATATCAGATCGAGCCCAAAACCTGGGCATCATCATAATATGGCGGGGAGTCATTTGGAGAGTTTTGAGTGGAATCCATTAACTGAAACTATGCAATGCACCAACCACTCCAGTTACAATACGAACTTCGCATGAACTTGAAGTGTCCAATTTCTTGGAAAATTGATTTCGGTTCGAGCCCTATACGTGGGCATCATGACAGTATGGTGGGAGGAGTCGTTTGGAGAGTTTTGAGTGAAATCCAACAATTAAAACTACGTAATCCTCCAACCACTCCATTAAAGCTACGAATTTCTTTTGAACTTGAAGTGTCCAATTTCTTTGACCAATTCATTTAGAATCGAGCCTAAAACTAGGGCATAATCATAATATGGTGGGAGGGGCCATTTGGAGGGTTACACTTGCGCATCATCATATTATGGTGTGAGGAGTCATTTGGACGGTTTTGAGTGAAATCCAACCACTAAAACTTTTCAACGCACCAACCACTCCACTTAAGATACGAACTTCGTATGAACTTGAAGTGCCCAATTTCCTTGACCAATTGATTACGGGTCGAGCCCTAAACTTGGGCATCACCAAAGTATGGTTGGAGTCATTTGGCGAGTTTTGAGTGAAATCCAACCACTAAAACTATTGCAATGCACCAACCACTCCATTTACGATACGAACTTCGTATGAAGTTGAAGTGTCCAATTTCTTTGACCAAGTGATTTCGGATCGAGCCGCAAGCTAGAGCAACATCATAATATGGTAGGAGTAGTCTTTTGGAGAGTTTTCAGGGAAATCCAACAAGTAAAACTACGCAATCCTCAGCGCACTCCAGTAACGCTACGAACTTCGTATGAACTTGAAGTGTCCAATTTCTTTGACCAATTGACATCAGATCGAGCCAAAAACCTGTGCATCATCATAATATGGTGGGAGGAGTCATTTGGATAGTTTTCAGTGAAATCCAACAAGTAAAACTACGCAATCCTCCAAGCACTCGACTAACGCTACGAACTTCGTATGAACTTGAAGTGTCCAATCTATTTGACCAATTGATATCAGATCGAGCCCAAAACCTGGGCATCATCATAATATGGTGGGAGGAGCCATTTGGATAGTTTTGAGTGAAATCCAACAAGTAAAACTACGCAATCCTCCAAGCACTCGACTAACGCTACGAACTTCGTATGAACTTGAAGTGTCCAATCTATTTGACCAATTGATATCAGATCGAACCCAAAACCTGGGCATCATCATAATATGGTGGGAGGAGCCATTTGGATAGTTTTGAGTGAAATCCAACAAGTAAAACTACGCAATCCTCCAAGCACTCGACTAACGCTACGAACTTCGTATGAACTTGAAGTGTCCAATCTATATGACCAATTTATATCAGATCGAGCCCAAAACCTGGGCATCATCATAATATGGTGGGAGGAGCCATTTGGAGAGTTTTGAGCGAAATCCAACCACTGAAGCTATGCAATGCACTAACCACCCCATTTATGGTACAAATTTCGTATGAACTTGAAATGTCCAATTTCTTTGACCAATTGATTTCGGATCGAGCCCAAAACTAGGGCAACATCATAATATCATGGGAGGAGTCATTTGGAGTGTTTTGAGTGAAATCCAACCACTAAAACTTTGCAATGCCTCACCCACTCCATTTATAAAATGAACTTCGTATCAACTTGAAGTGTCCAAAACTTTGGCATCATCATAATATGGTGGGAGGACTCATTTGGAGAGTTTTAAGTGAAATCCAACCACTAGAACTATGCAATGCACCAACCACGCCATTTAAGATATGAACTTCGTATGAACTTGAAGTGTTCAATTTCTTTGACCAATTGATTTCGGATCGATCAGAAAACATGGGCAACATCATATTATGGTGGGAGGAGTCATTTGGAGAGTATTGAGTGAAATAGAATAAGTAAAAAACGCAATCCTCCATCCACTCCACTAACGCTACGAACTTCGTATAAACTTTAAGTGTCCAATTTCTTTGACCAAGTGATTTCAGATCGAGACCAAAGCTTGGGCAACATCATAATATGGTGGGAGGAATCATTTGGAGAGCTTTGTGAGAAATCCCACAAGTAAAACTACGCAATCCTCCAAGCACTCCACTAACACTACGAACTTCGTATGAACTTGAAGTGTCCAATTTGTTTGACCAATTGATATCAGATCGAGCCCAAAACCTGGGCATCATCATAATACGGTGGGAGGAGTAATTTGGAGAGTTTTGCGTGAAATCCAACCTGTAAAACTACGCAATCCTCCAACCACTCCATTAACTTTACAAACTTCGTATGAACTTGAAGTGTCCATTTTCTTTGACCAATTGATTTGAATCGAGCCCAAAACTAGGGTCACATCATAATATGGTGGGAGGAGTCATTTGGAGAGGTTTGAGTGAAATCCAACCACTAAAGATATACAAATTCCTCCAACCATTTATGGTACGAACTTAGTATGAACTTGAAGTGTGAACTTGAAGGCAATTTCTTTGACCAATTGATTTCGTATCGAGCCCAAAACTAGGGCATCATCATAATTTTGTGGGAGGAGTCATTTGGAGAGTTTTGAGTGAAATCCAGCCACTAAACTGTACCAAATCCTCCGACCACTCCATTTATGGTACGAACTTCGTATGAACTTGAAGTGTCCAATTTCTTTCATCAACTCATTTCGGATCGAGCACAAAGCTAGGGCAACATCATAATATGGTGGGAGGAGTCATTTTGAGAGTTTTGAGTGAAATCCAACAAGTAAAACTACGCAATCCTCCAATCTCTCCATTAAAGCTACGAACTTTGTTTGAACTTGAAGTGTCAATTTCATTGACCAATTGATTGGATTTCATAGTTGTAGTGATTGGATTTCACTCAAAACTCAAAAAATGACTCCTCCCACCATATTATGATGTTGCCCAAGTTTTGGGCTCGATTTGAAATCAATTGGTCAAAGAAATAGGACACTGCATGTTCGTATGGAGTTCGTACCGTACATGGAGTGGTTGTTGGATTGCATAGTTCTAGTGATTGGATTTCACTCAAAACTCACCAAATGACTCCTCCCACGACAATATGATGTTGCCCACGTTTTGGGATCGATCCGAAATCAATATGTCAAAGAAATTGGACACTTCAAGTTCGTTCAGAGTTCGTACCGTACATGGAGTGGTTGTTGGATTGCATAGTTCTAGTGATTGGATTTCACTCAAAACTCACCAAATGACTCCTCCCACGATATTATGATGTTGCCCACGTTTTGGGATCAATCTGAAACCAATATGTCAAAGAAATTGGACACTTCAAGTTCGTTCAGAGTTCGTACCGTACATGGAGTGGTTGTTGGATTGCAAAGTTCTAGTGATTGGATTTCACTCAAAACTCACCAAATGACTAGTCCCACTATATTTTTATGTTGCCCAAGTTTTGGGCTCGATCTGAAATCAATTGGTGAAAGAAATGGGACACTTCAAGTTTGTACGAAGTTCATACCGTACAAAGAGTGGTTGTATGATTGCATAGTTCTAGTGATTGGATTTCACTCAAAACTCAAAAAATGTCTCCTCCCACCATATTATATAGTTGCCCAAGTTTTGGGCTCGATCTCAAATCAATTGTTTGCATACTTCTAGTGATTGAATTTCATTCAAAACTCACCAAATGACTCCTCCCACCATTTTATGTTGTTGGCGAAGTTTTGGTCTCGATCTGAAATCACTTGGTTTGAGGATTGCATAGTTCTAGTGACTGGATTTCACTCTAAACTCATGAAATGACTCCTCCCACCATATTATGAAGTTGCCCAAGTTTTGGGATCGATCCGATATCAATTGGTCAAAGAAATTGGACACTTCAAGTTCGTACGGAGTTCTTACCGTACATGGAGTGGTTGGAGGATTGCATAGTTCTTGTGATTGGATTTCACTCGAACCTCACCAAATGACGCCTCCCAACATATTATGCTGTTTTTGGCTCCATCCGAAGTCAATTATTCAAAGAAATGGGACATTTCAAGTTCGTACGAAATTCTTACCGTGCATGGAGTGGTTGTAGGATTGCATAGTTCTAGGGATTGGATTTCACTCAAAACTCAACAAATGACTCCTCCCACCATATTATGAAGTTGCCCAAGTTTTGGGCTCGATCCGAAGTCAATTATTCAAAGAAATGGGACAGTTCAAGTTCGTGCGAAGTTCGTACCGTGCATGGAGTGGTTGTAGGCTTGCGTAGTTCTACTGATTGGATTTCACTCAAAACTCACCAAATGACTCCTACCACCATATTATGACGTTGCCCAAGTTTTGGGCTCGATCCAAAATCAATTTGTCAATGAAGTGGAACACTTCAAGTTCGTACGAAGTTCGTACCGTACATGGAGTGGTTGTTGGATTGCATAGTTCTAGTGACTGGATTTCAATCAAAACTTACGAAATGACTCCTCCCACCAAATTATGATGTTGCCCAAGTTTTTGGCTTGATCAGAAATCAATTGGTCGATCAAATTGGGAACTTCATGTTCTTACAAAGTTCGCACCGTAAATTGAGTGGTTGGTGCATTGCATAGTTCTAGTGATTGAATTTCACTCAAAACTCAACAAAAGAGTCCTCCCACGATATTATGTTGTTGTCCAAGTTTTGGCGTCGATCCGAAATCAATTGGTCAAATTGGACACTTCAAGTTCGTACCGTACATGGTGTGGTTGGTGCATTCCATAGTTCCAGTGATTGGATTTTAGTCAAAACTCACCAAATGACCCCTCCCACCATATTATGATGTTGCCCAAGTTTTGGACTCGATCTGAAATCAATTGGTCAAAGAAATGGGACACTTCAAGTTCGTACAAAGTTCGTACCGCAAAAAGAGTGGTTGGTGCATTGGACAGTTCTAATGATTGGATTTCCCTCAAAATTCACCAAATTACTACTCCCACCATATTATGATGTTGCCCAAGTTTTGGACTCGTTCCGAAATCAATTGGTCAAAGAAATCAGACACTTCAAGTTCGTACGAAGTTCGTACCGTAAAAAGAGTGGTTGGTGCATTGGACAGTTATAATGATTGGATTTCACTTAAAACTCACCAAATGACTCCTTCCACCATATTATGATGTTGCTCATGTTTTGGGATTGATCCGAAATCAATTGCTCGATGAAATTGGACACATCAAGTTTGTATGAAGATCGTACCGTAAATGGAGTGGTTGATACATTGCACAGTTCTAATGATTGGACTTCAAAACTCACCAAATGACTCCTCCCACCATATTATGAGGTTGCCCAAGTTTTGGGATCAATCCGAAATCAATTTGTCAAAGAAATAGGACACTTCAAGTTCGTACGAAGTTCGTACCGTAAATAGAGTGTTTGGTGCATTGCATAGTTCTAGTGTTTGGATTTCACTCAAAACTCACCAAATGACTCCTCCCACCATATTATGAGGTTTCCTAGATTTTGGGATCGATCCGAAATCAATTGGTCAAAGAAATGGGACACTTCAGGTTCGTACGAAGTTCGTACCGTACATGTAGTGGTTGGAGGATTGCATAGTTCTAGTGACTGGATTTCATCACGAAATTTCGAGGATGAAATTTTTATAAGGGGGGCAGATTGTAACATCCTGTTTTGAAATTAATATTTAATCCTTAAATTATTCAAGTAAAAGACATTTTTACCCCGAGAATATTTTAATGGGTTTAAAAATTGACTTTTCGTTCGGGAAAGAATTTGTGGAATCGAGCCACACTGTACGTCGGGCTCGTCGATTCGAATTCATGGAAATATTGTGAGCTCAATTCCGAGTTAGAACGGTGAAGAAAAAGTTTAATAAAAGAAAGTTTAAAAATAAAAAAACACAGCAGGGCAGATTTTTTTTAGAGAGACCCATTCTCTCTCCCTGAAAACCACCCTCCCATCTCTCTCATTCAACCTCCATAACCAGCCAATATTTCCACCGACCACCACCATCTATTCCGGCCACCCCACCTCACCAAATTACACTCTCTTTCTTCCTCTCTTCACCCTACCCAACCCTCTAGGTTATAGAACTCGAAACCAAGCGATTGGAGGTCTAGAAGGGGGAAATTTTGCTGGTTTCTCTCTCCGTTTTCCGGTGACTCCGCGACGAAACCCGGCGAGTAAGGTATGCTTTTTCATCCCCTTGATGTGCTCTAGCTGTTTGATTGGGTATTTAGGATCGATTTTGAAGTTTGAATGTTCGATCAAAAACCTAGAAATTGGGGTTTATGAATTATTATTATTTTAACTTCAACAATCGGTTTCTAATATAGTTTGCAAGACTCATATGCTTTGTTGTTTGACAACCAATGCTCAAAAGGATAAAGCTGTGGAATTCTTTTGAGAAAAGGAACAGGGAACCTTCAAAGCATTTTAATAGATAGAGTTAGAAAAAGGATTAAGCACTGGCATCCTATTTAGCTGAAGAATCAAACATCTGAAATTTTCGATTACAGAGATTGATTTAGGCCTTTAAATGTGCTTTCAACCATCAAGCTGTGCATTGAAAAGTCAGACTTAGAATTTATGCCGAAGATGGTATTGGGTATCACCTCTATAGTAAAAGCTTGTCATGTTCTCTAATGAAAATTATTAACAATAGATACATTAAATATTATTATATATCCATAGACTATAGTGTTTCGGTCTTAATGATTTGGATCCCCTCAAAACCTCTTACGAAGTCAAAAGGCCTAGGATTTGGAGAAAACAATTAAGGGAAAGAATGACACCTGCAGAGATACTGAGATACAGAAAGCTCTAATTAAGAAACAAATTAAAAGATTAAGTTAGCTCAAATTTCATATTTTAACTCTTAAGTGATTAATTTTTAAGAGGCAGACCTGGTTATTGATGGGTAAAGTTATCCCATATGCTTGGTCCTCTACCATCTTCAAGGCAGCACCTTCATACTGGAATGTACACACATACACAAATATATGTAAAGAGTACGTAGACAATGAATGCTTATTATTGGTTTGGCATTGAAACTAATATTAATAAGGGTATTTTAATAGCTGATATCAGTTTCGTTTCGTCAAGTATTGATTGATGATTAAATATTCATGAAGGATTTAACTGTCAATTTTATTTCCAAGTAGAACGTATTTATATTTTTATTTATTAATCAATTATGGCTTTGTACGAATTTAAGTGTTCTTGAATGGTAGAAGAGACTTGGAAAAGTACGTGAGTAGAAGTTTGATCATAAATGTCTTTTATGAAGTGATGCTCTTATTAAATAAGTATATATGAATTAATTATGGTTTTCATGAAATGTTTTATAAATGAGTTGAATTCGACTAGTTGCCTTTGGAACTATCGATGTCCTCGGACATCTCGGATGCATTTGGATATTAAAATGTCTTTGGACAAGTGTTGCCTTCAGATAATAATATGTCCACGGATAGTTGGTTGCCTTCGGATATGTCAGCGCGCGCATGACAATACACCCCACGTTTCTCGGGGACGCCCGAACCGTGAGGAGCGAGGACGCGTCTCAGGTTGACTACATGCTCGAACCACTCCATTTACGATAAGAACTTCATATGAACTTGAAGGGTTCAATTTCCTTGACCCATTGATATCGGACCAAGCCCTAAACTAGGTTAACATGATAATATGGTTGCGGAGTCATTTGGAGAGTTTTGAGTGAAATCCAACCACTAAAACTATGCAATGCACCAACCACTCCATTTACATTATGAACTTCGTATGAACTTGAAGTGTCCAATTTCTTTGACCAATTGATCAATGCATAATTGTATATCATTTTGTACCCTTCTAGCATATGATTTAGTTATGTTTTTGAGTTAAACTTATGCTTTTAATCTCTATTGTGTTTGTCATTCAGTTAATTGAGCTTTAGGTAGCAATGGTGGCTTTCGATTGGAAAATGTGCAAAATGGTGCAAAAACATGCAGACTGAGTTAGCAATTCGTTTCGGCCCTAACATCTTTATCCGAACTTGGATTGGGCCAAATGATATGTGGTTGGAAAGATGACATTCTGAACTGCAAGATGAAGGGCTCAAAGTGAGGAATGGAAGCCCAAACACATTCAGAAATCACTCTCAAACACTCCCACAACCCCAAACACTCCGCCAATCAACCCAACACTCTAAGCAACCCCAAATCACCAAAACAGTCCCTGCAAGCCTTCCTTACATTTTCCTACAAATTTCCTCTTTCTCAGCCATCACCACTCACCCAAACTCATCCCAAATCATCTCCTTAACCTTCATACATCCTTCTAGACGTGGGGAAGCACTTGGAGAAGCTTTGGACACCACAAGAACTTCAGAAAAGGGTTTTTCTACTCTTGTTGCATTCATTATGTTTCCCCATTTATGTTTAAGTTTCTTTCCCATTATGAGTAGCTAAATCCATAACTAGGGCTTTGATGTAACCTAAGATGAACATTCTGGGTTTATAAATTTCAAGTTTCAAGTTTGATTCAAGATTTATGCTCTTATTCATTACGCCTACCTACTTATATACTAATCTGAATGCCTAGCTACCATTGAGATTTGTGTATTTTGGTTGAAATTGAAGTAGACACCTTATGCTTTTGTTTCAATTGAACTATGAATAAGATGAGTGTGTATGGACATTCGCCAATAGGGATTAGATGCATGCTTGGTTGTTTAAACATTCTTCTACGTTTAATGGATTTCTAATGCTTGATTTAAGTTCGACAATAAGGACTTAATTAGGGAATTGGAAATACAAGGTTAGGATCAAACACCATGGCTTAATCATAGTTTAGCTAGAATCAATCCTTGAATCTGAATTAGATTTGTCACTTGAATACTTATAACCTAGAATTGGATTGTTATGGTGAATCGAATGCCCTAGTCTCCAAATCTGTTCTCCAACCTCAAAAACCACTCTTTGATACACTTGTTTACTTCGGTTTTGTTTGCAATTTCGTTTTGCTTCATTTGTTTTCACAGAAATCAATCACCCTCGCTTTCAAATCTGTTTAAGACTTAACTTTCTGTTTTCTCGAATTGGGTAATATCAGCACGTAACTAATTTGAACTTCTCAATACTTATGGGCACGACCTCGTACTTGTTTTGCTATACTACTAATTGGCCCGTACAATTGTCAGTTAACACCAATTGATATCGGATAGAGCCCTAAACTAGGTTAACACCATAATATGGTGGGAGGAGTCATTAGGAGAGTTTTGAGTGGAATCCAACCACTAAGACTATTCACTGCACCAAACACTCCATTTACGATACGAACTTCGTATGAACTTGAAGTGTCCAATTTCTTTGACCAAGTGATTTTGGATCGAACCCTAAACTTGGGCATCATTATAATATGGTGGGAGGAGTCATTTGGAGAGTTTTGAGAGAAATCCAACTACGAAAACTATGCAATACACCAACCACTCAATTTAGGATACGAACTTCGCTTTGAACTTGAAGTGTCCAATTTCTTTGACCAATTGATATCGGATCGAGCCCTAAACTTGGGCATCATCATAATATGGAGGGAGGAGTCATTTGTAGAGTTTTGAGGGAAATTCAACCACTAAAACTATGCGCTGCCCCAACCACTCCATTTACGATATGAATTTTCGTATGAGCTTGAAGTGTCCAATTTATTCGACCAATTGATTTCGGATCGAGCCCAAAACTTGGGCAACATCATAATATGGTGGGAGGAGTCATCTGGATTGTTTTGATTGTAATCCAACAAGTAAAACTACGGAATCCTCCAACCACTCCATTAACGCTACGAACTTCGTTTGAACTTGAAGTGTCCAATTTATTTGACCAATTGATTTCAGATCGAGCCCAAAATTAGGGCAACATCATAATATGGTGGGAGGAGTCATTTGGAGAGTTTTGAGTGAAATCCAACCTGTAAAACTACGCAATCCTCCAACCACTCCATTAACTTTACGAACTTCGTATGAACTTGAAGTGTCCATTTTCTTTGACCAATTGATTGAGGGTCGATCCCAAAACTTGGGCAACATCATAATATGGTGATGGAGTCGTTTGGAGAGTTTTGAGTGAAATCCAACCAATAAAACTACGCAATGCACCAACCATTACATTTACGAAACGAACTTCGTATGAACTTGAAGTGTCCAATTTCTTTGACGAATTCATCGAGGATCGATCTCAAAACCTGGGCAACATCGTAATATGGTGGGAGAAGTCATTTGGAGAGTTTTGATTGTAATCCAACACGTAAAACTACGAAATCCTCCAACCACTCCATTAACTCTGCGAACTTCGTTTGAACTTGAAGTGTCCAATTTCTTTGCCAATTGATTTCGGATCGAGCCCAAAATTAGGGCAACATCATAATATGGTGGGAGGAGTCATTTGGAGGGTTTTGAGTGAAATAGAAACCACTAAAACTATGGAATGGAAAAACCACTCCACTTATGATACAAACTTCGTGTGAACTTGAAGTGTCTAATTTCTTTGACCAATTGATTTCAGATCGAGCCCTAAACTTGGGCATCATCATATTATGGTGGGATGAGTCATTTGGAGAGTTTTGAGTGAAATCCAACCACTAAAACTACGGAATGCAACAACCACTCCATTTACGATACGAACTTCGTATGAACTTGAAGTGTCCAATTTCTTTGACCAATTGATTTTGGATGGAGCCCTAAACTTGGGCATCATCATAATATGGTGGGAGGAGTCATATGGAGAGTTTTGAGTGGAATCCAAATACTAAAACTTTTCAATGCACCAACCACTCCATTTACGATACGAACGTCGTATGAACTTGTAGTGTCCAATTTAATTGACCAAGTGACTTCGGATCGAACCCTAAACTTGGGCATCATCATAATATGGTGGGAGGAGTCTTTTGGAGAGTTTTGAGAGAAATCCAAATACTAAAACTATGCAATGCACCAACCACTAAATTTACGATACGAACTTCGTTTGAACTTGAAGTGTCCAATTTCTTTGACCAATTGATATCGGATCGAGCCCTAAACTTGGGCATCATCATAATATGGTGGGAGGAGTCATTTGTAGAGTTTTGAGGGAAATTCAACCACTAAAACTCTGTGCTGCCATAACCACTCCCTTTACGATATGAACTTCGTATGAGATTGAAGTGTCCAATTTCTTCGACCAATTGATTTCGGATCGATCCCAAAACTTGGGAAACATCATAATATGGTGGGAGGAGTCGTTTGAAGAGTTTTGAGTGAAATCCAACCACTAAAACTACGCAATGCACCAACCACTACATTTACGACAAGAACTTCGTATGAACTTGAAGTGTCCAATTTCTTTGACCAATTGATATCAGATCGACCCTAAACTTGGGCATCATCATAATATGGTGGGAGGAGTCATTTGTAGAGTTTTGAGGAAATTCAACCACTAAAACTATGCGCTGCCCCAACCACTCCATTTACGATACGAACTTCGTATGAGCTTGAAGTGTCCAATTTCTTCGACCAATTGATTTCGGATCGAGCACAAAAGTTGGGCAACATCATAATATGGTGGGAGGAGTCATTTGGAATGTTTTGATTGTAATCCAACAAGCAAAACTACGGAATCCTCCAACAACTCCATTAACGCTACGAACTTCGTTTGAACTTGAAGTGTCCAATTTCTTTGACCAATTGATTTCAGATCGAGCCCAAAATTAGGGCAACACCATAATAAGGTGGGAGGAATCATTTGGAGAGTTTTGAGACAAATCCAACCCCTAAAACTATGGAATGCACCAACCACTATATTTACGATACGAACTTCGTATGAACTTGAAGTGTCCAATTTCTTTGACCAAGTGATTGAGGATCGATCCGAAAACATGGGCAACATCATAATTTGGTGGGAGGAGTCATTTGGAGAGTTTTGAGTGAAATCCAACCACTAAAACTACGCAATACACCAACCACTGCATTTATGATACGAACTTCGTATGAACTTGAAGTGTCCAATTTCATTGACCAATTGATCAAGGATCGATCCCAAAACTTGGGCAACATCGTAATATGGTGGGAGAAGTCATTTGGAGAGTTTTGATTGTAATCCAACACGTAACACTACGAAATCCTCCAACCACTCCATTAACTCTACGAACTTCGTTTGAAATTGAAGTGTCCAATTTCTTTGTCAATTGATTTCGGATCGAGCCCAAAATTAGGTCAACATCATAATATGGTAGGAGGAGTCATTTGGAGGGTTTTGAGTGAAATAGAAACCACTAAAACTATGGAATGCAAAAACCACTCCACTTATGATACGAATTTCGTTTGAACTTGAAGTGTCCAATTTCTTTGACCAATAGATTTCAGATCGAGCCCTAAACTTGGGCATCATCATATTATGGTGGGAGGAGTCATTTGGAGAATTTTGAGTGAAATCCAACCACTAAAACTAGGGAATGAAACAACCACTCCATTCACGAAACGAACTTCGTATGAACTTGAAGTGTCCAATTTCTTTGACCAAGTGATTTTGGATGGAGCCCTAAACTTGGGCATCATCATAATATGGTGAGAGGTGTCATTTGGAGATTTTTGAGTGAAATCCTAATACTAAAACTTTTCAATGCACTAACCACTCCATTTACGATACGAACGTCATATGAACTTGTAGTGTCCAATTTCTTTGACCAAGTGACTTCGGATCGAACCCTAAACTTGGGCATCATCATAATATGGCGGGAGGACTCTTTTGGAGAGTTTTGAGAGAAATCCAAATACTAAAACTATGCAATGCACCAACCATTCAGTTTACGATACGAACTTCCTTTGAACTTGAAGTGTCCAATTTCTTTGACCAATTGATATCGGATCGAGCCCTAAACTTGGGCATCATCATAATATGGTGGGAGGAGTCATTTGTAGAGTTTTGAGGAAATTCAACCACTAAATCTATGCGCTTCCCCAACCACTCCATCTACGATATGAACTTCGTATGAGCTTGAAGTGTCCAATTTCTTCGACCAATTGATTTCGGATCGAGCCCAAAACTTGGGCAACATCATAATATGGTGGGAGGAGTCGTTTGCAGAGTTTTGAGTGAAATGAAACCACTAAAACTACGCAATGCACCAACCACTACATTTACGATACGAACTTCGTATGAACATGAAGTGTCCAATTTCTTTGAAAAATTGATTTTGGATGGAGCCCTAAACTTGGGCATCATCATAATATGGTGGGAGGAATCATTTGGAGAGCTTTGACTAAAATCCAAATACTAAAACTATTCAATGCACTAACAACTCCATTTACGATACGAACTTCGTATGAACTTGAAGTGTCCAATTTCTTTGACCTAGTGACTTCGGATCGAACCCTAAACTTGGGCATCATCATAATATGGTGGGAGGAGTCATTTGGAGAGTTTTGAGAGAAATCCAACTACTAAAACTTTGCAATGCACCAACCACTCCATTTACGATACGAACTTCGTTTAAACTTGAAGTGTCCAATTTTTTTGACCAATTGATATCGGATCGAGCCCTAAACTTGGGCATCATCATAATATAGTGGGAGGAGTCATTTGTAGAGTTTTGAGGGAAATTCAAGCTCTTAAACTATGCGCTGCGCCAACCACTCCATTTACGAAACGAACTTCGTATGAGCTTGAAGTGTCCAATTTCTTCGACCAATTGATTTCGGATCGAGCCCAAAACTTGGGCAACATCATAATATGGTGGGAGGAGTCATTTGGAATGTTTTGATTGTAATCCAACAAGTAAAACTACGGAATCCTCCAACCACTCCATTAACGCTACGAACTTCGTTTGAACTTGAAGTGTCCAATTTCTTTGACCAATTGATTTCGGATCGAGCCCAAAGTTAGGGCAACATCATAATAAGGTGGGAGGAATCATTTGGAGAGTTTTGAGAAAAATCCAACCACCAAAACTATGGAATGCACCAACCTCTATATTTACGATACGTACTTCGTATGAACTTGAAGTGTCCAATTTCTTTGACTGTTAACTCGCAAGTGTACGGGCCAATTAGTAGTATAGCAAGACAAGTACGAGGTCGTACTCCACGAGGACTGAGAAGTTAAAATTAGTTATGTACTTAGATTACCCAATTTTAGAAACAAGAAGTTAAGTCTAAAACAGATTTTAAAGAGAGATTGATTGACTTTGTGAAAACAAATGAAACAAAACGAAATTGCGAACAAAGGCAAAGTAAACAAGTGTATCAAAGAGTGGTTTTGAGGTTGGAAACAGATTTGAAGACTAGGGCATTCGATTCACCATAACAATCCAATTCTAGGTTATAAGGATTCAAGTGACAAGTCTAATTCAGATTCAAAGATTGATTCTAGCTAAAGTATGATTAGGCCATGATGTTTGATCCTAACCTTGTATTTCCAATTCCCTAATTAAGTCCTTATTGTCAAACTTAAATCAAGCATCAGAAATCCATTAAGCATAGAAGAATATTTTAAACAACCAAGCATGTATCTAATCCCTATTGGCGAATGTCCATACATACTCATCTTATTCATAGTTCAATTAGAATTAAGGCATGTGGTGTCTACACTTAATTCCAACCAAAATACACAAATCTCAATGGTAGCTAGGCATTCAGATTAGCATATAAGTAGATAGGCATAATGAATAAGAGCATGAATCTTGAATCAAACTTGAAACTTGGAATTTATAAACCCAGAATATTCATGTTAGGTTACATCGAAGCCCTAGTAATGGATTTAGCTACTCATAATGGGAAAGAAACATAAACAGAAATGAGAAAGCATAATGAATGTAATAAGAATAGAAAAACCCTTTTCTGAAGTTCTTGTGGTGTCCAATGCTTCTCCAAGAGCTTCTCCACGCCTAATACTTCTCCAAGCACTTCCCCACGTCTAGAAGAATGTATGAAGGTTAAGGAGGTGATTTGGGATGAGTTTGGGTGAGTGGTGATGGTTGAGAAAGAGGAAATTCGTAGGGAAATGGAAGGCAGGTTTGCAGAGACAGTTTTGGTGATTTGAGGCTGTTTAGAGTGTTGGGAGTGTGTCTGGAGTGTTTGGGGAATTATGGGAGTGTGGAGGATGGTGTGAAGGATGTGAAAGATCTGAAGGATGTGAAAGATGATTGTTAATGGAATGAATGATGAAAATGAGTTATAAGACCTCTTTATATATAGGCACAAGGGATGGGTGAATCAGAATTAACAATCAATTCTCTTCTCTTTTGGCTATTGCAGATCTCACATGCAGCTCACCCATGCTCCCACATGCAGCTATGGATACTTTTCTAGCTTTGCAGCTCCCACATGATACTATGGATACTTTTCTAGCTTTGCAGCTCCCACATGCAGCTATGGATACTTTTCTAGCTTTGCAGCTCCCACATGCTACTATGGATACTTTTCTAGCTTTGCAGCTCCCACATGCAGCTATGGATACTTTTCTAGCTTTGCAGCTCCCACATGCTACTCACACATGCTCCCACATGCAGCTCCTGAGGCCAGTATGACTAGCAACTTCATGGGCTCACGAATTGGGCTTCCCTCAAGCAACTGATGACATTGAGCTGTCCATCTTCAAGTTCAAGATGTCATCTTTCCAACCACATGTGACTTGGGCCAATCCAAGTTCGGAGGAAGGAGTTAAGGCTGAAACAAATTGCTAACTCAGTCTGCACGTTTTTGGACCATTTTGCACATTTGGGCCCCCATTGCTACCTAAAGCTCAATTAACTGAATGACAAACATAAAATAGATTAAAAGCACAAGTTTAACTCAAAAACATAACCAAATCATAAGTTAGAAGGGTACAAAATGATATGTAATTATGCCCCGATCAAATACCCCAAACCTATATTTTGCTAGTCCTCGAGCAAAACAAAAGGAAAACAAAGATAAAAATCAAATAAATAAAATTAATTAGACCATTTTCGCAGGTAACTCGATTGCATTGAGCATATGCAACAAGCCTTTAAACCTCTTGGCATCCCTAGTAGGAGGAGTTGTGTCTCCTGAGGGTTTAACAGATACGATACCCACAAACGTTTTACTGACTCAACAAAAACAAAGTAGTTAGAAAACAAAAGCAAAACAAAAACAAATACAAAAACAATATTTCCGAACATTTTCTGAATTACTCATGCACATGACTCAAAAGTTTTAACAATAAAATCTCATTTTTAGACATTATTCACAATGTGGCAAAGTTCAAAACACAACATGCTCAAAGTGTAGTAGTGTGATAGCCAAATGCAACAAATTCTCCAATCTTAGTTTTCACACAATTTCAAAAATCATACAAAGCACAAATTCAACTTCACATCTCACCAAAGTTGTCCTCTCACAAATGAATCACTCAGAAGAGGGCTACAATGCATCACTCAGTTATAAACATGAGATTAGAGTTAAACCATAAGGGACTTAACTCGAAATAGAAAGATGAAGAACTTGCATTAATATGATCTCAAGAAGGATGCCAAACACTTAAAAGTAGGAAAATGAATGCAATTCAACCACATGACATTTAAGATCAAATTAGGTCTTTAACATAGGTTGTAATGGGGCCAAAGGTGTAAGGTTAGGGGAAATGGAAGAATTGGAAGGAAGAACAAGTAACTTAAGAACATACCAAGGTTGCGTTGCATTCTTCATTGACCTGCAAGGTATCTTTGATTTATAATGGCATGGATGCAAACTTGATGGTATGACTTGGCATACACCTTATTTTTCACCCTTAGATCATATCGAAACACTTTCTCTTTTATTTTTCTTATTTTCTGATTTAATCTGCTTCTTCTTTAACTTCACTGCATAGATTCACACTAATTTTCTTTCATGTGCATGGCAAAAACTTCCTTGCTTCAAACTTCATCTTGGCAAACCTTGGTAGATTCCTAAGCTATAGTGTATGGCTATAAAGGTTAAGTATCTCAGATTGAGATACAAAGGTAGGGAAATGATGAGGGTGGTAGAAGAAAAAGGCTTGAAGTGTTTGGCTTCAAGAGGGCTGATGGAACACACATATGGAGTACGATGAAAAGAAAGCATATAGAACGGTTAAGCACACATAGCCTAGCATCACTTCAATGAGTTCATTCATGAGTGAGAGCAAGCACATGGTATCTGCAAAAGACAATCATCCTTAGTATTCAATCAAAATGGAACAATGAGATCATTTAGAGTGAATTGAAGAAATAAGTAGGGATGAGAATTAGAAACACTTTAAACCCTCTCAAGAAAGCAAATAGGCTCGATATAGCTCACTAGGGTAGTCTCCACTATTCTCCTTCAAGAATTTGAGCATGGTACTTTAGCCACCAGAATTCTAAGAGCAAAAGCTTTGTGAGTGCAAAAATCTGATATGAAAACCTTAATGGCAGCTCCATAGCATTGATTGAATGACATTCTTAAAAAAATTAGTGACAAAAGAAAACAAATTGAAAACCTTCCCCCACACTTAAATGAAGCATTGTCCTCAATGTTTGAACCATAGATGATTGAGAACTTGTAAATAATAAGGTGGAAAGGTAAGAAAGGACTTAGAGAAACTCCCCTTGATGCAATTAGGTCGACCGCTACTAAACACCTTCTTCTTGAACACATGGGTTGCCTCCCAAGAAGCGCCTTAGTTACTGTCTTGGCAAGACATCCAACTGTTTATGATGAATTGGGGGCTTCGGCTCAATCGCCTCTTTATGCATGGCTAGATAGTTTACCCAGCTTCTTCTTCTTTTCCTTCGCTTCCTTTGTTTTTCCTTTTCTTTTTCTTCATGTGTGTAGGGAGTGCAACATTGAACATTATGGTGACCATGGATGGTTCCAATTTGGTGGAGGATTTTCCAAGAGGCTCGAGTGGTTGCCCAAAAGATGGTGGGTATGGCTGGAATACTTCTAGGGTAGTTACCACTTCCTGAAACTCCGGTTCAACATGACCTTCCTCTTCTTGTGAAAGGACAACTTCTATAGCATCATTGGACTGTTTCTGCAAGGTCTTGGAAGAAATTTCATCATTCACAATATCAATTGAAAAACAAGTATCAACAGAGGTAGAAGGTTGAGATGGAGGATCAAACACTTTAAATTCAGCAGTTTCACCCAATACAGTCATGGAGAGAGTGCCATCTTTCACATTGATGATTGTGTTTGCAGTGGCCATGAATGGCCGGCCTAAGAGAATAGGATCAACACGATCTCCATTTGGGTTGTCCTCCATGTCCATCACTACAAAATCAACAGGGAGAATTAGTGTATTAACTTGAACTAAAATATCTTCTACGATACCTTTTGGATATTTGATAGAATGATCAGCTAGTTCAAGTCGCATTGAAGTCTTCTTCATCCCTTCTAAGCCAAGCTTTTGATAAACTGAATACGGCATTAGATTGATGCTTGCTCCCAAGTCCAACATGGCTCTTCCAACCTTCTTGTCTCCAATGTTAATGGGAATGTCAAAGCTGCCAGGATCTTCTAGTTTTGGTGGAAGCTTCCTTTGCAACACTGCACTTACATTCTTGTTCAGCTTGACTTCTTCATTTGGAGCAAAATTGAGCTTGTGAGTTTTCAAGTTCTTGATGAACTTTCCATATGCAGGAATCTGTTCAATAACATCAAGCAAAGGCAAATTGATATTAACTTTACTCAAAATATCATAAATTTCTTTAAAAGCCTTATCTTGCTTTGCTCTCTTAAGACGCCCTGGAAATGGTATTGGTGGAACATATGGAGCGGGTGGCACATATCTATCTTCTTGATGATGTGGGGGCACAAATTTGTCATCCCTCCTATGCAATTGGAATGGATTAGGTCCCTGCGAATCTGAATTGGCCTTAGGAGCAGATTGTTGCCCTTGGGTACCTGTGGTCTCCTCCTCCTCTTCTTCGTCCTCTACAACAACAACATCATTTGAAAGATTGGAATCAACTTTGTTATCAACTATCTTACCTGATCTGAGCACGTGAATGGCCTTGACTTCGTGGTTCTTTGGATTGATCACAGTTTGGCTTGGCCATGTCCCGGGCTCTCTTTGGTTGATCCCAGCTGCTATTTGGCCTATTTGAACTTCCAATTTGGAGATGGCAGCTTGTGTAGTTTGTTGGAAATTAGATTGGTTGATTGCCATTTGCTTCACTATATCCTCCAATGATGATGATTGTTGTGAAGAGGGATTGGCTTGATTCTGTGTATTCCTCCATGAAAAGTTTGGATGATTCCTCCAACCTGGATTATAACTTTGAGAGTATGGATCATTTCTTGGACCTTGGTTGTAGGAACTTACCAACTTAGCTTGCTCTTGCACAAATTCTGGATATGCAGCCCCAAGTGGACAAGCTATGGTAGCATGATCATGAGCTTCACAGATGCTACACACTTCCTTCAGAGGGTTTCTTGAGTTTAATGCAAGAAGAGCATCTAGCTTTTGTTCTAATTTTGAAATCTGCACACTAAAAGCATCATTAGAACCACTAACAACACGTTTACCTCTTGTATCAGTGTGTTGGGTCTCCATTGCTATCGCCTCAAAGAGTGCATATGTTTCTTCCGGAGTCTTGGTTTTATAAGAACCACCTGCAAAATTGGTGACAATATTACGACTAGAAGGGATTAGTCCTTTATAAAACATACGCATTTGAAGTTTCAAAGGAATCCCATGATGAGGACATTGATTGAGCAGCGCATTGAATCTCTCCCATGCTTCACAAAACGATTCATCATCTTGTTGTGCAAATGAAAAGATCTTGTCCCTAAGCATGTCGGTCTTTTGCGTGGAGAAGTATTTCTCCAAGAACTTCTTCTGAATGGCATCCCATGTAGTGAGTGAACCAGGCTTTAAGGAATTGAGCCAATACTTCGCCTTATCCTTCAAAGTATAAGGAAACACTCTCATTCAAGTTCATCTTCCGTCACACCTGTCAAGGGGAAAGAACTCACAGCAATAATAATATCCTTTATATGAGTTAATGGATCTTCATTAGGTAAACCATAAAAGGAAGGCAACATATTAAGATGAGAAGATTTAAGCTCATAGTTTCGAGCTACGGGGGGTAGCAAAATGCTTGAAGGAGATGCTGGAATTATTGGGATATCAAGGTCTCCCATTAACTCATTGGCAGCCATCTCTTCTTCTTCTTGGTCTGAACTTGCTTCGGAATTTGAAAGTGAAGAACCAGGGAGTTCAGTGTGGAGAGCAAGACTTGTGAATGTGGCCAGAGCTTGCTCTTTTGCAGTTGACAACTCTCTTTCTAGTCGATTCTGAATTTCAGAGATCACTCGATTGGGTTGCAACTTTGGTCTTCCTTCCAATGATCTAGAATGTCTAAATGAAGACCTCACTTGATCAATGAATGGTCTTTTAGACTTAAACTACCTGAAATAGAAAATTTTGAATTAATTAGAAACACTAAAAGAATAGGGTAACCTTGGGCACATAACCAGGGAAGAACTTTCGTTCAGTCCCCGGCAACGGCGCCAAAATTTTGTTAACTCGCAAGTGCACGAGGCGTTGGATAGTATAGCTTGTGTAAGTACGAGGTCGATCCCACGAGGATTGATGATAGATTGATTCAATTTGATTCCCTGCACAAAATAGAAAACCAAAAGAGAATACATAAAACAAGAAAGAAAGAAAAGAAATTAACTCAAGCAAATTAGTTACCAAGTTCAATTTATATTCTTAGATTGATTCTAGCTAAAGTATGATTAAGCCATGGTGTTTGGTCATAACCTTGTATTCCTAATTCCCTAATTAGATCCTTCTTGTCGAACCTAAATTAAGCATTAGAAATCCATTAAGCAAAGAAGAATGTTTTAAACAACCAAGCATGTATCTAATCCATGTTGACGAATGTCCATACATACTCTTCCTATTCATAGTTCAATTTGAATTAATGCATGGTGTCTACTCTTAATTCAAACCAAGATTGCTAACATACAAGTTTTAATGGTGATCACTCATTCAAACAAGCATATTAACTTATAAGCATAATGAATAAGAACAAGAACTATAATTGAAACTTGGAAGCTAATTAAACTTGAAAACTAAAGAAAAGAAATTACATTACAATGGAAAAGAAATTACAACTAAAAAGCAAAATGGTTTTGTTACAACAATTGAGAACTAAAAAGAAAACTAAGAGAATTTGAGGGAGAGAAGGGAGAGGAGCTCTAGAGAGATGTTTGAGAGCTCCCCCTTGGGGTGTGTTTGAAGGTTAGCCAAGCCTCCTATTTATAGGAGAAGGAAAGCATCAAACTCACATGCAAATATTCTTCTTTTGACAACAAGTTGCATAGCCACCTCAAGTTCACATGAGCATCCATCTCCTTTCATCATTTGGCTAATTCCCACTTGATGCTTTTGCTTTCTTTATTTCTTACACAACCTACTTCAATTATGACAATTAACATGCTTCTTCCCCACTATCAACAATAGCACATGCATAGCTACTCATGACCAAGCAATTTGCAGTCAGCTTGTGGGCTCGATTTGGGCTTGTTCCTTCACTCTAACAAATCTGGAAAAATATGGATCTTGAAGCTCTTTGTCTTATCTTTCTAAGAATATGCAGCCCAACTCAAGGAAAAATCAGGAAGGCCTTCAAAAGTCATTTTTGGCCCAGTAACGCAGATGCTGCCGAATTTGACCTTAAGTTGCCCAAACTTGCATAACTTCATCTAGAAGACTCGGAATCATGAACTGTAAAATTCTTCAGAAACTAGACTTCCGTATCTTTCCAATGACGTATGGTTCATTATCTGGTTCTTCCTGAGCAAGTACAGTCCAATCCGTGAATTTGACTGATCTGCATACACCGTTTTGAGCTAACTTGTCTCCAAAATGCATTTAGTGAGTCATAAGCTTATTACACTGAAACAAACACAAAAATAGATTAAAAGCACAAGTTTAACTCAAAAACATAACCAAATCATAAGTTAGAAGGGTACAAAATGATATGTAATTATGCCCGATCATTGACCAATTGATTTTGGATGGAGCCCTAAACTTGGGCATCATCATAATATGGTGGGAGGAGTCATTTGGAGAGTTTAGAGAGAAATCCAACTACTAAAACTCTGCAATGCACCAACCACTCCATTTACGACACGAACTTCGTTTCAACTTGAAGTGTCCAATTTTTTTGAACAATTGATATCGGATCGAGCCCTAAACTTGGGCATCATCATAATATAGTGGGAGGAGTCATTTGTAGAGTTTTGAGGGAAATTCAACCACTTAAACTCTTCGCTGCCCCAACCACTCCATTTACGAAACGAACTTCGTATGAGCTTGAAGTGTCCAATTTCTTCGACCAATTGATTTGGATCGAGCCCAAAATTGGGGCAACATCATAATACGGTGGGAGGAGTCATTTCGAGAGTTTTGAGTGAAATCCAACCTGTAAAACTACGCAGTCCTCCAACCACTACATTAACTTTACGAACTTCGTTTGAACTTGAAGTGTCCAATTTCTTTGACCAGGTGATTGAGGATCGATCCCAAAACATGGGCAACATCATAATATGGTGGGAGGAGTCATTTGGAGAGTTTTGAGTGAAATCCAACCACAAAAACTATGGAATGCACCAACCTCTATATTTACGATACGAACTTCGTATGAACTTGAAGTGTCCAATTTCTTTGACCAATTGATTTTGGATGGAGCCCTAAACTTGGGCATCATCATAATATGGTGGGAGGAGTCATTTGGAGAGCTTTGAGTGAAATCCAAATACTAAAACTATTCAATGCACCAACCACTCCATTTACGATACGAACTTTGTATGAACTTGAAGTGTCCAATTTCTTTGACCAAGTGACTTCGGTTGGAACCCTAAACTTGGGCATCATCATAATATGGTGGGAGAAGTCATTTGGAGAGTTTAGAGAGAAATCCAACTACTAAAACTCTGCAATGCACCAACCACTCCATTTACGACACGAACTTCGTTTCAACTTGAAGTGTCCAATTTTTTGAACAATTGATATCGGATCGAGCCCTAAACTTGGGCATCATCATAATATAGTGGGAGGAGTCATTTGTAGAGTTTTGAGGGAAATTCAACCACTTAAACTCTTCGCTGCCCCAACCACTCCATTTACGAAACGAACTTCGTATGAGCTTGAAGTGTCCAATTTCTTCGACCAATTGATTTCGGATCGAGCCCAAAATTGGGGCAACATCATAATACGGTGGGAGGAGTCATTTCGAGAGTTTTGAGTGAAATCCAACCTGTAAAACTACGCAGTCCTCCAACCACTACATTAACTTTACGAATTTCGTTTGAACTTGAAGTGTCCAATTTCTTTGACCAGGTTATTGAGGATCGATCCCAAAACATGGGCAACATCATAATATGGTGGGAGGAGTCATTTGGAGAGTTTTGAGTGAAATCCAACCACAAAAACTATGGAATGCACCAACCTCTATATTTACGATACGAACTTCGTATGAACTTGAAGTGTCCAATTTCTTTGACCAATTGATTTTGGATGGAGCCCTAACCTTGGGCATCATCATAATACGGTGGGAGGAGTCATTTGGAGAGCTTTGAGTGAAATCCAAATACTAAAACTATTCAATGCACCAACCACTCCATTTACGAAACGAACTTCGTATGAACTTGAAGTGTCCAATTTCTTCGACCAATTGATTTCGGATCGAGCCCAAAACTTGGGCAACATCATAATATGGTGGGAGGAGTCATTTGGAATGTTTTGATTGTAATCCAACAAGTAAAACTACGGAATCCTCCAACCACTCCATTAACGCTACGAACTTCGTTTGAACTTGAAGTGTCCAATTTCTTTGACCAATTAATTTCGGATCGAGCCCAAAGTTAGGGCAACATCATAATAAGGTGGGAGGAATCATTTGGAGAGTTTTGAGAAAAATCCAACCACCAAAACTATGGAATGCACCAACCTCTATATTTACGATACGTACTTCGTATGAACTTGAAGTGTCCAATTTCTTTGACCAATTGATTTTGGATGGAGCCCTAAACTTGGGCATCATCATAATATGGTGGGAGGAGTCATTTGGAGAACTTTGAGTGAAATCCAAATACTAAAACTATTCAATGCACCAACCACTCCATTTACGATACGAACTTTGTATGAACTTGAAGTGTCCAATTTCTTTGACCAAGTGACTTCGGTTGGAACCCTAAACTTGGGCATCATCATAATATGGTGGGAGGAGTCATTTGGAGAGTTTAGAGAGAAATCCAACCTGTAAAACTACGCAGTCCTCCAACCACTACATTAACTTTACGAACTTCGTTTGAACTTGAAGTGTCCAATTTCTTTGACCAGGTGATTGAGGATCGATCCCAAAACATGGGCAACATCATAATATGGTGGGAGGAGTCATTTTGAGAGTTTTGAGTGAAATCCAACCACAAAAACTATGGAATGCACCAACCTCTATATTTACGATACGAACTTCGTATGAACTTGAAGTGTCCAATTTCTTTGACCAATTGATTTTGGATGGAGCCCTAACCTTGGGCATCATCATAATACGGTGGGAGGAGTCATTTGGAGAGCTTTGAGTGAAATCCAAATACTAAAACTATTCAATGCACCAACCACTCCATTTACGAAACGAACTTCGTATGAGCTTGAAGTGTCCAATTTCTTCGACCAATTGATTTCGGATCGAGCCCAAAACTTGGGCAACATCATAATATGGTGGGAGGAGTCATTTGGAATGTTTTGATTGTAATCCAACAAGTAAAACTACGGAATCCTCCAACCACTCCATTAACGCTACGAACTTCGTTTGAACTTGAAGTGTCCAATTTCTTTGACCAATTGATTTCGGATCGAGCCCAAAGTTAGGGCAACATCATAATAAAGTGGGAGGAATCATTTGGAGAGTTTTGAGAAAAATCCAACCACCAAAACTATGGAATGCACCAACCTCTATATTTACGATACGTACTTCGTATGAACTTGAAGTGTCCAATTTCTTTGACCAATTGATTTTGGATGGAGCCCTAAACTTGGGCATCATCATAATATGGTGGGAGGAGTCATTTGGAGAACTTTGAGTGAAATCCAAATACTAAAACTATTCAATGCACCAACCACTCCATTTACGATACGAACTTTGTATGAACTTGAAGTGTCCAATTTCTTTGACCAAGTGACTTCGGTTGGAACCCTAAACTTGGGCATCATCATAATATGGTGGGAGGAGTCATTTGGAGAGTTTATAGAGAAATCCAACTACTAAAACTCTGCAATGCACCAACCACTCCGTTTACGACACGAACCGTTTCAACTTGAAGTGTCCAATTTTTTGAACAATTGATATCGGATCGAGCCCTAAACTTGGGCATCATCATAATATAGTGGGAGGAGTCATTTGTAGAGTTTTGAGGGAAATTCAACCACTTAAACTCTTCGCTGCCCCAACCACTCCATTTACGAAACGAACTTCGTATGAGCTTGAAGTGTCCAATTTCTTCGACCAATTGATTTCGGATCGAGCCCAAAATTGGGACAACATCATAATACGGTGGGAGGAGTCATTTCGAGAGTTTTGAGTGAAATCCAACCTGTAAAACTACGCAATCCTCCAACCACTACATTAACTTTACGAACTTCGTTTGAACTTGAAGTGTCCAATTTCTTTGACCAGGTGATTGAGGATCGATCCCAAAACATGGGCAACATCATAATATGGTGGGAGGAGTCATTTGGAGAGTTTTGAGTGAAATCCAACCACAAAAACTACGGAATGCACCAACCTCTATATTTACGATACGAACTTCGTATGAACTTGAAGTGTCCAATTTCTTTGACCAATTGATTTTGGATGGAGCCCTAAACTTGGGCATCATCATAATATGGTGGGAGGAGTCATTTGGAGAGCTTTGAGTGAAATCCAAATACTAAAACTATTCAATGCACCAACCACTCCATTTACGATACGAACTTTGTATGAACTTGAAGTGTCCAATTTCTTTGACCAAGTGACTTCGGTTGGAACCCTAAACTTGGGCATCATCATAATATGGTGGGAGGAGTCATTTGGAGAGTTTAGAGAGAAATCCAACTACTAAAACTCTGCAATGCACCAACCACTCCATTTACGACACGAACTTCGTTTCAACTTGAAGTGTCCAATTATTTTGAACAATTGATATCGGATCGAGCCCTAAACTTGGGCATCATCATAATATGGTGGGAGGACTCATTTGTAGAGTTTTGAGGGAAATTCAACCACTAAAACTATGCGCTGCCCCAACCACTCCATTTACGATACGAACTTCGTATGAGCTTGAAGTGTCCAATTACTTCTACCAATTGATTTCGGATCGAGCCCAAAAGTTGGGCAACATCATAATACGGTGGGAGGAGTCATTTGGAATGTTTTGATTGTAATCCAACAAGTAAAACTACGGAATCCTCCAACCACTCCATTAACGCTACGAACTTCGTTTGAACTTGAAGTGTCCAGTTTCTTTGACCAATAGATTTCGGATCGAGCCCAAAATTAGGGCAACATCATAATATGGTGGGAGGAGTCATTTGGAGAGTTTTGAGTGATATCCAACTTGTAAAACTACGCAATCCTCCAACCACTCCTTTAACTTTACGAACTTCGTATGAACTTGAAGTGTCCAATTTCTTTGACCAAGTGATTGAGGATCGATCCCAAAACTTGGGCAACATCATAATTTGGTTGGAGGAGTCATTTGAAGAGTTTTGACTGAAATCCAACCACTAAAACTACGCAATGCACCAACCACTACATTTACGATACAAACTTCGTATGAACTTGAAGTGTCCAATTTCTTTGACCAATTGATCGAGGATCGATCCCAAAACTTGGGCAACATCGTAATATGGTGGGAGAAGTCATTTGGAGAGTTTTGATTGTAATCCAACACGTAAAACTACGAAATCCTCCAACCACTCCATTAACTCTACGAACTTCGTTTGAACTTGAAGTGTCCAATTTCTTTGCCAATTGATTTGGATCGAGCCCAAAATTAGGGCAACATCATAATATGTTGGGATGAGTCATTTGGAGGGTCTTGAGTGAAATAGAAACCACTAAAACTATGGAATTGAAAAACCACTCCACTTATGATACGAACTTCGTATGAACTTGAAGTATCCAATTTCTTTGACCAATTGATTTTGGATAGAGCCCTAAACTTGGGCATCATCATAATATGGTGGGAGGAGTCATTTGTAGAGTTTTGAGGGAAATTAAACCACTAAAACTATGCGCTGCCCCAACCACTCCATTTACGATACGAACTTCGTATGAGCTTGAAGTGTCCAATTACTTCTAACAATTGATTTCGGATCGAGCCCAAAAGTTGGGCAACATCATAATATGGTGGGAGGAGTCATTTGGAATGTTTTGATTGTAATCCAACAAGTAAAACTACGGAATCCTCCAACCACTCCATTAACGCTACGAACTTCGTTTGAACTTCAAGTGTCCAATTTCTTTGACCAATTGATATCGGATCGAGCCCTAAACATGGGCATCATCATAATATGGTGGGAGGAGTCATTTGTAGAGTTTTGAGGGAAATTCAACCACGAAAACTATGCGCTGCCCCAACCACTCCCTTTACGATATGAACTTCGTATGAGCTTGAAGTGTCCAATTTATTCGACCAATTGATTTCGGATCAAGCCCAAAACTTGGGCAACATCATAATATGGTGGGAGGAGTCGTTTGGAGAGTTTTGAGTGAAATCCAACCACTAAAACTATGCAATGCACCAACCATTACATTTACGATACGAACTTCGTATGAACTTGAAGTGTCCAATTTCTTGGACCAATTGATTTTGCATGGAGCCCTAAACTTGGGCATCATCATAATATGGTGGGAGGAGCCATTTGGAGAGCTTTGACTGAAATCCAAATACTAAAACTATTCAATGCACCAACAACTCCATTTACGATACGAACTTCGTATGAACTTGAAGTGTCAATTTCTTTGACCAAGTGACTTGGATCGAACCCTACACTTGGGCATCATCATAATATGGTGGGAGGAGTCATTTGGAGAGTTTTGAGAGAAATCCAACTGCTAAAACTCTGCAATGCACCAACCACTCCATTTACGATACGAACTTCGTTTGAGCTTGAAGTGTCCAATTTCTTTGACCAATTGATATCGGTTCGAGCCTAAACTTGGGCATCATCATAATACGGTGGGAGTAGTCATTTTGTAGAGTTTTGAAGGAAATTCAACCACTAAAACTATGCGCTGCCCCAACTACTACATTTACGATACGAACTTCGTTTGAACTTGAAGTGTCCAATTTCTTGGACCAATTGATATCGGATCGAGCCCTAAACTTGGGCACCATCATAATATGGTGGGAGGAGTCATTTCTAGAGTTTTGAGGGAAATTCAACCACTAAAACTATGAGCTGCCCCAACCACCCCATTTACATACGAACTTCGTATGAGCTTGAAGTGTCCAATTTCTTCGACCTATTGATTTCGGATCAAGCCCAAAACTTGGGCAACATCATAATATGGTCGGAGGAGTCATTTGGATTGTTTTTATTGTAATCCAACAAGTAAAACTACTGAATCCTCCAACCACTCCATTAACGCTACGAACTTCGTTTGAACTTGAAGTGTCCAATTTCTTTGACCAATTCATTTCGGATCGAGCCCAAAATTAGGGTAACATCATAATATGGTGGGAGGAGTCATTTCGAGAGTTTTGAGTGAAATCCAACCGGTAAAACTATGCAATCCTCCAACCACTCCATTAACTTTACGAACTTCGTATGAACTTGAAGTGTCCAATTTCTTTGACCAATTTCTTTTGGATGGAGCCCTAACCTTAGGCATCATCATAATACGGTGGGAGGAGTCATTTGGAGAGCTTTGAGTGAAATCCAAATACTAAAACTATTCAATGCACCAACCACTCCATTTACGATACGAACTTCGTATGAACTTGAAGTTTCAATTTCTTTGACCAAGTGACTTCGGTTGGAACCCTAAACTTGGGCATCATCATAATATGGTGGGAGGAGTCTTTTGGAGAGTTTTGAGAGAAATCAAACTACTAAAACTATGCAATGCACTAACCACTCCATTTACGATACGAACTTCGTTTGAACTTGAAGTGTCCAATTTCTTTGACCAATTTATATCGGATCGAGCCCTAAACTTGGGCATCATCATAATATGGTGGGAGGAGTCATTTGTAGAGTTTTGAGGAAATTAAACCATTAAAACTAAGCGCTGCCCCAACCACTCCATTTACGATATGAACTCCGAATGAGCTTGAAGTGTCCAATTTATTTGACCAATTGATTTCGGATCGAGCCCAAAACTTGGGCAACATCATAATATGGTGGGAGGAGTCATCTGCATTGTTGTGATTGTAATCCAACAAGTAAAACTACGGAATCCTCCAACCACTCCATTAACGCTACGAACTTTGTTTGAACTTGAAGTGTCCAATTTCTTTGACCAATTGATTTCGGATCGAGCCCAAAATTGGGGCAACATCATAATACGGTGGGAGGAGTCATTTGGAGAGTTTTGAGTGAAATCCAACCTGTAAAACTACGCAGTCCTCCAACCACTACATTAACTTTACGAACTTCGTTTGAACTTCAAGTGTCCAATTTCTTTGACCATGTGATTGAGGATCGATCCCAAAACTTGGGCAACATCATAATATGGTGGGAGGAGTCGTTTGGAGAGTTTTGAGTGAAATCCAACCACTAAAACTATGCAATGCACCAACCATTACATTTACGATACGAACTTCGTATGAAGTTGAAGTGTCCAATTTCTTTGACCAATTGATTTTGGAAGGAGCCCTAACCTTGGGCATCATCATAATATGGTGGGAGGAGTCATTTGGAGAGTTTAGAGAGAAATCCAACTACTAAAACTCTGCAATGCACCAACCACAACATTTACTATACGAACTTCGTTTCAACTTGAAGTGTCCAATTTCTTTGACCAATTGATATCGGATCGAGCCCTAAACTTGGGCATCATCATAATATGGTGGGAGGAGTCATTTGTAGAGTTTTGAGGGAAATTCAACCACTAAAACTATGCGCAGCCCCAACCACCCCATTTACGATACGAACTTCGTATGAGCTTGAAGTGTCCAATTACTTCTACCAATTGATTTCGGATCGAGCCCAAAAGTTGGGCAACATCATAATATGGTGGGAGGAGTCATTTGGAATGTTTTGATTGTAATCCAACAAGTAAAACTACGGAATCCTCCAACCACTCCATTAACGCTACGAACTTCGTTTGAACTTGAAGTGTCCAATTTCTTTGACCAATTGATTTCGGATCGAGCCCAAAATTAGGGCAACATCATAATATGGTGGGAGGAGTCATTTGGAGAGTTTTGAGTGAAATCCAACTTGTAAAACTACGCAATCCTCCAACCACTCCTTTAACTTTACGAACTTCGTATGAACTTGAAATGTCCAATTTCTTTGACCAAGTGATTGAGGATCGATCCCAAAACTTGGGCAACATCATAATTTGGTTGGAGGAGTCATTTGAAGAGTTTTGACTGAAATCCAACCACTAAAACTACGCAATGTACCAACCACTACATTTACGATACAAACTTCGTATGAACTTGAAGTGTCCAATTTCTTTGACCAATTGATCGAGGATCGATCCAAAAACTTGGGCAACATCGTAATATGGTGGGAGAAGTCATTTGGAGAGTTTTGATTGTAATCCAACACGTAAAACTACGAAATCCTCCAACCACTCCATTAACTCTACGAACTTCGTTTGAACTTGAAGTGTCCAATTTCTTTGCCAATTGATTTCGGATCGAGCCCAAAATTAGGGCAACATCATAATATGGTGGGATGAGTCATTTGGAGGGTTTTGAGAGAAATATAAACCACTAAAACTATGGAATTGAAAAACCACTCCACTTATGATACGAACTTCGTATGAACTTGAAGTGTCCAATTTCTTTGACCAATTGATTTTGGATAGAGCCCTAAACTTGGGCATCATCATAATATGGTGGGAGGAGTCTTTTGGAGAGTTTTGAGAGAAATCCAACTACTAAAACTATGCAATGCACCAACCACTCCGTTTACGAAACGAACCTCGTTTGAACTTCAACTGTCCAATTTCTTTGACCAATTGATATCGGATCGGGCCCTAAACATGGGCATCATCATAATATGGTGGGAGGAGTCATTTGTAGAGTTTTGAGGGAAATTCAACCACTAAAACTATGCGCTGCCCCAACCACTCCCTTTACGATATGAACTTCGTATGAGCTTGAAGTGTCCAATTTATTCGACCAATTGATTTCGGATGAAGCCCAAAACTTGGGCAACATCATAATATGGTGGGAGGAGTCATCTGGATTGTTTTGATTGTAATCCAACAAGTAAAACTACGGAATCCTCCAACCACTCCATTAACCCTACGATCTTAGTTTGAACTTGAAGTGTCCAATCTCTTTGACCAATTGATTTCGGATCGAGCCCAAAATTAGGGCAACATCATAATATGGTGGGAGGAGTCATTTGGAGAGTGTTGAGTGAAATCCAACCTGTAAAACTACGCAATCCTCCAACCACTCCATTAACTTTACGAACTTCGTATGAACTTGAAGTGTCCATTTTCTTTGACCAATTGATTGAGGATCGATCCCAAAACTTGGACAACATCATAATATGTTGGGAGGAGTCGTTCGGAGAGTTTTGAGTGAAATCCAACCACTAAAACTATGCAATGCACCAACATTTACGATACGAACTTCGTATGAACTTGAAGTGTCCAATTTCTTTGACCAATTGATTTTGCATGGAGCCCTAAACTTGGGCATGATCATAATATGGTGGGAGGAGTCATTTGGAGAGCTTTGAGTGAAATCCAAATACTAAAACTATTCAATGCACCAACAACTCCATTTACGATACGAACTTCGTATGAACTTGAAGTGTCCAATTTCTTTGATCAAGTGACTTCGGATCGAACCCTACACTTGGCCATCATCATAATATGGTGGGAGGAGTCATTTGGAGAGTTTTGAGAGAAATCAAACTGCTAAAACTCTGCAATGCACCAACCACTCCATTTACGATCCGAACTTCGTTGGAGCTTGAAGTGTCCAATTTCTTTGACCAATTGATATCGGTTCGAGCCCTAACCTTGGGCATCATCATAATACGGTGGGAGTAGTCATTTTGTAGAGTTTTGAAGGAAATTCAACCACTAAAACTATGCACTGCCCCAACTACTACATTTACGATACGAACTTCGTTTGAACTTGAACTATCCCATTTCTTTGACCAATTGATATCGGATCGAGCCCTAAACTTGGGCACCATCATAATATGGTGGGAGGAGTCATTTCTAGAGTTTTGAGGGAAATTCAACCACTAAAACTATGAGCTGCCCCAACCAACCCATTTACGATACGAACTTCGTATGAGCTTGAAGTGTCCAATTTCTTCGACCAATTGATTTCGGATCAAGCCCAAAACTTGGGCAACATCGTAATATGGTGGGAGGAGTCATTTGGATTGTTTTTTTGTAATCCAACAAGTAAAACTACTGAATACTCCAACCACTCCATTAACGCTACGAACTTCGTTTGAACTTGAAGTGTCCAATTTCTTTGACCAATTGATTTCGGATCGAGCCCAAATTAGGCCAACATCATAATATGGTGGGAGGAGTCATTTCGAGAGTTTTGAGTGAAATCCAACCTGTAAAACTACACAATCCTCCAACCACTCCATTAACTTTACGAACTTCGTATGAACTTGAAGTGTCCATTTTCTTTGACCAATTGATTGAGGATCGATCCCAAAACTTGGGCAACATCATAATATGGTCGGAGGAGTCATTTGGAGAGTTTTGAGTGAAATCCAACTACTAAAACTTTTCAATGCATGTTAACTCGCAAGTGCACGAGGCGTTGGATAGTATAGCTTGTGTAAGTACGAGGTCGATCCCACGAGGATTGATGATAGATTGATTCAATTTGATTCCTTGCACAAAATAGAAATGAAAAGAAAATAAATACAACAAGAAAATAAGAAATTAACTCAAGCAAATTAGTTACCAAGTTCAATTTAGATTCACGGATTGATTCTAGCTAAAATATGATTAAGCCATGGTGTTTGGTCCTAACCTTGTATTCCTAATTCCCTAATTAGATCCTTTTTGTCGAACCTAAATTAAGCATTAGAAATCCATTAAGCATAGAAGAATGTTTTAAACAACCAAGCATGTATCTAATCCTTATTGTCGAATGTCCATACATACTCTTCCTATTCATAGTTCAATTTGAATTAATGCATGGTGTCTACTCTTAATTCAAACCAAGATAGCTAACATACAAGTTTTAATGGTGATCAATCATTCAAACAAGCATATTAACTTATAAGCATAATGAATAAGAACAAGAACTATAATTGAAACTTGAAAACTAATTAAACTTGAAAACTTAAGAAAAGAATTTCATTACAATGAAAAATAAATTACAACTAAGAAAAACTTGAAGGAAAATTTAGCAAAAGGATTTTGTTACAACAATTGAGAACTAAAAAGAAAACTAAGAGAATTTGAGGGAGAGAAGGGAGAGGAGCTCTAGAGAGATGTTTGAGAGCTCCCCCCTTTGGGGTGTGTTTACAAGTTTGGAGAACCTCACTATATATAGGCCTAGGGGAAGTGAAAATCTGAATTAAGTATTGCTTCTACCTACAAACTCACTTCACCAACTTACAACACTTAATTCACACAATTGCATTTGAAAACAATTCTTCTTGTCTTTAAGCTTAGTGTTGCAACTCCCACTTCATCTTATTTTACTTCATTTGGCTGCTGCAAAACTCCACTCCAATTATATGTATTGAATATGCTCCACCAAAATTTCCCACAATCAATAACATTTCATCATGCATATGTCATGCTTGACAATGCATTGCAGTCTTCTTTTGGGCTCGTTTTGGGCTTGTTCCTCCATTCTGAAAAATCTGGAAAAATATGGATCTTGAAGTTCTTTGAATTATCTTTCCAAGCATATGCAGCCCAGCTCAAGGAAAAATCGGAAAGACCTTCAAATGTGATTTTTGGCCCAGTAACGCAGATCCTGCCGATTTTGACCTTAAGCTGCCAAAACTTGCATAACTTCCTCTAGAGGACTCGGAATCATGAACCGTAAAATGCTCCAGAAAATAGACTTCTGTATCTTTCCAATGATGTATGGCTCATTGTCTGGTTCTTCTTGAGAAAGTACAGTCCAATCCGTGAAGTTGACTGATCTGCAGACACCGTTTGAGCTAACATGTCTCCAAAATGCATTTATTGAGTTTTAAGCTTATTACACTGAAACAAACACAAAATAAATTAAAAGCACAAGTTTAACTCAAAAACATAACCAAATCATAAGTTAGAAGGGTACAAAATGATATGTAATTATGCACCGATCAATGCACCAACCACTCCATTTACGATACGAACTTCGTATGAACTTGTAGTGTCCAATTTCTTCGACCAAGTGACTTCGGATCAAACCCTAAACTTGGGCATCATCATAATATGGTGGGAGGAGTCTTTTGGAGAGTTTTGAGAGAAATCAAACTACTAAAACTATGCAATGCACCAACCACTCCATTTACGATACGAACTTCGTTTGAACTTGAAGTGTCCAATTTCTTTGACCAATTTATATCGGATCGAGCCCTAAACTTGGGCATCATCATAATATGGTGGGAGGAGTCATTTGTAGAGTTTGGAGGGAAATTCAACCACTAAAACTATGCGCTGCCCCACCCACTCCATTTACGATATGAACTCTGAATGAGCTTGAAGTGTCCAATTTATTCGATCAATTGATTTCGGATCGAGCCCAAAACTTGGGCAACATCATAATATGGTGGGAGGAGTCATCTGGATTGTTGTGATTGTAATCCAACAAGTAAAACTACGGAATCCTCCAACCACTCCATTAACGCTACGAACTTTGTTTGAACTTGAAGTGTCCAATTTCTTTGACCAATTGATTTCGGATCGAGCCCAAAATTGGGGCCACATCATAATATGGTGGGAGGAGTCATTTGGAGAGTTTTGAGTGAAATCCAACCCGTAAAACTACGCAGTCCTCCAACCACTACATTAACTTTACGAACTTCGTTTGAACTTGAAGTGTCCAATTTCTTTGACCAGGTGATTGAGGATCGATCCCAAAACTTGGGCAACATCATAATATGGTGGGAGGAGTCATTTGGAGAGTTTTGAGTGAAATCCAACCACTAAAACTATGCAATGCACCAACCACTCCATTTACAATACGAACTTCGTATGAACTTGAAGTGTCCAATTTCTTTGACCAATTGATTTTCGATTGAGCCCTAAACTTGGGCGTCATCATAATATGGTGGGAGGAGTCATTTGGAGAGCTTTGAGTGAAATCCAAATACTAAAACTATTCAATGCACCAACCACTCCATTTACGATACGAACTTCGTATGAACTTGAAGTGTCCAAGTTCTTTGACCAAGTGACTTCGGATCGAACCCTAAACTTGGGAATCATCATAATATGGTGGGAGGAGTCATTTGGAGAGTTTTGAGAGAAATTCAACTACTAAAACTCTGCAATGCACCAACCACTCCATTTACGATACGAACTTCGTTTGAACTTGAAATGTCCAATTTCTTTGACCAATTGATATCGGATCGAGCCCTAAACTGGGGCATCATCATAATATGGTGGGAAGGGTCATTTGAAGAGTTTTGAGTGAAATCCAACCACTAAAACTAGGGAATGCTACAACCACTCCATTTACGATACGAACTTCGTATGAATTTGAAGTGTCCAATTTCTTTGACCAATTGATTTTGGATGGAGCCCTAAACTTGTGCATCATCATAATATGGTGGGAGGAGTCATTTGGAGAGTTGTGAGTGAAATCCAACCACTAATACTATGCAATACACCAACCACCCCATTTACGATACGAACTTCGTATGAACTAGAAGTGTCCAATTTCTTTGACCAATTGATTTCGGATCGAGCCGTAAACTTGGCATCATCATAGTATGGCGGGTGGAGTCATTTGGAGAGTTTGAGTGAAATCCAACCATTAAGACTATACAATGCACCCAACCACTCTATTTACGATACGAACTTCGTATGAAGTTGAAGTACCCAATTTCTTTGACCAAGTGATTTCGGATCGAGCCCAAAACTAAGGCAACATCATAATATGGTGGGAGGAGTCATTTGGAGAGTTTTGAGTGAAATTCAACAAGTAAAACTACGCAATCCTCCAACCACTCTATTAAAGCTCCGAACTTCGTATGAACTCGAAGTGTCCAATTTCTTTGCCCAATTGATTTTGGAACGAACCCAATACGTGGGCAACATCATAATATGGTGGGAGGTATCCTTTGGTGAGTTTTGAGTGAAATCCAACAAATCAGCCTTTATTTTGCTTCTTTTTTATGGGGTAAAAGAGGATACAAGATATTTCAAAGAGATCCTAACAAATCAGCCTTTATTTTGCTCCTTTTTGGCCTTATTTGGCCCCTCCAAATCAGGCTAAACCCTCATTGCTTTCTCGTTCTGCTCTTAGTCTTCAAACAAGCCAGATTCGCCTTGTGTTAACTCGCAAGTGCACGAGGCGTTGGGTAGTATAGCTTGTGTAAGTACGAGGTCGATCCCACGAGGATTGATGATAGATTGATTCAATTTGATTCCCTGCACAAAATAGAAATGAAAAGAAAATAAGTAAAACAAGAAAGAAAGAAAAGAAATTAACCCAAGCTAATTAGTTACCAAGTTCAATTTAGATTCACGGATTGATTCTAGCTAAAATATGATTAAGCCATGGTGTTTGGTCCTAACCTTGTATTCCTAATTCCCTAATTAGATCCTTGTTGTCGAATCTAAATTAAGCATTAGAAATCCATTAAGCATAGAAGAATGTTTTAAACAACCAAGTATGTATCTAATCCCTATTGTCGAATGTCCATACATACTCTTCCTATTCATAGTTCAATTTGAATTAATGCATGGTGTCTACTCTTAATTCAAACCAAGATAGCTAACATACAAGTTTTAATGGTGATTAATCATTCAAACAAGCATATTAACTTATAAGCATAATGAATAAGAACAAGAACTATAATTGAAACTTGAAAACTAATTAAACTTGAAAACTTAAGAAAAGAAATTACATTACAATGGAAAATAAATTACAACTAAGAAAAACTTAAAGGAAACAATTGAGAACTAAAAAGAAAACTAAGAGAATTTGAGGGAGAGAAGGGAGAGGAGCTCTAGAGAGATGTTTGAGAGCTCCCCCTTGGGGTGTGTTTACATGTTTGGAGAACTCACTATTTATAGGCCTAGGGAAGTATAAATCTGATTATACAATTGAATTTATTAATCACACTCACTTCACCAACTTACACCACTCAATTCACCACTAAAATGATTAGCTCATGCATGACAATGCATTGCAGTCAGCTTGTGGGCTCGATTTGGGCTTGTTCCTTCACTCTAACAAATCTGCAAAAATATGGATCTTGAAGCTCTTTGTCTTATCTTTCCAAGCATATGCAGCCCAACTCAAGGAAAATTCGGGAAGGCCTTCAAAAGTCATTTTTGGCCCAGTAACGCAGATCCTGCCGATTTTGACCTTAAGCTGCCAAAACTTGTATAACTTTCTCTAGAGGACTCGGAATCACGAACCGTAAAATGATCCAGAAAATAGACTTCCGTATCTTTCCAATGACGTATGGCTCATTATCTGGTTCTTCTTGACCAATTAGAGTCCAATCCGTGAAGTTGACTGATCTGCAGACACCGTTTTGAGCTAACATGTCTCCAAAATGCATTTATTGAGTTTTAAGCTTATTACACTGAAACAAACACAAAATAAATTAAAAGCACAAGTTTAACTCAAAAACATAACCAAATCATAAGTTAGAAGGGTACAAAATGATATGTAATTATGCACCGATCAAATACCCCCAAACCTAGATTTTGCTAGTCCTCGAGCAAAACAAAAGGAAAACAAAAATAAAAACAAAATAAGTAAATAAATTTATTAGACCACTTTCGCAGGTAACTCGATTGCATTGAGCATATGCAACAAGCCTTTAAACCTCTAGGCATCCCTAGTAGGAGGAGTTGTGTCTCCTGAGGGTTTAACAGATACGATACCCACAAACGTTTTATCGACTCTACAAAAAAGTAGTTAGAAAACAAAAACAAAACAAAAACAAATACAACAACAAATACAAAACAATATTTCCGAACATTTTCTGAAGAGAAATGACTCATGCACATGACTCAAAAGTTTTAACAATAAAAACTCTTTTTTAGACATTATTCACAATGTGGCAAAGTTCAAAACATAACATGCTCAAAGTGTAGTAGTGTGATAGCCAAATGCAACAAATTCTCCAATCTTAGTTTTCACACAATTTCAAAATCATACAAAGCACAAATTCAACTTCAAATCTCACCAAAGTTGTCCTCTCACAAATGAATCACTCAGAAGAGGGCTACAATGCATCACTCAGTTATAAACATGAGATTAGAGTTAAACCATAAGGGAATTAACTCACAATAGAAAGATGAAGAACTTGCATTATATGATCTCAAGAAGGATGCTAAACACTTAAAAGTAGGAAAATGGATGCAATTCAATCACATGACATTTAAGATCAATTTAGGTCTTTATCATAGGTTGTAATGGGGCCAAGGGTGTAAGGTGAGTGAGAAATGAAAGGTATGAATAACACAAAGTCCAAAGAACTCATAATGTAAGAGCATAAAACAATTTTTTCCAAGACTTGAATCATCACAATGAGGATTTGTTTTTTTTTTTTTGTTTTTGAAAACTCCTTATACCTCCATTTATAAGAATTCACACTCCTTTCTTTTAATTGAACAACCACCAATTTATTTTGAGGCCAATAAAGAAACCCAAAAATGAATTTTCAATCAACCACAATCACAACATTCTCTTTTCTTCCACCAATTGGGTGATTTTTATTTTATTTTTTTATTTTCAATATATAATACCCCTTCCCAAACTTAGTATGAAAAACACATCATAATTAAAGCTCATGAGTTCCTTAGAAAAGGTAAATACTTGTTTTTCAGGCTAAGGCGAGGAAATATAATTGGTTAAATGAAAGAAAAGGTTTACATGTAGGCTCAAAATGGTTAACAATGGAAAAATCATGCTTAAGCATGCATAAGGTTAGCTTGAAAGGCACAAACGATCCAAAGAGGGCCTTAATATCATTTCTTAAATGTCATGTAATTAAATTGCATATGAATGAATGACTTTTAAGTGTTCAACCAAATCAATGAATAATGAGATCAAACAACAACTTAGATGACAAGAAAATAAGAGTATGTGTATAACACTCATGAAATGAAGCACAAGGCCCAAAAGCTCACATTATATGGTTATACAAGTTTAATTTATGCTTGATACAATTCTTTGGATCATGCAAATCCTTTAATTGGAAAATTATGAAACAAATGGCAAGTGTAAAGAAGGTTTCGAACATATCATGCTAGAACGATGCCAAAAGTTTTAAATTTTTTTAAAATTTTTTTAAATAAAAAGAAATCCAATTTTCATTTAAATCATGCAAACATTTATCACAATCTCATCATATGTGTTCGGAAAGTGACTCAAAATAAAAACAAAGCAAGACTAAAATAAAACCAAAAAAACAAATTTTTTTAAAATTTTATTTTAAGAAAAACCAAATTTTCTTGCTAAACTCTAATACCCCAAACTTAGAAATGAACATTGTCCTCAATGTTTAAAAATTAGGCACAAGCAATGTCATAACAAAAAAATGAAAGGTATTAAAGCAAATAAATATCACAAAATACAATAATTAAAATACAAAAAAATTAAAAAAATGCAAAACAACCAAACAAATAAAAAATAAAAAAATAAAATAAAATAAAACGAAACAATAAGCCCTAAACACACCAGCTTACGCAAACTGAAACCCAAAAAATTTGAAGCCCAAAGCCCACAATTTCGAAACCCAAACCATCGTTAAACCCGACCCACAATGAAATCCGAAGCCCACACATTTTATTTTATTTTTTATTTTTATTTTTACGTGGGAAGTGGATTCTGAAACGGGGGTCCATATGTCGTCTCGAGCAACGAAGCAAGAGCCACGTGTCGACACAAAGAGGCACCGCAGAGCTCAAGTGCGAAAATTACGGGCCATGAAAAGTCGTGACGACTTTGTTGAACGCGTTCTTTCGAGAAAGGGTACGTCGCGACAAATTATTTTTGGGGACGGGGGAAAGCCAGAAGGCTGTGGAGCTCGAGTGGTGCTAGGGTTTGAAGTCTATAAAAGGAAACTAAGGGAGAAAAACAAAAATTACAGCCACACGGAAGAGAGAAAGGAAAGAAGAAGAGAGAAAAGAAAAGAAAAAAAGAAGAGAGAAGAGAGAAAAAAGAAAAAGAAAGCAGAAAGAAAATGTCGTCTCCTTTCCCATTTTCGCTCGATCTTAACCTAGCTCAACCAATTCAGACGTCGAGTCAAGGAGCAGCACCAACGTGGATGCCCTATTTTGGCTCAGCAAGAGGGCCCGTGACAGTGAATGACACAATACTCATGGACAACGAAGTTGCCCTTGGAGTCGCAAGGAGTTTAGTGACTCCCAGAGATGCACGAGTGCTCGGCGCAAAGTGTGACAATCGAATCGTCAGTGATGCCATGGCACCGGCCGCACAAAACACGACCACTATCGCAATCGTGGGTTATCGCCTAATTGCGAAATCCCGTGAGTTGGAGCTAGTAAAGGCTCAGTTGGCGGCATCGCAGAATGTGGTTGAGGATTGTCAAGGCATTATAAGGGACTTGAAAAAGGAGAGGACAAGGATGGTGGAGTTTAATCGACGTCAGCTAGAAGGTTTGCAGGCAGAGAATAAACAGCTATCATCGATGGTAGATTTGTACGCCAAAGACATGCGCACGAAGCTGGAGTCTATTGGGCGACCGGGTAAGCGCAAGCAACCAGAGCACGAGACAAGTGGTGCTCAAGCCAAGAGTGCAGCCATAAGTGCGATCTTTGGGAGCTCAAGTGATGGGCCCCAAGAGGCTGTGCGTGAAGACCCAAAAGATGACGTCCAGACGGCTAAGTTTCCAATTTTGGAATCAGGAAGCGTGCCATGATGATGCTGATGCTGACGACGATGAAGAAGAAGAAGAAGAAGAAAGAAGAAAACGAAGAAGAAGAAGAAGTTTTATGTATTTGTATTTTATGTATTTTTTTGTTTTTTGTTTTTTTGTTTTTTTGTTTTGTTTTTTTGTTTTTTGTTTTTAAAGTTTTTAGTGATGCAGCTTTATTTAAAGTAATTTTTTTTTTTTAATTTTTAACACACAGAAACAAACAAACTAACCACACCACATAAAAATTAAAATAATAAAAATCACAGACTATAAAACAACTAAACAGAAAAGAAAACAAAGAAGTTCCAAATTGCAATTTTATTTTTTTATTTTTTTATTTTTGTAATTATTATTTAAGCAAGAATACAATACCCAAACTTAAATTTTTATTTAAACTAAACCATTATTGTAAAAAAAAAAAAATTTAATTTAAGAAAACACAATTATACAAGCAACTCTAGGATGACCAGTTAAGGGCCTCGAAAACACACCGGGGGTTAGGGAAGGTTGGAGGGGTCACAATGGTCCCGCTTAAAACCCAAACTTCTTAGACACCGAAGGTGTCGCCTAAAGAACTCCTAGACACTGCATAGACGGAGGTTGCTTACTGGAGTTACCAAAAGTTAGCTCATATGAAAAATCTTTTTAATTTTTTTTAATTAAAAAAAAGAAACAGAAAATTAAAATTACTAAAATAAAAACAATACAAGTAAAAGAGAAAGGATTGGATACTCCCCCTTGAAGCGATTAGGTCGAGCATGGATGCATTTGGAGGTAGCTACTCCTCCCACTACTCCATACTTTTTATCCTTATGATTGAAGTTTCCTTCTCTCCCTTTTTATTGAGCTATTTTATATTGCTAAAACAAATACAGAAAACTTGAAACAGAATTAAAATGATTAGGAATAAATATTGAATTGAAAAATGAAATACAAAAGTAAAACAAGTAGGGAAAGAAAATAGAACCAAACTATGCCGTCAATCCCCGGCAACGGCGCCAAAATTTTGTTAACTCGCAAGTGCACGAGGCGTTGGGTAGTATAGCTTGTGTAAGTACGAGGTCGATCCCACGAGGATTGATGATAGATTGATTCAATTTGATTCCCTGCACAAAATAGAAATGAAAAGAAAATAAGTAAAACAAGAAAGAAAGAAAAGAAATTAACCCAAGCTAATTAGTTACCAAGTTCAATTTAGATTCACGGATTGATTCTAGCTAAAATATGATTAAGCCATGGTGTTTGGTCCTAACCTTGTATTCCTAATTCCCTAATTAGATCCTTGTTGTCGAATCTAAATTAAGCATTAGAAATCCATTAAGCATAGAAGAATGTTTTAAACAACCAAGTATGTATCTAATCCCTATTGTCGAATGTCCATACATACTCTTCCTATTCATAGTTCAATTTGAATTAATGCATGGTGTCTACTCTTAATTCAAACCAAGATAGCTAACATACAAGTTTTAATGGTGATTAATCATTCAAACAAGCATATTAACTTATAAGCATAATGAATAAGAACAAGAACTATAATTGAAACTTGAAAACTAATTAAACTTGAAAACTTAAGAAAAGAAATTACATTACAATGGAAAATAAATTACAACTAAGAAAAACTTAAAGGAAACAATTGAGAACTAAAAAGAAAACTAAGAGAATTTGAGGGAGAGAAGGGAGAGGAGCTCTAGAGAGATGTTTGAGAGCTCCCCCCCTTGGGGTGTGTTTACATGTTTGGAGAACTCACTATTTATAGGCCTAGGGGAAGTATAAATCTGATTATACAATTGAATTTATTAATCACACTCACTTCACCAACTTACACCACTCAATTCACCACTAAAATGATTAGCTCATGCATGACAATGCATTGCAGTCAGCTTGTGGGCTCGATTTGGGCTTGTTCCTTCACTCTAACAAATCTGCAAAAATATGGATCTTGAAGCTCTTTGTCTTATCTTTCCAAGCATATGCAGCCCAACTCAAGGAAAATTCGGGAAGGCCTTCAAAAGTCATTTTTGGCCCAGTAACGCAGATCCTGCCGATTTTGACCTTAAGCTGCCAAAACTTGTATAACTTTCTCTAGAGGACTCGGAATCACGAACCGTAAAATGATCCAGAAAATAGACTTCCGTATCTTTCCAATGACGTATGGCTCATTATCTGGTTCTTCTTGACCAATTAGAGTCCAATCCGTGAAGTTGACTGATCTGCAGACACCGTTTTGAGCTAACATGTCTCCAAAATGCATTTATTGAGTTTTAAGCTTATTACACTGAAACAAACACAAAATAAATTAAAAGCACAAGTTTAACTCAAAAACATAACCAAATCATAAGTTAGAAGGGTACAAAATGATATGTAATTATGCACCGATCACCTTGGATTCTTTATTTGAACTTCAAAACAGGTCACGAAACTTGTTTCCACGTTTGAATAAGGGTCAGCTCCAAAAATGGCATGTTTTCACTTCTTTTGCTTTCAAATTGATCCTAAAGTAGATGCAACTGCATACTAACACAAAATAGGGTAAAACACAACAAGTTTAACTCAAAAACATCACAAATAGACTAGAAATGGATTGTATAAATGTATAAATATATAAGTTATCAATTAGTCATTTGGAGAGTTTTGAGTGAAATCAAATAAGTAAGACTGCAAAATCCTCCAACCACTCCATTTATGGTACGAACTTCAAGTGTCCAATTTCTTAGACCAACTGATTTCGGATCGATCTCAAAAGTTGGGTAACATCATAATATGGTGGGAGGTATCCTTTGGTGAGTTTTGAGTGAAATCCAACAAGTAAAACTACACAATCGTCCAACCACTCCATTAACTCTACAAACTTCGTATGAACTAGAAGGGTCCAATTTCTTGGACCAATTGATTTCGGATGGAGCCCTAAACTTGGGCAACATCATAATATGGTGGGATTAGTCATTTGGAGAGTTTTGAGTGAATCAAATAAGTAAAACTACAAAATCCTCCAACCACTCCATTTATCGTACGAACTTCGTATGAACTTGAAGGGTCCAATTTCTAGACCAATTGATTTCGGATCGATCCCAAAGCTTGGGCAACATAATAATATGGTGGGATTAGTCATTTGGAGAGTTTTGAGTGAAATCCAAAAAGTAAAACTTCGCAATCGTCCAACCACTCCATTAACGCTGCGACTTCGTATGGACTTGAAGTGTCCAATTTCTTTGACCAAGTCATTTCGGATCGAGACCAAAACTGGGACAACATCATAATATAATGGGAGGAGTCAATTGGAGAGAGTTTTGAATGAAATCCAACCACTAAGACTATACAATCCACCAACCACTCCATTTATGATACGAACTTCGTATGAACTTGAAGTACCCAGTTTCTTTGACCAAGTGATTTCGGACTGAGCCCAAAACTAGGGCAATATCAATATGGTGGGAGGAGTTATTTGGAGAGTTTTGAGTGAAATCCAACAAGTAAAACTACGCAATCCTCCAACCACTCCATTCATGCTACGAACTTCGTATGAACTCGATGTGTCCAATTTCTTTGACCAATTGATTTCGGATCGATCCCAAATCTTGGGCAACATCATAATATGGTGGGAGGTATCCTTTGGTGAGTTTTGAGTGAAATCAAATAAGTAAAACTGCAAAATCCTCCTACCACTCCATTAATGGTACGAACTTCTTATGAACTTGAAGTGTCCAATTTCTTTGACCAATTGATTTCGGATCGAGCCCAAAAGTAGGGCAACAACATAATATGGTGGGAAGAGTCATTTGGAGAGTTTTGAGTGAAATCCAACAAGTATAACTATACGATTCTCCAACCACTCAATTAACGATACGAACATCGTATAAACTCGAAGTGTCCAATTTCTTTGACCAATTGATTTCGGATCGATCCCAAAACGTGGGCAACATCATAATATGGTGGGAGGTATCCTTTGGTGAGTTTTGTGTGAAATCCAACAAGAAAAACCACGCAATCATCCAAACCTCTCCATTAACGCTATGAACTTCGTTCGAACTGGAAGTATCCAATTTCTTTGACCAATTGATTTCGGATGGAGCCCTAAACTTGGGCAACTTCATAATATGGCGGGATTAGTCATTTGGAGAGTTTTGAGTGAAATCAAATAAGTAAAACTGCCAAATCCTCCAACCACCCAATTTATGGTACGAACTTTGTATGAACTTCAAGTGTCCAATTTCTTAGACCAATTGATTTCGGATCAATCTCAAAAGTTTGGAAACATCCAAATATGGTGTGAGGTATCCATTGGTGAGTTTTGAGTGAAATCCAACAAGCAAAACTACACAATCGTCCAACCACTCCATTAACGCTACGAACTTCGTAGGAACTTGAAGGGTCCAATTTCTTTGACCAATTGATTTCTGATGGAGCCCTAAACTTGGGGAACATCGTAATATGGTGGGATTAGTCATTTCGAGAATTTTGAGAGAAATCAAATAAGTAAAACTACAAAATCCTCCAACCACTGCATTTATTTTACGAACTTCGTATGAACTTGAAGGGTCCAATTTCTTAGGCCAATTGATTTCGGATCGATCCCAAAACTTGGTGTTAACTCGCAAGTGCACGAGGCGTTGGATAGTATAGCTTGTGTAAGTACGAGGTCGATCCCACGAGGATTGATGATAGATTGATTCAATTTGATTCCCTGCACAAAACAGAAATCCAAAAGAAAATAAATAAAACAAGAAAGAAAGAAAACAAATTAACTCAAGCAAATTAGTTACCAAGTTCAATTTAGATTCACGGATTGATTCTAGCTAAAATATGATTAAGCCATGGTGTTTGGTCCTAACCTTGTATTCCTAATTCCCTAATTAGATCCTTCTTGTCGAACCTAAATTAAGCATTAGAAATCCATTAAGCATAGAAGAATGTTTTAAACAACCAAGCATGTATCTAATCCATGTTGTCGAATGTCCATACATACTCTTCCTATTCATAGTTCAATTTGAATTAATGCATGGTGTCTACTCTTAATTCAAACCAAGATAGCTAACATACAAGTTTTAATGGTGATTATTCATTCAAACAAGCATATTAACTTATAAGCATAATGAATAAGAACAAGAACTATAATTGAAACTTGGAAACTAAAGAAAAGAAATTACATTACAATGAAAAATAAATTACAACTAAAAAGCAAAATGGTTTTGTTACAACATTTGAGAACTAAAAAGAAAACTAAGAGAATTTGAGGGAGAGAAGGGAGAGGAGCTCTAGAGAGATGTTTGAGAGCTCCCCCTTGGGGTGTGTTTACAAGTATGGAGAACCTCACTATATATAGGCCTAGGGGAAGTGAAAATCTGAATTAAGTATTGCTTCTACCTACAAAACTCACTTCACCAACTTACAACACTTAATTCACCAACTTTACCTAACACACAATTGCATTTGAAAACAATTCTTCTTGTCTTTAAGCTTAGTGTTGCAACTCCCACTTCATCTTCTTTTACTTCATTTGGCTGCTGCAAAACTCCACTCCAATTATATGTATTGAATATGCTTCACCAAACTTTCCCACAATCAATAACATTTCATCATGCATATGTCATGCTTGACAATGCATTGCAGTCTTCTTTTGGGCTCGTTTTGGGCTTGTTTCTCAATTCTGAAAAATCTGGAAAAATATGGATCTTGAAGCTCTTTGAATTATCTTTCCATGCATATGCAGCCCAGCTCAAGGAAAAATCGGAAAGACCTTCAAATGTGATTTTTGGCCCAGTAACGCAGATCCTGCCGATTTTGACCTTAAGCTGCCAAAACTTGCATAACTTCCTCTAGAGGACTCGGAATCATGAACCGTAAAATGATCCAGAAAATAGACTTCCGTATCTTTCCAATGATGTATGGCTCATTATCTGGTTCTTCTTGAGCAAGTACAGTCCAATCCGTGAAGTTGACTGATCTGCAGACACCATTTGAGCTAACTTGTCTCCAAAATGCATTTAATGAGTTTTAAGCTTATTACACTGAAACAAACACAAAATAAATTAAAAGCACAAGTTTAACTCAAAAACATAACCAAATCATAAGTTAGAAGGGTACAAAATGATATGTAATTATGCACCGATCAGGGAAGCACTTGGAGAAGCATTGGACACCACAAGAACTTCAGAAAAGGGTTTTTCTACTCTTGTTGCATTCATTATGTTTCCTCATTTATGTTTAAGTTTCTTTCCCATTATGAGTAGGTAAATCCATAACTAGGGCTTTGTTGTAACCTAACATGAATATTTTGGGTTTATAAATTTCAAGTTTCAAGTTTGATTCAAGATTCATGCTCTTATTCATTACGCCTACCTACTTATATGCTAATCTGAATGCCTAGCTACCATTGAGATTTGTGTATTTTGGTTGAAATTGAAGTAGACACCTTATGCTTTTGTTCCAATTGAACTATGAATAAGATGAGTATGTATGGACATTCGCCAATAGGGATTAGATGCATGCTTGGTTGTTTAAAACATTCTTCTATGCTTAATGGATTTCTAATGCTTGATTTAAGTTCGACAATAAGGATCAAACACCATGGCTTAATCATACTTTAGCTAGAATCAATCTTTGAATCTGAATTAGATTTGTCACTTGAATCCTTATAACGTAGAATTTGATTGTTATGGTGAATCGAATGCCCTAGTCTCCAAATCTGTTTTCCAACCTCAAAAACAACTCTTTGATACACTTGTGGGAGGAGTCATTTAGCGAGTTTTGATTGAAATCGAACAAGTAAAACTACGCAATCCTCCAACCACGGCATTAACGCTACGAACTTCGTATGAACTTGAACTGTCCAATTTGACTGACCAATTGATTTCGGATCGATCGCAAAACTTGGGCCACAACATATTGTGGTGGGAGGAGTCCTTTGGTGAGTTTTGAGTGATATAAAATAAGTAAAACTACAAAAGCCTCCAACCATTCCATTTATGGTACGAACTTCGTATGAACTTGAAGTGTCCAATTTCTTTGACCAGTTGATTTCGGATCGAGCCCAAAAGTAGGGCAACATCGTAATGTGGTGGGAAGAGTGATTTGGAGAGTTTTGAGTGAAATCCAACAAGTAAAACTACGCAATCCTCCAACCACTCCATTTATGGTACGAACTTCGTATGAACTTGAAGTGTCCAGTTTCTTTGACCAATTAATTTGGGATCGAGCCCAAAACTAGAACAACATCATAATATGGTGGGAGTAGTCATTTGGAGAATTTTGAATGAAATCCAACCACTAAAACCATGCAACGCACCAACCACTCCACTTTCGATACAAACTTAGTATGAACTTGAAATGTCCAATTTCTTTGACCAAGTGATTTCAGATCGAGCCCAAAACTAGGGCAACATTATAATATGGTGGGATTAGTCATTTGGAGAGTTTTGTGTGAAATCCAACAAGTAAAACTACGCAGTCATCCAACCACTCCATCAACGCTACGAACTTCGTATGAACTTGAAGTGTCCAATTTCTTAAACCAATTGATTTCGGATCGACGCCAAAACAAGGGCAACATCATAATATGGTGGGAGGTGTCATTTGGTGAGTTTTCAGTGAAATCAAATAAGTAAAACTACAAAATCCTCCAACCACTCCATTTATGGTACGAACTCCGTATGAACTTGAAGTGTCCAATTTCTTTGACCAATTGATTTGGAATCGAGCCCAAAACGAGGGCAACTTCATAATATGGTGGGAGGAGTCATTTGGAGAGTTTTGATTGAAATCCAGTCAATAAAACAGTGCAATGCACCAACCACTCAATTTACGATACGAACTTCATATGAACTTGAGGTGTCCAATTTCTTTGACCAAGAGATTTCGGATTGAGCCCAAAACTAGGGTCAACATCATAATGTGGTGGGAGGAGTCATTTGGAGAGTTTTGAGTGAAATCAAATAAGTAAAACTACAAAATCCTCCAACCACTCCATTTATGGTACGAACTTCGTATGAACTTGAAGTGTCCAATTTCTTTGACCAATTGATTTCGGATCGAGCCCAAAAGTAGGGCAACATCATAATATAGTGGGAAGAGTCATTTGGAGAGTTTTGACTGAAATCCAACCACTAAAACTATGCAACATACCAACCACTCCATTTACGATACGAACTTCATATGAACTTGAAGTGTCCAATTTCTTTGACCAATTCATATCGGATAGAGCCCTAAATTTGAGCATCATCATAATATCGTGGGAGTATTCAGTTGGAGAGTTTTGAATGAAATCCAACCACTAAAACTAAGCAATGCTCCAACCAATCCATTTACGATACGAACTACGTATGAACTTGAAGTGTCCAATTTCTTTGACCTATTGATTTCGTATCGAGCCCAAAACTAGAGCAACATCGTAATATGGGAGGAGTCATTTGGAGAGTTTTGAGTGAATTCAACCACTAAAACTATGCAATGCAACAACCACTCCATTTACGATACGAACTTCGTATGAACTTGACGTGTCCAATTTCATTGACCAAGTGATTTCGGATCGACCCAAAAACTAGGGCATCATCATAATACGGTGGGAGGAGTCTTTTAGAGAGTTTTGAGTGAAATCCGACCACTAAAACTACGCAATTGACCAACCACTCCATTAACGCTACGAACTTCTTATGAACTTGAAGTGTCCAATTAATTTGACCAATTGATTTCGGATCGAGCCCAAAATTAGAGCAACATCATAATGGGGTGGGAGGAGTCATGTTAACTCGCAAGTGTACGGGCCAATTAGTAGTATAGCAAGACAAGTACGAGGTCGTACCCACAAGGACTGAGAAGTTCAAATTAGTTATGTACTTAGATTACCCAATTCTAGAAACAAGAAGTTAAGTCTAAAACAGATTTTAAAGAGAGATTGATTGACTTTGTGAAAACAAATGAAACAAAACGAAATTGCAAACAAAGGCAAAGTAAACAAGTGTATCAAAGAGTGGTTTTGAGGTTGGAAACAGATTTGGAGACTAGGGCATTCGATTCACCATAACAATCCAATTCTAGGTTATAAGGATTCAAGTGACAAGTCTGATTCAGATTCAAAGATTGATTCTAGCTAAAGTATGATTAAGCCATGGTGTTTGATCCTAACCTTGTATTTCTAATTCCCTAATTAAGTCCTTATTGTCGAACTTAAATCAAGCATTAGAAATCCATTAAGCATAGAAGAATGTTTTAAACAACCAAGCATGTATCTAATCCCTATTGACGAATGTCCATACATACTCATCTTATTCATAGTTCAATTGAAACAAAAGCATAAGGTGTCTACTTTAGTTTCAACCAAAATACACAAATCTCAATGGTAGCTAGGCATTCAGATTAGCATATAAGTAGATAGGCATAATGAATAAGAGCATGAATCTTGAATCAAACTTGAAACTTGGAATTTATAAACCCAGAATATTCATGTTAGGTTACATCGAAGCCCTAGTAATGGATTTAGCTACTCATAATGGGAAAGAAACATAAACAGAAATGAGAAAGCATAATGAATGTAATAAGAATAGAAAACCCTTTTCTGAAGTTCTTGTGGTGTCCAATGCTTCTCCAAGAGCTTCTCCACGCCTAATACTTCTCCAAGCACTTCCCCACGTCTAGAAGAATGTATGAAGGTTCAGGAGGTGATTTGGGATGAGTTTGGGTGAGTGGTGTGTTAAGAAAGAAGAAATTCGTAGGGAAATGGAGGGCAGGCTTGCAGGGACAGTTATGGTGATGTGAGGCTGTTTAGAGTGTTGGGTTGATGACTGGAGTGTTTGGGGAATTATGAGAGTGTGGAGGATGGTGTGGAGGAGGTCTGAAGGAGGTGAAAGATGTGTGTTAATGGAATGAATGATGAAAATGAGTTATCAGACCTCTTTATATATAGGCACAAGGGATGGGTGAATCAGAATTAACAATCAATTCTCTTCTCTTTTGGCTATTGCAGATCTCACATGCAGCTCACCCATGCTCCCACATGCAGCTATGGATACTTTTCTAGCTTTGCAGCTCCCACATGCTACTATGGATACTTTTCTAGCTTTGCAGCTCCCACATGCAGCTATGGATACTTTTCTAGCTTTGCAGCTCCCACATGCTACTATGGATACTTTTCTAGCTTTGCAGCTCCCACATGCAGCTATGGATACTTTTCTAGCTTTGCAGCTCCCACATGCAGCTATGGATACTTTTCTAGCTTTGCAGCTCCCACATGCTACTAACACATGCTCCCACATGCAGCTCCTGAGGCCAGTATGACTAGCAACTTCATGGGCTCACGAATTGGGCTTCCCTCAAGCAACTGATGACATTGAGCTGTCCATCTACAAGTTCAAGATGTCATCTTTCCAACCACATGTGACTTGGGCCAATCCAAGTTCGGAGGAAGGAGTTAAGGCTGAAACAAATTGCTAACTCAGTCTGCACGTTTTTGGACCATTTTGCACATTTGGGCCCCCTTTGCTACCTAAAGCTCAATTAACTGAATGACAAACATAAAAGAGATCAAAAGCACAAGTTTAACTCAAAAACATAACTAAATCATATGCTAGAAGGGTACAAAATGATATACAATTATGAACCGATCAAGTCATTTGGAGAATTTTGAGTGAAATCGAACCACTAAAACTATGCAATCCTCCAACCACTCCATTAACGCTACGAACTTCGTATGAACTTAAAGTGTCCAATTTCTTTGACCATTTGAATTGGGATCGAGGCCAAAACTAGCGCAACATCATAATGTGGTGGGAGGAGTCCTTTGGTGAATTTTGAGTGAAATCAAATAAGCAAAACTACAAATTCCTCTAACCACTCCATTTATAGTATGAACTTCGAAAGAACTTAAAGTGTCCGATTTCTTTGAAAAATTAATTTCGCATCGAGCCCAAAAGTAGGGCAACATCATAATATGGCGGGAGGAGTCATTTTGAGGGTTTTGAGTGAAATCCAACCACTAAAACTATGCAATGCACCAACCACTCCATTTATGATACGAACTTCGTTTGAACTTGAAGTGTCCCTTTTCTTTGACCAATTGATATCGGATTGAGCCCTAAACTTGGGCATCATCATAATATGGTGGGAGGAGTCATTTGGGGAGTTTTGAGTGAAATCCAACAACTAAAACTATGCAATGCACTTCCAACCACTCCATTAACGCTACGAACTTCGTATGCGCTTGAAGTGTCCAATTTCTTTGACCAAGTGATTTCGGATCAAGGCCAAAACAAGGGCAACATCATAATATGGTGGTAGGTGTCCTTTGGTGAGTTTTCAGTGAAATCAAATAAGTAAAACTACAAAATCCTCCAACCACTCCATTTATGGTACGAACTTCGTATGAACTCGAAGTGTCCAATTTCTTTGACCAATTGATTTGGAATCAAGCCCAAAACAAAGGCAACTTCATAATATGCTGGGAGGAGTCATTTGGAGAGTTTTAAGTGAAATCCAACCAATAAAACTGTGCAATGCACCAACCACTCAATTTACGATATGAACTTCGTATGAAGTTGAAGTGTCCAATTTCTTTGACCAAGTGATTTCGGATTGAGCCCACAACTAGGGCAGCTTCATAATATGGTAGGAGGAGTCATATGGGGAGTTTTGAGTGAAATCCAACAAGTAAAACTACACAATCCACCAACCATTCCATTAACGCTACAAACTTCGTATGAACTTGAAGTGTCCAATTTCTTTAACCAATTGATTTCGAATCGAGCCCAAAACTAGGGGCAACATCATAATATGGTGGGAGGAGTCATTTGGAGAGTTTTGAGTGAAATCTAACAAGTAAAACTACACAATTCTCCAACCACTACATTAACACTACGAACTTCGTTTGAACTTGAAGTGTCCAATTTCTTTCACCAATTGATTTCGGCAACATCATAATTTGGTGGGAGGAGTCCTTTGGTGAGTTTTGAGTGAAATCAAATAAGTAAATCTACCCAATCCTCCGACCACTCTATTTGTGGTACGAACTTCGTTTGAACTTGAAGTTTCCAATTTCTTTGGCCAATTGATATCGAATTGAGCCCTAAAATTGGGCATCATCATAATATGGTGGGAGGAGTCATTTACATAGTTTTGAGTGAAATCCTACCATTAAAACTCTGCAATGCCCCAACCAATCCATTTACGATACAAACTTCGTATGAACTTGAAGTGTCCAATTTCTTTGACCAAGCGATTTCGGATCGAGCCCAAAACTAGGGCAACATCATAATATGGTGGGAGTAGTCATTTGGAGAGTTTTGAGTGAAATCCACCCATAAAAACTGTGCAATGAACCAACCACTCCATTTACGATACGAACTTCGTATGAACTTGAAGTGTCGTATTTCTTTGACCAATTGATATCGGATCGGGCCCTTAACTTCGGCATCATCATAATATGGTGGGAGGAGTCATTTGGAGATTTTTGAGTGAAATCCATTCAAATAAACAATGTTATGCGTCAACCACTTCACTTACGGTACGAACTTAGTATAAACTTGAAGTGTCCAATTTCTTTGACCAATTGATTTCGGATCGAGCTCAAAACTAGGGCAACATCATAATTTGGTGGGAGGGGTCATTTGGAGAGTTTTGAGTGTAATCCAACAAGTAAAACTATGCAATCCACCAACCACCCCATTAACGCTACGAACTTCGTATGAACTTGAAGTGTCCAATTTCTTTGACCAAGTGATTTCGAATCAAGTCCAAAACTAGGGCAACATCGTAATATAGTGGGAGGAGTCATTTGCAGAGTTTTGAGTGAAATCCAACAAGTAAAACTACGCAATCCTCCATCCACTTTATTAACGCTACGAACTTCGTATGAACTGGAAGTGTCCAATTTCTTTGACCAATTGATTTCGGATTGATCCCAAAACTTGGGCAACATCACAATATTGTGGGAGGAGTCCTTTGGTGAGTTTTGAGTGAAATCAAATAAGTAAACCTTCTAAATCCTCCAACCACTGCATTTATGGTACGAACTTCGTATGAAGTTGAAGTGTCCAACTTCTTTGACCAATTGATTTCGGATCGAGCCCAAACCGAGGGCAACATCATAATATGGTGAGAGGAGTCATTTGGAGAGTTTTGAGTGAAATCCAACCACTAAAAGTATGCAATGTACTAACCACTCCATTTAGGATACGAACTTCGTATGAACTTGAAGTGTCCAATTTCTTTGACCAAGTGATTTCGGATCGAGCCTAAAACTAGGGAAACATCATAATATCGTGGGAGGAGTCATTTGGAGAGTTTTGAGTGAAATCCAAACACAAAAACTTTGCAATGAACCAACCACTCCATTTACGATACGAACTTCGTATGAACTTGAAGTGTCGAATTTCTTTGACTAAGTGATATCGGATCAGGCCCTTAACTTGGGCATCATCATAATATGCTGGGAGGTATTTGTATATTTTTGAGTGAAATCCATCCAAATAAACAATGCAATGCATCAACCACTTCACTTACGATACGAACTTAGTATGAACTTGAAGTGTCCAATTTCTTTGGCCAATTGATTTCGGATCGAGCTCAAAACAAGGGCAACATCATATTTTGGTGGGAAGGGTCATTTGGAGAGTTTTGAGTGTAATCCAACAAGTAAAACTACACAATCCACCAACCACCCCATTAACGCTACGAACTTCGTTCGAACTTGAAGTGTCCAATTTCTTTGACAAATTGATTTCGAATCGATCCTAAACTTGGGCAACATCATAATATGGTGGGAGGAGTCCTTTGGTGAGTTTTGAGTGAACTCAAATAAGTAAAACTACAAAATCCTCCAACCACTACATTTTATGGTTCGAATTTCGTATGAACTAGTGTCCAATTTCTTTGGCCAATTGATTTCGGATCGAGCCCAAAACTAGGGCAACATCAAAATATGGTGGAAGGAGTCATTTGAAGAATTTTGAGTGAAATCCAACCACTAATACTATGCAATGCACCAACCACTCCATTTACAACTTCATATGAACTTGAAGTGTCCAATTTCTTTGACCAATTGATTTCGGATCGAGCCCTAAACTTGGGCATCATCGTAATATGGTGGGAGGAGTTATATGGAGAGTTTTGAGTGAAATCCAACCGCTGAAACTGTGCAATGCACCAACCAGTCCATTTACAATACAAACTTCGTATGAACTTGAAGTGTCCAATTTCTTTGACCAATTGATATTGGATCGGGCCCTTAACTGTGGCATCATCATAATATGGTGGGAGGAGTCATTTGGAGAGTTTTGAGTGAAATCCATCCAAATAAACTATGCAATGCACCAACCACTTCACTTACGATACGAACTTAGTATGAACTTTAAGTGTCCAATTTCTTTGACCAAGTGATTTCGGATCGAGCTCAAAACTAGGGCAACATCATAATTTGGTGGGAGGGGTGTTGTATTCCTTCCGAGTGCCAATATATGGTTAGTATAATGGTACAAGTAAGGGTGTCGAACCACAGGGACTGATTGGACCTCGATAACTTACTAGTTTTGAAAGAACCCTAACTAAAGAAATGAAAGTGACAAATTGAAAGTAGTTTTTGTGTTGTAAATGAAAAATAACTTAAAATGCAAGAAGAATGTGGCAGTGAATGATATATTGATGTAGACAGAATAGGGAAGAGTCCAGGGATTTCGAATTTACCATCGCAAAACCAATTCCATGTTTGTAAAGTTAAGCCGCATTCAACTAACAACCTGTTTCCAGAGTTCGTTTTACATATATATGATCAGCCATATGATGTGTGGTTTTGATCAAATTCTCCTAATCTGCAACCTAAATGGGATGTTCAACTTTGGTTCCAAGTTAAGAGTCATTAGCATGCAAGAAAACGTTAAAGAACCAAAGAGAACACATGGCAGGATGTTTGCTTAGCATTCTCTTCATTCATTCACATGTCTACCAAGATTAAGCATGATGTTTACTATAACCTTGTTCAGATAATCTGTAGGCAACCCTAATGGTGATCAAACATTAAAATTAACACACAAATTTAACAATAGATTCAGTGAATGAAACTAGACGCAGATTGATGAACTGAATACTTTAACTTAGAAACATGGATCAAAGTTGTAAGGCTACATCGAAATCCCTAGCTATGAATTTAGTTACACATCATGTTCACAGAGATTAAAACGAAAATAAACAACATGAGTGAAAATAAATTCACGAGAGGAAACGCTTGAAGCAATTCTGATGTTGAACTTCTTCAAGAACAGCCTCCTGCGATGAGACTTGATGGTGGTAATATATGGAACGGCTAGGGTTTTTGTGTGCATGAAAAAAGAGAACAGCCCCCACTAGGGTTGTGAAATTTGTACAGAATAAATAGGGTCTGTAAAAGTGGCTAAAAGGCAAGTTTTTATGGGGTAAAAGATGCTAAAAGATATTCCAAAGAGGTCCTGACAAATCAGCCTTTATTTTGCACGTTTTTGCCTTATTTGGCACCTCCAAATTAGGCTAGAATCCTCATTGCTTTCCCATTCTGCTCTTAGACTTCAAACAAGCCAGATTCGCCTTGGATTCTTTATTTGGACTTTAAAACAGGTCACGAAACTTGTTTCCACTTTTGAATAAGGATCAGCTCCAAAAATGGCAAGTTTTCACTTCTTTTGTGACGTCCCTGACCCTTAATTAAAATTATATAAAATAAATGACTTGGGTTAATTAAAAATAATAATTTAAAAGGGATTAATTGGAATTAAATAATCAAAAAAAATGGAATTTAAATAATTAAATTAAATTAAAGGGGTATTATGGTCCACTTAGTTTTCGGACGCGAATTTGGCGAAACAGGTTGCGCGTCCGGATCGTCGAAACGAGTCCGTTGACGGGCGGAACGTTTCAATATGAGGTCGAGAGCTTGAGGGGCATTCTGGTAATTTGGAAAAAGCGATAAAATTATAAAAGTTCCCCAACATACCAATCAGCTTCTTTCTCTCTCCTCCCTCACGCGTTCTCTCTCTCCTTCACACAGCCGGCGCCTTCTTCCCTTCGAATCATCACCGTCCGGTCACGATTGGACCTGAGACCGGTCCCAAACGATTCCTCTCCTCCTTCCGGTCACATCCCACCCAAGATCACCGGCTGAAACCCCGGCGTTGAGCGACGGTAAGCTCTGCAAATTCCGACTGAAACCTCCATTATCGCCGGCGACGTTTTCGGCCACCATCTTCTGCTATTCCACTTGCAGAAGGTAGCCCTCCTTCCTCTCTCTCTGTTTTGGGGGTTGCGCGACAACGTTGGCCGGCGTAGCTGCCGTGGCCAACATCTGAAATTTCGGCCAAACCCTAACCGGTTTAGCCTCGATCCGGTGGCTTGCCGGCCGGTTCTGCGGCGGCTCAGCCAGGTTCTGAGCTTCCCTCCACCTACTGATTCGATTGGTATAGGCCTTGCACCATGAATCGAAGAATTTGAAATGGCCAGATCTACTCTAGTCACCCACCACCCACCGCGGCACGTGTGGCGGCGCGTGGCGGTGGTGTGGTGACGGCTCTTCATTCCGATGCGATCCTCGTGTCGTTGTGAACGCGTACGTGTGCTCGGATTTCGATTCGGACATGGTTTGAACCTCGACCCAATGTACGCATATTGCGCGTTGTGTGGGTTCGATGTGTTCGGGCAGTTGGATCGAATCCGAATTCACGTATGTGGTTCCTCGTATTTCAAGGATTGTATAGGAATTGACGGATCGTGATTCGGAGTTCCGGATACTCCGAAATCACCAACCTTAGGGTTAGGTTAATTTATAACCGTCCGATCGTACGATTGTGAGCGATCCGACCGTTCGATCGAGACCAAACTTTCAGGACATGTTAATTAAACCGTAAGGAACCTTTAGGAACTTTCAAATCTAATTTTGGAGGTCGTGGGCCCCAAGGGCCCGGTTTGACCTATTCGGAACGGGTTTGACCAAGGGTTGACCGCACGTCACCCGAGGTCGTCCCGCTACCCAACGAATGTTGTGACCTTAGAATTTGTCGTACGAGAGTATGTGTACGTCAGGACGAGATTAGTTAAGGGTTTGATTTCAAGTTATCGTTCTAAGGTTCGGTTGTTAATCTTTAAGCGTATTCTTGAAATTAGGTACGCAGGCACCTCATACTTCACAGGCAGGACCCTCCCAGGGTCAGGCTACTTGGGACTACCTGTGAGTGGACTTGTTTTCAAATACACATAACTGTCAATGAATAAACAAACATGCATATGAGTTTAATGATTTCAATACTATTGACTACTTTGAATATCTTTGTTAGTCATTGAGTTTTAGGACACTTGCGTCCGGATATTTGTATTTTGGGGTTGGGTACATAATTATGGAATGAAATTTGGGAAGTATGTGAATATGTATAAATGGATTATTGCGTGGCAATTGATGTGAGTGTTGTGAACACCGTGTTATGTACCTCCCCTACTGTTCTGATACGGTTACTGAGTTATGGTTCGATCCGGTGCATACCTTAATGGGGTGTAGCTGTAGACTCTTAATTGAGTAGTTTAGTCAGCGCAGGACTAGTTCGGACGTATGGGTACCGAGGATTCTGCCATACGGGCCGGGTAGCTTAGTCAATTTTTGGACGGCTTGACCCTAGGTACGGGGCCATTTTGATGTTGTCCTCGTATCCAGTTAAACTATTCCCTGTTGGATGGTTTCCTCGGTACACTTGATTTGGTGTTGAGATGTCATATTGTATATATATATATGCGTGGGTTATTATATTTGTATTCTTATTGATGTTAGTGAGGATCTTTCCTCGCTAGTCGTGCCTACGGGCCGATGATTATGTGAGAATGTAAATTGTACCATGATGTGATTTTCAAGCTATTATGCTATGGTTATGGGGTTTGAATACTTAACTAAACCTATATATAAATGTTTTGAATTGCATGATTTCAGCATCGGTTTTGAAACAGTGGGGTTACTATGTTGCTTTAACTTATGAAACTTTGTTTTTGTCCACTCACACTCTTTCTGTTTTTCGCCCCACTAGGCCGTAGTCGTAGCATCTGAGCTGTTCGACCGAGCGCTCCTCTTCTCAAGCTCGACTTGACTGTAGGGCACTTGCCCCTATTATGTAAACACGTTATTCTGCTTCTTTATTTGAATTACTCTTAGATTGCTCTGTATCGCCCATTAGGGTTGAATTTGATGGCCTGAGGCCTGTGTTGTATGTTGTAAGCATGCTGGCACTTGGATATACATTTTGTATGTTTTTATCATGTTGAATCTTTTTGGGAATGTTCTTATTTCAGGGGAGACTCTGTCCGACTTTTGGCATGAGTCTTGGTCCCCTTTCTCTTTTGTTTTGTTGAAGAGGGTTTCTTTTTACTAAGTGGGCCCGACATTGAGTTAATGTCGGATGTCAACAGGGTTCGGCATGGGTTCCGAGGTGAAATTCAGGTCGGGTCTTGTCAACTTGGTATCAGAGCATTAGGTTCAATTTCTTGTGGACTTTATGTCTTCTTTGTGCACTCTAACCGCTAATGGTTTCATTGTTTTTACTCTTGCAAGAATTATGCCTCCGAGGAGTGGTAGGCCGAGGACTGGTTCCCGTGGAGGGAGGAGATCTGCACCATCTCCACCTCCATCGCCAGCACGTGAAAATGGATGGTATAAATGTATAAATATATAAATATATGAGTTATCAAATACCCCCAAACTTGGTTTTTTGCTAGTCCTCGAGCAAAATTGAAACTAAAAACACACAGGATAATAAAATCTAACTAGACCACTTTCGCTGGCTAAACGATTGCACTGAGCATGTGCAACAAGCCTTTAAACCCCTAGGTGTCCCTAGCAGGAGGAGTTGTGTCTCCTGAGGGTTTACAGCGATGACGCCCACAAACATCTTCATACTTACAAGCAAATTGGTTAAAGCATACTTATAGCAAACTAATAAGAACCAATGAAAGCTTAGTCATACTTTTGAACCAATAGTCTGCCACTTCAAAGAATCATATCATATGTATAGTGTAAAGAAAAAATTACTACATGTCCCATGACTTCAAAGACACCATACTCAAATGCCAAACATAGAATTCGCCTCAACTCTAGTCCTCACAGATATCACTCAAATTTTCACTCCGATCCTAAGGTGTGGTCTCTCCACAAACATACGTGAGTGATGTTATGTAAAAGGGAATCAAAATCCTCACATATGAAATATGAAATAAAAGCACAATTTCTAGACAGATCTCATGAAAGGAATCAAACACTAAGAATATGGATAGCACACATACTTAGCAGCACCCATGAATACATCCTCAAAGATTAGCTAGGTCTTTCACAAAGTTTGTAATGTAAGGCTTAGGTCAGGGGTTATGAAAGAAAGGATAGGAAAGACTAAAGCTTGGGACATACCAAAGTGTCTTCCTTGTGAAAGCATCAAGCTCTCCTCTTGAATTGATCTTTGTTGTTCGTTTGTGGCGTTCAAGACTCGTGCGATAATGGAAGGATTTAGAAATTACATCCTCTTTGATTCTTTTTCTTTTCTTTTCTTTTTCTAAAACTTTGTTTCTCTTTTTTTTTTTTACAATTCCAGCACACATACCTCGGTACACGCCACTTTCTTGATGTAGAGCTCGAATTATCTCTGTTTTCATCACTTTGGTATTCCCCAAACTATAGGGTATAGCTGTAATGGGCTAAATATCTACTAAAAGCGATTGGCTTCAAAACGGGGTAATGGCACACACATAAAGGTAAGAAATTAGGCCTTTTGGTGGTTAAGACATGCATAGCCTAACATCGTCTCAATGAGTTCATTCATGAGTGTTACCAAACACATGGTATCTGCGAAAGAGAACAATTCTTAGCGTTCAATCAAACAAAAATAATGAGATCATTTGAAGTGATATTGAAGCAAAAAGATAGGAGCACAAACACTTTAAACCCTCTCAAAGAAGTAAATAGGCTCAAAATCACTCACTAGGGTAGTCTCAACTATTCTTCTTCCAGAATTTGAGCATGATACTTTAACCACCATGATTCCAAGAGTAACAGCTTTGTAAAAAAAAAAAAATATGATACGAACTTTTTCATGACAACACAGTAGTCCTCATTGTAAACCATAGCCCTCATATACATTCACATTAGTAAGCAAAAGCAAACTTTAACCAGAACTAAAAACAAACTATGAAAATCCCACACCCCGAACCTAAACTAAGCATTGTCCTCAATGCTTTAAAAAAAATGAATGGAATGGATGCAATGCAAATTGGCAGAGTGTGCATGGAATGAAAAAAAAAACACAAATAAAAGCAAAGAACACAAACCCAGCTAGGTTGCCTCCTAGCAAGCGCTTTATTTAATGTCTAGGCAAGACATGGTAGTGTGTCTAAGTTGTCATAAACTCGAGAGAATCCATAACTACATAAACCTGCTCCTGTGAAACATTCTCCAAATAAGGCTTCAAACGTTGTCCATTGACCTTAAAACGGGTGTCATTCTTGATGTTTTCTATCTCCATAGCTCCATGGGGAAATACTTGAAGCACTTTGAATGGTCCAAACCATCTAGACTTCAATTTAGCTGGAAAAAGTTGCAAACATGAGTCATACAAAAGTACTTTCATACTTGGTTGAAACTCCTTCCTAAGAATTGCTTTGTCATGGTAGAGCTTGGTTCGTTCTTTGTAGATCCTAGCATTCTCATATGATTCATTTCTGAGCTCTTCCAACTCATTAAGTTGGAGCTTCCTCACTGTACCAGCTTCTTTGAGATCAAAATTGAACTTCTTTATGGCCCAATATGCACGGTGCTCAAGCTCCATTGGCAAATGACATGCCTTTCCAAACACCAAACGATAAGGGCTCATTCCAATTGGGGTCTTGTACGCTGTTCGATAAGCCCAAAGCGCATCATTCAATCGCCACGTGATAATCAATATAAGAACAGGGGAGGTACATAACCAGGTACCAACGCACTCAAATCAATCGCCACGCGATAATCAACATATATAATATATTCAATCACAATGTACCCAACCCCAAAACATCAGACACCAGGACATAAACAAGTCCATCAGTCAACTACCCAATATATATACTCAAAATCAGGACATCACCGTCCAAACATATATTTCTATATTCAAAATAATCACAAGGGTCAAACGACCGCATAACAGACCTAAATCAATTCAAACGTCCAAATCATTGAAAAACCATATTTAAATCTCAATCAATGCTCAAGCCAAGTATATCAATTCAAAACCCTTATAAAACATAAGTTGCAATGATATACATATCATAAAATATAGCCATGAAGGCTCCAATACTTAAACCGAAAACCCAAAGTTCATAAACGTAATTATTAAATAAATCCCATTAAAACCATGAACCTTCAAATCCAAGATTCAAAATAAATATCCAAAGTGTATATATATAACCAAAGTTTAGTTCACCGTTTCTTAAACCATTAATATACCTTTTCTGAAAACTTTTATTCAACGTATAAGTACTATTCGTAAAATATATATATATATAAGTGTATATAAATATATATATATAATAACCCATTAAACATAAATATCCAAACGACCCCAAACGTCCGTATTTCATACCCAAAAATATATATAAATAGTATAAAGACCCCAAGGTCAAAATAACACAATTAATGATCCAAAATCCGATACAAAAACCACCGGACGTCACTACGTCCCATTCAATACTCAAAAGTATACATAATCCTAAAATATAACCATAAGGGCCCCACATATAAACCGGCAACCCAAATCATGCATACACCTCAATGCAAATCCTTTTAAATATATTTCAACTCAAAGTCAAGGCAAGACTTAAACTATTAATAAATTCAAGATTTAAAACCATTAAATCTCCTTTCAAGCATTTCATGCAATTCATCCAAATCATGCTCATTTGAAAACAAAGTCCACTCACCGTTGCTCGTACGCTACATAACCCTAAGAGGGTCCCGCCTGCTGCGTAGCAGAGTCAAAGTACCTAAAGCGATAGATACGAGGATTGGATTAGTATCGTGAACCGAACGAGAATCGTAAACTCAAATCCTACCAAAACCCGACTTAGCGTGCACGTACGTCGTACTAAAGATTCAAGGGTCAAACTACACCTTTTAACAAGTGGGACCGCCCCGGAAGACTCACGGTCAACTGCGCGGTCAAACACCCCATTTCGGTTAACTCGGGCCGGGAGCCCACAACCTCCAAATCGATTCGGACATTCCTAGAAGTCCAACAAAGTCAACTACGTGGCAAGACGACCTCGGGAGACCCTCGGTCAAACCTGGTCAAACCTGGTCAAACTTGGTCAAACCGACCCGAATAGGTCAAACCTGGTCCGTGGGTCCTATGACCTCCAAACTTACATCCAAAAGTTCCTACAGGTTCAACACGACCTAAACAACATTTCCTCAAAGTTTGGTCTCGATCGGACGGTCGGATCGCTCACGATCACATGATCGGACGGTTAAGGTTTAATTCAAGCTTCAAGTCATTGATCCGGAGCATCCGGGACTCCGAATCACGATCCGTCAATTCCTACACGATCCTAAAAGTATGAGGAACAACATACGTGAATTTGGATTCGATCCAACGGTCCGAACCCATCAATCCTCAAACGACGTCTGAATCGAAATTCGAGCACACGTACGCGCTCACAACGACACGAGGAACACATAGGAACCCCGAACCATCGCCACCACCTGGCCACATGCGCAACCGTGGGGGTGGGTGCCTTGAGCAATTTCGGTCAACCCAAAAACCCTCCAATCTTAGGTCAAGCCATACCTCAATTGATTCAGCCCCTCAAGAGGGACTCAGAACCGCGGTGAACCGCCAGAGAACCGATGGTTATCGCCACCAATCACGGCCAAACTTGAAGTGTCCAGTTTCTTTGACCAATAGATTTCGAATCAAGCCCTAAACTTGCGCATCATCATAATATGGTGGGAGGAGTCATTTGGAGAGTTTTGAGTGAAATCCAACCAGTTAAACTATGCCAAGCACTCCATTTACGATACGAACTTCGTATGAACTTGAAGTGTCCAATTTCTTTGACCAATTGATATCGGATCGAGCCCTAAACTTGGGCATCATCATAATTTGGTGGGAGGTGTCCTTTGGTGAGTTTTGAGTGAAATGAAATAAGTAAAACTACAAAATCCTCCAACAACTCCATTTATGGTACGAACTTCATATGAACTTGAACTGTCCAATTTCTTTGACCAATAGATTTCGGATCGATCCCAAAACTTGAGCAACATCATAATATGGTGCGAGGAGTCCTTTGGTGAGTTTTGAGTAAAATCAAATGTAACACCCCGACTCTAAAAGTGGATTTAACATTTGAAAATAAAGAAAAATTAACAAGTTAAATATATTTTAAAAATTATAATTAAGTTAAATTGATAAAAGAAAAGAAAATAAGTTGAATTAAATGTGATTACTGAATAAAAAGTGAAATTGAATTAAAAATAATAATTAATTTTTAAAGGGGCATAAGGGTCAACTTAATTTTCAGAAAATAATTTGGCGAAACAAGTTGCGCCATTGCGTCCGGCTCGTCGAAACGAGTTCGTAGACGCGCGGCACGTTCGTATCGGAGATAAATTGAACTTAGAAACCTCTAGAAACCTAAAGGGCAAATTTGGAATTTTGAAATTTGAGGATAAAACCTTGACCAATCAGAGGCGTGCGTACGGACATGCAGCCATCTCCCATCTCTCTCCTCAGCCCGTTACCCTCTGTTTCGAAAGCACTGTAGCCGGCCACTTTGGCCGGCATTTGTGCTCGACTCCGGCCATGGCTGGCCAAGCCCCGACCACCTTTCTCTTCCCCTTTCTCTCCTCTACACATTCCTATACATTTATAACCTAGATTTGCAGCTATTGAACCAAAAATCCGAACGAAACTCATAGCCCAAAAACTGCCCAGAAAACCGATCATACCAGTTGGATTTGTAGCCACCACCGGCCATGGCCGGCCACCATATCACTTTCGAAATATTCCCCACTCTTTCTACTCCAGAATACCTCAGAGATCCGGTTCGATTCCATGAGATTTCACGAATTCGAAACCCAGAAATTTTCTAGGTTTCCGATCGGAAATCTGCCGTTTTGATCTATTTTCCGGCCAAATTGGCCGTCGACCAAGAAGGTTAAGTTACTCATCTCAATTAGCTTGATCTGTGGTAGGAAGATTGCAGGAGTTGTGTCGTCGTCGGAATTTTATCTGGACACCCACGCACTGCCGGCGCATGGGCCCACTTGTGGCCTCCCAAAATTATTTCCAAATTATCCCCACATCGTCCCGAGCACGACGATACGCTCGGATTTGAAATTGGAGATCGTATGACAGTTGATCGGATGTTACGCCTAATAGGCGATATCCGGGTTCAACACATTTGGACCGTTGGATCGATCACAATTTCTAATATGTTGTTCCTTGAACCTCTAGGATAGTGTAGGAATTCGCGGATCAAGATTTGGAGCCTCAGATGCCCCGGATCATCGACTTAAAGTTTAAATTAACGAAAACCGTCCGATCTCGCGATTGTGAGAAATCCGACTGTTCGATCGTGACTGAACCTATGGGACGTGATTAGTTGACCTTTTGGACCTTTAGGAATGTTCTGGTTGAATTTGAGGTTGTGGGCCCAGCGGGCCCAGGTTGATCAAAACGCGAAGTTTGACCACCAGTTGACCGTGAGTCTTCCGAGGTGGTCCCACTTGTTGAAAGACGTGGTTTGACCCTAGGAACACTTCGTTTGATGTGCACACATGTATCGAGTCCCGAGAAGAAGTTTAGGGATTTTGTTTTAAAGTTACGTTCGGAGTACGATTCTAATTCCAATTCTCTCGTCCTTCGAAATAGGTAATCCGGCTCGGCGTGCGCAGCAAGCGGGACCCTCGCAGGGTCAAGCGTTATGGGATTACTTGTGAGTGGACCTTGTTTTCAACTTGCATTATTTTTAAAGAATTGATATTATTGCATATTAAGTGATTTATATTAATTCTTGAGAATTAAATCGTGTTTTATATTAAAATATACCATAGTTGGATTTTATAATATATGTTCGGTTGTTGAGACATTGTGCTTGGATTAAAATTGAACCCATGCTTTGAGACTTAAGATTTAATATATTATATATGTATTTGGATGCTTTGCATATTAAATGAATTATATTGATTATGAGATTTTAGTTTAGTATTATATCGAATTACTATATTTTGGATTTCATGAATTATATTTGACTCTTGAGGCATTCTACTTAAGGTTTAGATTGAATTCGTGTTGTAAGACTTAGAGTTTTATTTTATTTCATTAATGTACTTGTGTTGGGTCGAAAAGTATAATTATGTCGGTGAGGGATTATATGCTTGTTTATTATTTGATTTATGAGATATTTGGATCTCTTGAATTGATAATTGGAATTGTCATATGGCTTACTTTGAATTTCGCCATATTTGAAATCCTTGAGTCATATTTGAGGTTCGAAACCTTTTTGGTATATTGTCGGGTTAGTGTCGTGTTTTGGAACTTTGGGTTCTTTTCTATTATATATATATATATATATATTTATGGCTATTTGAATAAATATTTCTATTCGGGATTTTACGTATGATTATTTAATTAAAGTTGAGTCCATTTCATTTATACATACTTGTTTATATGTTTATGGTTTAGATGGGGGTCTTGGTATGTGGGGTTGGGTTGGCTAAATTATGATGTGGTCTTTGGAAACATTGGAGTTTGTGAATTGGTTGTTGAGAACACCACCCTATGTACCTCCCCCAGATTTTATGGATATGGATTGGATTGGATTGAGATATGTCCCGGGCACCCTTGAAAGGTATTACCGAAGACCCTTGACGGGCAGTCTACGCGCGTATGGCTAGTTTTGGGCAGCACGTGCGATGCGATGTCGGTGTGTGTGCCTTCGAGCATCAGTCCCCGATTGGACGGCTCAACCCCGGGCACGGGATGATGCGATGTCGCACCGTGTCCATTCGAACAATCCCGGATGGATTGTTCCCCCGGTACAAACTCTTGGTGTTGAGGTCGGTATTATATACTTATACCTATATTTAGTTACAATATTTTATTCTTATATTCTTATATATATATATATACATATTTTGCATTATTATTTTTATCATTATTAAATTATATGAATCCCTTCTCATTTTCTTCGGCGTGGATACTTCCTTGCTCGCAATGCCTATGGGCATGCGTTTTGAGTCGGGGTCAGGACTTTGGGGAGAGTCGAGTCGTTCTTCTTGAAGTTTGGTTTTTGGTGGAATCTTTTCATTTTGTGTTTTAATATCTATTCTCGTATCTCTTTGAAATTGGTATAGTTTGTTTGAATTCCTTCGTTTTGGGTTTGGTCTCGATGTTCAGATCTTTTGAAATTGGTTTTGATCGAGAGTTAATTACGGACCTTTGAATTGAGTTTGGGTTTCCTATTATTTTGAATTATTCTGGTTTCAAATTGATTTCGTATATGAATACATATGACTTCTACAGTGCGCTTCCACATTATGAGATTTCAGATCTTTACAGACTTGGTTTTTCGCACAAGAGCTACTTTTGGGTAGTTGAATTCGTTTGTAAGAGGTTTGCCTTTGGTTTGGAAATTTCCTTCTTTTCAGACATTTGGGTTAAATTTTGAGTTCCTTTAATTATATTAAGATAGTTTGATTTTAAGTTTGATTATATATATATATATATATATAAGGTTTAAATCTTCAACTTCGGTATTGCTCATAAAAAAGAGAATTGCATGTTTTCTCACTATTTTTAAAAGGTGGGGTTATAGTTTTGTTTTAACCTTGTGAAAACTTTTATTTTCGTCCACTCACATTTTTCTGTTTTGCTCCCCGAGACAATAGCAAATCCGAGCCAAGCATCTAAGCCGAGTGTCGACTTCCATGCCTCGAATCTAAGGAGGACCCTATTTTTGTAAACTTTCAATTCATTTCGCATTCGGTATGTAACCTTAAACTCTAATCTTAGATAAGCTCTGATACTTGCCCACTAGGATTGAAATTCTGAGGCCGGAGGCCATAAACTGTTTGGTGTGCCTGTAAACTTGTTGTGTGCTGCCGTTTGGGTTTTCTGCATGTTTATATTTTTGGGAAAAGTCCATTTTATAGGGAGACTCTACTGAAATTTCGGCAGAAGTTTCGGCCCTATACTTTGTTTTACCCTGAAAACGAAAGTTCCAATTCAGTAAATGGGCCGGCACTTCTTTAATGTCGTAAAAACCACGGGTCGGTCCCGCGAGGAATTTGGGGGCCGATCCTGTCATCAAATAAGTAAAACTACAAAATCCTTCAACCACTCCATTTATGGTACGAACTTTGTATGAACTTGAAGTATCCAATTTGTTTGATCAATTGATTTCGGATCGAGCCCAAAACTTAGTTAACATCATAACATGGCTAGAGGAGTCATTTGGAGAGTTTAGAGTGAAATCCAACCACTAAAACTATGCAATGCACCAACCACTCCATTTACGATTCGAACTTCGTATGAACATGAAGTGTCCAATTTCTTTGACCAATTGATATCGGATCGAGCCCTAAACTAGGTTAACATCATAATATGGTTGGAGTTGTCATTTAGAGAGTTTTGAGTGAAATCCAACAACTAAAACTATGCAATGCACAACCCACTCCATTTACGATACGAACTTCATATGAACCTGAAGTATCCAATTTCTTTAACCAATTCATTTCAGATTGAGCCCAAAACTTGGACATCATCATAATATGCCAAGAGGAGTCATTTGGAGAGTTTTGAGTGAAAATCCAACCACTAAAACTATGCAATACACCAACCACTCCATTTACGATACGAATTTCGTATGAACTTAAACTGTCCAATTTCTTTGACCAATTGAAATTCGATCGAGCCCTAAACCTGGGCATCATCATAATATGGTGGGAGGAGTCATTTGGATAGTTTTGAGTGAAATCAAACTACTAAAACTATGCAATGCACCAACCACTCCATTTACGATACGAACTTCGCATGAACCTGAAGTGTCCAATTTCTTTGACCAATTGATATCGGATCGAGCTCTGAACTTGGGCATCATCATAATATGGTGGGAGGAGTCGTTGGAGAGTTTTAAGTGAAATTCAAGAAGTAAAACGACGCAATCCTCCAACCACTCATTAATGCTATGAACTTCGTTTGAACTTGAAGTCTCCAATTTCTTTGACCAATTGATTTCGGATCGATCCCAAAACTTGGGCAACATCATAATGTGGTGGGAGGAGTCCTTTGGTGAGTTTTGAGTGAAATAAAATAAGTAAAACTACAATATCCTCCAACCACTCAATTTATGGTACGAACTCCAATTGATTTCGGATCGAGCCCAAAACAAGGGCATCATCATAATATGGTGGGGGAAGTCATTTGGAGAGTTTTGAGGGAAATTCAGCCAATAAAACTATACAAAATCCTCCAACCACTTCATTTGTGGTACGATCTTCGTACGAACTTGAAGTGTCCAATTTCTTTGACCAAGTGATTTCGGATAGAGTACAAAACTAGGGCAATAGCATAATATGGTGGGAGGAGTCATTTGGAGAGTTTTGAGGGAAATCCAACCAATAAAACTATACAAATTCCTCCAACCACTTCATTTGTGGTACGAACTTCGTATGAACTTGAAGTGTCCAATTTCTTTGACCAAGTAATTTTAGATAGAGTACAAAACTAGGGCAATAGCATAATATGGTGGGAGGAGTCATTTGGAGAGTTTTGAGTGAAATCCAACAAATAAAACTGCGCAATCCTCCCACCACTCCATTAACGCTACGAACTTCGTTTGAACTTGAAGCGTCCAATTTCTTTAACCAATTGATTTCGGATCGAGCCCAAAACTAGGCCAACATCATAATATGGTGGTAGGAGTCATTGGAGAGTTTTGAGGGAAATTCAGCCAATAAAACTATACAAAATCCTCCAACCACTTCATTTGTGGTACGATCTTCGTACGAACTTGAAGTGTCCAATTTCTTTGACCAAGTGATTTCGGATAGATTACAAAACTAGGGCAATAGCATAATATGGTGGGAGGAGTCATTTGGAGAGTTTTGAGGAAATCCAACCAATAAAACTATACAAATTCCTCCAACCACTTCATTTGTGGTACGAACTTCGTATGAACTTGAAGTGTCCAATTTCTTTGACCAAGTAATTTCAGATAGAGTACAAAACTAGGGCAATAGCATAATATGGTGGGAGGAGTCATTTGGAGAGTTTTGAGTGAAATCCAACAAATAAAACTGCGCAATCCTCCCACGACTCCATTAACGCTACGAACTTCGTTTGAACTTGAAGCGTCCAATTTCTTTAAGCAATTGATTTCGGATCGAGCCCAAAACTAGGGCAACATCATAATATGGTGGGAGGAGTCATTGGAGAGTTTTGAGCGAAATAAAACCACTAAAACTATGCAATGCACCAACCACTTCATTTACGATACGAACTTCGTATGAACTTGAAGTGTCCAATTTCTTTGACCAATTGATTTCGGATTGAGCCCTGAACTTGGGCATTAACGTAACATGGTGGGAGGAGTCATTTGGAGAGTTTTGAGTGAAATCCAACCGCTAAAACTATGCAATGCCCCAACCACTCCATTTACGATATGAACTTCATATGAACCTGAAGTGTAAAATTTCTTTGACCAATTGATATCGGATCGCGCCCGGAACTTGGGCATCATCATAATATGGTGGGAGGAGTCATTGGAGAGTTTTGAGTGAAATCCAACAAGTAAAACGACGCAATCCTGCAACCACTCCATTAATGCTATGAAATTCGTTTGAACTTGAAGTGTCCAATTTCTATGACCAATTGATTTTGGATCGATCCCAAAACTTGGGCAACAACATAATATGGTGGGAGGAATCCTCTGGTAAGTTTTTACTGAAATAAAATAAGTAAAACTACAAAATATTCCAACCACTCCATTTATCGTACGAACTTCGTATGAACTTGAAGTGTCCAATTTCTTTGACCAATTGATTTCGGATCGAGCCCAAAAGTAGGGCAACATCATAATATGGTGGGAGGAGTCATTTGGAGAGTTTTGAGGGAAATCCAACGACGAAAAGAATGCAATGCACCAACCAAACCATTTACGATTCAAACTTCATATGAACTTGAAATTTCCAATTTCTTTGACCAATTGATATCGGATCGAGCCCAAAACTAGGGCAACATCATAATATGGCGGGAGGAATCATTTCGAGAGTTTTGAGTGAAATCCAACCACTAAAACTGTGCAATGTACGAACCACTTCATTTACGATACGCACTTCGTATGAACTTGAAGTGTCCAATTTCTTTGACCAATTGATTTCAGATCGAGCCCTAAAATTTGGCATCATCGAAATATGGTGGGAGGAGCTATTTGGGGAGTTTTGAGTGAAATCCAACTACTAAATCTATGCAACACACAAACCACTCCATTTACGATAATAACTTCGTATGAACTTGACGTGTCCAATTTCTTTGACCTATTGATTTCGGATCGAGCCCTAAACTTTGGCATCATCGTAATATGGTGGGAGGAGTTATTTGGAGAGTTTTGAGTGAAATCCAACAACTAAAACTATGCAAAGCACCAACCACTCCATTTACGATACGAACTTCGTATGAACTTGAAGTGTCCAATTTCTTTGACCAATTGATATCTTATCGATCCCAAAACTAGAGCAACTTTATAATATGGTGGGAGGAGTCATTTGGATAGTTTTGAGTGAAATCCAACCACTAAAACTGTGCAATGAATCAACCACTCCATTTACGATACGAACTTCGTTTGAACTTGAAGTGTCCTATTTCTTTGACCAATCGATAACGGATCGAGCCCTAAACTTTGGCAACATTATAATATGGTGGGAGGAGTCATTTGGGGAGGTTTGAGTGAAATCCAACCACTAAAAATATACAAAATCCTCTAACCACTCCATTTGTGATACGAACTTAGTATGAAATTGAAGTTTCCAATTTCTTTGACCAATTGATTTCGGATCGAGCCCAAAACATGGGCATCATCATAACTTTGTGGGAGGAGTCATTTGGAGAGTTTTGAGTGAAATCCAACTACTAAAACTATACAAAATCCTCCAACCACTCCGTTTATGGTACGAACTTCGTATGAACTTGAAGTGTCCAATTTCTTTGACCAAGTGATTTCAGATCGACCCCAAAACTAAGGCAACATCATAATATGGTGGGAGGAGTCATTTGGAGAGTTTTGAGTGAAATCCAACCACTAAAACTATGTAATGCACCAACAACTCCATTTAAGATATGAACTTGAAGTATCCAATTTCTTTTACCAATTGATTTCGGATCGATCCCAAAACTTGGGCAACATCATAATATGGTGGGAGGAGTCCTTTGCATTGTTTTGAGTGAAATAAAATAAATAAAACTACAAAATCCTCCAACCACTACATTTATGGTACGAACTTCGTATGAAGTTGAAGTGTCCAATTTCTTTGACCAATTGATTTCGGATCGAGCCTAAAACTAGAGCAACATCATAACATGGTGGGAGGAATCATTTGGAGAGTTTTGAGTGATTTCGGATCGAGCCCAAAACTAAGACAACATCATAATATGGTGGGAGAAGTCATTTAGAGAGTTTTGAGTGAAATCCAACATGTAAAACTACGCAATCCTCCAACCACTCCATTAATTCTACAAACTTCGTTTGAACTTGAAGTGTCCAATTTCATTGACCAATTGATTTTGGATCGATCCCAAAGCTTTGGCAACATCATAATATGGTGGGAGGAGTCATTTAGAGAGTTTTGAGTGAAATCCAACCACTGAAACTATGCAATGCACTAACCATTCATTTACGATACGAACTTCGTATGAACTTGAAGTGTCGAATTTCTTTGACCAATTGATTTTGGATTGAGCCCAAAACTACGGTGGGTGAAGTCATTTGAAGAGTTTTGAGTGAAATGCAACCACTAAAACTATGCAATGCACCAATCGCTCCATTTACGATACGAACTTCGTATGAACTTGAATTGTCCAATTTCTTTGACCAATTGATATCGGATTGAGCCCCTAACTTGGGCATCATCAGAAGTTGGTGGGAAGAGTCATTGGAGAGTTTTAAGTGAAATCCAACCACTAAAAACTTTGCAAAGTACCAACCACTCCATTTACGATAAGAACTTTATATGAACTTGAAGTGTCCAATTTCTTTGACCAATTGATTTCGGATCGAGCCCAAAGCTAGGGCAACATCAAAATATGGTGGGAGGAGTCATTTGGAGAGTTTTGAATGAAATCCAACCACTGAAACTTTGCAATGCACCAACCACTCCATTTACGATACGAACTTCGTATGAACTTGTAGTGTCCAATTTCTTTGACCAATTGAGTTCCGATCAAACCCAAAGCGAGGGCAACATCACAATATGGTGGGAGGAGTCATTTGGAGAGTTTTAAGTGAAACAAAACCACTAAAGCTATACAATGCACCAACCACTCCATTTACATTACGAACTTCGTATGAACTTGAAGTGTCCAATTTCTTTGACCAATTGATTTCGGATCGAGCCCTAAACTTGTACAACATCATAATATGGTGGGAGGAGTAATTTGTAGAGTTTTGAGTGAAATCCAATAAGTAAAACTACAAAATCCTCCAGCCACTCTGTTTATGGTACGAACTTCGTATGAACTTGTAGTATCCAATTTCTTTGACCAATTGATTTCGGATTGATCCCAAAACTAGGTTAACCTCATAATATGGTTGGAGGAGTCATTTGGAGAGTTTTGAGAGAATTCCGACCACTAAAACTATGCAATGCACCAACCACTCCATTTACGATACGAACTTCGTATGGACTTGTAGTGTCCAATTTCTTTGACCAATTGAGTTCGGATCAAGCGCAAAGCAAGGGCAACATCATAATATGGTGGGAGGAGTCATTTGGAGAGTTTTGAGTGAAATCCAACCACTAAATCTATTCAATGCACCAACCACTCCATTTACATTACGAACTTCGTATGAACTTGAAGTGTCCAATTGCTTTGACCAATTGATTTCGGATCGAGCCCTAAACTTGTACAACATCATAATATGGTGACAGGAGTAATTTGTAGAGTTTTGAGTGAAATCAAATAAGTAAAGTACAAAATCCTCCAGCCACTCTGTTTATGGTACGAACTTCGTATGAACTTGAAGTGTCCAATTTCTTTGACCAATTGATTTTGGATTGATCCCAAAACTAGGTTAACCTCATAATATGGTTGGAGGAGTCATTTGGAGAGTTTTGAGTGAATTCCGACCACTAAAACTATGCAATGCACCAACCACTCCATTTACGATACGAACTTCGTATGAACTTGTAGTGTCCAATTTCTTTGACCAATTGAGTTCGGATCAAGCGCAAAGCAAGGGCAACATCATAATATGGTGGGAGGAGTCATTTGGAGAGTTTTGAGAGAAATCCAACCCCTAAATCTATTCAATGCACCAAGCACTCCATTCGCATTTCGAACTTCGTATGAACTTGAAGTGTCCAATTTCTTCGACCAATTGATTTCGGATCGAGCCCTAAACTTTGGCATCATCATAATATGGTGGGAGGAGTCATTGGGAGATTTTTGAGTTTCCAACCACTAAAACTATACAAAATCCCACAACCACTCCATTTGTGGTACGAACTTCGTATGAACTTGAAGTGTGACCAATTGATTTCGAATCGAGCCCAAAACTAACGCAACATCATAATATGGTGGGAGGAGTCATTTGGAGAGTTTTGAGTGAAATCCAACAAGTAAAACTACGCAATCCTCCAACCACTTGATTTACGATACGAACTTCTTTTGAACTTGAAGTGTCCAATGATCAGTGCATATTTGTATATCTTTTTATCCTTGTAGCATATAATTTAGTTATGTTTTTAAGTTAAACTTATGCTTTTAATTTCTATTATGTTTGTCATTTAGTTACTTGAGCTTTAGGTAGCAATGGTGGCTTTGGATAGGAAAATGTGCAAAATGGTGCAAAAACGTGCAGACTGAGTTAGCAATTCGTTTCAGCCTTAACATTTTTATCCGAACTTGGATTGGACCAAATAATATGTGGTTGGAAAGATGACATTTTGAACTGCAAGATGAAGGGCTCAAAGTCGTTATATGGGGAATGGAAGCCCAATTCGTGATCCAATGAAGTTGCTTGTTGCTAGTGACAAAGTTAGGTCAGCTAAATTGTTGTTAGAAACTCAATTGGAGTATTAATGGGCAGACATAATGAAGAGGACAATAAGAGACATTCAATGCAATCCATGCAGTTTAAGGGATGTTCTGCACCTAACCAAATTCCACCAAATGCATGTATTGGGCAGCTGGAGCAGTTACATAGCATTTACATGGCAGTTACATAGCATTTAATGAGGTAGCTGAAAGAGGTATGCTTTAGAAGCCAAAGGGGAGAACGAATGGAAGACTTAAACACTCCATAAAAGAGGGCATCAGCTGAAGAGAAGGGAACACTTTTCATTTTATCGTTCATTCCATAACATACATCCTGCGAGTCACACTCCCACAACTGATCCATCCTTCATTCCATCCTCCACACTCCCATCATTCCCCAAACACATTCAGAAATCACTCTCAAACACTCCCACAAGCCAAAACACTCCACCAATCAACCCAACACTCTAAACAGCCCCAAATCACCAAAACAGTCCCTGCAAGCCTTCCTTACATTTTCCTACGAATTTCCTCTTTCTCATCCATCACCACTCACCCAAACTCATCTCAAATCATCTCCTTAACCTTAATACATCCTTCTAGACGTGGGGAAGCACTTGGAGAAGCATTGGACACCACAAGAACTTCAGAAAAGGGTTTTTCTACTCTTGTTGCATTCATTATGTTTCCTCATTTATGTTTAAGTTTCTTTCCCATTATGAGTAGCTAAATCCATAACTAGGGCTTTGATGTAACCTAACATGAATATTCTGTTTTTATAAATTTCAAGTTTCAAGTTTGATTCAAGATTCATGCTCTTATTCATTACGCCTACCTACTTATATGCTAATCTGAATGCCTAGCTACCATTGAGATTTGTGTATTTTGGTTGAAATTGAAGTAGACACCTTATGCTTTTGTTTCAATTGAACTATGAATAAGATGAGTATGTATGGACATTCGCCAATAGGGATTAGATGCATGCTTGGTTGTTTAAAACATTCTTCTATGCTTAATGGATTTCTAATGCTTGATTTAAGTTCGACAATAAGGACTTAATTAGGGAATTGGAAATATAAGGTTAGGATCAAACACCATGGCTTAATCATACTTTAGCTAGAATCAATCTTTGAATCTGAATTAGATTTGTCACTTGAATCCTTATAACCTAGAATTGGATTGTTATGGTGAATCGAATGCCCTAGTCTCCAAATCTGTTTTCCAACCTCAAAAACCACTCTTTGATACACTTGTTCACTTTGGTTTGGTTTGCAATTTCGTTTTGCTTCATTTGTTTTCACAAAAATCAATCACTCTCGTTTTCAATTCTGTTTTAGACTTAACTTTCTGTTTCCTTGAATTGGGTAATCTAAGCACGTAACTAATTTGAACTTCTCAATCCTCGTGGGTACGACCTCGTACTTGTCTTGCTATACTACTAATTGGCCCGTACAATTACGAGTTAACAAAATTTTGGGGCCGTTGCCGGGGATTGAATGAAAGTTCTTCAATGAACTAGTGTTTCTAATTAATTCAATTTTCTGTTTTAGGTAGTTTCTGTCAAAAAGACCATTCAATGAACAAGTGAGGTCTTCGTTCCAACGTTCGAGATCTTTGAACGCAGGACCACTCCATTTAAGGTACGGACTTGGTATGAACTTGAAGTGTTCAATTTCTTGAAACAATTGATTTCGGATTAATCCCAAAACTAGGGCAACATCACAAAATGGTGGACGGAGTCATTCGGAGAGTTTTGAGTGAAATCGAACCACTAAACTATGCAATGCACCAACCACTCCATTTACGATACGAAATTCGTATGAACATGAAGTGTCCAATTTCATTGACCAATTTATTTCACATCGATCCTAAAACTTGGGCAACATAATAATATGGTGGGAGGAGTCCTCTGGTGAGTTTTGAGTGAAATCAAATAACGAAAAGTACAAAATCCTCCAACCACTCCGTTTATGGTACGAACTTCGTATGAACTTGAAGTGTCCAATTTCTTTGACCAATTGATTTCAGATCTAGTCCAAAACTAGGTTAACATCATAATATGGTTGGAGGAGCCATTTGGAGAGTTTTGAGTTAAATACAAACACTAAACCTCTGCAATGCACCAACCACTCCATTTACGATTCAAACTTCGTATGAACTTGAAGTGTCCGATTTCTTTGACCAAGTGATTTCGGATCGAGCCCAAAACTAGGGCAAGAGCATAATATGGTGGGTGGAGTCATTTAGAGAGTTTTGAGTGAAATCCAACAAGTAAAACTACGCAATCCTCCAACCACTACATTAAGGCTACGAACTTCGTTTGAACTTGAAATGCCCAATTTCTTTGAACAATTGATTTCGGATAGATCCCAAAACTTCGGCAACATCATAATATTGTGGGAGGAGTCCTTTGGAGAGTTTTGAGTGAAATCAAAAGAATAAAACTGCAAAATCGTCAAACGACTCCATTTATGGTACGAACTTGGCATGAACTTGAAGTGTCCAATTTCTTTGACCAGTTGAATTCGGATCAAGCCCAAAAATAGGGCAACAACGTAATCTGGTGGGAGGAGTCATTTGGAGAATTTTTAGTGAAATCCAACCACTAAAACTACGCAATGCACCAACCACTAAATTTATGATACGAACCTTGTATGAACTTGAAATGTCAAATTTCTTTGAACATTGGATTTTGGATTGAGCCCTAAACTTGGGCATAATCATAATTTGGTGGGAGGAGTCATTTGGAGAGTTTTGAGTGAAATCGAACCACTAAAACTATACAAAATCCTCCAACCACCCCATTTATGGTATGAACCTGGTATGAACTTGAAGTGTCCAATTTCTTGGACTAATTGATTTCGTATTGAGCCCAAGACTAGGGCAAAATCATAATATGGTGGGAGGAGTCATTAGGAGAGTTTCGAGCGAAATCCAACCAGTAAAACTATACAATACACCAACCACTCCATTTACTATACGAACCTGGTATGAAGTTGAAGTGTCCAATTTCTTGGACCAATTGATTTCGGATTGAGCCCAAGACTAGGGCAACATCATAATATGGTGGGAGGAGTCATTTGGAGAGTTTTGAGTGAAATCCAAACACTTAAACATAACAATGCACCAACCATTCCATTTACGATACGAACTTCGCATGAACTTGAAGTGTCCAATTTCTTTGACCAGTTGATTTCGGATCGAGCCCAAAACTCGGGCAACATCGTAATCTGGTGGGAGGAGTCATTTGGAGAATTTTTAGTGAAATCCAACCACTAAAACTATGCAATGGACCAACCACTAAATTTACGATACTAACTTTGTATGAACTCGAAATGTCCCATTTCTTTGAACATTGGATTTCGGATTGAGCCCTAAACTTGGGCATAATCGTAATTTGGTGGGAGGAGTCATTGGAGAGTTTTGAGTGAAATCGAACCACTAAAACTATACAAAATCCTCCAACCACCCCATTTATGGTATGAATCTGGTATGAACTTGAAGTGTCCAATTTCAGGACTAACTGATTTCGGATTGAGCCTAAGACTAGGGCAAAATCATAATATGGTGGGAGGAGTCATTAGGAGAGTTTTGAGCGAAATCCAACCAGTAAAACTATACAATACACCAACCACTCCATTTACTACACGAACCTGGTATGAAGTTGAAGTGTCCAATTTCTTCGACCAATTGATTTCGGATTGAGCCCAAGACTAGGGCAACATCATAATATGGTGGGAGGAGTCATTTGGAGAGTTTTGAGGGAAATCCAACCACTCCATTTACGATGCGAACTTCGTATGAACTTGAAGTGTACAATTTCTTTGACCAATTCATCTCTGATCGATCCCAAAACTTGGGCAACATCATTATATGGTGGGAGTAGACCTTTGGTGAGTTTTGAGTGAAATCAAATAAATAAAACTACAAAATCCTCCAACCACTCCATTTATGGTACGAACTTCGTATGAACTTGAAGTGTCCAATTTCTTTGACCAATTGATTTCGAATCGAGCCAAAAACTAGGGCAACATCGAAATATGGTGGGAGGAGTCATTTGGCCAGTTCTGAGTGAAATCCAACCACTAAAACTATGCAATGCACCAACCACTCCATTTACAATACGAACATCATATGAACTTGAAGTGTCATATTTCTTTGACCAATTAATTTTGGATCGAGCCCTAAAGTTGGGGATCATCACAATATGGTGGGACGAGTCATTTGGATAGTTTTGAATGAAATCCAACAAGTAAAACTACCCAATCCTCCAACCACTACATTAAAGCTACGAACTTCGTTTGAACTTGAAGTGTCCAATGTCTTTGACCAATTAATTTTGAATAGAGCCCAAAACTAGGGCAACATGTAATATGGTGGGAGGAGTCATTTGGAGAGTTTTGAGTAAACTGCAACCACTAAAACTATGCAATGCACCAACTACTCCATTTGTGGAACGAACATCTCATGAACTTGAAGTGTCCAGTTTCTTTGACCAATTCATTTCGAACGAGGCCTAAAGTTGGGCATCATCATAATATGGTGGGAGGAGTTATTTGGAGTGCTTTGAGTGAAATCCAACAAGTAAAACTACGCAATCCTCCAACCACTCCATTAACGCTACGAACTTCGTACGAACGGAAAGTGTCCAATTTCTTTGACCAATTGATTTCGGATTTATCCTAAAACTTGGGCAACATCATAATTTGGTGGGAGGAGTCCTTTGGTGAGTTTTGAGTGAAATCAAATAAGTAAAAGTACAAAATCCTCCAACCACTCCGTTTATGGTACGAAATTTGTGTGAACTTGAAGTGTCCAATTTCTTTGACCAATTGAGTTTGGATCCAGCCCAAAACTGGGGCACCATCATACTATGGTGGGAGGAGTCATTTGATGAGTTTTTAGTGAAATCCAACAAGTAAAACTACGCAATCCTCAAACCACTCCATTTACGAAACAAACTTCATATGAACTAGAAGTGTCAAATTTGTTTGACCAATTAATTTCGGATCGATCCCAAAACTAGGGCAAAATCAAAATATGGTGGGAGGAGTCATTTGGAGAGTTCTGAGTGAAATCCAACAAGTAAACTTGGGCAATCCTCCAACCTCTCCATTAACGCTACGAACTTCATTTGAACTTGAAGTGTCCAATTTCTTAGCCCAATTGATTTCGGATCGATCCCAAAACTTGTGCAATACTATGTTGGGAGGAGTTCTTTGATGAGTTTTGAGTGAAATCAAATAAATAAAACAACAAATCTTCCAACCATTCCACTTATGGTACGAACCTCGTTTGAACTTGAAGTGTCCAATTTCTTTGACCAATTGATTTCGGACCAAGCCCAATACTGTGGTAACATCGTAATACAGTGGGAGGAGTCATTTGGCAAGTTTTGAGTGAAATCCAACCACTAAAACTATGCAATGCACCAACCACTCCACTTACAATACGAACATCATATGAACTTGAAGTGTCAAATTTCTTTGACCAATTGATTTCGGATCGAGCCCTAAAGTTGGAGATCATCACAATATGGTGGGAGGAGTCATTTGGATAGTTTTGAGTGAAATACAACTAGTAAAACTACGCAATCCTCCAACCACTACATTAAAGCTACGAACTACGTTTGAACTTGAACTGTCCAATGTCTTTGACCAATTCATTTTGAATCGAGCTCAAAACTAAGGCAACATCGTAATATGGTGGGAGGTGTCATTTGGAGAGTTTTGAGTGAAATGCAACCACTAAAACTATGCAATGCACCAACCACTCCATTTGTGGTACGAACATCACATGAACTTGAAGTGTCCAATTTCTTTGACCAATTGATTTCGGATCGATCCCAAAACTTGGGCAACAGCATAATATGGTGGGAGGAGTCATTTGGAGAGTTTTGATTGAAATCCAACCTCTAAAACTATGCAATGCACCAACCACTCCATTTATGGTACGAACTTCATATGAACTTCAATTGTCCAATTTCTTTCACCAATTGATTTCGGATCAAGCCCTAAACTGGGGCATCAACTTAGTATATATGGAGGAGTGATTTGGAGAGTTTTGAGTGAAACCCAACAAAGTAAAACTACGCAATCCTCCAACCACTCCATTAACATAACGAGCTTCGTATGAACTTGAAGTGTCCAATATCTTTGACCAAGTGATTTCGGATCGAGCCCAAAACTATGGCAATATCGTAATATGGTGGGAGGAGCCATTTGAAGAGTTTTGTGTGAAATACAACCACTAAAACTATGCAACGCACCAACCACTCCATTTTCGATACGAACTTCGTATGAACTAGAAGTGTCCAATTTCTTTGACCAATAGATTTCGTATTGAGACAAAAACTTGGGTGACATGATAATATTGTGGGACGAGTCCTTTGGTGAGTTTTGAGTGAAATCAAATAAGTAAAACTACAAAAGCCTCCAACCACAGCATTTAAGGTACGAACTTCGTATGAAATTGAATTGTCCAATTTCTTTCACCTATTGATTTCAGATCTAGCCCTAAACTTGGGCATCATCATAATATGGTGGGAGGAGTCGTTTGTAGAGTTTTAAGTGAAATCCTACAAGTAAAACTACGCAATCCTCCAACCACTGCATTAACGCTACGAACTTCGTATGAACTTAAGTGTCCAATTTCTTTGACCAATTCATTTCGGATCGACCCCAAAACTAGGGCAACATCATATAATATGGTGGGAGGAGTCATTTGGAGAGTTTTGAGAGAAATCCAACCACTAAAACTATGCAATGCACCAACGACTCCATTTACGATACGAACTTCGTATGAAGTTGAAGTGTCCAATTTCTTTGAAAAATGATTTCGGATCGAGCCCTAAAAATGGGCATCATCATAGTATGGTGGGAGGAGTCAGTTGGAGAGTTTTGATCGAAATCCAACATGTAAAACTACGCAATCCTCCAATGACTCCATTAACGGTACAAACTTCGTATGAACTTGAAGTGTCCAATTTATTTGACCAAGTGACTTCCGATAGAGACCAAAAGTAGGGTAACATCATAATATGGTGGGAGGAGTCATTTGTAGAGTTTTGAGTGAAATCCAACAAGTAAAACTACGCAATCCACCAACCACTCCATTAATGCTACGAACTTCGTATGAACTTGAAGTGTCCAATTTCTTTGACCAATTGATTTAGGATCAATCCCAAAACGTGGGCAACATCATAATATGGTGGGGGAGTCATTTGGAGAGTTTTGAGTGAAATCCAACAAGTAAAACTACGCAATCCACCAACCACTCCATTAATGCTACGAACTTCGTATGAACTTGAAGTGTCCAATTTCTTCGACCAATAGATTTCGTATCGATCCCAGAACTTGGGGAACATCATAATATGGTGGGAGGAGTCATTCGGAGAGTTTTGAGTGAAATCCAACCACTAAATCTATGAAATGCACCAACCACTCCATTTATGGTACGAACTTCGTATGAACTTGAATTGTCCAATTTCTTTGACCAATTGATTTCGGATCGAACCCTAAACTTGGGCATCAACTTAGTATGGTAGGAGGAGTCATTTGGAGAGTTTTGAGTGAAATCCAACAAAGTAAAACTACGCAATCCTCCAACCACTCCATTAACGCTACGAACATCGTATGAACTTGAAGTGTCTAATTTATTTGACCAACTGATTTCGGATCGAGCCCCAAACTTGGGCATCAACATAGTATGGTGGGAGGAGTCATTTGGAGAGTTTTGAGTGAAATCCAACCACTAAAACTATGCAATGCACCAACCACTCCATTTATGGTACGTACTACGTATGAACTTGAATTATCCAATTTCTTTGACCAATTGATATCGGATCGAGCATAAAACTAGGGAACATCATAATATGGTGGGAGGAGTCATTTGAAGAGTTTTGTGTGAAATCCAACAAATAAAACTAGAAAATCCTCCAACCACTGCATTTATGGTACGAACTTCGTATGAACTAGAAGTGTCCAATTTCTTTCTCCAATTGATTTCGGATCGAGCCCAAAACTAGGGCAACCTCATAATATGGTGGGAGGAGTCCTTTGGTGAGTTTTGAGTGAAATCAAATAAGTTAAACTACAAAATCCTCCAACCACTGCATTTATGGTATGAACTTCGTATGAACTAGAAGTGTCCAATTTCTTCGACGAATTGATTTTGGATCAAGCCCAAAACAAGGGCAACATCATAATATGGTGGGAGGAGTCATTTGGAGAGTTTTGAGTGAAATCCTCCAAGTAAAACTGTGCAATCCTCCAACCACTCCATTAAAGCAACTAACTTCGTATGAACTTGAAGTGTCCAAACTCTTTGTCAAATTTATTTCGGATCGATCACAAAACTTGTGCAACATCATAATGTGGTGGGAGCAGTAATTTGGAGAGTTTTAAGTGAAATCCACCCACTTGAACTATGCAAGGCAAGAACCACGCCACTTACGATATGAACTTCGTATGAACTTGAAGTGTCCAATTTATTTGACCAATTGATTTCGGATCGATCACAAAATATGGGCAACGTCATATTATGGTGGGAGGAGTCATTTGGAGAGTTTGAGTGAAATAGAATTTGTAAAACTACACAATCCTCCAAGCACTCCACTAAGGCTACGAACTTCGTATGAACTTTAAGTGTCCAATTTCTTTGACTAAGTGATTTCAGATCGAGACCAAAGCTTGGGCAACATCATAATATGGTGGGAGGAATCATTTGGAGGGCTTTGAGTGAAATCCAACAAGTAAAACTACGCAATCCTTCAAGCACTACACTAACGCTACGAACTTTGTATGAACTTGAAGTGTCCAATTTCTTTGACCAATTGATATCAGATCGAGCCCAAAACCTGGGCGTCATCATAATATGGCGGGAGGAGTCATTTGGAGAGTTTTGAAGGAAATCCAACCACTGAAACTATGCAACGCACCAACCACTCCATTTAAGGTACAAATTTCGTATGAACTTGAAGTGTTCAATTTCTTGGACCAATTGATTTCGGATCGAGCCTAAAACTAGGGCAACTTCATAATGTCATGGGAGGAGTCATTTGGAGTGTTTTGAGTGAAATCCAGCCACTAAAACTATGCAATGCACCAACCACTCCATTTATAAAACGAACTTCGTATGAACTTGAAGTGTCCAATTTGTTTGGCCAATTGATATCGGATCGAGCCCAAAACTTGGGTATCATCATAATATGGTGGGAGGATTCATTTGATGAGTTTTGAGTGAAATCCAAACACTAAAACTATGCAATGCACCAACCACTACATTTACGAAACGAACTTCGTAGGAACTTGAACTGTCCAATTTCTTTGACAAAGTGATTCCGAATAGAGCCCAAAGCTAGGGCAACATCATAATATGGTGGAGGTGTCATTTAGATAGTTTTGAGTGAAATCAAATAAGTAAAACTACCAAATCCTCCGACCACTCCATTTATGGTACAAACTTCATTTGAACTTGAAGTGTCCAATTTCATTGACAAAGTGATTTCGGATCGAGCCCAAACCTAGGGCAACAACATAGTATGGTAGGAGGAGTCTTTTGGAGAGTTTTGAGTGAAATCCAACAAGTACACCTATGCAATCCTCCAACCACTCCATTAACTCTATGAACTTCGTTTCAAGTTGAATTGTCCAATTTCTTTTACCAAGTGATTTCGGATCGAGCCCAAAACTAGGGCAACAACATAATATGGCGGGAGGAGTGATTTCGAGAGTTTTGAGTGAAATCCAACCACTAAAACTATGCAACGCACCAACCACTACATTTACGATACGAACTTCGTATGAACTTGAAGTGTCCAATTTCTTTGACCAATTGATTTCGGATCGAGCCCTAAACTTGGGCATCATCATAGTATGGTGGGAGGAGTCATTTGGAGAGTTTTGAGTGAAATCCAACCCCCAAAACTATGTAATGCACCAACAACTCCATTAAAGCTACGAACTTCATATGAACTTAAACTGTCCAATTTCTTTGACCAAGTGATTTCGGATCGATACCAAAACTTGGGCAACATCATAATATGGTGGGAGGAGTCCTTGGTGTGTTTTGAGTGAAATCAAATAACTAAAACAACAAAATCCTCCAACCAGTCCATTTATGGTACGAACTTCGTATGAACTTGAAGTGTCCAATTTCTTTGACCAAGTGATTTCGGATCGAACCCAAAACTAGGGCAACATTATAATATGGTGGGAGTAGTCATTTGGAGAGTTTTGAGTGAAATCCAACCACTAAAACTACGTAATGCACCAACAACTCCATTTACGATACGAACTTCGTTTGAACTTGAAGTGTCCAATTTCTTTGACCAAGTGATTTCTGATCGAACCCAAAACTAGGGCAACGTTATAATATTGTGGGAGGAGTCATTTGGAGAGTTTTGACGGGTATTAGAGTTTAGCAAGTAAATTTGGTTTTTCTTTAAATAAAAATTTTTTTAAAAAAAAAAAATTCTTGTTTTTCTGTTTTATTTTAGTCTTGCTTTGTTTTTGTTTTGAGTCACTTTCCGAACACATATGATGAGATTGTGATAAATGTTTGCATGACTTAAATGAAAATTGGATTTCTTTTTATTAAAAAAATAATAATAAATAAATAAATAAAATAAAACTTTTGGCATCGTTCTAGCATGATATGTTCGAAACCTTTTTTACACTTGCCATTTGTTTCATAATTTTCCAATTAAAGGATTTGCATGATCCAAAAATTGTATCAAGGATAAATTAAACTTGTATAACCATATAATGTAAGCTTTTGAGCCTTGTCCTTCATTTCATGAGTGTTATACAAATACTCTTATTTTCTTGTCATCTAAGTTGTTGTTTGATCTCATTATTCATTGATTTGGTTGAACACTTAAAAATCATTCATTCTTATGCAAATTTGATTACATGACATTTGAGAAATGATATTAAGGCCCTCTTTGGATCGTTTGTGTCTTTCAAGCTAACCTTATGCATGCTTAAGCATGATTTTTCCATTGTTAACCATTTTGAGCCTACATGTAAACCTTTTCTTTCATTTAACCAATTATATTTCCTCGCCTTAGCCTGAAAAATAAGTATTTACCTTTTCTAAGGAACTCATGAGCTTTAATTGTGATGTGTTTTTCATGCTAAGTTTGGGAAGGGGTATTATATATTGAAAATAAAAAAATTTAAAAAAAATCACCCAATTGGTGGAAGAAAAGAGAATGCTGTGATTGTGGTTGATTGAAAATTCATTTTTGGGTTTCTTTATTGGCCTCAAAATAAATTGGTGGTTGTTCAATTAAAAGAAAGGACTGTGAATCCTTATAAATGGAGGCATAAGGAGTTTTGAAAAAAAAATCCTCATTGTGATGATTCAAGTCCTGGAAACAATTGTTTTATGCTCTTACATTGTGAGTTCTTTGGACTTTGTGTTATCCATACCTTTCATTTCTCACTCACCTTACACCCTTGGCCCCATTACAACCTTTGATAAAGACCTAAATTGATCCTAAATGTCATGTGATTGAATTGCATCCATTTTCCTACTTTTAAGTGTTTGGCATCCTTCTTGAGATCACATAATGCAAGTTCTTCATCTTTCTATTGTGAGTTAATTCCCTTATGGTTTAACTCTAATCTCATGTTTATAACTGAGCGATGCATTGTAGCCCTCTTCTGAGTGATTCATTTGTGAGAGGACAACTTTGGTGAGATTTGAAGTTGAATTTGTGCTTTGTATGATTTTTTGAAATTGTGTGAAAACTAAGATTGGAGAATTTGTTGCATTTGGCTATCACACTACTACACTTTGAGCATGTTATGTTTTGAACTTTGCCACATTGTAAATAATGTCTAAAAATGAGCTTTTATTGTTAAAACTTTTGAGTCATGTGCATGAGTCATTTCTCTTAAGAAAATGTTCGGAAATATTGTTTTGTATTTGTTTTCTAACTACTTTGTTTATGTATAGTCAGTAAAACGTTTGTGGGTATCGTATCTGTTAAACCCTCAGGAGACACAACTCCTCCAACTAGGGATGCCTAGAGGTTTGAATGCTTGTTGCATATGCTCAATGCAATCGAGTTACCTACGAAAGTGGTCTAATTAATTTTATTTATTTATTTTTATCTTTGTTTTCCTTTTGTTTTGCTCGAGGATTAGCAAAATATAGGTTTGGGGGTATTTGATCGGTGCATAATTACATATCATTTTGTATCCTTCTAACTTATGATTTGGTTATGTTTTTGAGTTAAACTTGTACTTTTAATCTATTTTGTGTTTGTTTCAGTATAATAAGCTTAAGACTCATTAAATGCATTTTGGAGACAAGTTAGCTCAAAACGGTGTCTGCAGATCAGTCAACTTCAAGGATTGGACTGTACTTGCTCAAGAAGAACCAGATAATGAGCCATACATCATTGGAAAGATACGGAAGTCTATTTTCTGGAGCATTTTACGGTTCATGATTCCAAGTCCTCTAGAGGAAGTTATGCAAGTTTTGGCAGCTTAAGGTCAAAATCGGCAGGATCTGCGTTACTGGGCCAAAAATGACATTTGAAGGTCTTTCCGATTTTTCCTTGAGCTGGGCTGCATATGCTTGAAAAGATAATTCAAAGTGCTTCAAGATCCATATTTTTCCAGATTTTTCAGAATTGAGAAACAAGTCCAAAACGAGCCCAAAAGAAGACTGCAATGCATTGTCAAGCATGACATATGCATGATGAAATGTTATTTATTTTGGGAAAGTTTGGTGAAGCATATTCAATACTTATAATTGGAGTGGAGTTTTGCAGCAGCCAAATGAAGTAAAAGAAGATGAAGTGGGAGCTGCAACACTAAGCTTAAAGACAAGAGGAATTGTTTTCAAATGCAATTGTGTGTTAGGTAAAGTTGGTGAATTAAGTGTTGTAAGTTGGTGAAGTGAGTTTTGTAGGTAGAAGAAATACTTAATTCAGATTTTCACTTCCCCTAGGCCTATAAATAGTGAGTTTCTCCAAGCTTGTAAATACACCCCAAGGGGGAGCTCTCAAACATCTCTCTAGAGCTCCTCTCCCTTCTCTCCCTCAAATTCTCTTAGTTTTCTTTTAGTTCTCAATTGTTGTAACAAAATCCTTTTGCTAAATTTTCCTTTAAGTTTCTCTTAGTTGTAATTTATTTTTCATTGTAATGTAAATTCTTTTCTTAAGTTTTCAAGTTTCAATTATAGTTCTTGTTCTTATTCATTATGCTTATAAGTTAATATGCTTGTTTGAATGATTGATCACCATTAAAACTTGTATGTTAGCTATCTTGGTTTGAATTAAGAGTAGACACCATGCATTAATTCAAATTGAACTATGAATAGGAAGAGTATGTATGGACATTCGACAACAGGGATTAGATACACGCTTGGTTGTTTAAAACATTCTTCTTTGCTTAATGGATTTCTAATGCTTAATTTAGGTTCGACAACAAGGATCTAATTAGGGAATTAGGAATACAAGGTTAGGACCAGACACCATGGCTTAATCATACTTTAGCTAGAATCAATCTGTGAATCTAAATTGAACTTGGTAACTAATTTGCTTGAGTTAATTTATTTTCTTTCTTTCTTTCTTGTTTTATTTATTTTCTTTTCATTTCTGTTTTGTGCAGGGAATCAAATTGAATCAATCTATCATCAATCCTCGTGGGATCGACCTTGTACTTACACATGCTATACTACCCAACGCCTCGTGCACTTGCGAGTTAACACACTCCATTTATGGTACGAACTTCACTTGAACATAAAGTGTCCAATTTCTTTGACCAGGTGATATCGGATTTAGCCATAAACTTGGGCATCATCATAATATGGTGGGAGGAGTCATTTAGAGAGTTTTGACTGAAATCCAATCACAAAAACTATGCAATGCACCAACCACTCCATTAACTCTACGAACTTCGTATGAACTTGACCTGTCCAATTTCTTTGACCAAGTAATTTTGGATCGATACCAAAACCTGGGCAACATCATAATATGGTGAGAGGAGTCCTTGGTGAGTTTTGAGTGAAATCAAATACTAAAACAACAAAATCCTACAACCAGTCCATTTATGGTACGAAGTTCGTATGAACTTGAAGTGTCCAATTTCTTTGACCAAGTGATTTCGGATCGACCCCAAAACTAGGGCAACATTATAATATGGTGGGAGTAGTCATTTGGAGAGTTTTGAGTGAAATCCAACCACTAAAACTATGTAATGCACCAACAACTCCATTTACAATACGAACTTCGTAAGAACTTGAAGTGTCCAATTTCTTTGACCACTGATTTCAGATCGAACCCAAAACAAGGGCAACATTATAATATGGTGGGAGGAGTCATTTGGAGAGTTTTGAGTGAAATCCAACCAATAAAACTATGTAATGCACTTAACCACTCCATGTATGATACGAACTTCGTATGAACTTCAAGTGTCCAATTTCATCAACCAATTGATTTCGGATCAATCCCAAAACTGGGGCATCGTCAAAATACGGTGGGAGGAGTCGTTTGGAAAGTTTTGAGTGAAATCCAACCAGTAGAACTATGCAATGCACAAGCCACACCATTTACGATACGAACTTCGTATGACCTTGACGTGTCCAATTTCTGTGACCAAGTGATTTCGGATCGAGGCCAAAGCTAGGGCAACATCATAATATGGTGGGAGGAGTCATTTGGAGAGTTTTGAGTAAAATCCAACAAGTAAAACGACGCAATCCTCCAACGACTCCATTAAATCTACGAACTTCGTATGAACTTGAAGTATCCAATTTCTTTGACCAATTGATTTCGGATTGAGCCCTAAACTTAGGCAGCATCATAGCATGGTGGGAGGAGTCATTTGGAGAGTTTTCAGGGGAATCAAATAAGTAAAACTACAAAATCCTCCAACCACTCCATTTATGGTACGAACTTCGTATGAACTTAAAGTGTCCAATTTATTTGACCAGTTGATATCGGATTTAGCCATAAACTTAGGCATCATCACAATATGGTGGGAGGAGTCATTTAGAGAGTTTTGAGTGAAATCTAACCACTAAAACTATGCAATGCACCAACCACTCCATTAACTCTACGAACTTCGTATGGACTTGAAGTGTCCAATTTCTTTGGGCAATTGATTTTGGATCGAGCCCTAAATTTGGGCATCATCATAGTATGGTGGGAGGAGTCATTTAGACAGTTTTGAGTGAAATCGAACAAGTAAAACTACGCAATCCTCCAACTACTCCATTAACTCTACGAACTTCGTATCAACTTGAAGTATCCAATTTCTTTGACCAATTGATTTCAGATCGATACCAAAACTTGGGCATCATCATAGCATGGAGGGAGGAGTCATTTGGAGAGTTTTGAGTGAAATCCAACAAGTAAACTACGCAATCCTCCAACCACTCCATTAACTCTACAACTTCGTATGAACTTGAAATGGCCAATTTCTTTGACCAATTGATTTCGGATCGGGCCCAAAACTAAGGCAACATCATAATATGGTGGGTGAAGTCATTTGGAGAGTTTTGAGTGAAATCCAACAAGTAAAACTTCGAAATCCTCCAACCGCTCCATAAACGCTACGAACTTCGTATGAACTTGAATGTCCAATTTGTTTGACCAATTGATTTCAGATGGATCAAAAAACTTGGGCAACATCATAATGTGGTGGCAGGAGTCCTATGGTGAGTTTTGAGTGAAATCAAATATGTGAAACTACAAAATCATCCAACCACTCCATTTATGGTACGAACTTCGTAAGAACGTGAAATGTCCTATTTCTTTGACCAATTGATTTCGGATCGAGCCCTAAACATAGGCATCAACATAGTATGGTGGGAGGAGCCATTTGGAGAGTTTTGAGTAAAATCCAACCACTAAAACTATGTAATGCACCAACAACTCCATTTACGATACGAACTTCGTATGAACTTGAAGTGTCCAATGTCTTTGATCAAGTGATTTCGGATCGAACCAAAAACTAGGGCGACAACATAATATGGTGGGAGGAGTCATTTGGAGAGTTTTGAGTGAAATCCAACAAGTAAAACTACACAATCCTCCAACCACTCTATTAAAGCTACAAACTTCGTTCGAACTTGAAGTGTCCAATTTCTTAGACCAATTGATTTCGGATCGGACCCAAAACTAGGGCAACATCATAATATGGTGGGTGGAGTCATTTGGAGAGTTTTGAGTGAAATCCAACAAGTAAAACTTCGAAATCCTCCAAACGCTCCATTAATGCTACGAACTTCGTATGAACTTGAATGTCCAATTTGTTTGACCAACTGATTTTGGATCGATCGAAAAACTTGGGCAATATCATAATGTGGTGGCAGGACTCCTGCGGTGAGTTTTGAGTGAAATCAAATAAGTAAAACTACAATATCATCCAACCACTCCATTTTTGGTATGAACTTCGTAAGAACTTGAATTGTCCTATTTCTTTGACCAATTGATTTCGGATCGAGCCCTAAACTTGGGCATCATCATAATATGGTGGGAGGAGTCATTTGGAGTGTTTTGAGTGAAATCACACCACTAAAACTATGCAATGCACCAACCACTTCATTTACGAAACAAACTTCGTATGAACTTGAAGTGTCGAATTTCTTTGACCAATTGATTTCGGATCGGACCGAGTCATTTGGAGTGTTTTGAGTGATATCCAACAAGTAAAACTACGCAATCCTTGAACCACTCCGTTAACTCTACGAACTTCGTATGAACTTGAAGTGTCCACTTTCTTTGACCAATTGATTTTGGATCGATCCCAAAACTTGGGCAACATCATAATAAGGCGGGAGGAGTCCTTCGTTGATTTTTGAGTGAAATCAAATAAGTAAAACTACAAAATCCTCCAAGCACTCCATGTATGGCACGAACTTCGTATGAACTTGAAGTGTCCAATTTCTTTGACCAATTGATGTCGGATCGAGCCCAAAACTTGGGCATCATCATACTGTGGTGGGAGGAGTCATTTGGAGTGTTTGGAGTGAAATCACACCACTAAAACTATGCAATGCACCAACCACTTCTTTTACGAAACAAACTTCGTATGAACTTGAAGTGTCCAATTTCTTTGACCAATTGATTTCGGATTGAGCCCAAAACTGGGGCATCGTCAAAATACGGTGGGAGGAGTCATTTGGAGCGTTTTGAGTGAAATCCAACCACTAGAACTATGCAATGCACCAACCACACCATTTACGAAACTAACTTCGTATGACCTTGAAGTGTCTAATTTCTTTGACCAATTGATTTCGGATCGAGCCCTAAACTTAGGCAGCATCATAGCATGGTGGGAGGAGTCATTTGGAGAGTTTTGAGTGGAATCACATAATTAAAACTACAAAATCCTCCAACCACTCCATTTATGGTATGAACTTCGTATGAACTTGAAGTGTCCAATTTCTTTGACCAGTTGATATCGGATTTAGCCATAAACTTGGGCATCATCATAATGTGGTGGGATGAGTCATTTAGAGAGTTTTGGATGAAATCTAAGCACTAAGACTATGCAATCCACCAACCACTCCATTAACTCTACGAACTTCGTATGAACATGAAGTGTCCAATTTCTTTGACCAATTGATTTCGGATCGAGCCCTAAACTTGGGCATCATCATAGTATGGTGGGAGGAGTCATTTGGATAGTTTTGAGTGAAATCCAACAAGTAAAACTACGCAATCCTCCAACTACTCCAATAACTCTATGAACTTCGTATGACCTTTAAGTATCCAATTTCTTTTACCAATTGATTTCGGATCGAGCCCTAAACTTAGGCATCATCAAAACACGGTGGAAGGAGTCATTTGAAGAGTTTTGAGTGAAATCCAACAAGTAAACCTACGCAATCCTCCAACCACTAAATTAACTCTACAACTTCGTATGAACTTGAAGTGGCCAATTTCTTTGACCAATTGATTTCGGATCGAGCCCTAAACTTGGGTGTCATCATAGTATGGTGGGAGGAGTCATTTGGAGAGTTTTGAGTGAAATCCAACAAGAAAAACTACGCAATCCTCCAACCAATCCATTAACTCTACGAACTTCGTATGAACTTGAAGTATCCAATTTCTTTGACCAATTGATTTCGGATCGAGCCCTAAACTTAGGCAGCATCATAGCACGGTGGGAGGAGTCATTTGGAGAGTTTTGAGTGGAATCAAATAAGTAAAACTACAAAATCCTCCTACCACTCCATTTATGGTACGAACTTCGTATGAACTTGAAGTGTCCAATTTCTTTGACCAGTTGATATCGGCTTTAGCCATAAACTTGGGCATCATCATAGTATGGTGGGAGGAGTCATTTGGATAGTTTTGAGTGAAATCCAACAAGTAAAACTACGCAATCCTCCAACTACTCCATTAACTCTACGAACTTCGTATGAACTTTAAGTATCCAATTTCTTTGACCAATTGATTTCGGATCGAGCCCTAAACTTAGGCATCATCAAAACATGATGGAAGGAGTCATGTGAAGAGTTTTGAGTGAAATCCAACAAGAAAAACTACGCAATCCTCCAACCACTCCATTAAAGCTACGAACTTGGTTTGGACTTGAAGTGCCCAATTTCTTTGACCAATTGATTTCGGATCGGGCCCAAAACTAGGGCAACAACATAATATGGTGGGTGGAGTGATTTGGAGAGTTTTGAGTGAATTCCAACAAGTAAAACTTGAAATCCTCCAACCGCTCCATAAACGCTACGAACTTCGTACAAACATGAATGTCCAATTTGTTTGACCAATTGATTTCGGATGGAACGTAAAAATTGGGCAACATCATAATGTGGTGGCAGGAGTCCTACGGTGAGTTTTGAGTGAAATCAAATAAGTGAATCTACAAAATCATCCAACCACTCCATTTATGGTACGAACTTTGTAAGAACTTGAAGTGTCCTATTTCTTTGACCAATTGATTTCGGATCGAGCCCTAAACTTGGGCATCATCATAGTATAGTGGGAGGAGTCATTTGGAGAGTTTTGAGTAAAATCCAACCACTAAAACTATGTAATGCACCAACAACTCCATTTACGATACGAACTTCGTATGAACTTGAAGTATCCAATTTATTTGACCAATTGATTTCGGATCGAGCCCTAAACTTAGGTGTCATCATAGTATGGTGGGAGGAGTCATTTGGAGAGTTTTGAGTGAAATCCAACAAGAAAAACTACGCAATCCTCCAACCACGCCATTAACTCTACGAACTTCGTATGAACTTGAAGTATCCAATTTCTTTGACCAATTGATTTCGGATCGAGCCCTAAACTTAGGCAGCATCATAGCATGGTGGGAGCAGTCATTTGGAGAGTTTTGAGTGGAATCAAATAAGTAAAACTACAAAATCCTCCAACCACTCCATTTATGGTACGAACTTCGTAAGAACTTGAAGTGTCCTATTTCTTTGACCAATTGATTTCGGATCGAGCCCTAAACTTGGGCATTATCATAGTATAGTGGGAGGAGTCATTTGGAGAGTTTTGAGTAAAATCCAACCACTAAAACTATGTAATGCACCAACAACTCCATTTACGATACGAACTTCGTATGAACTTGAAGTATCCAATTTCTTTGACCAATTGATTTCGGATCGAGCCCTAAACTTAGGCAGCATCATAGCATGGTGGAAGGAGTCATTTGGAGAGTTTTGAGTGAAATCCAACAAGTAAAACTACGCAATCCTCCAACCACTCCATTTACTCTACAACTTCGTATGAACTTGAAGTGGCCAATTTCTTTGACCAATTGATTTCGGATCGGGCCGCAAACTTGGGCGTCATCATAATATGGTGGGTGGAGTCTTTTGGAGAGTTTTGAGTGAAATCCAACAAGTAAAACTACGCAATCCTCAAACCACTCTATTAAAGCTACGAACTTCGTTCGAACTTGAAGTGTCCAATTTCTTTGACAAATTGATTTCGGATCGGACCCAAAACTAGGGCAACGTCATATTATGGTGGGTGGAGTCATTTGGAGAGTTTTGAGTGAAATCAAACAAGTAAAACTTCAAAATCCTCCAACCGCTGCATTAACCCTACAAACTTCCTATGAACTTGAATGTCCAATTTGTTTGACCAATTGATTTCGGATCGATTGCAAAATTTGGGCAACATCATAATGTGGTGGCAGGAGTCCTACGGTGAGTTTTGAGTGAAATCAAATAAGTAAAACTACAAAATTATCCAACCACTCCATTTATGGTACGGACTTCGTAAGAACTTGAAGTGTCCTATTTCTTTGACCAATTGAATATGGATCGAGCCCTAAACTTGGGCATCATCATAATATGGTGGGAGGAGTCAATTGGAGTGTTTTGAGTGAAATCCAACAAGTAAAACTACTCAATCCTTGAACCACTCCATTAACTCTACGAACTTCGTATGAACTTGAAGTGTCCAATTTCTTTGACCAATTAATTTCGGATCGATCCCAAAACTTGGGCAACATTATAATAAGGCGGGAGGAGTCCTTCGTTGAGTTTTGAGCGAAATCAAATAAGTAAAACTACAAAATCCTCCAAGCACTCCATTTTTGGTACGAACTTCGTATGAACATGAAGTGTCCAATTTCTTTAACCAATTGATTTCGGATCGGTCCCAAAACTTGGGCAACATCATAATATGGCGGGAGGAGTCATTTGGAGAGTTTTGAGTGAAATCGAACCACTAAAACTATGCAATGCAAAAAACACTATATTTACGATAAGAACTTCGCTTTTAACTTGAAGTGTAAAAATTTCTTTAACCAATTTATTTCGGATTGAGCCCAAAACTAGGGCAACATCATAATATGGTAGGAGGAGTCATTTGAAGAGTTTTGAGGGAAATCCAACCACTTAAACTATGCAATGCACCAAACACTCCATTTACGATACGAACTTCGTCTGAACTTGAAGTGTCCAATTTCTTTGACCAAGTGATTTTGGATCGAGCCCAAAACAAGGGCACCATCATAATATGGGGGGAGAAGTCAGTTGGAGAGTTTTGAGTGTAATCCAACTAGTAAAACTATGCAATCCTCTAAACAGTCCATTAACACTACGAACTTCGTATGAACTGGAAGTGTCAAATTTCTTTGACCAATTGATTTCGGATCGATCCTAAAACTTGGGCAACATCATAATGTGGTGGGAGGAGTCCTTTGGTGAGTTTTGAGTGAAATCCAACAAGTAAAACTATGCAATCCTCCAACGACTCCATTAACGCTACGAACTTTGTATGAACTTGAAGTGTCCAATTTCTTTGACCAATTGATTTCGAATCGAGCCCAAAACAAGGGCAACACTATAATATGGTGGGAGGTGTCATTTGGAGAGTTTTGAGAGAAACCCAACCACTAAGACTATGCAATCCTCCAACCACTCCATTAACGCTACGAACTTCGTATGAACTTGAATTGTCCAATTTCTTTGACCAACTGATTTCGGATCGAGCCCAAAACTAGGGCAACATCATAATATTGCGGAGGAGTCCTTTGTTGAGTTTTGAGTGAAACCCAACAAGTAAAACCACGCAATCCTCCAACCACTCCATTAACGCTACGAACTTCGTATACTCTTGAAGTGTCCAATTTCTTTGACCAATTGATTTCGGATCAATCCCAAATCTTGGGCAACATCATAAGACAGTGGGAGGAGTCATTTGGAGAGTTTTGAGTGAAATCCAACAAGTTAAACTACGCAATCCTCCAGCCACTCCAATAACGCTACGAACTTCGTTTTAACTTGAAGTGTCCAATTTCTTTAACCAATTGATTTCGGATTGCTCCCAAAAATAGGGCAACAACATAATATTGTGGGAGGAGTCATTTGAAGAGTTTTCAGTGAAATCCAACCACTAAAACTATGCAATGCACAACCACTCCGTTTACGATACGAACTTCGTATGAACTTGAAGTGTCCAATTTCTTTGACCAAGTGATTTCGGATCGAGCCCAAAACAAGCGCAACATCATAATATGGTGGGAGAAGTCATTTGGAGAGTTCTGAGTGTAATCCAAATAGTAAAACTAAACAATCCTCCAAGCACTCCATTAACGCTACGAACTTCGTATAAACTTGAATGTCCAATTTGTTTGACCAATTGATTTCGGATGGATCGAAAACTTGGGCAACATCATAATGTGGTGGCAGGAGTCCTACGGTGAGTTTTGAGTGAAATCAAATAAGTGAAACTACAAAATCATCCAACCACTCCATTTATGGTACGAACTTCGTAAGAACTTGAAGTGTCGTATTTCTTTGACCAATTGATTTCGGATCGAGACCTAAACTTGGGCATCATCATATTATGGTGGGTGGAGTCATTTGGAGAGTTTTGAGTAAAATCCAACCACTAAAAATATGTTATGCACCAACAACTCCATTTACGATACGAACTTCATATGAACTTGAAGTGTCCAATTTCTTTGACCAAGTGATTTCCGATCGAGCCCAAAACTGGGGCATCGTCAAAATACGGTGGGAGGAGTCATTTGGAGAGTTTTGAGTGAAATCCAACCACTAGAACTATGCAATGCACAAACCACACCATTTACGATACGAACTTCGTATGACCTTGAAATGCCAAATTTCTTTGACCAAGTGATTTCGGATCGAGCCCAAAGCTAGGGCAACATCATAATATGGTGGGAGGAGTCATTTGGAGAGTTTTGAGTAGAATCCAACAAGTAAAACTACGCAATCCTCCAACCACTCCATTAACTCTACGAACTTCGTATGAACTTGAAGTATCCAATTTCTTTGACCAATTGATTTCGGATCGAGCCCTAAACTTAGGCAGCATCACAGCACGGTGGGAGGAATGATTTGGAGAGTTTTGAGTGTAATCAAATAAGTAAAACTACAAAATCCTCCAACCACTCCATTTATGGTACGAACTTCGTATGAACTTGAAGTGTCCAATTTCTTTGACCAATTGATTTCGGATCGGGCCCAAAACTAGGGCAACATCATAATATGGTGGGTGGAGTCATTTGGAGAGTTTTGAGTGAAATCCAACAAGTAAAACTTCGAAATCCTCCAACCGCTCCATAAACGCTACGAACTTCGTATTAACTTGAATGTCCAATTTGTTTGACCAATTGATTACGGATGGATCGCAAAACTTTGGCAACATCATAATGTGGTGGCAGGAGTCCTACGGTGAGTTTTGAGTGAAATCAAATATGTGAAACTACAAAACCATCCAACCACTCCATTTATGGTACGAACTTCGTAAGAACTTGAAGTGTCCTATTTCTTTGACTTATTGATTTCGGATCGAGCTCTAAACATGGACATCATCATAGTATGGTGGGAGGAGCCATTTGGAGAGTTTTGAGTAAAATCCAACCACTAAAACTATGTAATGCACCAACAACTCCATTTACGATACGAACTTCGTATGAACTTGAAGTGTCCAATGTCTTTGACCAAGTGATTTCGGATCGAACGCAAAACTAGGGCAACAACATAATATGGTGGGGAGTCATTTGGAGAGTTTTGAGTGAAATCAAACAAGTAAAACTACGCAATCCTCCGACCACTCCATTAACTCTACGAACTTCGTTTGAACTTCAATTGTCCAATTTGTTTGACCAATTGATTTCGGATCGATCCCAAAACTTGGGCAACATCATAATAAGGCGGGAGGAGTCCTTCGTTGAGTTTTGAGTGAAATCAAATAAGTAAAACTACAAAATCCTCCAAGCACTCCATTTATGGTACGAACTTCGTATGAACTTGAAGTGTCCAATTTCTTTGACTAATTGATATCGGATCGAGCCCAAAACTTGGGCATCATCATACTATGGTGGGAGGAGTCATTTGGAGTGTTTTGAGTGAAATCCAACCACGAAAACTATGCGATGCACCAACCACTTCATTTACGAAACAAACTTCGTATGAACTTGAAGTGTCCAATTTCTTTAAGCAATTGATTTTGGATGGAGCCCAAAACTAGGGCAGGTGGGAGGAGTCATTTGGATTGTTTTGAGTGAAATCCAACAATTAAAACTACGCAATCCTTGAACCCTCCATTAACTCTACTAACTTCGTATCAACTTGAAGTGTCCAATTTCTTTGACCAATTGAGATCGGATTTAGCCCAAAACTTAGGAAACATCATAATATGGCGGGAGGAGTCCTTCGATGTGTTTTGAGTGAAATCAAATAAGTAAAACTACAAAATCCTCCAACCACTCCATTTTTGGTACGAACTTCGTATGAACATGAAGTGTCTAATTTCTTTGACCAATTGATTTCGGATCGGTCCCAAAACTTGGGCAACACCATAATATGGCAGGAGGAGTCATTTGGAGTGTTTTGAGTGAAATTAAACCACTAAAACTATGGAATGCAAAAAATACTCCATTTACAATACGAACTTCGTATGAACTTGAACTGTCCAATTTCTTTGACCAAGTGACTTGGATCGAGCCCAAAACAAGGGCAACATCATAATATGGTGGGAGAAGTCTGTTGGATAGTTTTAAGTGTAATCCAACTACGAACTTCGAACGTCGTTTTAACATGAAGTGTAAAATTTCTCTAACCAATTTATTTCGGATTGAGCCCAAAACTAGGGCAACATCATAATATGGTAGGAGGAGTCGTTTGAAGAGTTTTGAGGGAAATCCAACCCCTTAAACTATGCAATGCACCAACCACTCCATTTACGATTCGAACTTTGTATGAACTTGAAGTGTCTAATTTCTTTGACCAATTGATTTTGTATCGAGCACAAAACAAGGACAACACTATCATATGGTGAGAGGAGTCATTTGGAGAGTTTTGAGAGAAATCCAACCACTAAAACTATGCAATCCTCCAACCACCCCATTAACGCTACGAACTTCGTATGAACTTTAAGTGTCCAATTTCATTGATCAACTGATTTCGGATCGAGGAAAAAACCAGGACAACAACATAAGTTGGTGGGAGGAGTCCTTTGGTGTGTTTTGAGTGAAATCCAAGAAGTAAAACTACGCAATCCTCCAACCACTCCATTAACGCTACGAACTTCGTATGAACTTGAATTGTCCAATTTCTTTGACAAATTGATTTTAGATCGATCACAAAACTTGGGCAACATCATAATGTGGTGGGAGTAGTCATTTGGAGAGCTTTGAATGAAATCCTCTAAGCACTCCATTAACGCAACGAAATTCATTTGAACTTGAAGAGTCCAATTTCTTTGACCAATTGATTTCGGATCGATCCCAAAAATAGGTCAACGTCATAATATGGTGGGAGGAGTCAATGGGAGAGTTGTGAGTGAAATCAAATAAGTAAAACTTCAAAATCTTCCAACCACTGCATTTATGGTATGAACTTTGTATGAACTTGAAGTGTCCAACTAATTTGACCAATTGATTTCGGATCGAGCCCAAAACTAGGACTACATCATAATATGGTGGGAGGAGTCATTTGGAGAGTTTTGAATGAAATCCCGACAACTGAAACTATGCAATCCACCAACCACTCCATTTACGATATGAACTTCGTACGAACTTGAAGTGTCCAATTTCTTTGACCAAATGATTTCAGATCGATTCCAAAACTTGGCCAACATCATAATATGGTGGGAGGAGTCCTTTGGTGAGTTTTGAGTGAAATCCAATGTTAACTCGCAAGTGCACGGGCCATTGGATAGTATAGCATGTGTAAGTACGAGGTCGATCCCACGAGGATTGATGATAGATTGATTCAATTTGATTCCCTGCACAAAATAGAAATGAAAAGAAAATAAATGCAACAAGAAAGAAAGAAAAGAAATTAACTCAAGCAAATTAGTTACCAAGTTCAATTTAGATTCACAGATTGATTCTAGCTAAAGTATGATTAAGCCATGGTATTTGGTCCTAACCTTGTATTCCTAATTCCCTAATTAGATCCTTCTTGTCGAACCTAAATTAAGCATTAGAAATCCATTAAGCATAGAAGAATGTTTTAAACAACCAAGCATGTATCTAATCCATGTTGACGAATGTCCATACATACTCTTCCTATTCATAGTTCAATTCGAATTAATGCATGGTGTCTACTCTTAATTCAAACCAAGATAGCTAACATACAAGTTTTAATGGTGATCAATCATTCAAACAAGCATATTAACTTATAAGCATAATGAATAAGAACAAGAACTATAATTGAAACTTGAAAACTAATTAAACTTGAAAACTTAAAGTAAGAAATTCCATTATAATGAAAAATAAATTACAACTTAGAAAAACTTAAAGGAAAACTTAGCAAAAGGATTTTGCTACAACAATTGAGAACTAAAAAAGAAAACTAAGAGAATTTGAGGGAGAGAAGGGAGAGGAGCTCTAGAGAGATGTTTGAGAGCTCCCCCCCTTGGGGTGTGTTTGAAGGTTAGCCAAGCCTCCTATTTATAGGAGAAGGAAAGCATCAAACTCACATGCCAATATTCTTCTTTTGACAACAAGTTGCATAGCCACCTCAAGTTCACATGGGCATCCATCTCCTTTCATCATTTGGCTAGTTCCCACTTGATGCTTTTGCTTTCTTTATTTCTTACACAACCTACTTCAATTATGACAATTAACATGCTTCTTCCCCACTATCAACAATAGCACATGCATAGCTACTCATGACCAAGAACTATCAACAATAGCACATGCATAGCTAATCATGACCAAGAACTATTGCACTCTGCTTTTGGGCTCAATTTGGGCTTGTTCCTTCACTCTAACAAATCTGGAAAAATATGGATCTTGAAGCTCTTTGTCTTATCTTTCTAAGCATATGCAGCCCAACTCAAGGAAAAATCGGGAAGGCCTTCAAAAGTCATTTTTGGCCCAGTAACGCAGATGCTGCCGAATTTGACCTTAAGTTGCCCAAACTTGCATAACTTTCTCTAGAAGACTCGGAATCATGAACCGTAAAATTCTTCAGAAACTAGACTTCCGCATCTTTCCAATGATGTATGGTTCATTATCTGGTTCTTCCTGAGTAAGTACAGTCCAATCCGTGAAGTTGACTGATTTGCATACACCGCTTTGAGCTAACTTGTCTCCAAAATGCATTTAGTGAGTCATAAGCTTATTACACTGAAACAAACACAAAAATAGATTAAAAGCACAAGTTTAACTCAAAAACATAACCAAATCATAAGTTAGAAGGGTACAAAATGATATGTAATTATGCCCCGATCATCCAACAAGTAAAACTATACAATCCTCCAACCATCCATTAATGCTACGAACTTCGCATGAATTTGAAGTGTCCAATTTCTTTGACCAAGTGATTTCGGATCGAGCCAAAAACAAGAGCACCATCATAATATGGTGGGAGAAGTCATTTGGAGAGTTTGGAGTGAAATCCAACAGGTAAAACTACGCAATCCTCCAACCACTCCAATAACACTACGAACTTCTTTTTAACTTGAAGTGTCCAATTTCTTTGACCAATTGATTTCGGATCGATCCCAAAACTTGGGCAACATCATAATATGATGGGTGGAGTCATTTGGAGAGTTTTGAGTGAAATCCAAGAAGTAAAACTACGCAATCCTCCAACCACACCATTAACGCTACGTACTTCGTACGACCTTGAAGTGTCGAATTTCTTTCACCAATTGATTTCGGATCGAGCCCAAAACTAGGGGAACATATCAATATTGTGGGAGTTGTCATTTGGAGAGTTTTGAGTGAAATCCAACAAGTAAAACTACGGAATCCTCCAACCACTCCATTAAGTATGAACTTGAAGTATCCAATTTCATTGACCAATTGATTTCGGATCGATCCCAAAACTTGGACAACATCATAATATGGTGGGTGGACTCATTTGGAGAGTTTTGGGAGAAATCCAACAAGTTAAACTACGCAATCCTCCAACCACTCCATTAACGCATCGAACTTCATTTGAAGTTGAAGTGTCCAATTTCTTTGACCGATTGATTTCAGATCGATCCCAAAACTTGGGCAACATCATAAGACGGTGCGAGGAGTCATTTGAAGAGTTTTGAATGAAATCCAACAACTAAAACTATGCAATGCACCAACCACTCCATTTACAATACGAACTTTGTATGCACTTGAGGTGTCCAATTTCTTTGACCAAGTGATTTCGGATCGAGCCCAAAACAAGGGCAACAACATAATATGGTGGGAGAAGTCATTTGGATCGTTTTTAGTGTAATTCAACAAGTAAAACTACGGAATCTCGAACCACTCCATTAACGCTACGAACTTCATACGAACTTGAAGTGTCCAATTTCTTTGACCAATTGATATCGGATTGAACCCTAAACTTGGGCATCATCATAATATGGTGGGAGGAGTCATTTATAGAGTTTTCAGTTAAATCCATCTGCTAAAACTATACAATGCACCAAGCACTCCATTTACGATACGAACTTCGTATGAACTTGAAGTGTCCAATTTCATTGACCAAGTGATTTCGAATCGAGCTCAAAACTAGGGCAACATCATAATATGGTGGGAGGAGTCATTTGGAGAGTTTTGAGCGAAATCCAACCCCTAAAGCTATGCAATCCTCCAACCACTCCATTAACGCTACGAACTTCGCTTGAACTTGAAGTGTCCAATTTCTTTGACCAAGTGATTTCGGATCGAGCGCAAGACTACGGCAACATCATAATATGGTGGGAGGAGTCAAGTGGAGAGTTTTGAGTGAAATCCAACCCCTAAAGCTATGCAATCCTCCAACCACTCCATTAACGCTACGAACTTCGTTTGAACTTGAAGTGTCCAATTTCTTTGACCAATTGATTTCGGATCGATCCCAAAACCTGGGCAACATCATAAGACGGTTGGATGAGTCATTTGGAGAGTTTTGAGTGAACCCAATCACTAAAACTATGCAATGCACCAACCACTCCATTCACGATACGAAATTGCATTTGAACTTGAAGTGTAGAAATTTCTTTGAACAGGTGATTTTGGATCAAGCCCAAAACAAGGGCAACATCGTAATATGCTGGGAGAAGTCATTTGGAGAGTTTTGAGTGAAATCCAACATGTAGAACTATGCAATCGTCCAACTACTCCAATAACTCTACGAACTTCGTTTTAACTTGAAGTGTCCAATTTCTTTGACCAATTGATTTCGGATCGAGCCAAAAACAAGGGCAACATCATAATACGGTGGGAGGAGTCATTGCGCGAGTTTTGGGTGAAATCAAATAAGTAAAACTACAAAATCCCCCAACCACTCCATTTATGGTACAAACTTCGTATGAACTTGAAGTGTCCCTTTTCTTTGACCTATTGATTTCGGATACAGGCCAAAACTAGGGCAACATCATAATATGGTGGGGGTAGTCATTTGGGGGTTTTGAGTGAAATCGAATTAGTAAAACTGAAAAATCCTCCAACCACACCATTTATGGTACGAACTTCGTATGAACTCGAAGTGTCCAATTTCTTTGACCAATTGATTTCGGATCGAGCCCAAAACTAGGGCAACAACATAATATGGTGGGAGGAGTCATTTGGAGAGTTTTGAGTGAAATGAAACCACTAAAACTGTGCAATGCACCAACCACTCCATTTACGATACGAACTTCGTATGAACTTGAAGTGTCCAATTCCTTTGACCAATTGATTTCGGATGGATCCCAAAACTTGGGCAACATCATAATATGGCGGGAGGAATCCTTTGGTGAATTTTGAGTGAAATCAAATAAGTAAAACTACAAAATCCTCCGACCACTCCATTTGCTGTACGAACTCCGTATGAACTTGAAGTGACCAATTTATTTGACCAATTGATTTCGGATCGAGCCCTAAACTTATGCATCATCATAGTATGGTGGGAGGAGTCATTTGAAGAATTTTGAGTGAAATCCAACATGTAAAACTACCCCATCCTCCAACCACTCCATTAACTCTACAAACTTCGTTTCAACATGAAGAGTCGAATTTCTTTGACAAATTGTTTCCGGATCGATCCCAAAACACGTGCACCATCATAATATGGTGGGAGGAGTCATTTGGAGAGTTTTGAGTGAAATCCAATCACTAAAACTATACAATCCTCCAACCACTCCATTAACGCTACGAACTTCATTTGAACTTGCAGTGTCCAATTTCTTTGACCAATTGATTTCGGATGGATCCCAAAACTTGGACAACATCATAATATCGTGGGAGGAGTCCTTTGATGAGTTTTGAGTGAAATCAAATAAGTAAAACTACAAAATCCTCCAACCACTGCATTTAAGGAAAAAACTTCGTATGAACTTGAAGTGTCCAACTTATTTGACCAATTGATTTCGGATTGAGCCCAAAACTTGGGCAACATCATAATATGGTTGGAGGAGTCATTTGGTGGGTTTTGAATGAAATCCAACAAGTAAAACTACGCAATCATCCAACCACTCGAATAACGCTACGAACTTCGTACGACCTTGAAGTGTCGAATTTCTTTGACCAATTGATTTCGGATCGAGCCCAAAACTAGGGCAACATATCAATATTGTGGGAGGAGTCATTTGGAGAGTTTTTAGTGAAATCCAACAGGTAAAACTACGGAATCCTCCAACCGCTCCATTAGGGCTACGAACTTCATTTGAACATGAAGTACCCAATTTCTTTGACCAATTGATTTCGGATAGAGCCCAAAACTAGGGTAACATCATAATGTGGTGGGAGGAGTCCTTTGGTGAGTTTTGATTGAAATCAAATAAGTAAAACTACAAAATTCTCCAACCACTCCATTTATGGGAAGAACTTCGTAAGAACTTGAAGTGTCCAATTTCTTTGACTAATTAATTTCTGATCGAGCCCAAAACTAGGGCAACAACATAATATGGTGGGAGGAGTCATTTGGAGAGTTTTGAGTGAAATCAAACCACTAAAACTGTGCAATGCCCCCACCACTCCATTTACGATACGAACTTCGTATGAACTTGAAGTGTCCAATTCCTTTGACCAGTTGATATCGGATTGAGCTCTAAACTTGGGCATCATCATAATATGGTGGGAGGAGTCGTTTAGAGAGTTTTGAGTGAAATCCAACCACTAAAACTATGCAATGCACTGACCACTCCATTTTGCGATACGAACTTCGTATGACCTTGAAGTGTCCAATTTCTTTGCCAATTGATTTCAGATCAATCCCTAAACATGGGCATCATCATAGTATGGTGGGATGAGTCATTTGGAGAGTTTTGAGTGAAATCCAACTACTAAAACTGCGAAATCCTCCAACCACAACATTAACGCTAGGAACTTCGTTTGAACTTGAACTGTCCATTTTCTTTGACCAATTGATTTCGGATCCCGCCAAAACAAGGGCAACAACATAATATGGTGGGAGGAGTCATTTGGAGAGTTTAGAGTGAAATCCAACCACAAAAACTATGCAATCCTCCAACCACTACATTAACGCTACGAACTTCTTATGAATTTGAAGAATCCAATTTCATTGACCAATTGATTTGGGATCGAGGCCAAAACAAGGACAACATCATAATCTGGTGGGAGGCGTCGTTTGGAGAGTTTTGAGTGAAATCCAACCGCTAAAACTACAAAATCCTACAACCACAGCATTTATGGTACGAACTTTGTATGAACTTGAAATGTCCAATTTCTTTAACCAATTGATTTCGGATCCATCCCACAACTAGGGCAACAACATAGTGTGGTGGGAGGAGTCATTTGGAGAGTTTTGAGTGAAATCAAACAACTAAATCTATGCAATGCACCAACCACTCCATTTACTATACGAACTTCGTATGAACTTGAAGTGTCCAATTTCTTTGACCAATTGATATCTGATCCATTCCAAAACTTCGGCATCATCATAATATGGTGGGAGTAGTCATTTGGAGGATTTTTAGAGAAATCCAACCACTACAACTATGCAATGCACCAACCACTCCATTTACGTTACGAACTTCATATGAACTTGAAGTGTCCAATTTCTTTGACCAAGTGATTTCGGATCGGGCCCCAAACTAGGGCAACATCAAAATATGGTGGGATGAGTCAATTGGAGAGTTTTGAGTGAAATCCAACAAGTAAAACTGCGCAATCCTCCAACCACTCCATTAACGCTACGAACTTCGTATGAACATGAAGTGTCCAATTTCGTTGACCAATTGATTTCGGATGCAGTCCAAAACAAGGGCAACATCATAATATGGTGGGATGAGTCATTTGGAGAGTTTTGAGTGAAATCCAACCACTAAAACTATGCAATGCTCCAACCACTCCATTTACTATACAAACTTCGTATGAACTTGAAGTGTCCAATTTCTTTGACCAATTGAAATCGGAAAGAGCCCTAAACTTGGGCATCATCATAATATGGTGGGAGGAGTCATTTGGACAATTTTCAGTGAAATCCAACTAGTAAAACTATGCAAGGCACAAACCACTCCATTTACGATATGAACTTCGTATTAACTTGAAGTGTCAAAGTTCTTTGACCAATTGATATCGGATCGAACCCTAAACTTGGGCATCATCGTAATATGGTGGGAGCAGTAACTTGGAGTGTTTTTAGTGAAATCCAACCACTAAAACAATGTAATGCACCAACTACTACATTTACAATACGAACTTCATATGAACTTGAAATGTCCAATTTCTTTGACCAAGTGATTTCGGATCGAGCCCAAAACTAGGCCAACATCATAATATGGTGGGAGGAGTCATTTGGAGAATTTTGGGAGAAATCAACCAAGTAAAACCATGAAATGCACCAACTACTCCATTTACGATACGAACTTCGTATGAACTTGAAGTGTCCAATTTCTTTGACCAATTGATTTAGGATGGATCCTTAAACTCGGGCACCAACATAACAGGGTGGGAGGAGTCCTTTGGTGTGTTTTGAGTGAAATCAAATAAGTAAAACTACAAAATCCTCCAACCAATCCATTTATGGTACGAACTTTGTATGAACTTGAAGTGTCTAATTTCTTCGACCAATTGATTTCGGATCGAGCCCAAAACTTGGGCAACATCATAATACGGTGGGAGGACTCATTTGCACAGTTTTGACCGAAATCCAACCACTAAAACTATGCAATGCATCAACCACTCCATTTACAATACAAACTTGAAGTGTCCAATTTCTTTGACCAAGTGACTTCGGATCGAGCCCAAAACTAGGGCAACAATATACTATGGTGGAAGGAGTCATTGGAGAGTTTTGACTGAGATCCTACAATTAAAACTACGCAATCCTCCAACCACTCCATTAACGCTACGAACTTCGAATGAACTTGAAGATTCCAATTTCTTCGACCAATTGATTTCGGATCGAGCCCAAACTAGGGCAACAACATAGTGTGGCGGGAGGAGTCATTTGGAGAGTTTTGAGTGAAATCCAACCACTAAAACTGTGCAATGCACCAACCACTTAATTTAAGATACGAACGTCGTATGAACTTGAAGTGTCCAATTTCTTTGACCAAGTGATTTCGGATCGAGCCCAAAACTAGGGTAACATCATAATATGGTGGGAGGAGTAATTGGGAGAGTTTTGAGTGAAATCCAACAAGTAACACTACGCAATCCTCCAACCACTCCATTAACGCAACGAACTTCGTATGAACTTGAAGTGTCCAATTTCTTTGACGAATTGATTTCGGATAGATCTCAAAACTTGGGCAACATCATAATATGGTGGGAGGAGCACTTTGGTGAGCTTTGAGTGAAATGAAATAAGTAAAACTACAAATTCCTTCAACCACTCCATTTCGGTTACGAACTTCGTATGAACTTGAAGTGTCCAATTTCTCTGATCAATTGATTTCGGATCGATCTCAAAACTTAGGCAACATCATAATATGGTGGGAGGAGTCATTTGGAGAGTTTTGAGTGAAATCCAACATCTAAAACTATGCAATGCACCAACCACTCCATTTACTACACGAACTTCGTATGAACTTGAAGTGTCCAATTTCTTTGATCAATTGATATCTGATCCAGCCCAAAACTTGGGCATCATCATAATATGGTGGGAGGAGTCATTTGGAGGATTTTGAGAGAAATCCAACCACTAAAACTATGCAATGCACCGACCACTCTATTTACAATACGAAGTTCATATGAACTTGAAGTGTCCAATTTCTTTGACCAAGTGATTTCGGATCGGGCCCCAAACTAGGGCAACATCATGATATGCAGGGAGTCATTTGGAGAGTTTTGAGTAAAATCCAACAAGTAAAACTGCGCAATCCTCCAACCACTCCATTAACGCTACTAACTTCGTATTAACTTGAAGTCCAATTCCTTTGACCAATTGATTTCAGATCGAGGCCAAAACAAGGGCAACATCATAATATGGTGGGATGAGTCATTTGGAGTGTTTTGAGTCAAATCAAATAAGTAAAACTACGCAATCCTCCAACCACACTCCATTGACGCTACGAACTTCGTATGAACTTGAAGTGTCCAATTTCTTTGACCAATTGATTTCGGATCGATCTCAAAACTTGGGGAACATCATAATATTTTGGTTGGAGTCCTTTGGAGAGTTTTGAGTGAAATCCGACCACTAAAACTATGCAATCCACCAATCACTCAATTTACTATACAAACTTCGTATGAACTTGAACTGTCCAATTTCTTTGACCAATTGAAATCGGATTGAGCCCTAAACTTGGGCATCATCATAATATGGTGGGCGGAGTCATTTGGAGAATTTTGAGTGAAATCCAACCACTAAAACTATGCAATGCACCAACCACTCCATTTGCGATACGATGAAATGGGACACTTCAAGTTCATACAAAGTTCGTACCGTACAAGGAGTGGTGGTAGGATTGCATAGTTGTAGTGATTGGATTTCACCCAAAACTCAAAAAATGACTCCTCCCACCATATTATGATGTTGCCCAAGTTTTGGGCTCGATCTGAAATCAATTGGTCAAAGAAATTAGACACTTCAAGTTCGTACGGAGTTCGTACCATACATGGAGTGGTTGTTGGATTGCATAGTTCCAGTTATTGGATTTCACTCAAAACTCACCAAATGACTCCTCCCACGATATTATGATGTTGCCCAAGTTTTGGGATCGATCTGAAATGAATATGTCAAAGAAATTGGACACTTCAAGTTCATACGAAGTTCGTACCATACATGGAGTGGTTGTTGGATTGCATAGTTCTAGTGATTGGATTTCACTCAAAACTCACCAAATGACTCGTCCCACTATATTATTAAAGAAATGGGACACATCATTTTCGTACGAAGTTCGTACCGTACATGTAGTGGTTGGAGAATTAAATGGTTCTAGTGATTGGATTTCACTCAAAATTCACCAAATGACTAGTCCCACTATATTTTTATGTTGCCCAAGTTTTGGGCTCGATCTGAAATCAATTGGTGAAAGAAATGGGACATTTCATGTTCGTACGAAGTTCATACCATACAAAGAGTGGTTGTAGGATTGCATAGTTCTAGTGATTGGATTTCACTCAAAACTCATCAAAAAATGACTCCTCCCACCATATTATGTAGTTGCCCAAGTTTTGGGCTCGATCTCAAATCAATTGGTCAAAGAAATGGGACACTTCATGTTCGTACAGTACACAGAGTGGTTCGAGAATTGCGTACTTCTAGTGATTGAATTTCACTCAAAACTCACCAAATGACTCCACCTACCATATTATGTTGTTGGCGAAGTTTTGGGCTCGATCCGAAATCAATTGGTCAAGGACATTGGACACTTCAAGTTAGTACGAAGTTGGTACCGTAACTTTAGTGGTTGGAGAATTGCATACTTCTATTGATTGGATTTCACTAAAAACTCACCAAATGACTGCCACCGTATTATATTGTTGCCTAAGTTTTGGGCTCGATCCGAAATCAATTGATCAAAGAAATTGGACACTTCAAGTTCGAACGAAGTTCGTTCCGTACAAGGAGTGGTTGTAGGATTGCATAGTTCTACTGATTGGGTTTCACTCAAAGCGCACCAAATGACTCTTCCCACCATATTGTGATGTTGCCCAAGTTTTAGACTCGATCGGAATCAATTGGACAAAGACAAGGGACACATCAAGTTCGTACGAAGTTCATACTGTACATGGAGTGGTTGGAGGATTGCATAGTTCTAGTGATTGGATTTCACTCAAAACTCTCCAATTGACTCCTTCCACCATATTATGATGTTGCCCAAGTTTTGGGCTCAATCCGAAATCAATTGGTCAAGGAAATGGGACACTTTAAGTTCGTACAGTACATAGGGTGGTTGGAGAATTGCATACTTCTTGTGATTGGATTTCACTCAAAACTCACCAAATGACTCCTCTAACCATATTATGTTCTTGCCCAAGTTTTGGGCTCGATCCGAAATCAATTGATCAAAGAAAAGGGACACATCAAGTTCGTATGAAGTTCGTACCGTACATGGAGATGTTGGAGGATTGCATAGTTCTATAGACTGCATTATACTCAAAACTCACCAAATGACTCCTCCCACAATATTATGATGTTGCCCAAGTTTTGGGCTCGATCCGAAATCAATTCATCAAAGAAATTCAACACTTCAAGTTCGTACCGTACATGGAGTGGTTGGTGCATTGCATAGTTTTAGTGATTGTATTTCACCCAATACTCACCGAATGACTCCTCCCACGAAATTATGATGTTGCTCATGTTTTGTGCTCGATCCGAAATCAATTGGTCAAGGAAATTGGACACTTCAAGTTCGTACGGAGTTCGAACCGTTCACGGAGTGGTTGTAGGATTGCATAGTTCTAGTAATTGGATTTCACTCAAAAATCACCAAGTGACTCCTCCCACCATATTATGATGTTGCTCATGTTTTGGACACTTCAAGTTCGTACGATGTTCATACCGTAAATACAGTGGTTGGTGCATTGCATAGTTCTCGTGATTGAATTTCACTCAAAACTCATCAAATGACTACTCCCACCAAATTATGATGTTGCCAAAGTTATGGGCTCGATCCGAAATCACTTGGTCAAAGAAATTGGACACTTCAAGTTCGTATTGTACATGGAATGGTTGTAGGATTGCATTGTTCTAGTGATTGGATTTCACTCTAAAACAAACAAATGACTCCTCCCACCATATTATGATGTTGCCCATGTTTTGGACTCGATTCGAAATAAATTGGTGAAAGAAATGTGACACTTCAAGTTCATACCGTAAATGGACTCGATTCGTACCGTAAATGGAGTGTTTGGTGCATTGCATAATTCTTGTGATTGGATTTCACTCAAACTCACCACATGACTCCTCCCACCAAATTATGATGTTGCCAAAGTTTGGGCTCGATCTGAAATCAATTGGTCAAAGAAATTGGACACTTCAAGTTTGTACGGAGTTCGTACTGTACATGGAGTGGTTGTAGGATTGCATAGTTCTAGTGATCAGATTTCACCCAAAACAAACCACATGACTCCTCCCACCATATTACGATGTTGCCCAAGTTTTGGACTACATCCGATATAAATTGGTCAAAAAAATGTGACACTTCAAGTTCGTACGATGTTCGTACCGTAAATGGAGTGGTTGGTGCATTGCATAGTTCTTGTGATGGGATTTCCCTCAAAACTAACCAAATGACTCCACCCACCATAATATGATGTTGCCCAAGTTTTGGGTTCAATCTGAAATCAATTGGTCAAAGAAATCGGACACTTCAAGTTCGTACTGTAAATGGAGTGGTTTGTACATTGCAGAGTTCTAGTGATTGGATTTCACTCAAAACTCACCAAATGACTCCTCCCATAAAATTATGATGCCAAAGTTTTGGGCTCGATCCGAAATCAATTGGTGAAAGAAAATAGAGACTTCAAGTTTGTACGGAGTTCGAACTGTGCATGGAGTGGTTGTAGGATTGCATAGTTCTAGTGATTGGATTTCACTCAAAACTCACCAAATGACTCCTCCCACCAGATTATGATGTTTCCCAAGTTTTGGACTCCATCCGAAATTAATTGGTCAAAGAAATGGGACACTTCAAATTCGTACACTACACGGAGTGATTGGAGAATTGCATACTTCTAGTGATTGGATTTCACTCAAAATTCACCAAATGACTCCTCCCACCGTATCATGTTGTTGCCCAAGTTTTGGGTTCATTCCGAAATCAATTGATCAAAGAAATTGGACACTTCAAGTTCGTATGAAGTTCGTACCATACATGGAGTGGTTGGTGCACTGCATAGTTCTAGAGATTGGATTTCACTCAAAACTCTCCAAATGACTCCTCCCACGAAATTATTGTGTTGCAAAAGTTTTCGGCTCGATCCGAAATCAATTGGTCAAAGAAATTGGACACTTCAAGTTCGTACGGAATTTGAACCGTACATGGAGTGGTTGTAGGATTGCATTGTTCTAGTAATTGGATTTCACTCAAAAATAACCAAATGACTCCTCCCACCATATTATGATGTTGCCAAAGTTTTGGACTCGATCCGAAATCAATTGGTCAAAGAAGTGTGACACTTCAAGTTCGTATGATGTTCTTATCGTAAATGGAGTGGTTGGTGCATTGCGTAGTTCTTGTGATTGGATTTCAATCAAAACTCACCAAATGACTCTTCCCACCAGAATTGGAGAATTGCATACTTTTGGTGATTGGATTTCACTCAAAATTCACCAAATGACTCCTCCCACCATATTATGATCTTGCCCAAGTTTAGGGCTTGATCCGAAATCGATTGGTCAAAGAAATTGGAGACTTCAAGTTCGTACGGAGTTCGTACTGTACATGGAGTGGTTGTAGGATTGCATAGTTCTAGTGATTGGATTTCACTCAAAACAAACCAAATGACTCCTCCCACCTTATTATGATGTTGCCCAAGTTTTGGACTCGATCCGAAATAAATTGGTCAAAGAAAGGTGACACTTCAAGTTCGTATGATGTTCTTATCGTAAATGGAGTGGTTGGTGCATTGCATAGTTCTTGTGATTGGATTTCAATCAAAACTCACCAAATGACTCTTCCCACCATATTATGCTATTGACCAAGTTTCGGGTTCAATCCAAAATCAATTGGTCAAAGAAATGGGACACTTCAAGTTCATACGAAGTTCGTACCGTAAATGAAGTGGTTGGTGCATTGCATAGTTCTAGTGATTGGATGACTGGACCCGACCCGAATTCCGCCCCGAAACCCAACCCGGACCCTGTGGAAGTTCCGACATCAACCCATGTCGGGCCCACATACTAAAAGAATCCCTCTTCCCGAGACAAACAGATAAAAGGGGTCAAGACTTCTGCCGAACATCGGTAGAGTCTCCCCCGAAACAAGGACAAGCCCAAAAGTTCAACCTGAACAACAACAGTAGAAAATGAATATCCCAACAGCCAGCATGCATTACAAAATACATCATAGGCCTCAGGCCATCAAGTTCAACCCTAATGGGCAATAACAGAACAACTAAGAGTATTCAAGTATAAACATCGGAAATTCAAAGTTAAGATAAGGGACACGAAGTCCTACAATTAAGTCGACGCTCAAGAAGAGATGCGCTCGGCCGGACAGTATCGAAGCACGACTACGGCCTGGGGGCCGAAAAACAGAAAGAGTGTGAGTGGACAAAAACAAGGTTTTAGTAGTTCAAACCAATGTACTAACCCCACCGTTTCAAAACAATGCAAACCATGCATATGAAATAATTTTTATATATTCCTTCAAATCCCAATAATTTCAATATAATAACACAATAGTCATATCATTGTACTGTTTCCCATTCTTCCCCACACTCGGACAACCACGTACTCACAAGCACGACAAGCAAGGAAGGATCCTCACTAAAGAAAATACGAATACGAAGGTACTAACATATACATATAGGTATAATAAACCCTCAACACCAAATACAAGTACCAGGAGAAAAACAATCCAACAGGGGATCATTCGACCGGACACCGGGACAACATTACTAATGTGACTCGTGCCCAGGATTTAACTGGACACCGGGTCGGCATCACAATGGCCTCGTGCCCAAGGTCAAGCCGTCTCAAAAATAAACTAAGCTACCTGGCCCGTATGGCAGAATCCTCAATACCCATGTTGTGTTCCTTCCGAGTGCCAATATATGGTTAGTATAATGGTACAAGTGAGGGTGTCGAACCACAGGAACTGATTGGACCTCTTTAAATTACTAGTTTTGAAAGAACCCTAACTAAAGAACAAAAGTGACAGATTGAAAGTAGTTTTTGTGTTGTAAATGAAAAATAACTTAAAATGCAAAAAGAATATAGCAGTGAATGATATATTGATGTAGAAAGAATAGGAATGAGACCAGGGACTTCGAATTCACCATTGCAACACCAATTCCATGTTTATAAAGTTAAGCCATATTCAACTGCCAACCTATTTCCAGAGTTCGTTTTACATATATATGATCAGCCATATGATGTGTGGTTTTGATCAAATTCTCCTAATCTGCAACCTAATTGGGATGTTCAACTTTGGTTCCAAGTTAAGAGTCATTAGCATGCAAGAAAACATTAAAGAACCAAAGAGAACACACGGCAGGATGTTTGCATAGCATTCTCTTCATTCATTCACATGTCTACCAAGATTAAGCATGATGTTTACTTTAACCTTGTTCACATAATCTGTAGGCAACCCTAATGGTGATCAAACATTAAAATTAACACACAAATTTAACAATAGATTCAGTGAATGAAACAAGACGCGCAGATTGATGAACTAAATACTTTAACTTAGAAACATGGATCAGAGTTGCAAGGCTACATCGAAATCCCTAGCTATGAATTTAGTTACACATCATGTTCACAGAGATTAAAACGAAAATAAACAACATGAGTGAAAATAAATTCGAGAGAGGAAACCCTTGAAGCAATTCTGATGTTGAACTTCTCCAAGAACAGCCTCCTGCGATGAGACTTGATGGTGGTAATATATGAAACGGCTAGGGTTTTAGTGTGCATGAAAAGAGAGAACAGATGGCCTTAGGGTTGTGAAATTCGTCCATAATAAATAGGGCCTGTAAAAGTGGCTGAAAAGCAAGTTTTTATGGGGTAAAAGAGGCTACAAGATATTCCAAAGAGATCCTAACAAATCAGCCTTTATTTTGCACGTTTTTGCCTTATTTGGCACCTCCAAATCAGGCTAAATCCTCATTACTTTCCCATTTTGCTCTTAGTCTTCAAACAAGCCAGATTCGCCTTGGATTCTTTATTTGAACTTCAAAACAGGTCACGAAACTTGTTTCCACGTTTGAATAAGGATCAGCTCCAAAAATGGCATGTTTTCACTTCTTTTGCCTTCAAATTGATCCTGAAGTAGATGCAACTGCATACTAACAAAAAATAGGGTAAAACGTAACAAGTTTAACTCAAAAGAATCACAAATAGACTAGAAATGGATGGTATAAATGTATAAATATATGAGTTATCAAATACCCCCAAACCTGGTCTTTTGCTAGTCCTCGAGCAAAACTGAAACTAAAAACACACAAGACAATAAAATCTAACTAGACCACTTTCGCTGGCTAAACGATTGCACTAAGCATGTGCAACAAGCCTTTAAACCCCTAGGTGTCCCCAGTAGGAGGAGTTGTGTCTCCTGAGGGTTTACAGCGATGACGCCCACAAACATCTACATACTTACAAGCAAATTGGTTAAAGCATACTTATAGCAAACTAATAAGAACCAATGAAAGCTTAGTCATACTTTCGAACCAATGGTCTGCCACTTCAAAGAATCATATCATATGTAGTGTAAAAAAGAAAAAAAATTACTACATGTCCCATGACTTCAAAGACACCATACTCAAACACCAAAGATAGAATTCGCCTAACTCTAGTCCTCACAGATATCACTCAAATTTTCACTCAAATCCTAAGGTGTTGTCTCTCCACAAACATATGTGAGTGATGCTATGTAAAAGGGAATCAAAATCCTCACATATGAAATATGAAATAAAAGCACAATTTCTGGACAGATCTCATGAAAGGAATCAAACACTAAGAATATGGATAGCACACATATTTAGCAGCACCCTTGAATACATCCTCAAAGATCAGCTAAGTCTTTCACAAAGTTTGTAATGTAAGGCTTAGGTCAATGGTTATGAAAGAAAGGATAGGAAAGACTAAAGCTTGGGACATACCAAAGTGTCTTCCTTGTGAAAGCATCAAGCTCTCCTCTTGAATTGATCTTTGTTGTTTGTTCGTGGCGTCCAGGACTCGTGCGATAATGGAAGGATTGAGAAATTACATCCTCTTTGATTCTTTTTCTTTTCTTTTCTTTTTCTAAAACTTTGTTTCTTTTCTTTGTTTCTTTTTTTTTTACAATTCCAGCACACATACGAGGTACACGCCACTTTCTCGATGTAGAGCTCGAATTATCTCTATCTTCATCACTTTGGTATTCCCCAAACTATAGGGTATAGCTGTAATGGGCTAAATATCTGCTAAAAGCGATTGGCTTCGAAATGGGATAATGGCACACACATAAAGGTAAGGAATTAGGCCTTTTGGTGGTCAAGACATGCATAGCATAACATCGTCTCAATGAGTTCATTCATGAGTGTTACCAAACACATGGTATCCGCGAAAGAGAACAATTCTTAGCGTTCAATCAAACAAAAATAATGAGATCATTTGAAGTGAAATTGAAACAAAACGATAGGAGCACAAACACTTTAAACCCTCCTAAAGAAGTAAATAGGCTCAAAATCACTCACTAGGGTAGTCTCCGCTATTCTTCTTCCAGAATTTGAGCATGATACTTTAACCACCATGATTCCAAGAGTAACAGCTTTATTAAAAAAAATATATATGATACGAACTTTTTCATGACAACACATAAGTCCTCATTGTAAACCATAGCCCTCATAAACATTCACATTAGTAAGCAAAAGCAAACTTTAACCCGAACTAAAAACAAACGAAAATCCCACACCCCCAAACCTAAACTAAGCATTGTCCTCGATGCTTAAAAACAAATGAACGGAGTGGATGCAATGCAAATTGGCAGGTGTGCATGGAATGAAATTAAAAAAAAACACAAACCCAGCTAGGTTGCCTCCTAGCAAGCGCTTTATTTAATGTCTAGGCAAGACGTGGTAGTGTGTCTAAGTTGTCATAAACTCAAGAGAATCCATAACTACATAAACCTGCTCCTGTGCAACATTCTCCAAATAAGGCTTCAAACGCTGTCCATTGACCTTAAAACGGGTGCCATTCTTGATGTTTTCTATCTCCATAGCTTCATGGGGAAATACTTGAAGCACTTTGAATGGTCCAACCCATCTGGACTTCAATTTACCTGGAAAAAGTCGCAAACGTGAGTCATACAAAAGTACTTTCATACCTGGTTGAAACTCCTTCCTAAGAATTGCTTTGTCATGGTAGAGCTTGGTTTGTTCTTTGTAGATCCTACCATTCTCATATGATTCATTTCTGAGCTCTTCCAACTCATTAAGTTGGAGCTTCCTCACTGAACCAGCTTCTTTGAGATCAAAATTGAACTTCTTTATGGCCCAATATGCATGGTGCTCGAGCTCCATTGGCAAATGACATGCCTTTCCAAACACCAGTCGATAAGGGCTCATTCCAATTGGGGTCTTGTACGCTGTTCGATAAGCCCAAAGTGCATCATTCAATCTTAGTGACCAATCCTTCCTTGTAGGGCTGACGGTTTTCATCAAGATGTTCTTTATTTCTCTATTGCTGATTTCCACTTGTCCAGAGGTTTGAGGATGGTATGGAGTTGCCACTTTATGTGTGATGTTGTACTTCTTCATCAATGCCTCGAAAGGTTTGTTGCAGAAGTGACTGCCACCATCGCTAATGATAGCTCTAGGAGTTCCAAACCTAGTGAAAATCATATCTTTGAGAAAATTCAAAACAACTTTGTGATCATTAGTTCGTGTAGCTGTTGCCTCAACCCATTTTGATACGTAATCTACTGCCACTAGTATGTATATGTATCCAAAAGAAGATGGGAACGGTCCCAAGTAGTCAATTCCCACACACATCAAACAGCTCCACCACTAAAATGTTGTTCAATGGCATTTCATTCCTACGACTAATGTTCCCCATTTTCTGACACCTATCACACTTAGAGAAAAATCAAAAGAATCTTTAAACAATGTAGGACAAAAGAAACCAGAATGTAAAACCTTTAAAGCTCCCTTTTGGCACTAAATGACCTCCGCATGCCAATGCATGACTGAATGTTAGTATGCTTTGCTGCTCACTCTCCGGAACACATCTTCGAATGATTTGGTCAGGCCAATACTTGAACAAATAAGGTTCATCCCACATGTAGTGTTTCACCATTGAAAAGAACTTCTTTCTCTCCTGAAAAGTCAAATCATCTATAATTACACCGGACGCAAGATAATTGACAAAATCAGCATACCATGGCTCTTTATCTTGAATGACAAAGAGTTGTTCATCCAGGAATGATTCGTTGAGAGGCAAAATTTGTCCATCTCCATGGTTTTCATCAACAAGGCGCGACAAGTGATCAGCAACAACATTTTCACTCCCTTTCTTGTCTCGAATTTCTAGGTCAAACTCTTGTAACAAGAGTACCCATCTGATCAAACGTGGTTTAGCATCTTTCTTGGACAACAAAAACCTAAGAGCTGCATGATCAGAGTAAACAATAACTTTAGAGCCAACAAGATATGAACGAAATTTCTCTAAAGCAAAAACAACAGCAAGCAACTCCTTCTCAGTTGTAGAGTAATTGAGTTGAGCATCGTTTAATGTCCGACTTGCATAGTAAATTACGTGTGGCAGCTTATTTACACTTTGAACTAAAACAGCACCAATAGCATAGTCGGAGGCATCACACATTAGCTCAAAAGGCAAAGACCAATCTGGTGCCATAATAATAGGAGCAGAGGTTAGTTCACGTTTCAAGGTATTAAATGCATTCATACAATCTTTATCAAAGTGAAATACAACATCTTTGGCCTAAAGATTGCACAATGGATGAGTGATCTTGGAAAAATCCTTAATGAAACGACGATAAAAACCAGCATGTCCTAGAAAGCTTCTCACTCCTTTCACTGAGGTAGGGGCTGCCATATTCGAGATGATGTCAATTTTTGCTTTGTCAACTTCAATACCCTTGCTGGATATTACATGCCCCAACACAACACCTTGTTTCACCATAAATTGACACTTTTCCCAATTGAGAATCAAATTTGTTTCCTGACATCTTTGAAGCACTAGAGAGAGATGGTTAAGACAATCATCAAAAGAAGAACCAAAAACTGAAAAATCATCCATGAATACCTCAATAAATCTCTCAATCATATCTGAAAAGATTGCCAGCATACATCTTTGGAATGTTGCTGGGGCATTGCAAAGGCCAAAAGGCATCCTCCTATATGCAAAAGTGCCAAAAGGACAAGTGAATGTAATCTTCTCTTGATCTTCCGGAGCAATCACAATTTGATTATAACCAAAATATCCATCAAGGAAACAATAATATGAGTGACCAGCTAATCGCTCAACCATTTGATCAATAAAAGGCATAGGAAAATAATCTTTCTAGTGTCCGAATTCAACTTCCTGTAATCAGTGCAAACATGCCAACTAGCTGCCGGTCTTGTTTGAACAAGCTCTTTATGCTCATTTTTTACCACTGTGATTCCAGTCCTCTTAGGCACTACGTGAACAGTGCTGACCCATTTGCTATCAACGCTTCAGCTCTCACTACCTCCTTCATGTGTGGATTGAGCCTTCTTTGTGGTTCACGAGTTGGTTTCGCTCCCTCCAACAAAATTCGATGCATGCACATGGTAGGGCTTATTCCCTTGATATCTGCAATAGACCAACCAATGGCTGATTTGAACTCTTTTAACACCCTAATTAGCTTATCTTCTTCCAAAGGGGTGAGGTCAGATGCTATGATAACTGGGAGAGTTTCAAACTCAGCTAGGTAAGCATATTTTAGATGTGATGGAAATGGTTTAAGCTCAAGTTTTGGAGGTCTAACAACAGAAGGGATCAGACGTGTGGCAGATGGTTCTAATGGCTCTATAAGAGGTGAAAAAGTGGAGGGATATGGTTTTAATGCTTCCAAGGCAGCCACCATCTCTATGAGTGCAGATTCTTCATCAAAGTCACTTTGAGATTGACTCAAAATATATTGTAATGGATCATTGGATTGTGCCAGCAAAAACTTAGAGAAAACAAGTGAATCAAGCACATCAATTGAACAACAATCAATTGAACTAGAAGGGTGAGAAAGAGATTCAAACACTTTGAATTGTACAGTTTCTCCTAGCACGGTCATGGTGAGGAGACCATTTTGCACATCAGCAAGTTGCAATGAAATAGTTGTTGCCTTCAACTCCCCCGAACCTAATTGAAGGTACACTGAATAGGGCATTAAATTGATGCTAGCCCCCAAGTCAAGCATAGCCTTTTCCACTAGCTTGTCTCCAATGGTGATATTAATAGAAAAACTGCCCGGATCCTTGAGTTTTGGTGGGAGCTTTCTTTGAAGCACAGCACTCACATTTTCAGACACCATCACCTTCTCATTAGGTCCATACTTCCTCTTATAGGTGTTTAGGTCCTTGAAAAATTTCCCATACGCTGGCATATTCCTAATGACATCAAGCAAAGGTAAATTAACATTCACTTTACTTAAAATATCAAAAATTTCTTTAAATGACTTATCCTGCTTGCTTTTGGCAAGTCTTCCAGGAAATGGGATGGGAGGAATATAAGGTTTTTCAGCTTTTTCAGTTTTGTGAGGATTTATAGCTTCAGACGAAGAAGTGGCATTGCTTGGATTGCCATTCGGTTTCTCATTTTCTTCTTGAGTGGGACCTGCATTCGCCTGATCAGATTCATTAGTAACTTCATTGCCAACTCCATTATTAATAACCTTACCACTTCTAAGTGTTATGACAGCTTTGGCTTGCTCTTGGTTCCTTTGAAGTATCACCGGTTGGCTTGGAAACTTCCCGGGTTCTCTTTGACTCAAAGCATCAGCAATCTGACCTAATTGTGTCTCCATTTTTGTTAGAGCAGCTGAATGTTGTTGGAGAGTACTATTGGTAGTTTGATGGAATTAAACAGTGTTTTGAGCTAGCATTTTGACTGTATCTTCAAGCGTAGTGGCAGGCTTTGGTTGGAAATTTTGAAATTGATTGTTATTCTTCCATGAGAGATTGGGATGATCTCTCCAACTAGGGTTATATGTACTAGAGAATGGGTCATTCCTTGGCCTCTGATTGTAAGAATTCATGAGATTCACTTGCTCTTGAACGAATTCGGGATAAGCCTCACTAGCTGAGCATTGATGGGTAGGATGACCTGGTATATTGCAAATGGCACACACCTCAGCTATCTTAGGCACCATATTGAGCACAGAATCAAGCTTCTTTTCCAAACTAGCCACCTGCAAGGCAAGATCAGTATTAGAACTCATTTCATACACTCCAACTCGTTTACCTCTTGTATCTTTGTGTTGAGCATTTGATCCCAACATCTCATAAATGTTATATGACTCTTGAGCACTTTTTTTCTTCAAAGCTCCACCTGCTGCATTATCAACAGTCGATTGACATGTTTGGGTTAGTCCATCATAAAAAATTTGCATTTGTAAGTAAAGAGGTAACCCATGATGTGGACATTGCAGCAAAAGCCCTTTGAAATGCTCCCAACATTCATTGAAAGGGTCTCCATCATCTTGTTTAAAGTTAAAGATTTGCCCTCTCAACGTAGCTGTCTTTTGACTAGAGAAAAACTTCTCCAAAAATTTCTTAGCTACGGCATCCCAAGTGGTGAGCGAACCAGGTGCTAAATTCATTAGCCACCCTTTGCTCTATCTTTCAATGTATAAGGAAAAGCCCTCATCCTCAGATTTGCTTCACTCACTCCCGGCAACGGCGCCATAATTTTGTTGTGTTCCTTCCGAGTGCCAATATATGGTTAGTATAATGGTACAAGTGAGGGTGTGGAACCACAGGAACTGATTGGACCTCTATAAATTACTAGTTTTGAAAGAACCCTAACTAAAGAACGAAAGTGACAGATTGAAAGTAGTTTTTGTGTTGTAAATGAAAAATAACTTAAAATGCAAAATGAATGTAGCAGTGAATGATATATTGATGTAGAAAGAATAGGAATGAGACCAGGGACTTCGAATTCACCATTGCAACACCAATTCCATGTTTATAAAGTTAAGCCGTATTCAACTACCAACCTGTTTCCAGAGTTCGTTTTACATATATATGATCAGCCATATGATGTGTGGTTTTGATCAAATTCTCCTAATCTGCAACCTAATTGGGATGTTCAACTTTGGTTCCAAGTTAAGAGTCATTAGCATGCAAGAAAACGTTAAAGAACCAAAGAGAACACATGGCAGGATGTTTGCATAGCATTCTCTTCATTCATTCACATGTCTACCAAGATTAAGCATGATGTTTACTTTAATCTTGTTCAGATAATCTGTAGGCAACCCTAATGGTGATCAAACATTAAAATTAACACACAAATTTAACAATAGATTCAGTGAATGAAACAAGACGCAGATTGATGAACTAAATACTTTAACTTAGAAACATGGATCAAAGTTGCAAGGCTACATCGAAATCCCTAGCTATGAATTTAGTTACACATCATGTTCACAGAGATTAAAACGAAAATAAACAACATGAGTGAAAATAAATTAAAGAGAGGAAACCCTTTAAGCAATTCTGATGTTGAACTTCTCCAAGAACAGCCTCCTGCGATGAGACTTGATGGTGGTAATATATGAAACGGCTAGGGTTTTTGTGTGCATGAAAAGAGAGAACAGATGGCCTTAGGGTTGTGAAATTCGTCCATAATAAATAGGGCCTGTAAAAGTGGCTGAAAGGCAAGTTTTTATGGGGTAAAAGAGGCTACAAGATATTCCAAAGAGATCCTAACAAATCAGCCTTTATTTTGCACGTTTTTGCCTTATTTGGCTCCTCCAAATCAGGCTGAATCCTCATTGCTTTCCCGTTTTGCTCTTAGTCTTCAAACAAGCCAAATTCGCCTTGGATTCTTTATTTGAACTTCAAAACAGGTCACGAAACTTGTTTCCACGTTTGAATAAGGATCAGCTCCAAAAATGGCATGTTTTCACTTCTTTTGCCTTCAAATTGATCCTAAAGTAGATGCAACTGCATACTAACACAAAATAGGGTAAAATGCAACAAGCTTAACTCAAAAACATCACAAATAGACTAGAAATGAATGGTATAAATATATAAATATATGAGTTATCAACCCATACGTCCGAAACGAGTCATACGCGCAGACTACCCAATTAAGGGTCTACAGCTACACCCCGTTAAGGTATGCACCGGATCGAACCATACTCGAGTAATCGTGACATAAGAACAAGGGGAGGTACATAACAAAGTACCAACTGCACTCAAATCAATCGCTACATGATAATCAATATATAAATATTTAAGCACATGTACCCGAACCTCAATATATCACACAACATGACATATATAAGTCCAACAATCCAATAACATCATAAATATTCAAGATAAGGACATCACCGTCCCAAACATACCATTCTATAGTTAAAATAGACACAAGCGTCAAAGACGGCGTAACAATCCATAAACCATTAAAATGTCATAATTACTGAAAATGCATAATCAAACCGTATTCAAAACCCAAGTTAAGAAAACGTCAAATAAAACCCCAAATCAAACTTATGCTCCAAAACATAGTATAGGTACTATCCCTTTAAAAATATAAAGACCAACCCTGAAACGTATTATTCAAAATATACATATATATATATAAATATAAATATAAAAATATATATATATATATATATATATATATATATATATATATACAAAACATAACCATCCTTTAAAATACAATAACTCAAACTCAAGCATTTGAAATTCCCACATATCACTGACATCCCTTAAATTCATACTTTAAAACAACATAAATAGTGATTCATTAAAATATAACCGAAAGTCCAATCCCATATATATATATATATATAAAATCAAAGTATAAGTAATTATAATTCATAAGGTTTATGCAACATCCCATCCCTAAATTAATATTTAAATATTAAATTATTCAAGTGAAAGACATTTTTACCCCGAGAGTATGATAAGTTAAATAATTAAGTTGAGTTGAAAATAAATAAATAAATAAATTGAAAGGTTTAAAAATTGATAAAATAAAATAAGATAAAATAATTAAGAATTTTGGGAATAAAATAACATTTAATATTCTAGAAGGGCAAAAAGGTCATTTTGAGTTTGAGGAAGAATTTGGGGAAGTGAGCCACACCGTTACGTTGTGCTCGTCGATATGAGTTCGTGGGTATATTGTGGGTAAAAATGGCGATCAAGATTAGGCCAGTGGCATAACCGTAAATATGTCGAAGTTCAGTTTTTAAAAACCCAGATTTCTCTTCGAAAGCAGGGAACTAGCCGACTTTGGAGGGCGATTTCTCTCCACACCGACCTCCGTTTCAGGCAAGGCCGGTCCCAAATGAACGACCACACTTCCCTCTTCAAGCCCCAGCCCTTTGCCGCCTCGATCCGCAGCCGTAGTTGCTGGAATCAGCCACGAAACAGGCGGTTTCGGACAGATTTTTCTGAAACTTTGGCTCCTTCGTTCTCCCTCCTCCGGTCACCAATCGGGACAAGTAAGGTATGCTTTTCCACCTATTTTTTGTGCTCTAGCTGATGGTTGGGTAGGTGCAGATCGAATCGTAGCGTAGGTAACTCAAATTTCTAATTTTAGTTTCAGCCAACTTTGAGCTTAGGTTTTGACCCCCTTAGGGTTTGAAATTGACTTTCCCATAGTTGATAAATGTGTTCGGGAGGCCGAGAACTTGTTGTAACCGGAAGGATAGCTTCCGTTTCGAAGTTTGACCGAATGCCAATTTTATCGCTTTTTGGCCCTCGGATCTGCCAGCGCGTGTTACCATGCGCCGGCCCACTTTTAATTGTCAAACTTTCTGCTACTATAATCCTTACGTCATCACGAGCACGTAGGCGTGCTTAGATTTCAAATTGGAGTTCGTTAAACAGTTGAACGGATTTACGCCTATTTCTTGTTATCCAGGTTCGATAAGTTCGGACCGTTGGATCGGTCCCAATTCTTAGTATGTTGTTTCTCGTATTTCTAGGATCACGTGAAAATTAACGGATCGTGGATCAGAGCCCCAGATGCTCTGGATCAATAACTTAAATTTTAATTAAACTAAAACTGTCCGATCGTACGATCGTGAGAAATCCGACCGTTCGATCGAGATTAAACCTTCGGGACGTGAAAAGTTTATTTTGTTGGACTTTTAGGAATGTTCGGATCCAATTGGAGGTCATGGGCCCACGGGCCCCAGTTGACCATATTTGGGAAGTTTGACCAAGGGTTGACTGTGCGTCTCCCGAGGTCGTTTCACTTGTCGAAAAATGTAGTCTGACCTTAGAAACACCCTGTACGTTGTACACGCAGTTGAATACTAGGAACTAGGGTTTGAGTCTAATTCCTGGTTGAGGACTTTATGAGTTGTTGGGCGAATTGAATAAATTAGTTGTGATGTTCACCATATGATATGTTTGGATTTGGTTGTATGCATTTGATATAAATGGTTGGGATTAGTGTCTTAACTGTGAGTCTCGGAATATTGTTAAAATAGGGATTATGAAGATATGAGATTTGTCAGGGTTTCTATTAAATATTCATATGTTGGATTCTTGGTTTATATAAAGTTGGTACGGTTGTATTCGGATGCTATAAAGAATTTGGGGTATTATTTACTAAGTATGTGATGATGGGATTTTCTAAGAATTTTCATGATTATTATTACTATTGTTATTATTGTTATAATAATATTGTGAAATTATATATTTATTTTACTAATGGTTCGTGTATGTTTAATGGTGAATACTGTTACGGATTTGATCATGAAAGTAGTCCATTGAGACAGGGATTTCTTTGGGTTATTTAGTATTAGTTTCATTATTTATTTATTTATTATTATTATTACTATTATAATTAAGTATATGGTTGAGTACTTTTGAATATTTGGGAAACTGATTTTGAGAGTATTATATTTTATATTATATAATTAAGTATGAAAATGGATTTTTGGCGAAGGGTGATGATATTCAGATTTGGAATTGATGGATAATCAAAGGATACGCATCTCGGGCTGACTTTGTGTTCCCCGAGTACTGCGAGGATGTAACTTGTACATAATATATGGAATTGACGGATTATGATTGGGGGTACACCTAGGTGGAGGTTATGTACAGATTTGAGAGGTTTCAAACGGGAAATTTATAATTTTATTTTGGATACTTATGGGCAAATGTTTTATTATCTATTTTCACCTTTATATGACAAATGGTGGAAATTTTCTAAGTATAAAGAGTTCTTGCGAATTTATGGTTGGGTTCATCAATATATATATATATATATATTGCTTCAGTTCACGTTGATAAGGTTATTTTGGGCGATGTTGAAATGTAATGTTTGGAACCATTGTAGCCTGTAACATAGTGTATTAGATGGTTTGAGTTCTAAGTTCTTGTGAAAGAGCTACGTGTGGCTTGATCCCTCAAGGAGGGTACGTAGGCAGCCTAGATTAATCTAGGTGCAGCCACGAACAAGAATACTTTGGAATTTGGTCATGGGCTTGAATTGGGAATCTATTGAACATGTTGTTGAATTTAATTTGAATTGATGTGCGGGCTCAAGGCCCGATTGATATTGAGATTTGAAGCTTGTTTAATTATGAACTCCATGTGTTGGTTTTCCTTATGTAATGCTGTCGTCAATGATGATGTGCTTGTTAATATAATAACTACTAAAACGAATGTAGCTGAAAGGTTGGCTAGGATTCACCTTGGATATTATGTGATGGCAAGAATTGTTGATGATACGACCGAATTGATATAACGAGAATTGATGATTTTAAGGGATGAAAATGTTAGGTTTAAATTGATGTTAACGATTATGTTTGGATTGTTGTAAGGCCGGAGGCCATTTAGTTTAAATACTTTTAAATGTGTGTGATTAAAAATTTGTGCATGCTGAACATTTGGGAATATTTAATTGTGTTTGGTACATGTGTAAATTTTTGGGAAACGAGCAATATACAAGGGAGACTCTGCCGAATTTTCGGCAGAAGTCAAACTTTAATTAAGAGTTTTATTTTGAGTTTTAGTTTTAAAAGGGCAAGTTGGTCTTTCGTGCTCGGCACCTGCCAGGTGTTGGACACGCACAGGGTTCGACACGAATTTCAAAGTGGAATTTGGGTCTGGTCCTGTCAGTTTAAACATCAAAATCGAATACGTAATCAACCAGACTATACTAACGTCCAAATCTTACTGCCCAAATACTCAATTCAAAGTATAAGTATAAGTTTCTCAAAAAGATATAAAGTATAAATTCCAAAGGCTTAAAGTATAACCCACGACATTCATAACGATAAAATATTAAAGTCCGAAACCCAACAAAACCATAAACTCAACTATTAAATATAAACCCAAGGAAAATCCATCAAATTCCCACCGTACCCAAATCCGTACGTAAATACTACCGGACGCTTGACTCCTCCCAAAATCAATACTTAAAAATATTTATACTAATAAAATATAGCCAACAGGGCCCCACAAACAAATCGGCAACCCAAATCATATATAACCCTCAAATATCAATTCAATCATAATAAACCCATCAACGGTCAAAATCAAGATTTAAAACAATATTTAAATCTCATCTATGTGCATCGCATTCAATTCTTTGAAATCATGCTCGTTAGAAAACAAAGTCCACTCACAGATAGTCCCATGTTGCCTGACCTAGATAGGGTCCCGCCTGAGGATCACGAGAAACTTGAGAACCTATTTCAAGAATACGAGGATTAAGATTAAAAAACTGGACCGAAGCGATAACCTTAAAAGTCAACCCTAAAAAACCCGACTCAAGTGTACCATTACGTCGTATGAAGAATTCAAAGGTCAACGACGTTCGTTAGAGGACGAACCAACCTCGGAGACGCTCGGTCAACCCTGGTCAAACCGATCAAACTTGGTCAAACCAACCCGAATAGGTCAAACCGGGCTCGTGGGTCCCATGACCTCCAAACTTAGATATGAAAATCTTACAGGTTCACTACGGCTTAAAGAACATGTCCTGAAAGTTTGGTCACGATCGGACGGTCGGATTGCTCACGATCGCACGATCAGACGATTTTCGATTAAATCAAACTTGAAGTCATTGATCCGAAGCATCCGGGACTCTGAATCACGATCCGTCAAATCCTATACATTCCCAGAAATACAGGGAACAACATACGTGAATTTGGATTCGATCCAACGGTCCGAACTCATCGAACCCATGAAATGCGCAATAGGCGTACGTTAGTTCGATCGTCAAACAACGTCTGAATCGAAATCCGAGCACATTTACGCGCTCATGACGACACGAGGATTGCATTGGAACGGAAATGCCCAATTGCTACAGTGCCACGCGCCGCCACACGCGCCGACAGCGCGTGGTGGGTGTGTAGAGTAAATCCGGTGAACGCAAAACTATCAAATTGAGGCACATCCTATACACCAATCGAACCAAGAGGAGGAGGGGAGTTTAGAACCGGGCTGAACCGCCCCAAAACCGGCCGGCAAGCCACCGGATCGAAGTCAAACCGATTAGGGTTTGACCGGAATTTCAGACGTTGGCCACGGTGGCTATGCCGGCCAACGTTGTTGCGCACCCAAGGAAATAGAGAGAGGAGGTAGAGAGCTACCTTTCGCAGGTGGAATCGTCGAAGATGGTGACCGGAATCGTCGCCGGCAACAATGAAGGTTTTGCCGGAATTTCAGATCGATCCCACCGGAAACGACGAGGAGATGGTCGGAGATCAGTGGTAGATTTTGACCGCACGGTGATGGCGGTTCGAACGCGACAAGTGCCGGGGCCAGTGGTGGCCGGACAGTGGCGTTTCGTCGGAGAAGACGGTGCTGCGTACGGTCGAGGAGAGAGAGAGACGCGATGGAGGAGAGAGAAGGTGTTTCTGGGTTCTGATTGGCCAATTCGATTTTCATATTATTTTAATCAAAATTTGAAATGTCTAAAATACCCCTCACGCTCCCGACCTCGTATCGAAACGCGCCGCCAGTCAACGGACTCGTTTCGACGAGCCGAACGCAATGGCGCAACCCGTTTCCCCAAATCCCATCCCAAAAATAAAGTGGACCAAAATGCCTTTTAATTATTAACTTCTTATTTAATTCCAATTTCTTTAATCTAACTCCTTTTAATTCCTTTTTAATTCTTTATTTATTTAACTCAATTAATTTATTTATTTTCTTGTATTTTTAGGTCAGGGACGTCACATTGGATTCACTCAAAACTCACCAAATGACTAGTCCCAAGAAATTATAATGTTGCTAAAGTTTTGGGCTCGATCCGAAATCAATTGGTCAAAGAAATTGGAAACTTCAAGTTCGTTTGGAGTTTGAACCGTACATGGAGTGGTTGTAGGATTGCATAGTTCTAGTAATTGGATTTAACTCAAAAATCACCACATGACTCCTCCCATCATATTATGAGGTTGCCCAAGTTTTGGACTCGATACGAAATAAATTGGTCAAAGAAGTGTAACACTTTAAGTTTGTACGATGTTCGTACCATAAATTGCGTGGTTGGTGCATTGCATAGTTCTTGTGATTGGATTTCACTCAATACTCACCAAATGACTCCCACCATATTATGATGTTGCCCAAGTTTTGGGCTGAATCCAAAATCAATTGGTTAAAGAAATTGAAAACTTCAAGTTCATACGGAGTTCGTACTGCACATGGAGTGGTTGTAGGCTTGCATAGTTCTAGTGATTGGATTTCACTCAAAACTCACCAAATGACTCCTCCCTCCATATTATGATGTTTCTCAAGTTTTGGGCTAAATCCAAAATCAATTGGTCAAAGAAATTGGACACTTCAAGTTCGTACCGTAAATTTAATGGTTGGTGCATTGCATAGTTCTAGTGGTTGGATTTCACTCAAAACTAACCAAATGACTCCTCCTACCAAATTCTGATGTTGCCAAAGTTTTGGGCTCGATTCGAAATCAATTGATAAAATAAATTGGACACTTCAAGTTCGTACGGAGTTCGAACCGTACATGGAGTGGTTGTAGGATTGCATAGTTCTAGTGATTGGATTTTACTCAAAACAAACCAAAATGACTCCTCCCACCATATTATAATGTTGCCCAAGCTTTGGACTCGATCCGAAATAAATTGGTCAAAGAAATGTGACACTTCAAGTTTGTACGATGTTCTTACCGTAAATGTTGTGGTTGGTGCATTGCATAGTTCTTGTGATTGGATTTCACTAAAAACTCACCAATTGACTCCTCGCACCATATTATGATGTTGCCTACATTTTGGGTTCAATCCGAAATCAATTGGTCAAACAAATGGGACACTTCAAGTTCGTACCGTAAATGGAGTGGTTGGTGCGTTGCATAGTTCTAGTGATTGGATTTCACTCAAAGCTCACCCAATGACTCTCCCACGAAATTATGATGTTGCCAAAGTTTTGGGCTCGATCCGATATCAATTGGTCAAAGAAATTGGACACTTCATGTTCGTACGGAGTTCGTACTGTACTTGGAGTGGTTGTAGGATTGCATTATTCTAGTGATTGGATTTCACCCAAAACTCACCAATTGACTCCTCCCATCATATTATGATGTTTCCCAAGTTTTGGACTCGATCCGAAATAAATTGGTTAAAGAAATGGGACACTTCAAGTTCGTACACTACACTGAGTGGTTGGAGAATTGCATACTTCTGGAGATTGGATTTCACTCAAAACTCACAAAATGACGCCTCCCACCATATTATGATGTTGCCCAAGTTTTGGGCTCAATCTGAAATCAATTGGTTAAAGAAATAGGACACTTCAAGTTCGAACCGTAAATGGAGTGGTTGGTTCATTGCATAGTTCTAGTGATTGGATTTTACTCAAAACTCACCAAATGACTGCTCCCACCAAATTATGATGTTGCAAAAGTTTTGGGCTCGATCCGAAATCAATTGGTCAAAGAAATTGGACACTTCAAGTTTGCACGGAGTTCGTACTGTACATGGAGTGGTTGTAGGATTGCATAGTTTTAGTGATTGGATTTCACTCAAAACAAACCAAATGACCCCTCCCACCTTATTATGTTGTTGCCCAAGTATTGGACTTGATCTGAAATAAATTGGTCAAAGAAATGTGACACTTCAAGTTCGTACGATGTTCGTACCGTAAATGGAGTGGTTTGTGTATGCAGGTTCTTGTGATTGGATTTCACTCAAAACTCACCAAATTACTTCTCCCACCATATTATGATGTTGCCCAAGTTTTGGGCTCAATCCTAAATCAATTGGTCTTAGAAATGGGACACTTCAAGTTTGTACGAAGTTCGTACCGTACATGTAGTGGTTGGAGAATTGCATGCTTCTAGTGATTGGATTTCACTCGAAACTCACCAAATGACTCGTCCCTTTTAACTCATATATTTATGCATTTATACCGTCCATTTCTATTCTATTTGTGATGTTTTTGAGTTAAACTTGTTGTGTTTTACCCTATTTTGTGTTAGTATGCAGTTGCATCTACTTTAGGATCAATTTGAAGGCAAAAGAAGTGAAAACATGCCATTTTTGGAGTTGACCCTTATTCAAACGTGGAAACAAGATTCGTGACCTGGTTTGAAGTTCAAGTAAAGAATGTAAGGCGAATCTGGCTTGTTTGAAGACTAAGAGCATAATGGGAAAACAATGAGGATTTCTAGCTTGATTTGGAGGTGCCAAATAAGGCAAAAACGTGCAAAATAAAGGCTAATTTTTCAGGATCTCTTTCGAATATCTTGCAGCCTCTTTTACCCCATAAAAACTTGCCTTTTAGCCACTTTTACAGACCTTATTTATTCTGGACAAATTTCACAACCCGAGATCCATTTGACCTTTCTTTTCATGCACACTTAAACCCTAGCCGTTCCATATATTTCCAACATCAAGACTCATCGCAGCAGGTTGTTCTTGGGGAAGTTCAACATCAGAATTGCTTCAAGGGTTTCCTCTCTTGAATTTATTTTCACTCATGTTGTTTATTTTCATTTTAATCTCTGTGAACATGATGTGTAACTAAATTCATAGCTAGGGATTTCGATGTAGCCTTGCAACATTGATCCATGTTTCTAAGTTAAAGTATTCAGTTCATCAATATGCTTCTTGTTTCATTCACGGAATCTATTGTTAAATTTGTTTGTCAATTTTAATGTTTGATCACCATTAGGGTTGCCTACAGATTATCTGAACAAGGTTATAGTGAACATCATGCTTAATCTTGGTAGACATGTGAATGAATGAAGAGAATGCTATGCAAACATCCTGCCGTGTATTTTCTTTGGTTCTTTAACGTTTTCTTGCATGCTAATGACTCTTATTTTGGAACCAAAGTTGAACATCCCAATTAGGTTGCAGATTAGGAGAATTTGATCAAAACCACACATCATATGGCTGATCATATATATATATATATATATATATAACGAACTCTAGAAACAGGTTGGTAATTGAATACGGTTTAACTTTATAAACATGGAATTGGTTTTGCAATGGTGAATTCGAAATCCCTGGTCTCATCCCTATTCTTTCTACATCAATATATCATTCACTGCTACATTCTTCTTGCATTTTAAGTTATTTTTCATTTACAACACAAAAACTACTTTCAATTTGTCACTTTCATTTTTTAGTTAGGGTTCTTTCAAAACTAGTAATTTATAGAGGTCCAATCGGTCCTTGTGGTTCGACACCCTTACTTGTACCATTATACTAACCATATATCTGCACTTGGAAGGAACACAACAAAATTATGGTGCCGTTGCCGGGGACTGATTTCAGTCCCCTATAATTGCTTGTTCTCAAACCCTATCTATTTTCTTTTTAATCTTAGATACCTTAATTTCATTTTATTTTTTGTTTCTCAGGTAGTATAGGTAAGATAAACTTGCTGAGATAGCCCAAAGACTTGAACGGTTAAAGAGCAACACTTTTGAGAATTCTGTATCAGCTAGTGCTCAGACTAGCCGTGTAGAAGAGGACAATAGTTCTTCTAGCTCAGCGAGTGTAGATTCTTTCCATAACTCTAATTCTGACAGAGAAGGAGAGATGGCAGGCAATAACGATGATAACTGAGCTTTGGAGTATTATGCGCAACCGGTTATACCAAATTCACCTTCGTGCATCTTGCTGCCTACTAAAGCTAGAAATTATGATCTCAAATCTTCACATTTTCACATGCTTCCTTCTTTTTATGGTTTACCTAACGAAGATCCATTAGCCCATATTAAGGAATTCTACAATGTTGTGAGTGGCTTACCTTTGCAGGGAGTGAGTGAAGCAAATCTGAGGATGAGGGTTTTTCCTTATACATTGAAAGATAGAGCAAAGGGTTGGCTAATGACTTAGCACCTGGTTCGCTCACCACTTGGGATGCCGTAGCTAAGAAATTTTTGGAGAAGTTTTTCTCTACTCAAAAGACAGCTACTTTGAGAGGGCAAATCTTTAACTTTAAACAAGATGATGGAGACCCTTTCAATGAATGTTGGGAGCGTTTCAAAGGGCTTTTGCTGCAATGTCCACATCATGCGTTACCTCTTTACTTACAAATGCAAATTTTTTATGATGGACTAACCCAAACATGTCAATCGACTGTTGATAATGTAGTAGGTGGAGCTTTGAAGAAGAAAAATGCTCAAGAGTCATATAACATTTATGAGATGTTGGGATCAAATGCTCAACACAAAGATACAAGAGGTAAACGAGTTGGACTGTATGAAATGAGTTCTAATACTGATCTTGCCTTACAAGTGGCTAGTTTGGAAAAGAAGCTCCATTTTGTGCTTAATATGGTGCCTAAGATAGCTGAGGTGTGTGCCATTTGCAACATACAAGGTCATCCTACTTATCAATGCTCAGCTAGTGAGGCTTATCCCGAATTCGCTCAAGAGCAATTGAATCTCATGAATTCTTACAATTAGAGGCCGAGGAATGACCCATTCTCTAATACATATAACCCTAATTGGAGAGATCATCCCAATCTCTCATGGAAGAATAACAATCAATTTCAAAATTTCCAACCAAAGCCTGCCACTACGCTTGAAGATATGGTCAAAATGCTAGCTCAAAACACCGTTCAATTCCAGCAAACTACCAATAGTACTCTCCAACAACATTCAGCTGCTCTAATAAAAATGGAGACACAATTAGGTCAGATTGCTGATGCTTTGAGTCAAAGAGAACCCTGGAAAATTCCAAGCCAACCGGTGATACTTCAAAGGAACCAAGAGCAAGCCAAAGCGATCATAACACTTAGAAGTGGTATGGTTATTAATAAAGGAGTTGTCAATGAAGTTACTAATGAATCTGATCATGTGAATGCAGGTCCCACTCAAGAAGAGAATGAGAAACCGAATGACGATCCAAGTAATGCCACTTCTTCGTCTGAAGCTCCAAATCCTCACAAGATTGAAAAACCTTACACTCCTCCCATCCCATTTCATGGGAGACTTGCCAAAAGCAAGCAGGATAAGTCATTTAAAGAAATTTTTGATATTTTAAGTAAAGTGAATGTTAATTTACATTTTCTTGATGTCATTAGGAATATGCCAGCGTATGAGAAATTTTTCAAGGAGCTAAACACCTATAAGAGGAAGTATGGACCTAATGAGAAGGTGATGGTGTCTGAAAATGTGAGTGCTATGTTTCAAAGAAAGCTCCCACCAAAACTCAAGGATCCGGGCAGTTTTTCTATCAATATCACCATTGGAGAAAACAACTATTTCATTGCCTTATTCAGTGTACCTTCAATTAGGTTTGGGGGATTTGAAGGCAACAACTATTTCATTGCCACTTGCTGATCGATCAATGAAATATCCAAGAGGTATAGTGGAAGATATCTTAGTTCAAGTTGACAAACTAATTTTGCCTGCTGATTTTGTAGTGTTGGACATGGAAGAGGCCCCTATACATGATCATGAGTTACCTATTTTGTTTGGGAGACCCTTTATGGCCACTGCAAAGACTATCATAGATGTGCAAAATGGTCTCCTCACCATGACCGTGCTAGGAGAAACTGTACAATTCAAAGTGTTTGAATCTCTTTCTCACCCTTCTAGTTCAATTGATTGTTCTTCGATTGATGTGCTTGATTCACTTGTTTTCTCTAAGTTTTTGCTGGCACAATCCAATGATCCATTACAATATGTTTTGAGTCAATCTCAAAATGACTTTGATGAAGAATTTGCACTCATGGAGATGGTGGCTGCCTTGGAAGCATTAAAACCATATCCCTCCACTATTTCACCTCTTATAGAGCCATTAGAATCATCTGCCACACGTCTGATCCCTTCTGTTGTTAGACCTCCAAAACTTGAGCTTAAACCACTTCCATCACATCTAAAATATGCTTACCTAGCTGAGTTTGAAACTCTCCCAGTTATCATAGCATCTGACCTCACCCCCTTTGGAAGAAGATAAGCTAATTAGGGTGTCAAAAGAGTTCAAATCAGCCATTGGTTGGTCTACTGTAGTTATCAAGGGAATAAGCCCTTCCATGTGCATGCATCGAATTTTATTGGAGGAGGGAGCAAAACCAACTCGTGAACCACAAAGAATGCTCAATCCACACATGAAGGAAGTAGTGAGAGCTGAAGTGTTGAAGTTGCTAGATGTGGGTATCATATACCCAATTTCTGATAGCAAATGGGTCAGCGCTGTTCAAGTAGTGCCTAAGAGGATTGGAATCACAGTGGTAAAAAAATGAGCATAAAGAGCTTGTTCAAACAAGACTGGCAGCTAGTTGGCGTGTTTGCACCGATTACAGGAAGTTGAATTCGGACACTAGAAAAGATTATTTTCCTATGCCTTTTATTGATAAAATGCTTGAGCGATTAGCTGGTCACTCATATTATTGTTTCCTTGATGGATATTCAGGTTATAATCAAATTGTGATTGCTCCGGAAGATCAAGAGAAGACTACATTAACTTATCCTTTTGGCACTTTTGCATATAGGAGGATGCCTTTTGGCCTTTGCATGCCCCAGCAACATTCCAAAGATGTATGCTGGCAATCTTTTCAGATATGATTGAGAGATTTATTGAAGTATTCATGGACGATTTTTCAGTTTTTGGTTCTTCTTTTGATGATTGTCTTAACCATCTCTCTCTAGTGCTTCAAAGATGTCAGGAAACAAATTTGATTCTCAATTGGGAAAAGTGTCAATTTATGGTGAAACAAGGTGTTGTGTTGGGGCATGTAATATCCAGCAAGGGTATTGAAGTTGACAAAGCAAAAATTGACATCATCTCAAGTATGGCAGCCCCTACCTCAGTGAACGGAGTGAGAAGCTTTCTAGGACATGCTGGTTTTTATCGTCGTTTCATTAAGGATTTTTCCAAGATCACTCATCCATTGTGCAATCTTTTGGACAAAGATGTTGTATTTCTCTTCGATAGAGATTGTATGAATGCATTTAATACCTTGAAACATGAACTAACCTCTGCTCCTATTATTATGGCACCAGATTGGTCTTTGCCTTTTGAGCTAATGTGTGATGCCTCCGACTATGCTATTGGTGCTGTTTCAGGTCAAAGAGTAAATAAGCTGCCACAAGTAATTTACCATGCAAGTCGGACATTAAACGATGCTCAACTCAATTACTCTACAACTGAGAAGGAGTTGCTTGCTGTTATTTTTGCTTTAGAGAAATTTCGTTCATATCTTGTTGGCTCTAAAGTTATTGTTTACTCTGATCATGCAGCTCTTAGGTTTTTGTTGACCAAGAAAGATGCTAAACCAAGTTTGATCATATGGATACTCTTTTTACAAGAGTTTGACCTAGAATTTCGAGACAAGAAAGGGAGTGAAAATGTTGTTGCTGACCACTTGTCGCGCCTTGTTGATGAAAACCATGGAGATGGACAAATCTTGCTTCTGGTGTAATTAGAGATTATTTGACTTTTCAGGAGAGAAATAAGTTCTTTTCAATGGTGAAACACTACCTGTGGGATGAGCCTTATTTGTTCAAGTATTGCCCTGACCAAATCATTCGAAGATGTGTTCCAGAGAGTGAGCAGCAAAGCATACTAACATTCAGTCATGCATTGACATGCGGAGGCCATTTTAGTGCCAAAACACTACTACAAATATTCAAAAAGACAACGCACAAATAACAACGGTTGGCTCCAAAACCGTTGTAGTTGTTTTTCCACAACGGTTATTACATAACCGTTATTAAAAGGGGTTTTTAAGCGTTGTTGTTTAGGGTACGTGATTTTATGACTTTATTTCACAACTTTCTATAACGGTTTTCGTTAGAACCGTTGTGATTAAGCTTTAAAAAAAAACACGGAGTGAACAGTGACTCAATATTTTTTCTTAAGTCCCGATAGTTCTCATTCTCTCGTATCTCTCTTCTCTCTCTTGTTCTTCCCACCTCTTCGCCTTGCCTTCACCATGGCCATAGACAGAGAGACTCTGCCTCTCGCGTTTCCCTCTCTACGCGTTCTCTCTCTACGCGTTCTCTCTCTCTCTCTCTCTCTCCTCCCTCTCCAAGAGACTGTCTCTCGCGTCTCCCTCCTCTCACCACGCTCTCTCTCTCTTTCTCTCTCCTCCCTCCTTCTTCTTCAGATATCATTGCCAGATTCATGGGCTAAATCACCATCTTCTCTTTTATTTGGGTTGGCTGGTGGCAGATCTAACTCCCCTCTTCGCCTTCGAGAGGCATACGGTCTCCTCTGTCCACAAATTGTTCGATAAAGGTAAGGAAACAAAATTTAGGGTTTCACCTCTCGCATACTCATCATAGCTCTGGTTCTTCTGGTCCTCTTTTACATCGTTCGACCTCTCTACTGGGAAATCTCCGCCACCATCCACGAGATCCGCGAAAACAAACAGACCGTTCAACAAGGTGCATACTTTCACTTTCCATTTTTCCGCTTTGACTTTTGATTTTCGTTTTCTGGGTGTGAATTTTTGCTATGGGTTTCGAAATGGGGTTCAGGTTTGTTGAAGATTATTCTTGAAGCTCAAAAATTGGTTGGCTGGTACCACGACAAGTCGGATTCGGGGTCCCGAGTAGATCGGGTCGCGAAGAATGTCGGGTTGGCCACGGTTGTTGGTAACATTCTATCTGCTAATGCCATCCACTGGGATTTCTTTACATTTTTTAGACAAAATGAGTGCAAAGTTGGATTTTATTTCCCCCCTTTTATAGTAGGACTGAATCTGGTGCTATCATTAGTTCCAATCATTTAACAGAAATCTGTGTTTGAGTTGATGGCAACACTATGCATCATGTAGATTCAACTGCTGTGCACAACGCCTTTACTTTATTATTTTTCATTGTCATCTTGGGTGCTTAATTGAGATACAACTGCTGTGCAGGTATATAACTTTTATATTTGGTCTTGCTTTCTTATAAGTATTTTTTTTCTTAAATTATTATAATAATTTGTAAGATGTGACTCTGTTTGGCACTTCTTTGCTTTATTTTATGTCCAGGAAGTCTGCTTCATATGTAAGCCTTTGGAAATTTAGTTTCTATTTTAATGTGCTTGCCATAAAAATGCAGGCTACAAGGCATGCAGAGATGGAAGCCATTGATACTCTTCTTGAGCAGTGGAGAGAAAAGAGGCTTCCACAGTCAGAAGTTGCCAAAACTTTTTCAAAATGTAAACTCTATGTTACATGTGAGCCATGTGTTAACTCGCAAGTGCACGAGGCGTTGGATAGTATAGCTTGTGTAAGTACGAGGTCGATCCCACGAGGATTGATGATAGATTGATTCAATTTGATTCCCTGCACAAAATAGAAAACCAAAAGAGAATAAATAAAACAAGAAAGAAAGAAAAGAAATTAACTCAAGCAAATTAGTTACCAAGTTCAATTTATATTCTTAGATTGATTCTAGCTAAAGTATGATTAAGCCATGGTGTTTGGTCCTAACCTTGTATTCCTAATTCCCTAATTAGATCCTTCTTGTCGAACCTAAATTAAGCATTAGAAATCCATTAAGCAAAGAAGAATGTTTTAAACAACCAAGCATGTATCTAATCCATGTTGTCGAATGTCCATACATACTCTTCCTATTCATAGTTCAATTTGAATTAATGCATGGTGTCTACTCTTAATTCAAACCAAGATAGCTAACATACAAGTTTTAATGGTGATCACTCATTCAAACAAGCATATTAACTTATAAGCATAATGAATAAGAACAAGAACTATAATTGAAACTTGGAAGCTAATTAAACTTGAAAACTAAAGAAAAGAAATTACATTACAATGGAAAATAAATTACAACTAAAAAGCAAAATGGTTTTGTTACAACAATTGAGAACTAAAAGAAAACTAAGAGAATTTGAGGGAGAGAAGGGAGAGGAGCTCTAGAGAGATGTTTGAGAGCTCCCCCTTGGGGTGTGTTTGAAGGTTAGCCAAGCCTCCTATTTATAGGAGAAGGAAAGCATCAAACTCACATGCCAATATTCTTCTTTTGACAACAAGTTGCATAGCCACCTCAAGTTCACATGAGCATCCATCTCCTTTCATCATTTGGCTAGTTCCCACTTGATGCTTTTGCTTTCTTTATTTCTTACACAACCTACTTCAATTATGACAAATAAACATGCTTCTTCCCCACTATCAACAATAGCACATGCATAGCTAATCATAACCAAGAACTATCAACAATAGCACATGCATAGCTAATCATGACCAAGCAATTTGCAGTCAGCTTGTGGGCTCAATTTGGGCTTGTTCCTTCACTCTAACAAATCTGGAAAAATATGGATCTTGAAGCTCTTTGTCTTATCTTTCTAAGCATATGCAGCCCAACTCAAGGAAAAATCGGGAAGGCCTTCAAAAGTCATTTTTGGCCCAGTAACGCAGATGCTGCCGAATTTGACCTTAAGTTGCCCAAACTTGCATAACTTCATCTAGAAGACTCGGAATCATGAACCGTAAAATTCTTCAGAAACTAGACTTCCGTATCTTTCCAATGACGTATGGTTCATTATCTGGTTCTTCCTGAGCAAGTACAGTCCAATCCGTGAAGTTGACTGATCTGCATACACCGCTTTGAGCTAACTTGTCTCCAAAATGCATTTAGTGAGTCATAAGCTTATTACACTGAAACAAACACAAAATAAATTAAAAGCACAAGTTTAACTCAAAAACATAACCAAATCATAAGTTAGAAGGGTACAAAATGATATGTAATTATGCACCGATCACCATGTATAATGTGTGCAGCGGCTTTATCATTCATTGGTATGCCCCTTTCCCTTTGTTGTATAGTGGTGGAGCTCCATGAGGGAAAGGTTTCAAATGCAATGGAGGGATAATGGCATCAGAAGCAGTCTCTCTTTTTCGTAGGTTTTATGAGCAGGGAAATCCTAATGGTATCTAGTTTATTCATGATTTAAGTTTTTTGCACATCATGCCTCATTAGGGAATTGTTAATTTGTTTTAGTTTGTTAATTCCTTTTCTCGTTGAGGGATTCCAATAGCATGTAGACAAATTAATGTTAAGCTGGCCACCTTTGTTAGTTAACATATATTTGTTGCATAGAATATTCATTTTCTAGCATTTAATTGATTGTATTCTTTGGTTTCTTCAGCTCCAAAGCCTCATACACCTCTTGTTCAACAGGCAACACAATGAGTAATTGTGGTGAGGTCGAGTCTGAGTCTGTTTAAGTTAATTTCTCTTTTTCTTTGATTGTTTGCTTGCTCTGCATTTTTTTTAAAGTTACTCTCTATTTGTCACCTTTCCAATAACAATTGTTAATTTGGTTTAGCAGGTCAAATAAAGTTCTGGATAGGCAATAATGCAGTTACAGTATACGACCAAGCTAGACCTTCTTAAGGTTTGCACAAGCCTGAACTTTTAGTATTTTAGGATTTCGGAAGGGATAGTAGATGACTACTTTGCGAGAATTTCAGTAAATATAGGTATCTTTTTAATTTTTATTTTGTTTTTGCATTATCACTAGAATGATAAGTTCAAAATTTACTTTATTCTGTAAAATTTATAAACTTTTTTAGGTGAACAATTTCTTTTGAGATATCTGACATGCTATGCTGTGGGTCTATGAATCATGATTACTGGTAGATTGTGTTGAAAGAGAACAATCTTTTTCATGTCTTTCTTTTTGATGTAGCGTTTGAGTAATGTCCTTGTAGAAAAGTAACAATCTATACCTTGTCGAGAACTTAAGGTCCTATATCCATGGTCACATTCTGCCAATCCTATCATAGTTTCATAAGGAGTTTGATGATCATTTGAGTTATAATGTGGTAGATTGTGCGAATTCAATCATCTTTATATGACCAACTTGATTTGAATATCAATTCAAGCTTGTATATGATCAGTCTACCAGAATTCTAAGGTCATTCAAACCAAATTAGATTAAATTTGTGAGAAGCTTAGATTCCTTTTTGTGTGGAGTACATTTAGACCACCAAGAGATTATTTCTAGCATTCAAAAGTCTTTCTTATTTCTTCTAGCTAGGAATGAACCCTTACGCAACCAAAAGTAACAAAGAAACTTGGCCAACACTAACATATAGAAGCGCTTTATCTATGCCTGGACAAGCTTTATTCTTGTAATTAACATCTTGGTCCCTAATTTTTACCCTTGTTCTTCCTCTTGGTTGTTAGTTCTCCTTCTATTAGTTCATGTTAAAAGTGGCGCAACTAGGGATGTCATGTAAACTTGAGTGAATTGGATTTAGAAAGTTTTTCTAACTTAGAAATTTATGAAATGAATAATGTGATATCAATTTATAAACTAAATACACTTTGCTAATATGGCAGGTTTATTATTGGCTTGGTTATGCTTCTTCGGGGAGTTGATGCAAATAAACATTGCTCTTGGTGTCATTATTTGTCTAGTGTCCTTTCCTTCAAGATGGAGTTGCAAGACAGAGCCTGCATACTGCATGGTAACTAATTCGAAATGAGTGAGCAAGTTTTGTGACCATTATGTAGAGGGATATTGTTATGGAACAAGAGAAACATAATTTTTTTTTATTGTGAAAATTGTAGTGTACATGCATTGAATTCTAATTGTAAATTGATATTGTGGTATAAATTATTAGTGTGAATTTCCATTAATTTTCATTGTGAATCACTTTGGAATTTTGGTAATTTTATGGGTGTACCAAAGCGTCGTTATCAAATGCTATTTTCAACAATGGTTTTTCGTAAGAAAACGTTATCTAATGTGACTTTCCACCATGATTTTATAAACAATCTAATACTAGTTTTTACAACGGTTTTAAAAAAACCGTTGTAGAAGGTGACAAATCACAACGGGTTTAAGTAAAAACCGTTGTTGAAGGTAATAAATTACAACGGTTGTAAAAAACCGTTGTTGAAGGTGTTAAATGACAATAGTTTTAAGTTAAAACCGTTGTGGTTTATCACCTTTTACAACGGTTTTTACTTAAAACCGTTGTAGTTTATCACTTTCTACAACGGTTTTTACTTAAAACCGTTGTTGAAAGTTGCATATTACAACGGTCACTCTTATATAATTGTTTTATATATATGAATTTACAACGGTTTTTCTTAAAAACCGTTGTTGAAAGTGATATATTACAACGGTTTTTGACCGTTGTAATAAATATGTAGAAAAGACGACACTGCTAACCTCAACGGTTTTAAAGGACTTTTAACAACGGCTAAAAACCGTTGTCTATTAACTTTTTTGTAGTAGTGAAAAGACAGCTTTAAATGTTTTACAATCTAGTTTCTTTGGCCTACATTGTTTAAAGATGCTTTTGATTTTTGCTCTAAGTGTGATAGGTGTCAGAAAAGGGGGAGCATCAGTCGCAGGAATGAAATGCCATTAAACAGCATTTTAATGGTGGAGCTGTTTGATGTGTGGGGAATTGACTTCATGGGACCATTCCCATCTTCTTTTGGATACATATACATATTAGTGGCAGTAGATTATGTATCAAAATGGGTTGAGGCAACAACTACACGAACTAATGATCACAAAGTTGTTTTGAATTTTCTCAAAGATATGATTTTCACTAGGTTTGGAACTCCAAGAGCTATCATTAGCGATGGTGGCAGTCACTTCTGCAACAAACCTTTCGAGGCATTGATGAAGAAGTACAACATCACACATAAAGTGGCAACTCCATACCATCCTCAAACCTCTGGACAAGTGGAAATCATCAATAGAGAAATAAAGAACATCATGATGAAAACCATCTGCCCTACAAGGAAGGATTGGTCACTAAGGTTGAATGATGCACTTTGGGCTTATCGAACAGTGTACAAGACCCCAATTGGAATGAGCCCTTATTGACTGGTGTTTGGAAAGGCATGTCATTTGCCAATGGAGCTCGAGCACCGTGCATATTGGGCCATAAAGAAGTTCAATTTTGATCTCAAAGAAGCTGTTACAGTGAGGAAGCTCGAACTTAATGAGTTGGAAGAGCTCAGAAATGAATCATATGAGAATGCTAGGATCTACAAAGAACGAACCAAGCTCTACCATGACAAAGCAATTCTTAGGAAGGAGTTTCAACCAGGTATGAAAGTTCTTTTGTATGATTCACGTTTGCGACTTTTTCCAAGTAAATTGAAGTCTAGATGGGTTGGACCATTCAAAGTGCTTCAAGTATTTCCCCATGGAGTTATGGAGATACAGAACATCAAGAATGGCACCCGTTTTAAGGTCAATGGACAGCGTTTGAAGCCTTACTTGGAGAATGTTTCACAAGAGCAGGTTTATGTAGTTATGGATTCTCTCGAGTTTATGACAACTTAGACACACTACCATGTCTTGCCTAGACATTAAATAAAGCGCTTGCTAGGAGGCAACCTAGCTGGGTTTGTGTTCTTTCTTTCTTTTTTTTCTTTTTTTTTAAAAGTTTTTATTTTATTTCATTCCATGCACACTATGCCAATTTGCATTGCATCCATTCCATTCTTTCTTTTTAAGCATCGAGGACAATGCTTAGTTTAGGCTTGGGGTGTGGGATTTTCGTTTGTTTTTAGTTCTGGTTAAAGTTTGCTTTTGCTTACTAATGTGAATGTATGAGGGCTATGGTTTACAATGAGGACTACTGTGTTGTCATGAAAAAGTTCGCATCATATTTTTTTTTTTACAAAGCTGTTACTCTTCGAATCATGGTGGTTAAAGTATCATGCTCAAATTCTGGAAGAAGAATAGTGGAGACTACCCTAGTGAGTGATTTTGAGCCTATTTACTTCTTTGAGAGGGTTTAAAGTGTTTGTGCTCCTATCTTTTTGCTTCAACTTAACTTCAAATGATCTCATTATTTTTGTTTGATTGAACGCTAAGAATTGTTCTCTTTCGCAGATACCATGTGTTTGGTAACACTCATGAATGAACTCATTGAGATGATGTTAGGCTATACATGTCTTAACCACCAAAAGGCCTAATTTCTTACCTTTATGTATGTGCCATTACCCCGTTTTGAAGCCAATCACTTTTAGCCATTTTCTTTTCTCACTTTTAGCCAATCCTTTTTTCTCAATATGAGATATTTAGCCCATTACAGCTATACCCTATATTTAGCCCTATAGTATGTGTGCTGGAATTGTAAAAAAAAGAAAGAAAGAAAAAAGTTTTAGAAAAATAAAAGAAAAGAAAAAGAATCAAAGAGGATGTAATTTCTAAATCCTTATATTATCGCACGGGTCCTGGATGCCATGAACAAACAACAAAGATCAATTCAAGAGGAGAGCTTGCTGCTTTCACAAGGAAGACACTTTGGTATGTCCCAAGCTTTAGTCTTTCCTATCCTTTCTTTCATAGCCCCTGACCTAAGCCTTACATTACAAACATTGTGAAAGACCTAGCTGATCTTTGAGGATGTATTCATGGGGGTGCTGCTAAGTATGTGTGCTATCCATATTCTTAGTGTTTGATTCCTTTCATGAGATTTGTCCAAAAATTGTGCTTTTATTTCATATTTCATATGTGAGGATTTTGATTCCCTTTTACATAACATCACTCACATATGTTTGTGGAGAGACCACACCTTAGGATCTGAGTGAAAATTTGAGTGATATCTGTGAGGAATAGAGTTGAGGTGAATTCTATCTTTTGCATTTGAGTATGGTGTCTTTGAAGTCATGGGACATGGTGTCTTTTTACACTATACATATGATATGATTCTTTGAAGTGGCAGACTATTGGTTAGAAAGTATGACTAAGCATTCATTGGTTCTTATTAGTTTGCTATAAGTAAGCTTAAATCAAGTTGATTGCAAGTATGTAGATGTTTGTGGGCGTCATCGCTGTAAACTTGCAAGTATGTAGATGAGTGGTCGGTGCCTTGCATAGTTCTAGTGATTGGATTTCTCTCAAAACTCACCAAATGACACCTCTCACCATATTATGATGTTGCCCAAGTTTTGGGCTCGATCGAAAATCAATTGGTCAAAGAAATCGAACACTTAAAGTTCGTACGGAGTTCATATCACACATGGAGTGGTTGTAGGATTGCATAGTTCTAGTGATTGGATTACACTCAAAACTCACCAAATGACTACTCCCACCATATCTTGATGTTGCCCAAGTTTTGGACTCGATCCGAAATCAAATGGTCAAAAAAATGTGACACTTCAAGTTCGTACCGTACATGGAGTGGTTCAAGCATTGCATAGTTCTAGTGATTGGATTTCACTCAAACCTCACCAAATGACTACTCCCACCATATTATGATAATGCCCTAGTTTTGGGCTCGATCCGAAATCAATTGGTCAAAGAAATTGGACACTTCAAATTCGTACTAATTTGGAAATTAAAGTGGAGTGGTTGGTGCATAGCATAGTTCTAGTGATTGGATTTCACTCAAAACTCACCAAATGATTCCTCCCACCATATTATGATGTTGCCCCAGTTTTAGGCTCGATTTGAAATCAACTGATTAAAGAAATTGGACACTTGAAGTTCGTACCGTAAATTGAGTGGTTGGTGCCTTTCATAGTTCTATTGATTGGATTTCTCTCAAAACTCACCAACTAACTCCTCCCACAGTACTATGATGTTGTCCAAGTTTAGGGCTCGATCCGAAATCAATTGGTCAAAGAACTTGGACACTTCAAGTTCGTCTGAAGTTGGTACCGTAAATGGAGTGTTTGGTGCATTGCATAGTTCTAGTGATTGGATTTCACTCAAAACTCACCAAATGACTCCTCCCACAATATTATGATAATGAACCAGTTTTGGGCTCGCTCCGAAATCAATTGGTCAAAAAAATTGGACACTTCAAATTCGTACTAATTTCGAAATGAAAGTGGAGTGGTTGGTGCATAGCATAGTTCTAGTGATTGGATTTCACTCAAAACTCACCAAATGATTCCTCCCACCATATTATGATATTGCCCCACTTTTAGGCTCGATCTGAAATCAACTGATCAAAGAAATTGGACACTTGAAGTTCATACCGTAAATTGAGTGGTTGGTGCCTTGCATAGTTCTATTGATTGGATTTCTCTCAAAACTCACCAACTAACTCCTCCCACCATACTATGATGTTGTCCAAGTTTAGGGCTCGATCCGAAATCAATTGGTCAAAGAAATGGGACACTACAACTTCGTACGAAGTTCATACAGTAAATTGAGTGGTTGGTGCCTTTCATTGTTCTAGTGATTGGATTTCTCTCATCAATCACCAAATGACACCTCCCATCATATTATAATGTTGCCCAAGTTTTGAGCTCGATCCAAAATCAATTGGTCAAAGAAATTGGACACTTCAAGTTCGTACGAAGTTCGTACCGTACATGGAGTGGTTGTAGGATTGCATAGTTCTAGCGATTGGATTTCACTCAAACCTCTCCAAATGACTCCTCCCACAATATTATGAGGTTGCCAAATTTTTGGGATCGATCCGAAATCAATTGGTCAAAGAAATGGGACACTACAACTTCGTACGAAGTTCGTACCGTAAATTGAGTGGTTGGTGCCTTGCATTGTTCTAGTGATTGGATTTCTCTCAACAATCACCAAATGACACCTCCCATCATATTATAATGTTGCCCAAGTTTTGAGCTCGATCCAAAATCAATTGGTCAAAGACATTGGACACTTAAAGTTCGTTCGGTGTTCGTAGCGTACATGGAGTGGTTGTAGGATTGCATAGTTCTAGTGATTGTATTTCACTCAAAACTCACTAAATGACTCCTCCCACCATATTATGATGTTGCCCACGTTTTGGGCTCAATCCGAAATCAATTGGTAACAGAAATTGGACATTCAAGTTCGTACGAAGTTTGTACCGTACATGGAGTGGTTGCAGAATTGCATAGTTCTAGTGACTGAATTTCACTCAAAACTCACCAAATGACTCCTCCCACTATATTTATGATGTTGCCCAAGTTTTGGACTAAATTCGAAATCAATTGGTCAAAGAAATGGGACACTTCAAGTTCGTATGAAGTTGGTACTGTAAATGGAGTGTTTATTGCATAGTTCGAGTGATTGGATTTCATTAAAGCCTCACCAAATGACTCCTCCCACGATATTAGGATGTTTCCCAAGTTTTGGACTCCATCCGAAATCAATTGGTCAAAGAAATGGGACCCTTCAAGTTCGTACCGTACATGGAGTGGTTGGAGGCTTGCATAGTTCTATTGATTTGATTTCACTCAAACCTCACCAAATGATTCCACCCACCATATTATGATATTGCTCCGGTTTGGGGTTCGATCCGAAATCAATTGGTCCAAGTAATTGGACACTTCAAGTTTGTACTAATTTCGAACCGTAAGTGGAGTGGTTGGTGTATAGCGAAGTTCTAGTTAGTGGATTTCACACAAAACTCACCAAATAACCTCCCACCACATTATTATGTTACCCCAGTTTTGGGCTCGATCTGAAATCAATTGGTCAGAGAAATTGGACACTTCAAGTTCGTACCATAAAAAGAGTGGTTGGTGGATTGGACTGTTCTAATGATTGGATTTCACTCAAAACTCACCAAATGACTCCTCCCACCATATTATGTTGTTGCCCAAGTTTTGGGCTTGATCCGAATTCAATTGGTCGATGAAATTGGACACTTCAAGTTCGTACGAAGTTCATATCGTAAATGGAGTGGTTGTAGGATCGAATAGTTCTAGTGATTGGATTTCACTCACAACTCACCAAATGACTCCTTCCTCCATATTATGATGTTGCCCAAGTTTTGGACTCCATCCGAAATCAATTAGTTAAACAAATGGGACTCTTCAAGTTCGGACGAAGTTCATACCATACATGGAGTGGTTGGAGGATTGCATAGTTCTAGTACTTGAATTTCACTCAAACCTCACCAAATGATTCCTCCCACTATATTTATGATATTGCTCCGATTTTGGGATCGATCCGAAATCAATTGGTCCAAGATATTGGACACTTCAAGTTCGTACTAATTTCGAACCATAGGTGGAGTGGTTGGTGCATAGCAAAGTTCTAGTTTTTGGATTTCACTCAAAACTCACCAAAAAGCCTCCCACCATATTATGATGTTGCCCTAGTTTTGGGCTCGATCCGAAATCGATTGGTCGATGAAATTGGACACTTCAAGTTTGTACAAAGTTCGTACCGTAAAAAGAGTGGTTGGTTCATTTGGACGGTTCTAATGATTGGATTTCACTCAAAACTCACCAAATGACTCCTCCTACCATATTATGATGTTGCCCAAGTGTTGGGCTTGATCCGAAATTAGTTGGTCAATGAAATTGAACACTTCAAGTTAATACGAAGTTGGTACCGTAAACGGAGTGGTTGGTGCATTGCACAATTCTAATGATAGGATTTCACTCAAAACTCACCAAATGACTCCTCCCACCACATTATGATATTGCCCATGTTTTGGGCTCGATCCGAAATCAATTGGTCCATGAAATTGGACACTTCACGTTCATACGAAGTTGGTACCGTAAATGGAGTGATAGGTGCATTGCATAGTTCTAGTGATTGGATTTCACTCAAAACTCACTAAATGACTCCTCCCACCATATTATGATGTTGCCCACGTTTTGGGCTCGATTCGAAATCAATTGGTCAAAGAAATTGGACACTTCAAGTTCGTACGAAGTTTGTACCGTAAATGGAGTGGTTGGTGAATTGCATAGTTCTAGTGATTGGATTTCACTCAAAACTCACCAAATGACTCCTCCGACCATATCATGATGTTACCCAAGTTTTGGGCTCGACCGGAAATCAATTGGTCAAGGAAAATGGGCACTTCAAGTTTGTATGAAGGTGGTACCGTAAATGGAGTGGTTGGTGCATTACACAGTTCTAATGATAGGATTTCACTCAAAACTCACAACATGATTCCTCTTGTAACATCCCGTTCCTAAATTAATATTTTGATCTTAAATTATTCATATAAAAGACATTTTTACCCCCGAGAATGTAATAAATTAAATAATTAGGTTGAGTTGATTATATAAAAGAAAATAAATTGAAGGGTTGAAAATAAAATAATTTGAACTAATATAACTAATTAAGAAGAATTTGGAATTTAAAATAATATTTAATATTAAAATGGGCAAAAAGGTAATTTTAGTTTTGGGAAAGAATTTGGAGAAACGGATTGCGCCGTTGTGACGGGCTCGTCGAAACGAGTACGTAGATGTGCGGCACGTTCGGATTGGACTTATAACGAGAAAGAGGGACGTATTAGTCATTTTGGAAATTGATTAAAAATAAATTGATAAACCCCAAGCCAATCAGCTCCTTCTCTCTCCTCTCACCCGTACCCATCCGAAATCGATTGGTCGATGAAATTGGACACATCAAGTTTGTACGAAGTTCGTACCGTAAAAAGAATGGTTGGTTCATTGGACGGTTCTAATGATTGGATTTCACTCAAAACTCACCAAAAGACTCCTCCTACCATATTATGATGTTGCCCAAGTTTTGGACTCGATACGAAATCAATTCGTCAAACAAATGGGACACTTCAAGTTCGTACGAAGTTTGTACCGTACATTGAGTGGTTGGAGGATCGGATAGTCCTAGTGATTGGATTTCACTCACAACTCACCAAATGACACCTCCACCATATTATGATATTGCCCAAGTTTTAGGCTCAATTCGAAATCAATTGGTCAAAGAAATGGGACACTTCAAGTTCGTACGAAGTTCGTACCGTACATGTAGTGGTTGAAGGATTGCATAGTTCTTGTGATTGGATTTGACTCAAAACCCACCAAATGACTCCTCCCACCATATTATGATGTTGCCCAAGTTTTGGAAACGATCGTAAATCAATTGGTCAAAAATATGGGACACTTCAAGTTCGTACGAAGTTCGTACCGTACATGCAGTAGTTGGGGTATTGCATAGTTCTAGTTATTGGATTTCACTCAAACCTCACCAAATGACTCCTCCCACCATATTATGATGTTGCCCCAGTTTTGGGCTCAATCCGAAATCAATTGGTAAAAGAAATTGGACACTTCAAGTTCGTATGAAATTGGTACCGTAAATGGAGTGTTTATTGCATTGCATAGTTCTAGTGATTGGATTTCACTCAAAACTCACCAAATGACTCGATCTGAAATCTATTGGTCAAAGAAATCGCACACCTCAAGTTCGTACGATGTTCGTACCGTAAAAAGAGTGGTTGGTCCATTGCATAGTTCTGGTGACTGGATTTCACTCAAAACTCACCAATTGATTCCTTCCACCATATACTCAAAACTCACTAAATGACTGCTCCCACCATATTATGATGTTTTCCAAGTTTTGGGTTCGATCCGAAATCAATTGATCAAAGAAATGGGACAGTTCTAGTTCGTACGAAGTTCGTACTGTACATGGAGATGTTGTAGGAATACATAGTTCTAGTGATTGGATTTCAATCTAAACTCACCAAATGACTCCTTCCACCATATTATGATGTTGCCCAAGTTTTGGGCTCGATCCGAAATCAATTGGTCGATGAAATAGGGCACTTCAAATTCGTACGAAGTTCGTGCCGTAAATGGAGTGGTTGGTACACTGCATAATTCTAGTGATTGGATTTTACTCAAAACTCACCAAATGACTCCTCCCTCGAAATTATGATGTTGCCTAAGTTTTGGGCTCAATATGAAATCAATTGGTCAAAGAAATGGGACACTTCAAGTTCGTACGAAGTTCGCACAGTACAAGGAGTGGTTGTAGGATTGCATAGTTCTAGTGATTGCATTTCACTCAAAACTCACCAACCGACTCCTATCACCATATTATGTTGTTGCCCAAGTTTTGGGGTCGATCCGAAATCAATTGGTCAAAGAATTGGGACACTTCAAGTTCGTACCGTATATGGAGTGGTTGTAGGATTGCATAGTTCTAGTGATTGGATTTCAATCAAAGCTCACGAAATCATTCCTCCCTCCATATTATGATGTTGCCCATGTTCTGGGAACGATCCGAAATCAATTGGTCAATGAAATGGGGCACTTCTAGTTCGTACGAAGTTGTACCGTACAAGTAGTGGTTGTAGGATTGCATAGTTCTAGTGATTGGATTTCACTCAGAACTCAACAAATGACTGCTCCCACTATATTATGATGTTTTCCATGTTTTGGGTTCGATCCGAAATCAATTGGTCAAAGAAATGGGACACTTCTAGTTCGTACGAAGTTCGTACCGTACATGGAGTGGTTGTAGGAATACATAGTTCTAGTGATTTGATTTCAATCAAAACTCACCAAATGACTCCTTCCACCATATTATGTTGTTGCCCAAATTTTGGGCTCGATCTGAAATCAATTGGTCGATGAAATGGGGCACTTCAAATTCGTACGAAGTTCGTGCCGTAAATGGAGTGGTTGGTGCATTGCATAGTTCTAGCGCTTGGATTTCACATAAAACTCACTAAATGACTCCTCCGACCACATTATGATGTTGCCCAAGTTTTGGGCTCGATCCGAAATCAATTGGTCAAAGAAATTGGACACTTCAAGTTCGTACGAAGTTCGCACCGTACAATGAGTGGTTGTAGGATTGCGTAGTTCTAGTGATTGGATTTCACTCAACACTCAGCAAATGACTCATCCCACCATATTATGATGTTGCCCGAGTTTTGGGCTCGATCCGAAATCAATTATTAAAAGAAATGGGACTTCAAGTTCGTGCACGAAGTTCGTACCGTACATGGAGTGGTTGTAGGATTGCATAGTTCTAGTGATTGGATTTCACTCAAAACTCACCAAAAGACTTCCCGCCATATTATGATGTTGCCCAAGTTTTAGGATCGATCCTAACTCAATTATTCAAAGAAATGGGACACTTCAAGTTTGTACGAAGTTCGTACCGTACATGGAGTGGTTGTAGGATTGCATAGTTCTAGTGATTGGATTTCACTCAAAACTCAACAAAAGACTCCCCGCCATATTATGATGTTGCCAAAGTTTTAGGATCGATCCGAAATCAATTATTCAAAGAAATGGGACACTTCAAGTTTGTGCGAAGTTCATACGAAGTTCGTACCGTATAAGGAGTGGTTGTAGGATTGCATAGTTCTAGTGATTGGATTTCGATCAAAACATCCCAAATGACTCCTCCCACCATATTATAATGTTGCCCCAGTTTTGGACTCGATCTGAAATCAAATTGTGAAAGAAATGGGACACTTCTAGTTCGTGCACGAAGTTTTTATCGTATATGGAGTGGTAGGAGGATTGCATTGTTCTAGAGATTTGATTTCACTTAAACCTCACCAAATTACTCCTCCCACCATATTATGATGTTGCCCCTGTTTTGGGCTCGATCCGAAATCACTTGGTGAAAGAAATTGGACACTTCAAGTTCGTACAAATTTCAAATAGTAAGTGGAGTGGTTGGAGCATAGCATAGTTCTAGTGATTGGATTTCACTCAAAACCCAACAAATGATACCTTCCCAAAATATTATGGTGTTGCCCAAGTTTTGGACTGGATCCGAAATCAAATGGTCAAACAAATGGGACAGTTCAAGTTCGTACAAAGTTTGCAACGTACATGTAGTGGTTGTAGGATCGGATAGTTCTAGTGATTCAATTTCACACACAACTCACTAAATGACACCTCCCACCATTTTATGATGTTGCTCATGTTTTGGGATCGATCTGAAATCAATTTGGCAATGAAATAAGTTCGTACGAAGTTGGTACCGTAAATGGAGTGGTTGCTGCATTCCATAGTTCTAGTGATTGGATTTCACTCAAAACTCACCAAATGACTCCTCCCACCATATTATGAAGTTTCCCAAGTTTTGGACTCGATCCGAAATCATATGGTCACAGAACTGGGACACTTCTAGTTCGTACCGTACAAGGGTTGGTGGAGGATTGCATCGTTCAAGTTGTTTTATTTAACTCAAACCTCACCAAATGACTCCTCCCACCATATTATGATGTTGCCCAAGTTTTGGACTCGATTCGAAATCAAATGGTCAAAGAAATGGGGCACTTCTAGTTGGTACGAAGTTCATAATGTACGTGGAGTGGTTTGAGGATTGCATAGTTCTATTGACTGGATTTCACTCAAAACTCACCAAATGACTCCTCCCACCATAATATGATGTTGCCCATGTTTTGGGCTCGTTCAAATCAATTATTCAAAGAAATGGGACACTTCAAGTTCGCATTTAAGTTTGTACCGTACATGGAGTGGTTGTAGGATTGCTTAGTTCTCGTGATTGGATTTCACTCAAAACTCCCCAAATCACTCCCACCATATTATGACGTTGCCCATGTTTTGGGCTTGATCCGAAATCAATTGGTCAAAGAAATGTGACACTTCAAGTTCGTACGAAGTTCATACTAAACATGTAGTGGTTGAAGGATTGCATAGTTCTAGTGACTGGATTTCACTCAAAACTTACCAAATGATTCCTCCCACCATATACGAAGTTACCCCAGTTTTGGGCTCGTGCCGAAACCGATTGATCAAACAAATTGGACACTAGAAGTTCGCATTTAAATTCGTATAGTAAATTGAGTGGTTGGTGCCTTGTATAATTCTAGGGATTGGATTTCACTCAAAACTCACCAAATGACTCTTCCCGCCTTATTATGATGTTGCCCAAGTTTTGGGCTCGATCCGAAATCAATTGGTCTAAGAAATTGGACACTTCAAGTTCGTACGAAGTTGGTTATTTAAAAGGAGTGTTTGGTTCATTGCATAGTTCTAGTGATTGGATTTCACTCAAAGCTCACCAAATGACTCCCCCCGCCAAATTATGATGTTGCCCAAGTTTTGGGCTCGATCCGATATCAATTGGTCAAAGAAATGGGACACTTCATGTTCATACGAAGTTCATACCGAACATGTAGTGGTTGTGAGATTGCATAGTTCTAGTGACTGGATTTCATTCAAAACGTTCCAAATGATTCCTCCCACGATATTATGATGTTGCCCAAGTTTTGGACTCGATCCGAAATCAAATGGTCACAGAAATGGGACACTTCAACTTCGTACAAAGTTCGTACCGTAAATGGAGTGGTTGGAGGATTGCAAAGTTCTTGTGATTTTGTTTCACTCAAACCTCACCAAATGACTCCTCCCACCATATTATGATGTTCCCCAAGTTTTGGACTCGATCTGAAGTCAAATGGTCAAACAAACGGGCCTGTTCCAAAATAAATTATTCAAAGAATTGTGACACTTCAAGTTCTTACGAAGTTCTTACCGTACCTAGAGTGGTTGTAGGATTGCATAGTTCTAGTGATTGGATTTCACTCCAAACTCACCAAATGACTCCTCCCACCGTATTATGATGTTGCCCAAGTTTTAGACTCGATCCAAAATCAAATTGGTAACAGAAATGGGACACTACATGTTCGCACGTATTTCGTACCGTACATGGAGTGGTTGGAGGATTGCATAGTTCTGGTGATTTTATTTCACTAAAACCTCACCAAATGACTCCTCCCACCATATTATGATGTTGCCCAAGTTTTGGACTCGATCCGAAATCAAATGGTCAAAGAAATGGGACACTTATAGTTCGTACGAAGTTCGTAATGTACGAGGAGTGGATGGAGGATTGCATAGTTCTAGTGATTGGATTTCACTCAAAACTCACCAAATGACTCCTCCCACCATATTATGATGTTGCCCAAGTTTGGCCCGTTCGAAATAAATTATTCAAAGAAGTGGGACACTTCAAGTTCGTAAGAAGTTCATAAAGAACATGTAGTGGTTGGAGGATTGCATAGTTCTAGTGACTGGATTTCACTCAAAGCCTACCAAATGATTCCTCCCACCATATTATGATATTGCCCAAGTTTTGGACTCGATTCGAAATCAAATGGTCAAAGAAATGGGACACTTCAAATTGCATTTAAGTTCGAACAATACATGGAGTGATTGGAGGATAGCATAGTTCTAGTGATTTTATTTCACTCAAACCTCACCAAATGACTCCTCCCACCATATTATGATATTGCCCTAGTTTTGGACTCAATTCGAAATCAAATGGTCACAGAAATGGGACATTTCAAGTTCATACCATACATGTAGTGGTTTGGGTATTGCATAGTTCTATTGACTGGATTTCACTCAAAACCTACCAAATGATTCCTCCCACCATATTACGAGGTTGCCACAGGTTTGGGCTCAAGCCGAAATCAATTGATCAAAAATTGGACACTTGAAGTTCTTACGAAGTTCGTATCGTAAATTGAGTGATTGGAGCCTTTTATACTACTAGTGATTGGATTTCTATCAAAACTCACCAAGTGACTCCTCCCACCATATTATGATGTTGCCCAAGTTTTGGGATTAATACGAAATCAATTGGTCAAAGAAATTGGACACTTCAAGTTCGTACGAAGTTGGTACTGTAAATTGAGTGTTTGGTGCATTGCATAGTTCAAGTGACTGGATTTCACTCAAAACTTACCAAATGACTCCTCCCACCATATTATGATGTTGCCCATGTTTTGGGCTTGATCCGAAATCAATTGGTCAAAGAAATGGGACACTTCATGTTCGTACAAAGTTCATACCGAACATGTAGTGGTTGGAGGATTTCATAGTTCTAGTGACTGGATTTCACTCAAAACTTACCAAAAGATTCCCCCACCAAATTACAATGTTGCCCCAGTTTTGGGCTCGAGCCGAAATCAATTGATCAAACAAATTGAGTGGTTGGAGCCTTGTATAGTTCTAGTGATTGGATTTCTCTCAAAACTTACCAAATGACTCCTCCCACCATATTATAAAGTTGCCCAAGTTTTGGAATCGATCCGAAATCAAATGGTCGCATAAATGGGACACTTCAAGTTCGTACGAAGTTCGCACTGCGTAAATGGAGTGTTTGGTGCATTGCATAGTTCTAGTGATTGGATTTCACCCAAAACTCACCAAACGACTCCAACCACCATATTATGAAGTTGCCCAAGTTTTGGACTCGATCCGAAATCAAATGGTCACAGAAATGGGACACTTCAAGTTCGCAAGAAGTTCGTACTGTACATGGAGTGGTTGGAGGATTGCATAGTTCTAGTGATTTGATTTCACTCAAACCTCACCAAATGACTCCGCCCACCATATTATGAGATTGCTCAAGTTTTGGGATCGATCAGAAATCAATTGGTCAAAGAAATGGGACATTTCAAGTTCATACTAAGTTCGTACTATACATGTACTGGTTGGTGGATTGCATAATTCTAGTGATTGGATTTCACTCTAAACTCACGAAATGACTCCTCCCCCATATTACTATTTTTCCCAAGTTTTGGGATCGATCCGAAATTAATTGGTGAAAGAAATTGGACACAACAAGGTCGTACGGAGTTCGTAACGTACATGGAGTGGTTGTTGGATTGCATAGTTCTAGTGACTGGATTTCACTCAAAACTAACGAAATGACTCCTCCCACCATATTATGATGTTGCCCAAGTTTTGGGCTTGATATGAAATCAATTGGTCAAAGAAATTGGACACTTCAAGTTCGTACGACGTTGGTACCTTAAATGGAGTGTTTGGTGCATTGTATAGTTCTAGTGATTGGATTTCACTCAAAACTCACCAATGAATTCTCGATCCAATGTCAATTGGTCAAAGAAATTGGACACTTCAAGTTCGTACGGAGTTCGTAATGTATGTTCAGTGGTTGTAGGATTGCAAAGTTCTAGCGATTCGATTTCACTCAAAACTCCTCAAACGACTCCTCCCACCATATTATGATGTTGCCCAAGTTTTGGATTAGATCCGAATCAAATGGTCAAAGAAATGGGACACTTCAAGTTCGTACTAATTTCGAACCGTAAGTGGAGTGGTTGGTGCATAGCATAGTTCTAGTGATTGGATTTCATTCAAAACTCAACAAATAATTCCTCCCACATTATTATGAGGTTGCCCAAGTTTTGGGATCGATCCACAATCAATTTGTCAAAGAAATGGGATACTTCAAGTTAGTCCGAAATTCATATCGTACATGTAGTGGTTGGAGGATTGCATAGTTCTAGTGACTGGATTTCACTCAAAATTCACGAAATGACACCTCCCACCATAATATGTTGTTGCCCAAGTTTTGGGATCGATCCGGGATCAATTGGTCAAAGAAATTGGACACTTCAAGTTTGTATGGCTTTGTATCGTACATGGAGTGGTTGTAGGACTGCGAAGTTCTAGAGACTGGATTTCTCTCAAAACTCACCAAATGACTCCTCCCACCATATTGTGTTGTTGTCCAAGTTTTGGGATCGATCCGAAATCAATTGATCAAAGAAATTGGACACTTGAAATTCATACGAAGTTCGTACCGTAACTCACCAAATGATTTGAGTTCTAGTGATTTGAGTTCTCCCAAAACTCACCAAATGGCTCCTCCCACCATGTTATGATGTTGCCCAAGTTTTGGGCTTGATATGAAATCAATTGCTCAAAGAAATTGGACACTTTAAGTTAAATGCACGACGTTGGTACCTGAAATGAAGTGTTTGGTGCATTGCATAATTCTAGTGATTGGATTTCACTCAAAAGAGTCACCAAATGACTCCTCCCACCATATAATGATGTTGCCCAAGTTTTGGGCTCTATCCGAAATCAATTGGTGAAAGAAATTGGACACTACAGATTCGTACCATACATGGAGTGGTTGCAGGATTGCATAGTTCTAGTGATTGGATTTTACTCAAAAATAACCAAACGACTCCTCCCACCATATTATGATGTTGCCCAAGTTTTGGGCTTGAGATGAAATCAGTTGGTCAAAGAAATTGGACACTTCAAGTTTGTACGATGTTGGTACCTTAAATGGAGTGTTTGGTGCATTGCATAGTTCTAGTGATTGGATTTCACTCAAAACTTCCCAAATGAATTCTCGCTCCAAATTATGAGGTTGCCCAAGTTTTGTGATCGATCAGAAGTCAATTGGTCAAAGAAATGGGACACTTCAAGTTCGCACCGTAAATTGAGTGGTTGGTGCCTTGTATACTTCTAGTGATTGGATTTCTCTAAAAACTCACCAAAGGATGACTCCCACCATATTATGATGTTACCCCAGTTTTGGGCTCGATCCGAAATCAATTGATCAAAGAAATTGGACACTTCAAGTTCGTACGGAGTTCGTCTTGTACATGGAGTGGTTGGTGCATTGCATAGTTCTAGTGATCGGATGTCACTCAAACCTCACCAAATGACTCCTCCTACCATATTATGATGTTGCCCAAGTTTTGGGATCGATTCGTAATCAATTGGTCAAAGAAATTGGACACTTCGAGATTGTTCGGAGTTTGTACCGTACATGGAGTGGTTGTTGGAGTGCCAAGTTCTAGTGACTGGATTTCTCTCAAAACTCAACAAATGACCCCTCCCACCATATTATGATGTTGCCCAAGTTTTGGACTCAATCCGAAATCAAATGGTCAAAGAATTGGGACACTTCAAGTTCATACGAAGTTTGTACCGTAAATTGATTGGTTGCTTCATTGCATAGTTCTAGTGATTGGATTTCTCTGAAAACTCACCAACGATACCTCCCACCATATTACGATGTTGCCCAAGTTTTGGGATCGATCCGAAATCAATTGGTCAAAGAAATGGGACACTTGAAGCTCATACTAAGTTCGCACCGTACATGTACTGGTTGGAGGATTGCATAGTTATAGTGACTGGATTTCACTCAAAACTCACGAAATGACTCCTCCCACCATATTATGATGTTGCCCAAGTTTTGGGCTCGATCCGAAATCAATTGGTGAAAGAAATTGGACACTACAAGTTGGTACGGAGTTCGCACCGTACATGGAGTGGTTGCAGGATTGCATAGTTCTAGTGATTGGATCTCACTCAAAAATCAACAAATGACTCTTCCCACCATATTATGATGTTGCCCTAGTTTTGGGCTGGATACGAAATCATTTTGTTAAAGAAATTGGACACTTCAAGTTCGTACGGAGTTCGTACCGTACATTGAGTGGTTGTAGGATTGCATAGTTCTAGTGACTGGATTTCACTCAAAACTCACGAAATGACTCCTCCCACCATATTATGATGTTGCCCAAGTTTTGGGATCGATCCGATGTCAATTGGTAAAAGAAATTGGACACTTCAAGTTCGTACGGAGTTCGTAACGTACGTTTAGTGGTTGTAGGATTGCATAGTTCTAGTGATTCGATTTCACTCAAAACTTCCCAAATGACTCCTCCCACCATATTGTGATGTTGCCCAAGTCTTGGACTAGATCCGAAATCGAATGGTCAAAGAAATGGGACACTTCAAGTTCGTACTAATTTCTAACCGTAATTGGAGTGGTTGGTATGTCTGGAGCCTGTTCTGGATGGTTTTGTCCAGCCCTGCGCTCAATTCTGGGTGTTCTGGGCAAGATTTCTTCCCTGTTCTCCTCTTCTTCGAAGTCTGGATAGTCTCTCCAATTCCTTCCTGGTCTTTTGGCAAAGTGGTTAACTCCCCCTGCCTCTTCTACCTCTTGCTGGTGGAGGAAATGGATTGAGATCCATTATTAGAGGTCTCGTATGGCGCTACAACTGGTTGTGCAGGCCGATGGATAGGCGGCAGTTCAGGCGGAACCTCTGGCAGAGGTAATGGTGGAGCTTCTGTTTGATTCTGAGGGATCTGGACTGGTGCTATAATTGCTTGCGGAGCAGGCATCTCCTGTTCTCGTATGATAGGGCCCCTTCTTCTCTGTTGTTCCTGCACTGCTGCTGGTTCTGGTTCTTCAAACATTTGTACAATGATAGGGTCCTCTTGGTATGGCCATGCCAATCCTGGTGGCCGGCCAAAAGGAAGATCCAACCTTTGCACAACCGCATCCGACTCTGGTTGCCTGGCTATAGCTGCTTCGCGGTCCTTCCTAAATTGTCTGTTAACTTGCCATTGCATCATGGTAGTCATATTGCTTAAGGTGTCTTGGCTTCTCTCAATCGTAGCTCCTCGTCAAGTATGGATTCCTGTATTTGATTAATCCTTCTGGAGTTGCTCTGAGAGTGCCTGCTTCTGGTGCTGCCATGAGCAGATTGTCTGGCATCACTTTCTTCTGAGTTGACTTCTTCCTGTTGAAAAGGTAGCTGGCCCTTCTCCATAGCTAATCGCGGATTCCTGCTAGAACTTCCAATATTCATATACCAGAAAAGATTTTTCTAGCAATATGTATAACTGGGAGTCCAACTGGGCGTGCCAAATTGTTCACCCTTTTTTGTTTAGTACCTGTGATGTCAGGGTAAAGCTCCCCATTAATCTAAAGACCATGATTTGGTCAATAAATCAACTTTCTTTGTGTGTCGAGCGTGCCACTGCTAGTAATTTAAAATTCTAACAGACTTGAGAATTAAATAACTTGCGCCCCAAGTCATTTAATAAAAATCAAGTGATTGTGCATTTGGGTGAGGAATATCTCCCAAGTAAGTTCTTTTATATGCCTCGGACAGGTGAGGACTTCATAATTTTCACAGTTTATAAATTGGGAAATTCTAGCAAAATATTCTTACATAAAGATAACAAAATTCAAGCAGAACTGCTTGATCTAGACCTTCTTGTGCAGGAGTTCATGTAACAACAACTTCAACTAACAGATGTTAGCTAGGAATCGATACCAACGCTGGTGATTGGTAGAGCTTTTCTGGATGAACTATCTTCACCTAGATTGATCTGGACTGAAGTAATTACCCTGGTTTTCTTCAAGATTTGATAGCATCTGGGCTGGATCTGCTTCGAAGTCGCTTGTTCTAGGCTGCTGAACCTAATTTGTAATAGCAGAAACCTGAGTTCTGACTGATTTTCTCTCAAAGTAACTTCTTTTCCAAGCTGGATTGCCTTAAGGATAGCTTTCTTGGATGCTTTGAAGGCTACAAGGGCTATTAGAAATTTGTTGAGGTTTTCATATAATGAGATAAACTGAGTTCTGCCTATTTTGTAAAATGATACAGAGTCTGTATTCTTGGCTTTTGCAAAAGCTTGCCTTGCTTTGAGGTTGTGATATCGAGAGATCTTTATGTTCAGTTTGGACTGAGAGTTTGTTTTTTGTTGATTGGATGATTGTCCTTTTTTCCTTTGGTCTTCTTTTCCTTTTATACAGACTTTCTTTTTAACAAATACCCCCAAAATATCCCCACGATATTTTAGTTCTAAGAAAGGAAATAATTGGCCTCATATAGGAAGTAGTTGCTATTAACTTTTTGGCTGTGAATGGAAGCTTCTTTCTCCTCCTCGTAACTTGTTCTCTAAGAAACATCCTTTCTACTTTTGTGCAGAGGGAAAAGTAAGAATTTCTCAGTCGTCAGCCTACTTTTTGAAACTTGGTTTTGAGAAACTTTCTGGCTTTGATGAGACCTTTGCTTTTTTGAGAAGAAGCCTTCTGTCTATGAAAATATCCTTGTGAATCTTCCTTATCAATTATCAGTTTATTCAGTCAGTTCCAAGAGTCAGTTTTTGAAACTTGTGTAATCAACTGCTCTGCTCAATTCTGAACCTGTTTTGATGCTTGGGCTTTGGGCTTTCTTTATCTTTCTTTATACGTTTGGCCCAACATGGTTTCTCTATTTTTGAAGATGGAAAATTGCCTAGCCCAATTTCTGGAAGCTGCTTAATTTTTAATTATTCTCCATTTTGGAAAATAACTTATGTACTTAAGTTTTGCAATTTCTTTTGGGCTTAATGTACAGATTTCGAGCCCAAACAGAATTGAAGTGTTCTTGAATGGTAGAAGAGACTTGGAAAAGTACGTGAGTAGAAGTTCATAAATGACTTTTACGAAGTGATGCTCTTATTAAATGAGTATATATGAATTAATTTTGGTTTTCATGAAATATTTTATAAATGAGTTGAATTCGACTGGTTGCCTTCGGAATTATCAATGTCCTTGGATATTCGGATACCTTTGGATATTAAAATGTCTTTGGACAAGTGTTGTCTTCAGATAATAATATGTCCATGGATAGTTGGTTGCCTTCGGATATGTCAGCAAGCGCATGACAATACGGCCCATGTGTCTCCGGGACGCCCAAACCGTGAGGAGCGAGGACGGGTCTCAGGTTGACAGGACCCGACCCGAATTCCACCCCGGAACTCGTGCCGAACCCTGTTGACAACCGACATTAACTCAATGTCGGGCCCACTTACTAAAATGAAACCCTCTTCAACAAAACAAAGAGAAAGGGGACCAAGACTCAAGCTGAAAATCGGGCAGAGTCTCCCCTAAAATAAGAACAATCCCAAAAACAATTCAACCTGATAAAACATACAGAATATGTATATCCAAGTGCCAGCATGCATACAACGCAACATAGGCCTCAGACCATCAAATTCAACCCTATTGGGCGATACAGAGCAATCTAAGAGTATTTCAAATAAAGCAGAATAACGTGTTTACAATATAGGGGTAAGTGCCCTACAGTCAAGTCGAGCCTGAGAAGAGGAGCGCTCGGTCGAACAGCTCAGATGCTACGACTACGGCCTAGTGGGGCGCAAAACAGAAAGAGTGTGAGTGGACAAAAACAAGGTTTCATAAGTTAAAGCAACATAGTAACCCCACCGTTTCAAAACCGGTGCTGAAAACATGCAATTCAAAACATTTATATAAAGGTTCAGTTAAGTAATCAAAAACCCATAACCATAGTATAATAGCCTGAAAATCACATCATGGTACAATTTCCCATTCTCCCATAGTCGCCGGCCCGTAGGCACGACTAGTGAGGAAAGGCCCTCACTAACAACAATAAGAATATGAATATAGTAAACCCACGCATATACATATATATATATATATATACAATAACATCTTAACACCCATCAAGTGTACCGGGGAAACCATCCAACAGGAAATAGTTTAACTGGATACGAGGACAACATCAGAATGGCCCCGTATCCAGGGTTAAGCCGTCCAAAAATGGACTAAGCTACCCGACCCGTATGACAGAATCCTCAATACCCATACGTCCGAACTAGTCCATGCGTGCTGACTAAACTACTCAATTAAGAGTCTCTGACTACACCCCGTTAAGGTATGCACCGGATCGAACCATAACTCAAGAATCGTATCAGAACAGTAAGGGGAGGTACATAATACGGTGTTTACAACACTCACAACCATTGCCATGCAATAATCCATTTATACATATTCATATACTTTCACATTTCAATCCATAGCCATGCACCCAACCCCAAACACACTACCCTGGACGCAAGCGTCCAAAACTCAAAGGTCAACATAGATATTCAAAGTAGTCAATAGCATTGAAATCCTCAAACTCATGCATGTTGTTTATTCATTGTGATTATGTGTATTTGAAAACAAGGTCCACTCACAGGTAGTCCCAAGCGGCTGACCGGGAGGGTCCCGCTGCGAAGTATGAGGTGCTCGCGTACCTAATTTCAAGAATACGATTAAAGATTAACAACCGAACCTTAGAACGATAACTTGAAAACAAACCCTTAACTAATCCTGTCCCGATGTTCACGTACTCTCGTACGACAATTTCTAAGGTCAACAACATTCGTTGGGCAGCGGGACGACCTCGGGAGACGTGCGGTCAACCCCTGGTCAAACCCGTCCCGAATAGGTCAAACCGGGCCCGTGGGGCCCACGACCTACAAACTTAGATTTGAAAGTTCCTAAAGGTTTCTTACAGTTTAATTAACAAGTCTTGAAAGTTTGGTTTCGATCGGACGGTCGGATCACTCACAATCGTACAATCGGACGGTTATGGTTTAAACCTAACTTCAAGTCATTGATTCGGAGTATCCGGGACTCCGAATCACGATCCGTCAAATCCTATAGACTCCTAGAAATACGAGGAACAACATACGTGAATTCGGATTCGATCCAACGGTCCGAACACATCGAACCCACGCAACGCGCAATAGGCGTACGTTGGTTCGATCGTCAAACGACGTCCGAATCAGAATCCGAGCATATGTAAATGCCCAATTGCTACAGTTGCCATGCGCCGCCACATGCGCCGCCGTGAGGGTGGGTGTCGAGATCAAAATCCGGTCACCGGAAAAACAACAAATCTTGGGACAATCTATATACCAAAATGATCAGGGTGTTGAGGAGGTTCCAAATCACTCTTGAACCGCCCAAAATCGGCCGGATTTTCAGAGCTTCCAACGCCGGCCACCCTTCGGGTTTTGTCGTGGACTAGGGGAAAAGAGAGAGTGAGAGGTGGGCAACCTTTTGGTGGAGGAGCCACGGCTCAAGTCGCCGAATTTGTCGGCGATTTGGGAAGTTTCGCCGGAAGTTGCAGAGCTTCGCCACGGACGAACGCCGGCGAGTTGGACGGTGGAACGGGAGGAAGACGAGAGCTTTCCAACGTGACCGGTCTCGAGCGCAGCCGTGACCTGTGCTGCCGGATTCGAAGAGAGAGAGAGTGAGGGTCGGTGAGAGAGAAACCGGAGAGGAGAGAGAGTGACGCGGGTGAGAGGAGAGAGAAAGGAGCTGATTGGTCTGTTGGGGGTACTTTTATAACTTTATCGCTTTTGCCAAATGACCAGAATGCCCCTCAAGCTCCCGACCTCGTATTGAAACGTTCCGCCCGTCAACGAACTCGTTTCGACGATCCGGATGCAATGGCGCAACTCGTTTCGCCAAATTCGCGTCCGAAAATTAAGTGAACCATAACACCCCATTAATTCAATTTAATTATTTAAAATCCATTTTTGATTGTTTAAAACCATTTAATCCCTTTAAATTATTCTTTTAAGTTAACCCAAGTCATTTATTATTTTATTAAAAAAAAAAATTTTAAGGGTCGTGACGTCACACAAAGTTGACCACGTGTTCCCTGAGTTCAACGAGGACGTGTCTCAGGTTGACTATGTATTCCCTGAGTTCTGCGAGGATGCGTCTAGGGCTGACTTCGTGTCCTAGAGTTCTGCGAGGAAATGGAATTGACGGTACATTGTGGGAATTGATGGACTGCGTTCTCGGGTTGACTTTGGGTCCTCGAGTTCTACGAGGATATAAAAAGGATATTGTTCGCCACCCTGCTTCTATTTTCTACACAAGGTTGGACAGGATTCCTTACCACCTGCCCGATTTTACTACACATGTGGCTAGCGAGTTCCCTCCCGGTTGCCTTCAGATAAGTTTATGTCCCAGATACCCTGGTGGGGGATAGTAAACTATATGCATTATGTGCACGGATTCAGGTATGGCTTTCGGGTAACCAGTTTGGTTATGTAAGTGTTATGTAAGAGTTAGATGGACAATAATAAATTCATTAAATAGTTAAGTACTTAAATTCCTGGCATGATATTCAACTACGTATGGCTTGTTGAAATCAAAGTAAGAACGGTTATAGATTTTATTGTTGATCACTAGTAGAGTATTATTTTATTAGAATGGCGTTTGTGTTAGTTGAAAGAGCTACGTGTGGCTTGATCCCTCATGGAGGGTACATAAGCAGCCTAGGTTAATCTAGGTGCAGCCACGAAGGACGATGGTTCGTAAGTTGATTTGGAGTTGAATTTGAAATCTATTAACATCTTAATTGAATTCAATCTAAACTTACGTGTGGGCCAAAGGCCGATTGATAATTGACTTTTGAGGTTTGTTTGATAATGATTTATATTCAATAGATTTCTTCACAAAATGCTGTTTTAACGATGATATTGTTGAATAGATATTTTGAGAATTGATGATTGCATTCGATAAGAATGTTAGGATTAAATTGGTGACAACGTTGAGTTCGGGCTGCTGTAAGGCCAAAGGCCATTCAAATTAACTGTTTTTGATTGTGTGTGGATTTAAATTAGGTATGCTGAACGTTTGGGATTATAAAATATTCTCTGTTACAGGTGTAAATCTTTGGGAAACGAGCAAATTATAGGTGAGACTCCCGAATTTTCGGTGAAGATAAAACCTTAAAAAGAGTTTTCTTATAAGTTTTTGGTTTAAAAGGGAAATTTGGTCATTTGTGCTCGGCACCCGACAGGTGTCAGACAAGCATAGGATTCGACAGTTTCGAGTGAAATCCAATCACTAGAACTATGCAATGCACCAACTACTCTTTTTACGCTACGAACTTTGTACGAACTTGAAGTGTCCAATTTCTTTGACCAATTGATTACGGATCGAGTCCAAAACTTGGCCAACATCATAATATGGTGGGAGGAGAGATTTGGTGAGTTTTGAGAGAAATCCAATCATTAGAACTATGCAATGCACCAACCACTCCATGTACCGTGAACTTGAAGTGTCCAATTTCTTTTACCAATTGATTTCGAATCGAGCCCAAAACTTGGTCAACATCATAATATGGTGGGAGGAGTCCTTTCTTGAGTTTTGAGTGAAATCTAATCACTAGAACTATTAAATGCAGCAACCACTCTTTTTACGGTACGAACTTCGTACTAACTTGAAGTGTTCAATTTCTTTGACCAATTGATTTCGGATCGAGCCCAAAACTTGGACAACATCATAATATGATGGGTGGAGTCATTTTGTAAGACTCGGGAGCTTGGGGAAGCAAGAACGGTGAGCAATCCCACATCCCTCGAGGAGGGAAAGGTGAAGTACCTTATATGTGTGGGCACTTCTCTTCCTAGCACGAGGCCTTTTAGTAGGTCACTGGCTTCAGATTCATTGGAACTCTGAAATTAAGCGAGTTGGGCCTATAGCAATCCCAGGATGGGTGACCCACTAGGAAGTTGCTCGTGAGTTCCCAGAAACAAAACCTAGCGGACAATATCGTGCTAAGAGAGTCGAGTCGTGACATAAAAATAACCCGTTCCTAAATTAATAGTTAAATATTAAATTTTTCATGAAAAAAACAATTTTACCCCGGGAATATTTAAATGATTTAAGAGTTGACTTTTTTTTCGAGGAAGATTTTGGCGAAATTGCAACATCCCGGTCTGAAAAAGTAATAAAATAATTAAAATAAGAGGAAATAAATTTATATGTGAAAATAAATTGAAATAAACAATAAACTAAAATGATTTGAATTAATTAAGGTTTTTGAAAAATTAAAATATTATTTAATATTAAAAAGGGGCAAAGTTTGGGAAGGAATTTGGAAATTTCAGTTGTACCGTTGCGTAGAGCGCATCGAGATGAGTCCGTAGATACGTAGTAGGCTCAAATCGGAGTTGTAACGAAGAAGTTATGATATACTGAAGCTCAGTGGCATAACCGTAAATATTTTGAAGTTAAGTTTTTAAAAACCCAAATTTTCTTCTCTCTGGGCACGACAACCAGCCAACTTCAGACAACGATTTCTCCCAACTTCGACCTCCGTTTCTGGCAAGACCAGTCCCAAACGAACTAACTCACATCCCTTTATCAGCCCTGCCCCTACTCAGCCTCGATTTGCCGTTGCTGTCACCGGAAACAACCACGAAACAGGCTGGTTCCGATAGTTTTCCTGAAATTTTTCGGGAGCTCGTTCTCTCACTTATGGCCACCATTTCCGTCAATCTAGGTATGCTTTCTCAACCTCTCGAGATGCTCTAGCTGCTGGTTGTGTTGGATAGGAGAAATTTTTGAGTTTTGGAAGGTAAATAAGCGATAGCAGTTTTGGCCGATTTCGGCCTCCGATTTCGGCCACTTCCGTCGACTTTTTGAGGTAGGTCCAAGAACAAAAGTTGCTCCACTCTATGTGCTGATCATGCATGTATAACCGTATAAGTCTTGACTGGCGGTTTGGAGATTTTCCGATCGCCGGAATCACTTTGGACACACACGCACGCGGGCCACTTTTTGGCCAATTCTTGAGTCCTAAAATAATCCTCATGTCATCCCGAGTACGACGGTATGCTCGAATATGAAGTTGGTTATCGTTTGATCGTCGAACGAATTTACGCCTATTCGGTGTTATCCGGGTTCGATATGTTCAGATCGTCGGATCGGTTCCGATTTCAAATATGTTGTTCCCTGTACTTTTAGGATCGTGTAGGAGTTCGAAGATCGTGAATCGGAGACCCGGATGCTCTGGATCATTGATTTAAAGTTTAAATTTAACAAAACCATCCGATCGTGCCATCGTGAGAAATCCGACCGTTCGATTGAGACCAAACCTTTAGAACATGATAATTGACTTTGTTGGACTTTTAGGAACGTTTGGATCAAAACTGGAGGATGCGGGCCCCGCGGTCCCGATTGACCAATATGACTAGTTTGACTGGACACTTGACCAAGGGTTTTGAGGCCGTCGCGTCTCTTGGAAAGTACTAAAAAGGTTAGGATGACTTAGGAGAGTACGTAGGTCGAGAGTGGTTGGATAGTCGGGTTTGGTTTCGGTAAGGATTTAATTTACTGTACGATTATTTTGTTTAATAATTAGGAGTTGATTATTTTTTTTTGTATTAATTTTGAATAGTATATTACACCTTGTTGAGACGGATTTGAGAATAGTTGCAGGAAGTAATAATTGGTTTAACATAATGAATGAGTTTCGGATTCTAAGGGTCATTTATTTATTTATTATCATTATTAGTATTGTTATTATTATTATTGCTATTATTATTATTTATTAAGTTGATGGATTTAGATTTTGGTGATTTATTTTAAAATTTCAATTTTGGAAAGTACGGGAAGGGGATTTATGTAAAAGAATATTTTATGATAAGTTTTGGGAATATGGTTTTCTAACCCACCACAGGAGTATCCCAGTGGCATACAAATCAGATACTCAGTTATGATACACCCCACGTGTTTCGAGGACGCCCGAACCGTGAGGAGCGAGGATGCATCTCAGGCTAACTTGCTGTTCCCCAATTTTGAGAGGATTGCATTTCAGGTTGATCACTCGATTCTACTAGGAATTGAGTTCGGGCTGACTATGTGTCTCCTGATTCTGCTAGGAGCAATTGACGGTAAATTATGGAATTGACGGTAAACTATGGAATTGACGGATTTGCGTTTCGGGCTGACTACGTATCCCCCGATTCTGCTAGACAGATTTGATATAATGAGACTTGGAATTGACGGATAAAAGATTTGGGGTACACCTGGGTGGAGAATATTTTGGGATTAAGATGTTTTATACGGAAACTAAGGATTATATCTTGAATACTCATTGATGAAGATTTTATTACCTATTTTCATTTTTATAAGACAAATGTTTATGTTTCCTAAGTATAAAGATTCCTCAAGATTAATGTTATTGAAGTAACTCCCTAGATTCTTACTATCAGAATTGAGAAAGAGCTACGTGTGGCTTGATCCCTCCAGGAGGGTACATAGGCAGCCTAGAATAATCTAGGTGTAGCCACGGAAGAGGATATGTCTTAAGTTGGTTGTAGAGTTGGTTTGGTAATCTATTTAACATTATAATTGAACTAATGAATCGGTTAAGTTATTAAGATTGAAATGATTATAGCTGGATGTTTGGTTAGGATGCCTTTTCGTATTTCAATTTAAAAAGAGTTTCCATTGAGTTTTGGTTTAAAAAGGGCATTTTGGGTCAGTTGTGCTTGGCACCCGACAGGTGTCCGACACGCACAGGGTTCTACATGAATTCCAAAGTGGAATTTGGGTCGGGTCCTGTCACATTTGGTGAGTTTTGAGTGAAATCCAATCACAAGAACTATGCAATGCAACAACCACTACATTTACGGTACGAACTTGAAGTGTCCAATTTCTTTGACCAATTGATTTCGGATCGAGCCCAAAACTTGGGCAACATCATAATATGGTGGGAGGAGTCATTTGGTGAGCTTTGCGTGAAATCCAATCACTAGAACTATGCAATCCTTCAACCACTCCATTTACGGAACGAACTTGAAGTGTTCTATTTCTTAGACCAATTGATTTCGGATCAAGCCCAAAACTTGGGCAACATCATAATATGGTGGGAGGAGTCATTTGGTGAGTTTTGAGTGAAATCCAATCAATAGAACTATGCAATGCACCAACCAGTCCTTTTACGGTAGGAACTTCGTATGAACTTCAAGTGCCCAATTTCACTGACCAATTCATTTCGGATCGAGCCCAACATCAAAATATGGTGGGAGGAGTGATTTGGTGAGTTTTGGGACAAATCCAATCAACAGAACTATGCAATGCACCAACCATCAATTTATGGAACGAACTTTGTACGAAATTGAAGTGTCCAATTTCTTTGACCAATTGATTACGGATCAAGCCCAAACTTGGGCAACATCATAATATGGTGGGCGGAGTGATTTGGTGACTTTTGAGAGAAATCCAATCATTAGAACTATGCAATGCACCAACCACTCCATGTACAGTACAAACTTCGTGAGAACATGAAATGTCCGATTTCTTTGTCCAATTGATTTTGGATCGAGCCCAAAACTTGGGCAACATCATAATGTGGTGGGAGGAGTCATTCGGTGAGTTTTGAGTGAAATCCAATCACTAGAACTATGCAATGAACCAACCACTCCATTTACGTAACGAACTTCGTACGAACTTGAAGAGTCCAATTCCTTTGACCATGTGATTTCGGATCGAGCCTAAAACAGGGGCAACGTCATAATTTGGTGAGTTTTGTGTGAAATCCAATCACTAGATCTATTCAATCCACCAACCACTACGTGTATGGTATGAAGTTCGTGCGAACCTGAAGTGTCCAATGTCTTTGATCAATTGATTTCGAATCGAGCCCAAAACTTGGGCAATATCATAATATGGTGGGTGGAGTCATTTGGTGAGTTTTGAGTGAAATCCAATGATTAGAACAATGCAATGCACCAAACACTCTTGTTACGCTACGAACTTCGTACGAACTTGAAGTGTCCAATTTCTTTGACCAATTGATTTTGGATCGAACCCAAAACTTAGGCAAGATCATAATATGGTGGAAGGAGCCATTTGGTGAGTTTTGACTAAAATCGAATCACAAGAACTATGCAATGCACCGACCACTACATTTACGGTACGAACTTGAAGTGTCCAATTTCTTTGACCAATTTATCTTAGATTGAGCGGAAAACTTGGTCGACATCATAATATGGTGGGAAGAGTTATTTCTTGAGTTTTGAGTGAAATCCAATCACTAGAACTATGAAATGCAGCAACCACTCTTTTTACGGTACGAACTTGAACTTGAAGTGTTAAATTTCTTTGACCGATTGATTTCGGATCAATCCCAAAACATGGGCAACATCATAATATGGTGGGAGTAGTCGTTCGGTGAGTTTTGACTGAAATCCAATCAGAAGAAGTATGCAATGCACAAACCACTACATTTACGGTACGAACTTGAAGTGTCCAATTTCTTTGACCAATTGATTTAATATCGAGCCCAAAACTTGGGCAACATCATAATATGGTGGGAGGAGTCATTTGGTGAGTTTGGAGTGAAATCAATTCACTTGAACTATGCCATGCAACAACCCCTCTTTATACGCTTCGAACTTCGTACGAACAAGTGTCCAATTTCTTTGACCAATTGATTTCGGATCGAGCCCAAAGCTTGGGCAACATCATAATATGGTGGGAGGAGTCCTTTGGTGAGTTTTGAGAGAAATCAATCCACTAGAACTATGCCATGCACCATCCCCTCTTTATAAGCTACGAACTTTGTACGAACTTGAAATGTCCAATTTCTTTGACCAATTGATTTCAGATCGTGCCCAAAATTTGGGCAACAACATAATATGGTGGGAGGAGTCATTTGTAAAGTTTTGAGTGAAATCCAATCACTAGAACTATGCAATCCACCAACCACTCCATTTACGTCATGAACTTCGTACGAACTTAAAGTGTCCAATTTCTTTGACCAAGTGATTTCGGATAGACCCCAAAACTGGGTCAACGTCATAATTTTGTGGGACGAGTCATTTGGTGAGTTTTGTGTGAAAGCAATTCACAAGAACTTTGTAATCCTCCAACGACTCCATGTACGGTACGAACTTCATACGAACCTGAAGTGTCCAATTTCTTTGACCAATTGATTTTGGATCGAGCCCAAAACATGGGCAACATCATAACATAGTGGGAGGAGTCATTTGGTGAGTTTTGAGTGAAATCCAATCAATAGAACTATGCAATGCACCAACCATTCTTTTTACTGTACGAACTTCGTACGAACTTGAAGTGTCAAATTTCTTTGACCAATGTATTTCGGATCAAGCCCAAAATTTGGTGAGTATTGAGTGAAATTCAATCGCCAAAACTATGCAATCCTATAACCACTCCATGTACGTTACAAACTTCGTACGAAGCTGAAGTGTCCCATTTCTTTGACCAATTGATTTCGTATCGATCCCAAAACTTGGGTAACATCATAATATGGTGGGAGGAGTCACTTGGTGAGTTTTGAGTGATATCCAATCACTAGAACTATGCAATGCACCAACCACACCATTTACGTAACGAACTTCTTACGAACTGGAAGTGTCCAATTTATTTGACCAAGTGATTTTGGATTGAGCCCAGAACTAGGGCAACGTCATAATTTGGTGGGAGGACTCATCTGGTGAGTTTGAGAGAAATCCAATCGCTAGAACTATGTAATGCACCAACCACTACATTTATGGTACGAACTTGAAGTGTCTAATTTTTTTGACCAATTGATTTCGGATCGAGCCCAAAACTTGGTCTACATCATAATTTGGTGGGAGGAGTCATTTCTTGAGTTGTTAGTGAAATCCAATCACAAGAACTATGAAATGCACCAACCACTCTTTTTACGGTACGAAGTTCGTACGAACTTGAAGTGTTCAATTTCTTTGACCAATTGATTTTGGATCGGGCCCAAAACTTGGGAAACATCATAATATGGTGGGAGGAGTCATTTGGAGAGTTTTGACTGAAGTCCAATCACAAGAACTATGAATGCACCAACCACTACATTTGCGGTACAAACTTGAAGTGTCCAGTTTCTTTGACCAATTCATTTCGAATCGTGCCCAAAACATGGGCCACATCATAATATGGTGGGTGGAGTCATTTGGTGAGTTTTGAGTGAAATCGAATCACTAGAACTATGCAATCCTCCAACCACTCCATGTACGGTACGAACTTCTTACGAACCTGAATTGTCCCATTTCTTTGACCAATTGATTTCGGATCAAGCCCAAAACTTGGGCAACAACATAATATGGTGGGAGGAGTCATTTGGAGAGATTTGAGTGAAATCCAATCTCTAGAACTATGCAATCCTATAACCACTCCCTGTACGTTACGAACTTCTTTCGAACTTGAAGTCTCCAATCTTTTTGGCCCAATGATTTTGGATCGAGCCCAAAACTGTGGCAACATCATAATTTGGTCAGTGGAGTGATTTGGTGAGTTTTGAGGGAAATCAAATCACTAGAACTATGCAATGCTCCAACCACAACATGAATGGTACGAACTTCGTACGAACTTCAAGTGTCCAATTTCATTGAGCAAGTGATTTCGAATCGACCCCAAAACTTGGGGAAGATAAAAATATGGTGGGAGGAATCATTTGGTTAGTTTTCAGATAAATCCAATCACTAGAACTATGCAATGCACCAGCCATTCTTTTTTACGCTACGAACTTCGTACGAACTTGAAGTGTTCAATTTCAATGACCAATTGATTTCGGATTGAGCCCAAAACTAGGGCAACATAAAAATATGGTGGGAGGAGTCATTTCGTGAGTTTTAAGTTAAATCGAATCACTAGAACTAAGCAATGCACCAACCACTCCATTTACGCAATGAACTTCGCACGAACTTGAAGTGTCCAATTTCTTTGACCAAGCCCAAAACTTGGGCAACATAAAATTATGGTGGCAGGAGTCTTTTGGTGAGTTTTGAGTGAAATCCAATGACTAGAACTTTGCAATGCACCAACCACTCTTTTTACGCGACGAATTCGTACGAACTTGAAGTGTCCAATTTCTTTGACCAATTGATATCGGATTGAGCCCAAAACTTGGGTAACATCATAGTATGGCGGGAAGAGTCATTTGGAGAGTTTTGTGTGAAATCCAATCACTAGAACTATGTAATGCACTAACCACACCATTTACGGAATGAACTTCGTAAGAACTTGAAGTGTCCAATTTCTTTGATCAATTGATTACGGATCGAGCCCAAAACATGGGCTACATCATAATATGGTGGGGGGATTGAGTTGGTGAGTTTGGAGAGAAATCCAATCACTAGAACTATGCAATGCACCAATCACTCCATGTACGGTACAAACTTCGTAAGAACTTGAAATGTCCAATTTCTTTGACCAATTGATTTCGGATCGAGCCCAAAACTTGGACGACATCATAATATGGTGGGGGGAGTCATTTCTTGAGTTTTGTGTGAATTCAAATCAATAGAACTATGCAATGCACCAACCACTCTTTTTACGGTACGAACTTCGTACGAACTTGAAGCGTCCAATTTCTCTGACCAATTGATTTCGGATCGAGCCCAACACTTGGACGACATCATAATATGGTGGGAGGAGTCATTTCTTGAGTTTTGAGTGAAATCCAATCAATAGAACTATGCAATGCACCAACAACTCTTTTTACGGTTCGAACTTCGTACGAACTTGAAGTGTCTCATTTCTTGGACCAATTGATTTCGGATCGGGCCCAAAACTTGGGCAACATAAATATATGGTCGGAGTAGACAATTGGTGAGTTTTGAGTGAAATCGAATCACTAGAACTATGCAATGCACCAACCACTCCATTTACGGTACGAACTTCGCACGAACTTGAAGTGTCCAATTTCTTTGAGAAAGTGATTTCGGATCGAGCCCAAAACGGGGGCAATGTCATAATTTGGTGGGAGGAGTTATTTGGTGAGTATTGAGAAAAATCCAATTACTAGAACTATGCAATGCACCAACCACTCCATTTTCGGAACGAATTTCGTACGAACTTGAAGTGTCCCATTTCTTTGACCAATTGATTTCGGATCAAGCCCAAAACTTGGGCAACAACATAATATGGTGGGAGGAGTCATTTGGAGAGATTTGAGTGAAATCCAATCTCTAGAACTATGCAATCCTATAACCACTCCATGTACGTTACGAACTTCAGACGAACTTGAAGTGTCCAATTTATTTGGCCAAATGATTTCGGATCGATCCCAAAACTGTGGCAACGTCATAATTTGGTGGGTGGAGTGATTTGGTGAGTTTTGAGGGAAATCAAATCACTAGAACTATGCAATGCTCCAACCACAACATGAATGGTACAAACTTCGTACGAACTTGAAGTGTCCAATTTCTTTGAGCAAGTGATTTCGAATCGACCCCAAAACTTGGGGAAGATAAAAATATGGTGGGAGGAATCATTTGGTTAGTTTTCAGATAAATCCAATCACTAGAACTATGCAATGCACCAGCCATTCTTTTTACGCTACGAACTTCGTACGAACTTGAAGTGTTCAATTTCAATGACCAATTGATTTCGGATTGAGCCCAAAACTAGGGCAACATAAAAATATGGTGGGAGGAGTCATTTCGTGAGTTTTAAGTTAAATCGAATCACTAGAACTAAGCAATGCACCAACCACTCCATTTACGCAATGAACTTCGCACGAACTTGAAGTGTCCAATTTCTTTGACCAAGCCCAAAACTTGGGCAACATAAAATTATGGTGGCAGGAGTCTTTTGGTGAGTTTTGAGTGAAATCCAATGACTAGAACTTTGCAATGCACCAACCACTCTTTTTACGCGACGAATTCGTACGAACTTGAAGTGTCCAATTTCTTTGACCAATTGATATCGGATTGAGCCCAAAACTTGGGTAACATCATAGTATGGCGGGAAGAGTCATTTGGAGAGTTTTGTGTGAAATCCAATCACTAGAACTATGTAATGCACTAACCACACCATTTACGGAATGAACTTCGTGAAGAACTTGAAGTGTCCAATTTCTTTGATCAATTGATTACGGATCGAGCCCAAAACATGGGCTACATCATAATATGGTGGGTGGATTGAGTTGGTGAGTTTGGAGAGAAATCCAATCACTAGAACTATGCAATGCACCAATCACTCCATGTACGGTACAAACTTCGTAAGAACTTGAAATGTCCAATTTCTTTGACCAATTGATTTCGGATCGAGCCCAAAACTTGGACGACATCATAATATGGTGGGGGGAGTCATTTCTTGAGTTTTGTGTGAATTCAAATCAATAGAACTATGCAATGCACCAACCACTCTTTTTACGGTACGAACTTCGTACGAACTTGAAGCGTCCAATTTCTTTGACCAATTGATTTCGGATCGAGCCCAACACTTGGACGACATCATAATATGGTGGGAGGAGTCATTTCTTCAGTTTTGAGTGAAATCCAATCAATAGAACTATGCAATGCACCAACAACCCTTTTTAGGGTTCGAACTTCGTACGAACTTGAAGTGTCTCATTTCTTGGACCAATTGATTTCGGATCGGACCCAAAACTTGGGCAACATAAATATATGGTCGGAGTAGACAATTGGTGAGTTTTGAGTGAAATCGAATCACTAGAACTATGCAATGCACCAACCACTCCATTTACGGTACGAACTTCGCACGAACTTGAAGTGTCCAATTTCTTTGAGAAAGTGATTTCGGATCGAGCCCAAAACGGGGGCAATGTCATAATTTGGTGGAAGGAGTTATTTGGTGAGTATTGAGAAAAATCCAATTACTAGAACTATGCAATGCACCAACCACTCCATTTTCGGAACGAATTTCGTACGAACTTGAAGTGTCCCATTTCTTTGACCAATTGATTTCGGATCAAGCCCAAAACTTGGGCAACAACATAATATGGTGGGAGTAGTCATTTGGTGAGTTTTGAGTGAAATCCAATCAATAGAACTACGCAATGCACCAACCACTCTTTTTACGGTACGAACTTGAAGTGTCCAATTGATTTCGGATTGAGTCCAAAACTTGGGCAACATCAGAATATGGTGGAAGGAGTGATTTGGTGAGTTTTGATAGAAATCCAACCACTAGAACTATGCAATGCACCAACCATTCCATTTACGAAACAAACTTCGTGCAAACTTGAAGTGTCCAATTTTCTTGACCAATTGATTTCGGATGGAGCCCAAAACTTGGGCAACATCATAATTTGGTGGGAGGAGTGATTTGGTGAGTTTTGAGTGAAATCAAATCACTAGAACTATGCAATCCCCCAACCCCTCCATTTACAAAATGAACTTCGTACGAACTTGAAGTGTCCAATTTCTTTGACCAATTTGATTACGGATCGAGCCCAAAACTTTGGCAACATCATAATATGGTGGCGGGAGTGTGTTGGTGGGTATGGAGAGAAATCCAATCACTATAACGATGCAATGCACCAACCACTCCATGTACGGTACAAAGTTCGTACGAAATTCAAGTGTCCAATTTCTTTGACCAATTGATTTCAGATCGAGCACAAAACTTGGTCAACTTCATGATATGGTGTGAGGAGTCATTTGGTGAGTTTTAAGTTAAATCCAATCACTAGAGCTATGCAATGCACCAACCACTCCATTTACGTAATGAACTTCGCACGAAATTGAAGTGTCCAATTTCTTTGACCAAGTGATTTTCGATTGAGCCCAAAACTTGGGCAACCAAAAATTATTTTGGCAGGTGTCATTTGGTGAGTTTGGAGTGAAATCCAATCACTAGAACTATGCAATGCACCAACCACTCTTTTTACGCTACGAACTTCCTACGAACTTGAAGTGTCTAATTTCTTTGACTAATTGATTTCGGATCGAGCCCAAAACTTGGGCAACATAAAAATATGGTGGGAGGAGTCATTTGGAGAGTTTTGGGTGAAATCCAATCACTAGAACTATGCAATGCACCAACCATTCCATTTACGGAACGAACTACGTATGAACTTGAAGTCTCCCATTTTTTTGACCAATTGATTTAAGATCAAGCCCAAAACTTGGTCAACTTCATGATATGGTGGGAGGAGTCATTTGGTGAGTTTTTTGTTAAATCCATTCCCTAGAACTATGCAGTGTACAAACCACTCCATTTACGTAACAAACTTCGCACGAGCTTGAAGTGTCCAATTTCTTTGACCAAGTGATTTCGGATCGAGCCCGAAACTTGGGCAACATAAAATTATGGTTGCAGGAGTCATTTGGTGAGTTTTGAGTGAAATCCATTCACTAGAACTATGTAATGCACCAACCACACCATTTACGGAACGAACGTCGTACGAACTTGAAGTGTCCCATTTCTTTGACCAATTGATTTCGGATCAAGCCCAAAACTTGGGCAACATCGGAATATGGTTGGAGGAGTGATTTGGAGTTTTGAGAGAAATCCAAATACTAGAACTGTGCAATGCACCAACCACTTCATTTACAGAACGAACTTCGTACGAACTTGAAGTGCCCAATTTCTTTAACCAATTGATTACTAATCGAGCCCAAAATTTTACGGTACTAACTTCGTACGAACTTGAAATGCACCATAATTTTTTGAGTTTTGAGTGGGAGGAGTCATTTCTTGAGTTTTGAGTGAAATCCAATCAATAGAACTATGCAATGCACCAACCACTCTTTTTACGGTACTAACATCGTACGAACTTGAAGCGTCGAATTTGTTTGACCAATTGATTTCAGATCGAGCCCAAAACCTGGACGACATCAAAATATGGTGGGAGGTGTCATTTCATGAGTTTTGAGTGAAATCCAATTAATAGAACTATGCAATGCACCAACCACTCTTTTTAGGGTACGAACTTCGTACGAACTTGAAGTGTCCAATTTCGTTGACCAATTGATTTCGGATCAAACTCAAAACTTTGTCAACTTCATAATATGGTGGGAGGAGTCATTTGGTGAGTTTTCAGTGAAATCCAATCACTAGAACTATGCAATGCATCGACAACTCTTTTTGCGCTACGAACTTCATACGAACTTGAAGTGTCCAATTTTTTTGACCAAGTAATTTCCGATCGAGCCCAAAATTGGGGCAACTTCATAATTTTGGGGGAGGAGTGATTTGGTGAGTTTTGAGTGAAATCAAGTCACTAGAACTATGCAATCCCCCATCCACTCCATTTACGAAATGAACTTTGTACGAACTTGAAGTGTCCAATTTCTTTGACCAATTGATTACGGATCGACCCCAAAATTTGGTCAACATCACAATATGGTGGGAGGAGTCATTTGGTGAGTTTTGAGTGAAATCCATTCACTAGAACTATGCAATGCACTGACCACTCTTTTTGCACTACGAACTCCGTACGAACTTGAAGTGTCCAATTTCTTTGACTAATTGATTTCGGATCGAGCCCAAAACTTGGCCAACATCATAATTTGGAGTTTAAAGTCGTTTGGTGAGTTTTGAGTGAAATCCAATCACTTGAACTATGCAATGCTCCAACCACTCCATGTACGATACAAACTTCATACGAACCTGAAGTGTCCCATTACTTTGACCAATTGATTTCGGATCAAGCCCAAAACTTGGGTAACATCATAATTTGGTGGGAGGAGTCATTTGGTGAGTTTTGAGTGAAATCCAATGACTAGGACTATGCAATCCTCCAACCACTCCTTGTACGGTACGAACTTCCTACGAACCTGAAGTGTCCAATTTCTATGACCAATTGATTTCGGATCGGGCCCAAAACTTGGGCAACATCATAATATGGTGAGTTTTGAGTGAATTCCAATCAATAAAACTATGCAATGCACCAACCACTCTTTTAGCGCTACGAACTTCGTACGAACTTGAAGTGTCCCATTTCTTTGACCAATTGATTTCGAATCAAGCCCAAAACTTGGGTATAATCATAATTCGGTGGGAGGAGTCATTTGGTGAGTTTTGAGTTAAATTCAATCACTAGAACTATCCAATCCTCCAACCACCCCACGTACAGTACGAACTTGAAGTGTCCAATTTCTTTGACCAATTGATTTCGGATCGATCCCAAAACCTGGGCAACATCATAATGTGGTTGGAGGAAACATTTGGTGAGTTTTGAGTGAAATCCAATCAGTAGAACTATGCAATGCACTAACTACTCCATGTGCGGTACAAACTTCGTACGAACTTGAAGTGTCCAATTTCTTTGACCAATTGATTTCGGATCCATCCCAAAACTTGGGCAACATCATAATATGGTGGGAGGAGTCATTTGATGAGTTTTCAGTGAAGTCCCATCACTAGAACTATGCAATGCACAACCCCAACATGTACGGTATAAACTTTGTACGAACTTAAAGTGTCCAATTTCTTTGACCAAGTGATTTCGGATCGAGCCCAAAACTTGGTCAACATCATAATATGGTGGGATGAATCATTTGGTGAGTTTTGACTGAAATCCAATCACTAGAACTATGCAATCCTCGAACCACTCCATGTACGTTATGAACTTCGTACGAACCTGAAGTGTCCAATTTCTTTGACCAATTGATTTCAGATCAAGCCCAAAAATTGGGCAACGTCATAATATGGTGGGAGGAGTCATTTGGTGAGTTTTGAGTTAAATCCAATCACTAGAACTATGCAATACTCCAACCACTCCATGTACGGTATGAACTTGAAGTGTCCAATTTCTTAGACCAACTGATTTCGGATCGATCCCAAAACTTGGGCAAAGTCATAATATGGTTGGAGGAATCATTTGTTGAGTTTTGAGTGATATCCAATCAATAGAACTGTGCAATGCACCAACTACTCTTTTTATGGTACGAACGTCGTACGAACTTGAAGTGTCCAATTTCTTTGACCAATTGATTTCGGATCGAGCCCAAAACTTGGGCAACATCATAATTTGGTGGGAGGAGTCATTTGGAGAGTTTTGAGAGAAACCCAATCGCTAGAACTATGCACCCAACCACTCCATGTACTGTACGAACTTCGTAAGAACCTGAAGTGTCCCATTTCTTTGACCAATTGATTTCGGATCATGCCCAAAAGTCGGGTAACATCATAAACTGGTGGGATGAGTTATTTTGAGTGAATTGAATGAAATCCAATCACTAGAACTATGCAATCCTCCAACCACTCCACGTACGGTACGAACTTGAAGTGTCCAATTTCTATGACCAAATGATTTCGGATCGGTCCCAAAACTTGGGCAACATCGTAATATAGTGACTGTTGAGTTAAATCCAATTACTAGAACTATGCAATCCTCAAACCACTCCATGTACGATATGAACTTGAAGTGTCCAATTTCTTTGACCAATTGTTTTCGGATCTATCCCAAAACTTGGGCAACATCATAATATGATTGGAGGAATCATTTGGTGAGTTTTGAGTAACATCACCAACCACTCTTTTTACTGGTACGGACTTGAAGTGTCGAATTTCTTTGACCAATTGATTTCGGATCAATCCCAAAACTTGGGTAACATCATGAATTGGTGGGAGGAGTCTTTTGGTGAGTTTTGAGAGAAATCCAATCACTAGAACTATGGAATGCACCAACCACTCCATGTACGGTATGAACTTTGTACGAACATTGAAGTGTCCAATTTCTTTGACCAATTGATTTCGGATCGAGGCCAAAACTTGGGCAACATCATAATTTCGTGGGAGGACTTATTTGGTGAGTTTTGAGTGCAATCCAATCGCTAGAACAATGCAATCCTTCAACCACTCCACGTATGGTACGAACTTCGGATTGAGCCCAAAATAGGGGCAACGTCATAATTTGGAGGGAGGAGTGATTTGGCAAGTTTTGAGAGAAATCCAATAGCTAGAACTATGCATCGCACCAACCACGACATGTATGGTACAAACTTCGTACGAACTTGAAATGTCCAATTTCTTTGACCAAGTGATTTCGGATCGAGCCCAAAACTTTGTCAACATCATAATATGATGGGAGGAGTCATTTGGTGAGTTTTGAGTGAAATCCAATCACTAGAACTTTGCAATGCACCGACCACTCCATGTACGGTACGAACTTCGTACGAACATGAAGTGTCCAATTTCTTTGACCAATTGATTTCGGATCGAGCCCATTTGGGTAGCATCATAATTTGGTGGGAGCAGTCATTTGGTGAGTTTTGAGTGAAATCCAATCCCTAGAACTATGCAATCCTCGAACCACTCCTTTTACGGTACAAACTTTGTACGAACTCGAATTGTCCAATTTCTTTGACCAATTGATTTCGGATCGATCCCAAAACATGGGCAACATCGTAATATGGTGGGAGGAGTCATTTGGTGAGATTTAAGTGAAATCCAATCACTAGAACTGTGCAATGCAGCAACCACTCTACGTACTATACGAACTTCGTACGAACTTAAAGTGTCCAATTTCTTTGACCAATTGATTTCGGATCGAGCCTAAAACTTGGGCGACATCATAATTTGGTGGGAGGAGCCATTTGGTGAGTTTTGAGTGAAATCCAATCAATAGAACTATGCAATCATCCAACCACTCCAAGTATGGTACGAACTTCGTACGAACCTGTCGTGTCCAATTTCTTTGACCAATTGATTTCGGATCAAGCCAAAACTTGGGCGACATCATAATATGGTGGGAGGAGTCATTTGGTGAGTTTTGAGTGAAATCCAATCAATAGAACTATGCTATGCACCTACCATTCTTTTTACATTACGAACTTTAACTGTCCAATTCTTTGACCAATTGATTTCGGATCGAGCCCAAAACCATGCGCAACATCATAATTTGGTGGAAGTATCATGAAGTGTCCAATTTATTTGACTAATTGATTTCGGATCGAGACCAAAACTTGGGCGACATCGTAATTTGGGGGAGGAGTCATTTGGTGAGTTTTGAGTTAAATCCAATCACTAGAGCTATGCAATCCTCCAACCACTCCATGTACGGTATGAACTTGAAGTGTCCAATTTCTTTGACTAATTGATTTCGGATCGATCACAAAACTTGGGCACCATCATAATATGGTTGGAGTAATCATTTGGTGAGTTTTGAGTCATATCCAATCAATAGAACTATGCAATGCACCAACCACTCTTTTAACGGTGCGAACTTCGTACGAACTTGAAGTGTCCAATTTCTTTGACCAATTGATTTCGGATCGAGCCCAAAAATTGGGCAACATTATAATTTGGTGGGAAGAATCATTTGGTGAGTTTTGACTGAAATCCAATCACTAGAACTATGCAATCCTCCAACCACTCCATGTACATTACGAACCTGAATTGTCCAATTTCTTTGACCAATTGATTTCGGATCAAGCCCAAAAATTGGGCAACGTCATAATATGGTGGGAGGAGTTAGTTGGTGAGTTTGAGTGATATCTAATCACTAGAACTATGCAATGCACCAACCACACCATTTACGTAAAGAACTTCGTACGAACTTGAAGTGTCGAATTTCTTTGACCAAATGATGTAGGACTGAGCCCAAAACTTGGGCAACATCATAATATGGTGGGAGGAGTCATTTGGTGTGTTTTCCGTCAAATCCAATCACAAGAACTATGCAATGCACCAACCACACCATTTATGTAACGAACTTGAAGTGTGCAATTTCTTTGACCAACTGATTTCGGATCGATCCCAAACTTGGTCAAAATCATAATATGGTTGGAGGAATCTCTTGGGGAATTTTTAGTGAAATCCAATCATTAGAACTATGCAACCTCCAACCACTCCATGTACGGTACGAACTTCGTACGAACTTGAAGTGTCCAATTTCTTTGACCATTGGATTTCAGATCGATCCCAAAACTTGGGCAACATTATAATATGGTGGGAGGAATCATTTGGTGTGTTTTAAGTGAAATCTAATCAATAGAACTATGCAATCGTCCAACCACTCCACGTACAGAACGAACATCGTACGAACTTGAAGTGTCCAATTGATTTCAGATCGATCCCAAAATTGGGGCAACATCATAATATGGTAAGTTTTGAGTGAAATCCAATCAATAGAACTATGCAATGCACCAATCACTCTTTTTACGGTACGACCTTTGTACGAACTTGAAGTGTCCAATTTCTTTTACGAATTCATTTTGGATCAAGCCCAAAACTTGGGCAACATCATAATACGGTGTGAGGAGTCATTTAGTGAGATTTGATTGAAATCCAGTCACTAGAACTACGCAATGCACCAACCACACCATTTATGTAACGAACTTCGTACGAAGTTGAAGTGTCCAATTTCTTTGACCAAATGATTTCGGATCGAGCCCAAAACTTGGTCAACATCATAATATAGTGGAAGGAATCATTTGAAGAGTTTTGAGTGAAATCCAATCAATAGGACTATGCAATGCACCAGCCACTCTTTTTACAGTACGAACTTCGTACGAACTTTAAGTGTCCAATTTCTTTGACCAATTGATTTCGGATCGATCCCAAAACTTGTGCAACATCATAATATCGTGGGAGGAATCATTTGGTGAACTTTGAGTAAAATCCAATCCCTAGAACTATGCAATGCACTAACCACTCCATGTACCGTACGAATTTCGTATGAATGTGAAGTGTCCAATTTCTTTGACAAATTTATTCGAATCGAGCCCAAAACTTGGGCAACGTCCTAATTTGGTGGGAGGAGTCATTTGGGGAGTTTTGAGTTAAATCCGTCCAATTTGTTTGACCAATTGATTTCGGATCGAGCCCAAAACTTGGGCAACATCATAATATGGTGGGTGGAGTAATTTGTTGACTTTTGAGTGAAATCCAATCACTACAACTTTGCAATCCTCCAACCACTTCATGACAGTACGAACTTCGTATGAACTTGAACTGTCCAATTTCTTTGACCAATTGATTTCGGATCGATCCCAAAACTTGGGCAACATCATAATATCGTGGGAGGAATCATTTGGTGAGTTTTGATTGAAATCCAATCACTAGAACTAGGCAATGCACTAACCATTCCATGTACCATACGAATTTCGTACGAAATTGAAGTGTCCAATTTCTTTGACCAATTGATTTCATTTGGAGTCATTTGGTGAGTTTTGAGTGAAATCCAATCTCTAGAACTATGCGTCCTCTAACCACTCCATGTACTGTTCGAACTTCGTACGAACTTAAAGTGCCCCATTTATTTGACCAATTGATTTTGGATCAAGCCCAATACTTGGGCAACGACATAATATGGTGCAAGGAGTCATTTGGGGAGTTTTGAGTGAAATCCAATCACTAGAACTATGCAATCCTCCAACCACTCCATGTAATGTACGAACTTTGTACGAACCTAAAGTGTCCCATTTATTTGACCAATTGATTTCGCATCAAGCCCAAAACTTGGGAAACATCATAATATGGTGGGAGGAGTCATTTGGTGAGTTTTGAGTGTAATCCAATCAATAGAACTATCCAATAACCTCCCTTTTTACGATACGAACATAAAGTTTCCAATTTCCTTGACCAATTCATTTCGGATTGAATAGACTAAAATGAATGAGATTAAATAAAATTTGTTGAATTTATTACGAATTTTTTTAAATGAAAATATTAAATAATATTTAAGGGGCAAAAAGTTCAATTTAATTTTTGGAAAGGAATTTGGCCAAAAAAGTTGTGCCATTGCGTCCAGCTAGTCGAAACGAGTTCTTAGACGTACAGGACGTTTGGATGAGAGTTGTAACGAAGAAGTTAAGATCAAAAGAAGTTCAGTGGCACAATCGTAATTTTTACGAAGTTCAGTTTTAAAACCCAAATTTTTTTCTTCTTCCTCGCGATCACCACGAGCAGCCAACTTCAGACCTTGACTTCTGCCAAACGAACCACCTCACTTCCTTCTTCCAGTCCTAGTCCATCCCAGCCTCGATCCACCGTCGTGGTCGCCGAAAACCTCCACGAAACAGGGCGGTTTGGACAATTTTTGACGGAATTTCACGGAGCTCATTCGGACACCTCCGGCGACCATTTCAGGCAAGTAAGGTATGTAAACTCATCTTCTCTTCGAGATCTAGCTGATGGTTGGGTAGGAATTCATGGATTTTGAGCCTAAGTGATCGGATCTATAACCTAAGTTTTGGCCATTTTTGAGGTTGAGTTTTGGGCCACTTGCGGTCCAAATTGGACGTTCCCGTAGTTGAATAAAATGCTCCACTCGTCGAGTAGTAGCTGTAGCCGGGAGGATAGCCCGAAAATTTGAAGTTTTCCGTGAACGGTATCGCTTAGGACAACCACTCGCTGCCGGCGCGTGTGGCGGCGCGTGGGCACTGTAGCAGATGGGCATTGTGTCCCGATGCGATTCCCTTATTGTAATGAGCACGTGGGTACTTTCGGATTCTAATTCGGATAATTTTTGAACCCCGAAGGGATCTCGCCTATTGCACGATTCCTGGGTTCGATAAGTTTGAAAGGTTGGATCGCATCCCAATTCTTATTTGTTGATCTAGATAATTCCAGGATCATATAGGATTCAATGGATCATGAATCGGAGTCCCGGATACTCTGAAAATGCCAACCCTAGCTAGGGTTACTGTAACCATCCGATCGTACGATCGTGAGCAATCCGACTGTTCTATTGAGACCAAACTCTCAGGACGTGTGTCCTAGGCATAATGAAATCTCTAGGAATTCTTGGATTGGAATTTTGAGGTCGTGGACCCCACGGGGTCCCGGGTGGACTTTTTGTGACTTTATCATTTTTTGAGTCCCAAGGCACTTATAGACCATTCTAAACTTTGGAAAAGCTACTGTGGGCATAGGAACGACTTTAAAGTTAGTGCATGTACTTCTAGGAACCCAGGGCCAGGGTTTCGGGCAAAATAATGATGATGAACTCTACTATTTGTGTATGAGCTTTTAGGAAGCTCATGTACGTGCGAGTGTTCATTGGTTTAATTCTGGCATTAATTTCATATAAATATGACCCCGGGATGAGCATGCATAATTGGAAGCATATTATACTATGCGGGGTATATCTAAGGGTTATTTCAGTGTTTGGGGAATTATGCATAATGGGAGCTGAGGGAATCTCTTAGAGCATGAGTAGTTATTTATTTGTACATTTATCACCTGTTTATTCATTCATGTGGTTAATCGTGTTGTTAAGATTATAAATATAATATTGGAAGGGGTTGTTAATTAGAGTCCGAAGGGACTAACAGACTAGTTAACTATTTAAATGTGTTTCTATATTGAGTCCATACACTCAGTAGCAGAAAATAGATTTGTGGAATAGAAGGTAAAGTTTGTGATAAATTTCAGAATATGAGTTTCAAACCCACCACAGGGATACCCCCCAGTATCTTGAAACAGTTTGTCATTCATGATATGCCCCACGGGTTTCGGAGATGCTCGAACCGTGCGGTGCGAGGATGGTGGCTCGGATTGACTTGGTGTCTCCGAGACGAGCGAGGAATGCGGCTCAGGTTGACGTGTGTGCCCTGAGACCTGCGAGGAATGCGGCTCGGGTTGACTTTGGGTTCCTGAGACCTGCGAGGATGTATCACACATGTGGCCACATGTGTGGTACCTGGAATTGACGGTAAATTAATGGAATTAAAGGGTTTGATGGTGAAAATGTGTAAAGTTATGAACGTACGTAAGTTATGTTGAGTTTACATTTGAGAACATGTTGTTTACGTTCAGCAGTTTGATTGAAGGTTATATTTTATTGTTTGAATTCTAATTTCAAGAGGGAAGAACTACGTGTGGCTTGATCCCTCATTAAGGGTATGTAGGTAGCCTAGAGTCCCACCCAGGTGCAGCCGCGAGTTAAAGATATTCCGGGGACTTTAATTTAGTCGTTTGGATCTAGTTCACTTCTTTGGTTTTGAATGAGTTTGGGGTCGACCTTGTCGGTGGTTTTAAAGCTCGATTGAAAACGTGGCTTGATTAAATGAATATTCATTTTTCCGTTGGACTAAATGAGTGTTGTTAAATTGTGGTTGTGGCCTAGATAGGTTAGAAACCCGTTTGGATGGTTGTACAAATTATACTGAGTGCTAAAACTATTTATGGTTGTGTTGGGTTGTTAAACATCACTTGATAGAAACTGAGAAGTTATTTTATGTTCATTATGGTGAGTATGCGTAATTTAGTTTGGGTTCATTACTTGCTATGTTAAATCTCATTATCTGACTTAAGTTCGTCACTGGTGGTTCTGTTAGAAATTATTGAAGGCCAGAGGCCTGGTTTGTAATTGCTTGAAGGTTAATTTGTGCATGCTGAACGTTTGGAATTATAAAAATCATGTTTTATACAGGTAGAAATTTTTGGGAAAACGATCAATTTACAGGGGAGACTCTGCCGAATTTTCGATAGAAGTCAAACACAAAGAAGCTGTGAGATTTGTTAGAAGGGTAATTTGGTAAAGTGTGCTCGGCACCTGCCAGGTGTTAGACACATACAGGGTTCTGCTCGAATTCCAAAGTGGAAATTGGGTCGGGTCTTGTCAACTTGGTATCGAGCAAGGTTAAATTCCTGTAGACTCAGCACCTCGTGTGCATCCTTTTACTGAGTGGGGTTTGACATTTTAGTACGTTGTCTCGTCTTCTTAGCGTTGTTGAGCATAAGGTATTAAGGGTGTTTGAAAAGAATTTGTTGAGGTTTTCATAGGAAAAGAAGAAAAAAATTTAATTAGAGCAACTGACATTGAAAATGGGAAGTTGGATTGTGATACGGTGTAAAATATAATTCAAAAGGGGTTAACATTAAAAGATAAATAGGATGAAACAAGAAAAAATGTAAGTGCACAAAGGAAAAGATTGCAGAGAAATTTAAAAAAAGTGTGTGGTTGTTATGGAACTTTTATGAAGGTTAAGATGGTCGAAGTGCAATTCAGAACATAGTACGGTAGTTAGGAAATTTCGAGGACAAAATTTTTGTAAGGGGTGTAGTTTGTAATACTCCGTCCCTAAATTAATAGTAAATCATTAAATTATTCAAGCAAAAAACAATTTTACCCCGAGTGTAACATCCCGACCCCAAAAAGGATTCAATTAAATAAACTAAAATGAATGAGATTAAATAAAATATTGTGAATAAAGAATTTTTGGAAATGAAAATATTAAATAATATTAAGGGCCTAAAAGGTCAATTTAATTTTTGGAAAGGAATTTGGCCAAACAAGTTGCTCCATTGCATCCGGCTCGTCGAAACGAGTTCGTAGATGTGCGGGACGTTTGGATCGGAGTTGTAACGAAGAAGTTACGATCAAAAGAAGTTTAGTGGCACAATCGTTATTTTTTCGAAGTTCAGTTTTAAAACCCAGATTTTTTCTTCATCCTCGGGAACACCATGAGCAGCCAAGGTCAGACCTTGATTTCTCCCAACTACAATCACCGTTTCAGGAAAGACCGGTCCCAACGAACCACCTCACTTGCTTCTTCCAGCCCTAGTCCATCCCAGCCTCGATCCACCGTCGTGGTCGCCGAAAACCGCCACGAAACAGGGTGGCTTGGACAATTTTTCACGGAATTTCACGGAGTTCATATGGACACCTCCAGCGACCATTTTAATTTCATTAACCAATATATTACGGATCGAGCCCAAAACTTGGGCAACATCATAATATGGTGCGATGAGTGATTTGGGGAGTTTTAAGTCAAATCCAATCACTAGAACTATGCAATCCTCCAACCACTCCATGTACAGTGCAAACTTCAAACGAACTTAAAGTGTCCAATTTCATTGACCAACTGATTACGGATCGAGCCCAAAACTTGGGCAACACCATAATATGGTGGGAGGAGACATTTGGTAAGTTTTGAGTGAAATCCAATCACTAGAACTAGGCAATCCTCCAACAACTCCATTTATGGAACGAACTTGAAGTGTCCCATTTCTTTGACCAATTGATTTCAATCAAGCCCAATACTTGGGCAACATCATAATATGGTGGGAGGACTCATTTGGTAAGTTTTGAGAGAAATCCAATCAATAGAACTATGCAATGCACCAACCACTCTTTTTACTGTACGAACTTGAAGAGTCCAATTTCTTTTACGAATTGATTACGGATCGATCCAAAAACTTGGGCAACATCATAATATGTTGGGAGGAATCATTTGGTGAGTTTTGAGTGAAATCCAATCACTCGAACTATTCAACACCAACCACTCCATGTACGGTACGAACTTGAAGTGGCCAATTTCTTTGTCCAAGTGATTTTGGATCGAGGCAAAAACTAGGGCAACGTCATAATTTGGTGGGAGGAGTTATTTGGTGAGTTTTGAAAGAAATACAAAAACTAGAACTATGCAATGCACCAGCCACTCCATTAATGGTACAAAACTTCGTACGAACTTGAAGTGTCCAATGTCATTGACCAATCGATTTCAGATCGAGATCAAAACCTGCTCAACTTCATAAGGTGGTGGGAGGAGTCATTTTGTGAGTTTTGGATTGACCATTTACATAACGAACTTCGCATGAACTAGAAGTGTCCAATTTCTTTGACCAAGTGATTCTGGATCGAACCCAAAGCTGGGGAAACATCATAATTTGGTGGGAGGAATCATTTGGTGCTTTTGAGTGAAATCCAATCACTTGAACTATGCAATGCACCAAACACTCCATTACGTAACGAACTTCGTACGAACTTGAAGTGTCCAATTTCATTGTCCAAGAGATTTTGGAACGAGACCAAAACTGGGGCAACGTCATAATTTGGTGGGAGGAGTCATTTGGTGCAATTTGAGTGAAATGCAATCACTAGGACTATGCAATCCTCCTACCACTCCACGTACCAAACGAACTTCGTACGAACTTGTAGTGTCCAATTTCTTTGGCTAATTAATTACGGATGGAGCCCAAAACTTGGGAAACATTATAATACGGTGGGAGTAGTGATTTGGTGAATTTTGAGAGAAATCCAATCACTAGAACTATGAAATCCTCCAACCACTCCATGTATGGTACAAACTTCGTATGAACCTGAAGTGTATCATTTCTTTGAACAAACGATTTCAGATCGAGCCCAAAACTTGGGCAACATCATAATATCGTGGGAGGAGTCATTTGGTGAGTTTTGAGGGAAATCCAACCACTAGAACTATGCAATCCTCCAACCACTCCATGTACGGAACGAACTTTGTAAGAACTTGAAGTGTCCCATTTCTTTAACCAATTGATTTCGAATCGAAAACAAAACTTGGAAAACATCATAATATCGTGGGAGGAGTCATTTGCTGAGTTTTCAGGGAAATCCAAAGTCTAGAACTATGCAATGCACCAACCACTCAATTTACAATACGAACTTCGTACGAACTTGAAGTGTCCAATTTCTTTGACCAATTGAATATGGATCGAGCCCAAACCTTGGGCAACATCATAATATGGTGGGAGGAGTGATTTGGTGAGTTTTGAGGGAAATCCAATCACTAGAACTACACAACGCACCAACCACTCAATTTACGGTGTAAAACAGGCCCTAGGCTCTAAAAGCCTACAGAGGGGAGGGGTGAAGTAGGCTATGTGGTAATAACCTGCCTTTTTAAATTTTAAACCCAGCTAAGAATTAATAAGCGGAAACATAAACACATGCACAACCATGGTATTTAATTACTTAGCATATGCAGTGAGTAAATGGAATTGACTGCATGAAACTGGATTGATACAAACGACACCACGTATTGATACAAAAAGAAACCCTTGTGGTTTTGGATCAATACAGTGAAACTCCGTATTGATCCACATTAGCGTACTGATGTTATTTGAACAAGCTGCAGCAAGTACAACTAATGACAACAAGAATATAAACATACACAAAGATTTGTTAACCCAAAAACCCAACAAGGGGAAAAACTAGGGGACCAAGCCAGTAAGAGAATCCACTATCAATGAGAAGTACAAGATACAAAGGGAGTTGAGCTCCATCTACACTAAGTAGGCAGCTAACTGTCTAACCTTCTAGCAAAGCACAATATTAGCTCATCTACACACAATAGGCAGCTAACTATCTAACCTTCCAGACAAGCACAATCTTTTGCTTCTCAGCAGCAAGTTCTTTTCCAGTCTTTGCATGAGCATTCAGCTCCAATTGCAACAGACAAATCTTCATGGTTTGCAACAGCACCAAGCTCCAAGTTGCAGAAAGTATAATGATATGAAGTGAGTTGTGGTTTCAGATTGTCATCTTTCTTAATCACAAATAATGATTAAGCTAGACAAATGAAACCAAGTGTTGTGATGATTAAACTAGAAGTAATGAACTTGAAGCATATAGTTTAAATCAACATAACAACAATGAAACAAAAGACTCAGCCGAAATCAATGTCAATATACTTGGAGGAATTTTATGTGTATGCAATCATACTCATACTCTCAAGTAATTAATAATGGCTGAAACAATAAAATAGTTTTTAAATGCTCAAGAGCAGATATAAAATGATTTCAAAAACTAGAACCGGGTCTGCATCAAAGATGCATATTTTCTATTTTTACATGACTAGCATGAATGGTTCTTGAGGAAGAGATATTTCAAAAGATATTTTGATGATAGCTGAAAACAAGTTTCAATGAACAGATATTTCAAAAGATATTTAGGTTGATAATTCGTAACCACATATATAATATAAACTATGTTTTTCTTGTGGCTAAAATATCTGAAAGGCCCAATATTGCATATTGATATAAACTCCAACCTATTGGCTGTCCAATAAGGAGCAGCACCTCATAAGCCACTCATGGTCAATAAGCACACATGACTAGCTCTAACCAAGACTCTTGCTTTTGAAAACTAGTTTCAAGAAAAGCAATATAATATATTATAATAACTAAGGTGTTGTGCTCAAGAAGAATAAATGAGAAGATAATGTCATGCTTGAGAAAAACACCCGTTGGAACATGGAGCCACAAGTTTTGACTACAAATATTCAACACAGCCATAGAGATATTTATCTTTAGGTGAGCTCAAGAAGAATAAAGTGGAACACAGGCTGTAACAGCCGTTTGAAATATAGAGCCCATATTTTGTCGAAGCATTCTATGGACAAAATAACATACAGACTTCCTTTTCAGAAAACTAGTTCAAGAAAACAAATATTATATAATAATATGTTGCTTTCAAGAATGCTAAAAAAGAGAATGAAATGAGTCGATTGAAAACTAGTTTCAAGAGGTTTAATTGACACCAGAAGATTTTTAAGAAGTCTGCATCGAATGAAATCAAGAGCTGAATATATTTTAATAAAATATTAATTGATACATCTCAAAGTGGATTGATACGTAATATGAAGGATTGATACAGAATAAAATAGAACACGTTTTTAAGGATGTATCAATACCTTATATCAATCCATATGTATGAATGCAAAGATGGATTAAAACAGACTAGGAAGGATTGATACAGAATGAAACAGAAAACGAATTTAAGGCTTGTATCAATCCTGTGTATTAACCCATGTGAATATATGCAATGCATTTAAGTTTGGATTGTAAAGAAGACAACTTTGAATCTAGTATGTGCATTCAAACAGACTTTAAACCAATACATATAACTCAGCAAAATACATTGGTTTTGTCATAAGAGAAGAGCCAAAATATAATCCTTACATACGATACGAACTTCGTACGAACTTGAAGTGTACAATTTCTTTTACCAATTGATTTCGGATCGATCCCAAAACTTGGGCAACAACATAAAATGGTGGGAGGAACCATTTGGTGAGTTTTGAGAGAAATCCAATCACCAGAACAATTCAATGCACCAACCAATCCATGTACGGTACGAACTTCGTAAGAACTTGAAGTGTCCAATTTCTTTGTCCAAGTGATTTTGGATCAAGCCCAAAACTGAGGAAACGTCATAATATGCTGGGAGGAGTAATTTGGTGAGTTTTAATAGAAATCCAATCACTAGAACTATGCAATGCACCAACCACTCCATTTACGTAACGAACTTCGCACGAACTCGAAATGTCCAATTTCTTTGACCAAGTGATTTCGGATCGAGTCCAAAACTGGTGCAACGTCATAATATGGTGGGAGGAGTCATTTGGTGAGTTTTCAGTGAAAATCCAATCACTGGAACTACGCAATCCTCCAACCACTCCACGTACGGTACGAACTTCGTACGAAGTTGAAGTGTCCAATTTCTTTGACCAATTGATTTCGGATCGAGCCCAAAACTTGGGCAACATCATAATATGGTGGGAGGAGTCATTTAGTGAGTTTTACAAGAAATCCAATCAATAGAACTATGCAATGCACCAACCACTCTTTTTACGGTACGAACTTCGTACAAAGTTTAAGTGTCCAATTTCTTTGACCAAAGGATTCCAGATCGATCCCAAAACTTGGGCAACACCATAATATGGTGGGAGGAATCATTTGGTGAGTTTTGAGTGAAATCCATTCACTAGAACTGTTCAATGCACCAACCACTCCATGTACGGTGCGAACTTCGTATGCACATGAAGTGTCCAATTTCTTTGACCAATTGATTACTAATCGAGCCCAAAACTTAAGCTACAATATAATATGGTGGGAGGAGTCATTTGATGAGTTTTGAGTGAAATCCAATCAATAGAACTATGGAATGCACCAACCACTCTTTTTACGGTACGAACTTGAAGTGTCCAATTTCTTTGACTAATTGATTTCGCATCGGGCCCAAAACTTGGGCGACATCCTAATTTGGTGGGAGGAGTCATTTGGTGAGTTTTGAGTGAAATCCATTCTCTAGAACAATGCAAACCTATAACCACTCCACGTACGTTACGAACTTCGTATGAACTTGAAGTGTCCAATTTCTTTGTCCAAGTGATTTCGGATCAAGCCCAAAACTGGGGAAACGTCATAATTTGGTGGGAGGAGTTATTTGGTGAGTTTTGAGAGAAATGCAATCACTAGAACTATACAATGCACCAACGACTTCATTTACGGTATGAACTTAGTACGAACTTGAAGTGTCCAATTTCTTTGACCAATTGATTTTCGATCGAGCACAAAACATGGTCAACTTCATAATATGGTGGGAGGAGCAATTTGGTGAGTTTTAATAGAAATCCAATCACTAGAACTATGCAATGCACCAACCACTCCATTTGCGTAACGAACTTCGCACGAACTTGAAGTGTCCAATTTCTTTGACCAAGTGACTTCGGATCGAGCCCAAAACTGGCGCATCGTCATAATATGGTGGGAGGAGTCATTTGGTGAGTTTTGAGGGAAATCCAATTACTGGAACTACGCAATCCTCCAACCAATCCACGTAAGGTACGAACTTCGTACGAAGTTGAAGTGTCCAATTTCCTTGACTAATTGATTTCGGATCGAGCCCTAAACTTGGGAAACATCATAATATGGTGGGAGGAGTCATTTGGTGAGTTTTACGAGAAATCCAATCAATAGAACTATGCAATGCACCAACCACTCTTTTTACGGTACGAACTTCGTACAAAGTTTAAGTGTCAAATTTCTTTGACCAAAGGATTCCGGATCGATCCCAAAACATGGGCAACACCATAATATGGTGGGAGGAATCATTTGGTGAGTTTTGAGTGAAATCCAATCACTAGAACTGTTCATTGCACCAACTGCTCCATGTACGGAACGAACTTCGTATGAACATGAAGTGTCCAATTTCTTTGACCAATTGATTACTGATCGAGCCCAAAAATTATGCAACAACATAATATGGTGAGAGGAGTCAATTGATGAGTTTTGAGTCAAATCCAATCAATAGAACTGTGGAATGCACCAACCACTCTTTTTACGGTACGAACTTCGTACGAACTTGAAGTGTCCAATTTTTTTGACTAATTGATTTCGCATCGGGCCCAAAACTTGGGCAACATCCTAATTTGGTGGGAGGAGTCATTTGGTGAGTTTGGAGAGAAACCATTCTCTAGAACAATGCAAACCTATAACCAGTCCACGTACGTTACGAACTTCGTACGAACTTGAAGTGTCCAATTTCTTTGTCCGAGTCATTTCGGATCAATCCCAAAACTGAGGAAACGTCATAATTTGGTGGGAGGAGTTATTTGGTGAGTTTTGAGAGAAATGCAATCACTAGAACTTTACAATGCACCAACGACTACATTTATTGTATGAACATAGTACGAACTTGAAGTGTCCAATTTCTTTGACCAATTGATTTCCGATCGAGCACAAAACGTGGTCAACTTCATAATATGGTGGGAGGAGTAATTTGGTGAGTTTTAATAGAAATCCAATCACTAGAACTATGCAATGCACCAACCACTCCATTTACATAACGAACTTCGCACGAACTTGAAGTGTCCAATTTATTTGACCAAGTGATTTCGGATCTAGCCCAAAACTGGCGCAACGTCATAATATGGTGGGAGGAGTGATTTCGTGAGTGTTAAGTGAAATCCAATTACTGGAACTACGCAATCCTCCAACCAATCCACGTAAGGTACGAACTTCGTACGAAGTTGAAGTGTCCAATTTCCTTGACTAATTGATTTCGGATCGAGCCCTAAACTTGGGCAACACCATAATATGGTGGGAGGATTCATTTGGTGAGTTTTACGAGAAATTCAATCAATAGAACTATGCAATGTACCAACCACTCTTTTTACGGTACAAACTTCGTACAAACTTTAAGTGTCCAATTTCTTTGACCAAAGGATTCCGGATCGATCCCAAAACTTGGGCAACACCATAATATGGTGGGTGGAATCATTTGGTGAGTTTTGAGTGAAATCCAATCACTAGAAGTGTTCAATGCACCAACCACTCCATGTATGGTACGAACTTCGTATGAACATGAAGTGTCCTATTTCTTTGACCAATTGATAACTGATCGAGCCCAAAACTTAAGCAACAGTATAATATGGTGGGAGGAGTCATTTGATGAGTTTTGAGTGAAATACAATCAATAGAACTATGGAATGCACCAACCACTCTTTTACGGTACGAACTTCGTACGAACTTGAAGTGTCCAATTTCTTTGACTAATTGATTTGGCATTGGGCCCAAAACTTGGGCAACATCCTAATTTGGTGGGAGGAGTCATTTGGTGAGTTTTAAGTGAAATCCATTCTCTAGAACAATGCAAACTCATAACCACTCCACGTACGTTACGAACTTCGTACGAACTTGAAGTGTCCAATTTCTTTGACCAATTGATTTCGGATCGATCCCAAAACTTGGGCAACATAATAATATGGTGGGTGGAGTCATTTGGTGTGTTTTGAGTGAAATCCAATCACTAGAACTATGCAATGCACCAACCACTCCATTTGCGGTTCGAACTTGAAGTGTCCAATTTCTTTAACCAATTGATTTTGGATCGAGCGCAAGACGAGGTCAAGAACATAATATGGTGGGAGAAGTCATTTAGTGTGTTTTGGGTGAAATCCAATCACTAGAACAATGCAATGCACCAACCACTACATTTACGGTTCGAACTTAAAGTGTCCAATTTCTTTGACCAATTGATTTTGGATCAAGCCCAAAACTTGGTCACGAACATAATATGGTGGAGGTGTCATTTTTTGAGTTTTGAGTGAAATCCAATCACTAGATCTATGAAATGCACCGACCACTCCTTTTACTCTGCGAACATTGTACGAACTTGAAGTGTAAGATTTCTTTGACCAATTGATTTCGGATCGAGCCCAAAACTTGGGCAACATCATAATATGGTGGGAGGAGTCATTTCTTGAGTTTTGAGTGAAATCCAATCACAAGAACTATGAACTGCATGGAGCACTCCTTTTACGTTGCAAACATTGTACGAACTTGAAGTGTCCAATTTCTTTGACCAATTGATTTTGGATCGAGCCCAAAACTTGTTCAAGAACATAATATGGTGGGAGGAGTCATTTCTTGAGTTTTGAGTGAAATCCAATCAATAGAACTATGGAATGCACCAACCACTCTTTTTACGGTACGAACTTGAAGTGTCCAATTTCTTTGTCCAAGTGATTTCGGATCGAGCCCAAAACTGGGGCAACGTCATAATTTGGTGGGATGAGTCATTTGGTGTGTTTAAACTGAAATCCAATCACAATAACTATGCAATGCACCAACCACTACATTTACGGTTCGAACTTGAAGTGTCCAATTTCTTTAACCAATTGATTTCGATCGAGCGCAAAACGTGGTCAACAACATAATATGGTGGGAGAAGTCATTTGGTGTGTTTTGGGTGAAATCCAATCACTAGAACAATGCAATGCACCAACCACTACATTTACGGTTCGAACTTGAAGTGTCCAATTTCTTTGACCAATTGCTTTCGGATCGAGCCCAAAACTTGGTCATGAACATAATATGGTGGGAGGAGTCATTTCTTGAGTTTTGAGTGAAATCCAATCACTAGAACCATGAACTGCACTGAGCACTCCTTTTACGTTGCGAACATTGTACGAACTTGAAGTATCCAATTTCTTTGACCAATTGATTTCAGATCGAGCCCAAAACTTGGGCAACATCATAATATGGTGGGAGGAGTCATTTGGTGAGTTTTGACTGAAATCCAATCACAAGAACTTTGCAATGCACCAACCACTACATTTACAGTTCGAACTTGAAGTGTCCAATTTCTTTGACCAATTCTTGGTCAAGAACATAATATGGTGGGAGGAGTCATTTCTTGAGTTTTGAGTGAAATCCAATCACTAGAACTATGAAATGCACAGACCACTCCTTTTACGGTACGAATTTCGTACGAACTTGAAGTGTGCAATCTCTTTAACCAATTAATTTTGGATCGACCCCAAAACTTGGGCAACATTATAATATGATGGCAGGAGTGATTTGGTACGAACTTGAAGTGTGCAATCTCTTTGACCAATTAATTTTGGATCGACCCCAAAACTTGGGCAACACTATGATATTGTGGGATTACTCATTTGGTAGGTTTTGAGTGAAATCTAATCACTAAAACTATACAATGCACCAACCACTACATTTACGGTACGAACTTCATACGAACTTGAAGTGTCCAATTTCTTTGAGAAGTTGATTTTGGATCGAGCCCAAAACTCACCAAATATGGTGGGTGCAGTCATTTGGTAAGTTTTGAGTGAAATCCAATCACTAAAACTATGCAATGCACCAACCTACTACATTTACAGTACGAACTTGAAGTATCCAATTTCATTGACCATTTGATTTTGGATTGAGCCTAAAAGTTGGGACATAATACAATACGGTGGGAGGAGTCATTTGGTATGTTTTGAGTGAAATCCAATTGCTAAAACTATGCAATAAACCAACCACTCCATTTACGGTACGAAACTTGAAGTGTCCAATTTCTTTGACCAATTGATTTCTGATTAGCCCAAAACTTGAGAAACATTATAATATGGTGGGAGGAGTAATTTGGTAAGTTTTGAGTGAATTCCAATCACTAAAACTATCCAATGCACCAACCACTCTATTTACTATACGAACTTTGTACGAACTTGAACTGTCCAATTTCTTTGACCAATTGATTTCGGATTGATCCCAAAAATTGGCCAACAATATAATATGGGGGGAGGAGTCATTTGGTAAGTTTTAAGTGAAATCCAATCACTAAAACTATGCAATGCACCAACCTGCTCCAACTATGCAATGCACCAACCTACTCCATTTACAGTACGAGCTTCATACTAACTTGAAGTGTCCAATTTCTTTAACCAATTGATTTCGGATCGAGCCCAATACGTGGGAAACATTATAATATGGTGGGAGGAGTAATTTGGTAAGTTTTGAGTGAAATCCAATCACTAAAACTATCCAATGCACCATCCACTCCATTTACGGTACGAACTTCGTACGAACTTGGAGTGTCCAATTTCTTTGACCAATTGATTTCGGATCGATCCCAAAAATTGACCAACAATATCATATGATGGGAGGAGTCATTTGGTATGTTTTCAGCGATGTCCAATCTCTAAAACTATGCAATGCACCAACCACTCCATTTTCGGTACGAACTTCGTACAAACTTGAAGTGTCCAATTTATTTGACCAACTGATTTTGGATCGATCCCAAAATGTGGGCAACAACATAATCTGGAGGGAGGAGTCTTTTGCTGAGTTTTGAGTGGAATTTAATCACTAAAAGTATGCAATAGTCCAATGACTCCATTTACGGTACGAACTTCATACGAACTTGAAGTGTCCAATTCCTTTAACCAATTGATTTTGCATCAAGCCCAAAACTTGGGCAACATTATAATGTGGTGGGAGGATTCATTTGGTATGTTTTCAGTGATATCCAATCACTAAAACTATGCAACGCACCAACCACTCCATTTATGGTACGAACTTCGTACGAACTTGAAGTGTCCAATATCTTTGAACAATTGATTTCGGATCAAGCCCAAAACTTGGCCAACATTAAAATATGGTGGTAGGAGTCACTTGGTACGTTTTGAGTGAAATCCAATCACTAAAACTATGCAATGTATAGACTACTCCATTTACGGTACGAATGTCGTACGAACTTGAAGTGTCCAATTTCTTTGACCAATTAATTTCAGATCGAGCCCAAAACTCGGCCAACATCATAATACGGTGGGATGACTTATTTGGTGAGTTTTGAGTGAAATCCAATCACTAAAACTATGCAATGCACCAACCACTCCATTTACGGTACGAGCTTCGTACGAACTTGAAATGTCCAATCTTTTGACCAATTGATTTCGTATCTTGCCCAAAACTTGGGCAACAACATAATACATTGGGAGGAGCCATTTGGTAAGTTTTGAGTGAAATCCAATCACTAAAACTACGCAATAGTTCAACCACTCCATTTACGGTACGAACTTCGTACGAACTTGAAGGGTCCAATTTGTTTGACCAATTGATTTCGGATCGAGCATAAAAGTTGGGCAACATTATTGTAAGACCCATGTCTTGGGCTTGGAAAGCAGAGAACGGAGAGCAATCCCACATCGCTCGGGGAGGGAAGGGTGATGTGCCTTATATGTGTGGGCATGTCTCTAACTAACACGAGGCCTTTTGGGAGCTTTCACCGGCTTCGGATTCTTAGGAACTCCGGTTAAGCGAGTGGGCGTTGGAGCAATCCCAGGGATGGGTGACTCTTGGGAAGATATTGCTCGTGAGTTCCGGTGACAAAACCGTGAGGGTGGAGGCCCAAAGCGGACAATATCGTGTTAGGGAGTCGGGTCGTGACATAATTGTATCGAGCTGAGCCCGACCGAAAATGTGCCAGCGAGACGCTGGGCCCCAAGGGGGTGGATTGTAAGACCCATGTCTTGGGCTTGGAAAGCAGAGAACGGTGAGCAATCCCACATCGCTCGGGGAGGGAAGGGTGATGTGCCTTATATGTGTGGGCACGTCTCTAACTAACACGAGGCCTTTTGGGAGCTCACTGGCTTCGGATTCTTAGGAACACCGGGTTAAGCGAGTGAGCGTTGGAGCAATCCCAGGATGGGTGACCTGGGAAGATATTGCTCGTGAGTTCCCAGTAACAAAACCGTGAGGGCGGAGGCCCAAAGCGGACAATATCGTGTTAGGGGAGTCGGGTCGTGACATTATAATATGGTGGGAGGAGTCATTTGGCAAGTTTTCATAGAAATGGATCACTTAAACTATGCAATGCACCAACCACTCCATTTACGGTACGAGCTTCGTACGAACTTGAAATGTCCAATTTCTTTGACCAATTGATTTCGTATCATGCCCAAAACTTGGGCAACAATATAATACAGCTGCGAGGAGCCATTTGGTAAGTTTTGAGTGAAATCCAATCACAAAAACTATGCAATAGTTCAACCACTCCATTTATGGTACGAACTTTGTATGAACTTGAAGGGTCCAATTTCTTTGACCAATTGATTTCGGATCGAGCCCAAAACTTGGGCAACCTTATAACATGGTGGGAGGAGTCATTTGGCAAGTTTTCATAGAAATTGATCACTAAAACTATGCAATGCAACATCCACTCCATTTACGGTACGAACTTTGTACAAACTTGAAGTGTCCAATTTCTTTAACCAATTGATTTCGGATCGAGCCCAAAACATTTGCAACATTTTAATATCGTGGGTGTAATCAGTTGTTGAGTTTTGAGTGAAATCAAATCATTAAAACCGTGCAATGCACCAACCACTCCATTTACGGTACAAAATTAATACGGACTAGGAGTGTCCAATTTCTTTGACCAATTGAGATCGAGCCCAAAACTTGGGCAACATTATAATACGGAGGAGGAGCCATTTGGTAAGTATTAAGTGAAATTCAATCACTAAAACTATACAATGCACCAACCACTCCATTTACGGTACGAACTTGAAGTGTCCAATTTCTTTGACCAATTGATTTCTGATCGAGCCCAAAACTTGGGCAACATCATAATATTGTGGGAGGAGTCATTTGCTAAGTTTTGAGTGGAACCCGATCCAAAAACTATGCAATAGTCCGACCACTACATTTATGGCACGAGCTTCGTACGAACTTGAAGTGTACAATTTCTTTGACTAATTAATTTCTGATCGATCCCAAAACTTGGGAAACATCATAATCTGGGGGGAGGAGTCATTTCATGAGTTTTGAATGGAATCCAATTACTAAAAGTATTCAATAGTCCAACCACTCCATTTAAGTATGCAATTCATACGAACTTGAAGTGTCCAATTTCAATAACCAATTGATTTCGGATCGAGCCTAAAACTTGGGCAACATTATAATATGGTGGGAGGAGCCATTTGGTAAGTATTGAGTGAAATCCAATCACTAAAACTATGCAATGCAGCAACCACTCTATTTACGGTATGAACTTGAAGTGTCCAATTTGTTTGAGCAATTGACTTCGGATCGAGCCCAAAACTTGGGCAACATCATAATACAGTGAGTTTTGAGTGAAATCCAATCAATAGAACTATGCAATGCCAAAAACTGTGCAATTGTCCAACCACTCCATTTACGGCACGAGCTTCATACGAACTTGAAGTGTCCAATTTCTTTGACCAAATGATTTCGGATGGATCCCAAAACCTGGGAAACATTGTAATACTATGGGAGGAGCCATTTGGTAAGTATTGAGTGAAATCCAACAACTAAAATTATGCAATGCACCTACCACTCCATTTACGGTACGAACTTGAAGTGTCCAATTTCTTTGACCAATTGATTTCAGATCGAGCCCAAAGCTTGGGTAACATTGTAATACGATGGGAGGAGCCATTTGGTAAGTATTGAGTGAAATCCAATAACTAAAATTATGCAATGCACCAACCACTCCATTTACGGTATGAACTTGAAGTGTCCAATTTCTTTGACCAATTGATTTCGGATCGAGCCCAAAACTTGGGCAACATCATAATATGGTGGGAGGAGTCATTTGGTAAGTATTGAGTGAAATCCAATCACTAAAACTATGCAATGCAGCAACCATTCCATTTACGGTACGAACTTGAAGTGTCCAATTTCTCTGACCAATTGATTTCAGATCGAGCCCAAAACTTGGGCAACATTTTAATATGGTGGGAGGAGTCATTTGGTAAGTTTTGAGTGGAATCCAAACGGAAAACTATGCAGTAGACCAACCACTCCATTTACGGCACGAGCTTCGTACGAACTTGAAGTGTCCAATTGCTTTGAGCAAATGATTTCGGATCGACCCCAAATCTTGGGCAACATCAAAATCTGGGGGGAGGAGTCATTTCGTGAGTTTTGAGTGGAATTCAATCACTAAAAGTATGGAATAGTCCAACCACTCCATTTACGGTATGAACTTCGTATGAATTTGAAGTGTTCGATTTCTTTGAACAATTGATTTCGGATCGAGCCCAAAAAATGGGCAACAATATAATATGGTACGAGGAGTCATTTGGAAAGTTTTGAGTATAATCCAATCACTAAAACTATGCAATGCACCAACCACTCCATTCACGGTACGAACTTCTTACAAACTTGAAGTGTCCAATTTCTTTGACCAATTGATTTCGGATCGAGCCCAAAACGTGGGCAACATCTTAATCTCGTGGGAGGAGTCTTTTGGTGAGTTTTGAGTGGAATCCAATCACTAAAAGTATGCAATAGTCCAACCACTCCATTTTTCAGTATGAACTTCATACGAAATTGAGTGTCCAATTTCTTTAACCAATTGATTTTGCATCAAGGCACAAACCTGGGAAACATTATAATGTGGAGGGAGGAGTCGTTTGGTAAGTTTTGAGTGAAATCCAATCACTAAAACTATGCAATGCACCAACCACTCCATTTACGGTATGAACTTCGTACGAACTTAAAGTGTCCAATTTAATTGAACAATTGATTTCGGATCGAGCCCAAACTTGGGCAACATTATATTATGGTGGAAGGAGTCATTTGGTAAGTTTTGAATGAAATCCAATCACTAAAACTATGCAATGCACAAACCACTCCATTTACGGTACGAACTTCTTACGAACTTGAAGTGTCCTATTTCTTTGACCTATTGATTTCCTATCAAGCCCAAAACTTGGGCGGCAATATAATACAGTGGGAGGAGCCATTTGGTAAGTTTTGAGTGAAATCCAATCACTAAAACTATGCAATGCACCAACCACTCCATTTACGATACGAACTTGAAGTTAATTTCTTTCACCAAAAGATTTCGGATCAAGCCCAAAACTTGGGCAACATTGTAATATTGTGGGACGAGTCATTTGGTAAGTTTTGAGTGAAATCCAATCACTAAAACAATACAATGGACAAACCACTCCATTTACGGTACGAACTTGAAGTTTCCAATTTCTTTGACCAATTGATTTCGGATCGATACCAAAACTTAGGCAACATTATAATACGGTGGGAGGAGCCATTTAGTAAGTATTGAGTGAAATCCAATCATTTATGGTACGAACTTCGTATGAACATGAAGTGTCCAATTGCTTTGAACAATTGATTTCGGATCTAGCCCAAAACTTGGGCAACATTAAAATATGGTGGGAGGAGTCATTTGGTAAGTTTTGAGTATAATCCAATCTGTAAAACTTTGTAATGCACCAACCAGTCCATTTACGGAACGAACTTCGTATGAACTTGAAGTGTCCAATTTATTTGACCAATTGATTTCGGATCGAACCCAAAACGTGGGTAACATCATAATCTGGTGGGTGGAGTCTTTTGGTTAGTTTTGAGTGGAATCCAATCACTAAAACTATGCAATAGTAGAACCATTTTATTTACGGTACGAACTTGAAGTGTTCAATTTGTGTAACCAATTTATTTTGCATCGAGGCCAAAACTTGGGTAACATTATAATTTGGTGGAGGAGTCATTTGGTAAGTTTTGAGTGAAATCCAATCACTAAAACTAGGTGATGCTCCAACCACTCCATTTACGGTACGAACTTGAAGTGTACCATTTCTTTGACCAATTTATTTCGGATCGATCCCAAAACTTGGGAAACATCATAATCTGGGGAGGAGCCATTTCGTGAGTTTTGAGTGGAATCCAATCACTAAAACTATGCAATAGTCCAACCACTCTGTTTACGGTACGAACTTCATACGAACTTGAAGTGTCCAATTTCTTTGATCGATTACGTTCGGATGGAGCCCCAAACTTGGGCAACATCATAATATGGTGGGAGGACTCATTTGGAGACTTTTGAGTGAAATCGAATCATTAAAGCTACTCAATGCACCCACTACTCCATTTACGGTACAAACTTCGTACAAACTTGAAGTGTCCAATTTCTTTGACCAATTGATTTCGGATCGAGCCAAAAACGTGGGCAACATCATAATATGGTGGGAGGAGTATTTTGGTGAGTTTTCAGTGGTATCCAATCACTAAAAGTATGCAATAATCCAACCACTCCATTTTTGGTACGCAATAATCTACCCCAAAACGTGGGCAACATTATAACAGGTTGGAAAGAGTCATTTGGTAAGTTATGGGTGAAATCCAATCACTATAACTATGCAATGCACCAACCACTCCATTTACGGTACGGACTTGAAGTGTCCCATTTCTTTGACCAATTAATTTCGGATCGAGCCCAAAACTTGGGCAACATTATAATATGGTGGCAGGAGTCATTTGTTAAGTTTTGAGCGAAATCCAATCACTAAAACTAAGCAATGAACCAAACTCTCCATTTACGGTACAAACTTCGTACGAACTTGAAGTGTCCAATTTCTTCGACCAACTGATTTCGGATCGAGCCCAAAACTTAGGCAACAAGATAATATGGTGGGAGGACTCATTTGGTGAGTTTTGAGTGAAATCCAATCACTAAAACTATGCAATGCATCAAGTAGTCCTTTTACGGTACGAACTTCGTACAAAGTTGAAGTGTCTAATTTCTTTCACCAATTGATTTTGGATCGAGCCCAAAACTTGGGCACCATGATAATCTGGTTTGAGGACTCACTTGGTGAGTTTTGAGTGGAATCGAATCACTAAAACTATACGGTGTGAACTTCAGAAGCACTTGAAGTGTCCAATTTCTTTGACCAATTAATTTCAATCACTAAAACTGTGCAATTCAGCAACCACTCCATCTGCGGTACGAACTTCGTACGATCGTGAAATGTCCAATTTCTTTGACCAATTTATTTCGGATTGAGCCCATAACTAGGGCAATATCGTAATACGGGGAGGGGTCATTTGTTGAATTTTGAGTGGAATCCAATCAATAAAACTATGAAATCTTCCACCCACTCAATTTACGGTACGAACTTCGGACGAACTTGATGTGTCCAATTTCTTTGACCAATTCATATTAGATCGAGCCCAAAACTTGGGCCACATCATATTATGGTGGGAAGAGTCATTTGGTGAGTTTTGAGTGAAATGCAACCACTAAAACTATGCGATGCACCAAGCACTCCATTATGGTACAAACATGAGGTGTCCAATTTCTTGGACCAATTGATTTGGATCAAGCCCAAAACTTGGGGAACACCATAATATGGTGGGAGGAGTCATTTGGTTAGTTTTGAGTGAAATCCAAATAGTAAAACTAGGCAATGCACCAAACACTCGATTTACGGCACGAACTTCGAGTGTCCAATTTCTTTGACCAATTGGTTTCGGATCGAGCTCAAAACTAGGGGAACATCATAATATGGTGGGAGGAGTCATTTGGTGATTTTTGAATGAAATCCAATTTGTAAAACTATGCAATGGTGGGAGTAGTCATTTGGTGCGTTTTGTGTGAAATCCAATTTCTTTGAATAATTTATCTTGGATCGATCCCAAAACTAGGGCAACATCATGAACTTCGAACGAACTTGAAGTTCGTACCGTATAGTATGAACTTCGAACGAACTTGAACTGCCCAATTTGTTTGACCAATTGATTTTGGATAGAGCCCATAACTAGGGCAACAACATAATATAGTAGGAGTAGTCATTCGGTGAATTCTGAGTGAAATCCAATCCCCAAAACTATGCAATGCACAAACAACTCCATTTACGATACGAACTTCGTAAGAGTCCAATTGCTTTGACCAATCGATTTCAGATCGAGCCCAAAACTTCGTACACATCATAATATGGTGGGAGGACTCATGTGGTGAATTTTGAGTGACATCCAATCATTAAAACTATGCAATGCACCAACCACTCCATTTACGGTACGAACTTCGTACGAACTTGAAGTGTCCAATTTCTTTCAACAATTTATCTTGGATTAATTGCAAAACTTGGGCAACATTATACTATTGTGGGACGAGTCATTTGGTAAGTTTTGAGTGAAATCCAATCACTCACTATCAAATGCACCAACCACTCCATTTACGATACGAACTTCGTACGAACTTGAAATGTCCAATTTCTTTGACCAATTAATTATGGATCGAGCAGAAAACTTGGGCAATAGTATAATATGGTAGCAGGAGTCATTTGTTATGCTTTGAGTGATATCCAATCACTAAAACTCTGCAATGAACTAACCACTCCATTTACGATACAAACTTCGTACGAACTTGAAGTGTCCAATTTCTTTGACCAACTGATTCGGATCGAGCCCAAAACTTGGGCAACAACATAATATGATGGGAGGACTCATTTGGTGGGTTTTCAGTGAAATCCAACCACTAAAACTATGGAATGCACCAACCACTACAATTGCGGTACGAACTTGAAGTGTCCAATTTCTTTGACCAATTGATTTCGGATCGAGCCAAAAACATGGGCAACATCATAATATGGTGGGTGGAGTCTTTTGGTGAGTTTTGAGTGGAATCCAATCACTAAAAATATGCAATATTCCAACCACTCCATTTACGGTACGAACTTCGTACGAACTTGAAGTGTCCAACTTCTTTAACCAATTCATTTCGGATCAACCCCAAAACCTGGGCAACATATTTGGTAAGTTTTGAATGAAATCCAATCACTAAAACTATGCAATCCACCAACCACTCCATTTACGGTACGAACTTCATACGAACTTGAAGTGTCCAATTTCTTTGACAAATTAATTTCGAATCGAAAACTTGGGCAATAGTATAATATGGTCGTAGGAGTCATTTTCTTTTTAATGTTTTGAGTGATATCCAATTACTAAAACTATGCAATGAACCAACCACTCCATTTACTGTATAATCTTCGTACGAACTTGAAGTGTCCAATTTGTTTGACCAACTGATTTCGGATCTAGCCCAAAACTTGGGCAACAACATAATATGGTGGGGGGACTCATTTGATGGGGTTTGAGTGAAATCTAATCACTAAAACTATGCAATGCACTAACCACTCCATTTACGGTACGAACTTTGTACGAAATTGAAGTGTCCAATTTCTTTCACCAATTGATTTCAGATCGAGCTGAAAACTTGGGCAACATGATAATGTGGTGGGAGGAGTCACTTGGTTAGTTTTGAGTGGAATCCAATCACTTAAACTATGCAATAGTCCAACCACTCCATTTACGGTTCAAACTTCGGACGAACTTGAAGTGTCCAAATTCTTTGAGAGCTGATTTTGGATCGAGCCCAGAACTTGGGCAACATCATAATATGGTGGGAGGAGTCATTTGGTGAGTTTTGATTGAAATCCAATCTGTAAAACTATACAATCCTCCAACCATTCCATTTATGGTATAAACTTCGTACGAACTTTGAAGTGTCGAATTACTTTGACCAACTGATTTCATATCGAACCCAAAACTTGAGCAACATCATAATATGGTGGGAGGAGTCAGTTGGTGAATTTACAGTGGAATCCAATTAGTAAAACTATGCAATGCACCAACCACTCCATTTGCGGTACGAACTTCGTATGAACTTGAAGTGCCCAATTTCTTTGGCTAATTGATTTCTGATTGAGCCCATAACTAGAGCAACATCATAGTACGATGGGGGTAGTCATTTGGTGTGTTTTGAGTGAAATCCAATCCGTAAAATTATGCAATCCGCCAACCACTCCATTTACGGTTCGAACTTCGGACGAACTTGAAGTGTCCAATTTATTTGACGAGCTGATTTCGGATCGAGCCCAAAACTTGGGCAACATCATAATACGGTGGGAGGAGTCATTTGGTGAGTTTTGAGTGAAATCCCATCAGTAAAACTTTCCAATCCTCCAACCACTCCATTTACAGTACAAACTTGGGCAATATCATAATATGGTGGGGAAGTCATTTGATGCGTTTTGAGTGAAATTCAAGGAAAGGATTGCACATTTGGCCTTGATTTGGAGGACTTTGAAGATCGTGAGATCTTTGAAAAATTTATTGAGGTTTTCATGTAATGAATAACCTGGATTCTTCTTGTTTCACCTGTTTTGGACAGACTTCAAAACAACAGAGAATTGTGTTCTGGCTATTTTGTTAGAGCTGGATTGCTCTCTGAAGGCTTGATTTCTTTTGAATTCGAAGGATTTTGAGATCAAGTGATCTATGATTTTTGTCAGTTTGACTGAGAGTTCTTTTTGATTGGACGTTAGTTCCTTTCTCAGTTCACGTCCCCTTGTATTTATAGGAATTTTGGTTTCCTAAAAATATCTTATGGGAAGTGCTTTGTTTTAGCCAAAAAGTAGGTAATTGGCTTTTTGATAATAAGTAGAAAATATCAAGAATCGGCTGTGGTGAATATCTTCTGTCTACTTCTTGTAACTTGTGACCAAAATATCCTTTTGTTTTGAAGCCATATGGGTTCTTTGCAGAGAGACTTAGTCTGTTTCTTGAAGAAATCTCTTCAAATGCTTTCTGTAAACTTCTTTGTAGACTGTGACAAAAATATCTTTAATGACTACACAGTTTTTTATATAAAGGAACTTCAGTATGTTCTTCTGGTGTTTTTATGAGAAGTGATCTTTGTTTCTTTCTTTATGCTGATCAGGTCTCGAGCTAGTGGATATCAGACTTCAAGTTTCGAAATATGAATTTTGGAAACTTGTGTAACTTTTTTGGCTTATTTTAATCTTCTGAAAACGACCTAGGCCTCTTCTCCAATTTTGTAAAGAAAGCCCAGATGGTCAGTTTTGGGCCAGTGAGCAGATTTCTAGGCCCAAATAATTTTATTTGGCCTTTCTCCATTAGTGGTAATTAGATTTATATACTTGGTTAATTCCCATCTTTTCAATGATATGGGCCTTTCTCCATTTTTGGCAAAATAGGGCCCAAATTTTGTTTTTGCATAAAGCCCAGTGGCCTATTGGGTTGGTGCGCAGAATTCAGGCCCAAACAATGCCCTTTAAGTTTGAAAAGGTTTCAGACTTATTGATTGGCCAATAAATGATGCGCGCCAAATTGCGCCGCTACTTTAGCCCACATTTCCCTTTTTGGTCTAGACTTCATGGGGAAGTGGACTTTTAACGGCTAGTAATTTATGGGCAACCCTTCTTCTTCCACGATCCTAACCCATGATCTTTTCCTAAGTTTATAAAAGCTTTCTTTCCATTGTTCACTAAAACCCCAAAATTCATCCAGCTTTTGAATCCGCTCCAATTTTCCCAAATTTCTTTGATTTCTTCCTGATTCCTTGTCGACTCTACCTGATCAAACAGAATGTCTTCCCCAAAAACTCGTGCCAAGAGTTCTTCTTCTTCATTTCCTCCTTCCTACATTTCTGGAGAAGGCTTGGATGCTCGTGCGATTGAAATTCGCAGCAAGCTTCAACCATATGCCCGGAAGAACCTAGATGAAAATATCATCCACATGCTTGGGAATACTCTTGTTTTAGGCCCTCACTGGTTCGGAAAAGTTCTTGAAGAGATGGAAAAGCTCTTCAAGGAAGACGCAGTGGCCCCTCTATGCTATCATAACTCCTTTCTAGCCTTCCACTCCTGGGTCAGCAAGAACCTGAGCCAATCATTTCCCTCGAGTGAAGTGAGGAATAGTCCTGTGAAATGGTCAGACAGGATTGACCGCCTCACCCCTAAATATGCAGTTCACTGGAAGAAGGCTGGGATTTATGACGCTATTCTCCCGTCCAAGTGCTCGATGAATAGGGATGAGAATCTGATAGCTGTTGCTATGTGCTTCTGGAATTCTTCCACCAACACCTTCGACTTTTGTGTTGGTCCAATGTCCCCAACTCTGCTGGACATGGCCCAAATCTTTGGGTTCAGACCTCATGGAAGACCATGCGATGCATATGGAGATTACTACAGGAGAGAAAATGGTGATGGGCTGGCCAAGAAGTTCACTATCTCTTCTGTGCTTATCAGCCAGAACTGCTCCATCTCCAATTTCTTGAAGAAATTCAGCACCGAGAGGGGCAGGGATCAACAACATATGATGTTCCTTTTATATTGGTTGAACATGTTTGTATTTCCAAACCGCTCCTCAGTAGTTCTGCTCGAATATAGGCATCTGGCTGAGGCTCTGCATAATCATATGGATGTTGGGCTTGGCCCAACAGTTCTGGCGCATCTGTACAAGAGTCTTCACACTGCTACCCTTTACAATTTGCTGAATCTTGGAGCTCCATGTGTGTTCTGGATTATCCAGATCTGGCTCCAAGTTTACCTCTCAGAACTGAGGTCTCCAAATGTCTGCCAAAAAGATCTATTGAAGAATATCTAATGTTCTTTAGGCATTGCGAGAAGTGGTCAGCTGCACAATGGCAAGTGGTGCTGAGGAGGAGCTATCCCTGGTTGTAGCCTGGATACAGACTGTTCGAGAAGGAACCAGAAGATGAGGAGGCCAGAATTGACTTTAGGAAGAAGTTTATAAGTGTGATGATGACCAGGGACCTGCCCTTCGGTGGAGGAAAACCTCCCAGTTCTCACTTGGGTGGAGAGGTGTATCAACCTAACTTCTGTGCCAGGTAGTTCGGCTGCCCACGGCTGATCCCAGTGAAGTTTTATAAAAGTTTCAACAAAGGCACCTCTTGGAGGGATGCAGATGACCTGGATGAGTAAATAAGATAAACAATAGTGTAGATGCCTTCTACCCATATTGGGAGCCAAATTCCTGCCGTTCTGCTGAGTTTGAAGCTTGGTGGAAGACTAGGTTTGCTGGTATGTCAAATGCAGGCAATTTTGTGGGGACAATCTTTGTCAAATGGGATGTGGGGCCTGTCCAAGCAGAGAAAGAAGCCAAGACAAACACCACGCAACTGATTTTGGAAATAAACGCCCAAGTAATTGAAGGTAATCAATCATTTCTGCCCATTTCTTTTGAATTTTGCCTCTTATCTGTGATATTGATTTAGTCTTGTCTGAACTATTTCAGACCCTTCCATGGCTAGCAGCATTGGTGAGCAAACTGTCCAGACTGGACAAGTGATTGGTGAGTTCAGGACCTTATTCTTCATTCAATTCCAACTTGATTGGCCATTTTGCTGACTACTTTCTCTATATTTATGCAGTGAATTCAATCATAGCTACTGGAGATCTTGAAGTAGATCTTGGAGAGAAGGGTTCTGATCAAAAAGCAGAGGGACAGGTATCTGAAGCTACTCCTTATGTGAGAAAGAACAAGAGAAAATAAACTGCTCAGTCTCAGGACAGTTCTGTCTAGCCTACACTTCCAGGTAGTTCTTTGTGATTTTTCTTCTGCTATTTTCTTTGATCAGAACTGAGTTTCACAGTTTTAATTCTGCCCTGGTTTTTACTTCAGCTGCTGTACTCGAGATCCCTTCAACACCTCTAGCCAAGACGAATAGGCCTAAAAAAGGAACTGTTGAGGTGGAAGGAACTATGGCTGCTTCTACAGCAACCACAGAGATAGATGAGGAGCTCCATGAGGCTTTTGATGCCCTAGAGAATGATAAAGAAATCATCAAAGGCGTGGAAGAGGAGGTAAGGCTCTCATCAGACTAAAACAGAATTCTCTTTAACTGTTTTGAAGTTTCTAAGCTGAATTCTGCCTTTTGTAGGAGGAGATTTCTTCCGAGGTAATAGCAAAAAGTATAGAGCTAGCCAAGAAACAACAAGAGGCTCAAGGAGGAGAGCTCACTCCTTCAGAACTAGCCTTGTTTGATGATGTGGAAGCAGAAAATTCTACGGCTATTCCAGAATCTGAGGTAATTCTCTTCCAACTGCTTTAATTCTGTCTAATTAACCACTGCCCTTGTTCTTCCAAATTGGAAAGAGCACACCTGCTGGAGAGATGGCAGTAGTTGCTAGCCCTATGAAGCCCATGATTGTTGCTGTAAATGTTGTCAATTCTTGAGAAATCTATCTTCTATTTTGGTTTGAATTAGAACTGACTAGATTGTCTTATGCAGATGCCAATTCGATTTGTTCTTGGTGCAGCAGAAACTGCCTCACATGCTTATCCAGAGTTGGCAGAATTTGAGGCCATGGACCTAGAATCTTAGTTGCTGAAGATCGAAAAGTTGGGGGCAACTCCAAGCAAGTCTAAGCCAAAGGCGATGGATGAAGCAATGGACATAATAAGGGTCGGCAAACAATCGAGCTAGACCTGGGTGAGGGCAAACACATGGTTGACCAGCTGATGAAAGATCTGGACGTGCTGTATAGAGAGAATATGGCTCTTCACCCAATTCTTGAGATTAGCCTGGGCCTGGCTAGAGATTTAGCCAATGCCCTTGAAAAATATGAGGATCTGAAGCCTTCTCTCAGCACTTCTGAGTTTAGCAAAGCCATGCATGAAGCTAATTTGGTGGATTATCAAAAACAGATGTCAGAACTGGACTCAATGGTCGCTAATTTCAAGAAGACCAAGTCTACTACTGATGAGCTGGAGAAGCACATTGAAGTCCTCCAGAAGCAACTAGGTGTCTTGAGAGAGAGAGAGAGAGAGAGAGAGAAGAGCCTTGGAGTTGATTTAGCTGTGAAGACAAAGACCACCTTCCTTGTGTAGGGATGGTTTCAGCCTCAAGACCTGCACTGGAGATTGCTTTGGCTTCAATACTCCAGGGTGTGCTTCTTCAAAAAGAGATCTTTGCAAAGAAGGTTGGACTGCAAGAGACTCTGAAGAACTCGGGTTTTTAGAGTAGGACTTGCTTCTAGAATAGGACCTACCCTATGTAATAAAAATAGCTCATCCATTGATGAATTCAATAAATGAAAGCCTTTATTTATTTTGCTAAATTTTTCTTTCTTCTTCAATTCCTAGATCTTTCTATACTGCCTGTGAATCCAGCATGGTTGGATAAAACTTTTTTAACCATTTCCCATTCATTGGTCCAGCATGGACATCTCCATCTTGATCTTGTAACCTGTATGCCCCCATTCCAAGAACCTGTTTAATTAGAAAATGACCTTCCCAAGTGGGAGACCATTTTCCAAAACCTACAACGTGTGAACCAAGGGGCAAAATTGCTCTCCAGACAATCTCTCCTTCTTCAAAACTCTTATTTTTAACCCTTTTGTTGTAGGCTCTTGCTACAGCCTCTTTTCCTGCCAAGAGTTTATTGAGGGTGTCAATTCTGCTTGAATCTAGTCCTTCCAATTCAAGCAACATTGCTTGTGAGTATTCTTCTCTCGTTAGATTGTTTCTTTGAGCAATTACGATGGATTGGACAGTGATTTCTATGGGCAGAATAGCAGCATGACCATATGTAAGAGCATATAGAGTCATGCATGTTGCATCTCTTCTAGAAGTCCTATAGGCCCACAAAGTTTCTGACAACTTTTCATGCCATTGTCATCGATTTTCTTCAAGCATCTTTCTCATAATGTTGATGATCACCTTGTTGCTTGATTACATTAGAAATGTGCCCTAAGAGCCAATACATTTAATGTAATCTCCTTAGAATACATATCGTATATGATAAATAAAGGGCAAACTTATTTTGTTATCTTTTACATCGTTTAAAGAAACAAACGTACAGGTATGCTAAATAAGAGATAAAGTAATCTAAAGAAGATTAGATTATGGAGACCTTTAATCTCTTACAAGTAAGTGGGTGCTCATTAGTGAATGAGTACACTGAACGCGATCAACCGTAGTTTTCGTATGGAGTATTTACCTACATGTCAAACATGTCAAATGAGAACTCATAGTTACAATAATGTAAATTAGTCGTTAGACCCGAGGCATCATGGTTGTCTGTGATGCGTTATTGATCTTTGATAGCTCTCAAAGGCTAGCCATAAAAGATTTTTCTTAAGTGTTATTGGGATCTCTTAATTCGTCATAGGGGCATGTGAATGTACAATAAGGAATCTCTACCTTCGATAAAGGAGGAGATGTTTCGAGATATGATTCAGTACCCTCATAATATGATTTGAAACATTGCATTAGAGAAGGACCGTATTGCATTGTAATTCCAACTGAATAGGTTCTTCACCAATTCTGGTTAGCTTGGGCAGCCTTGATATATTGCTAGATGTCACTCTTGGTTCGTGGAAGTCCAAGGATTGATTGTGATCAATCCATATAAAGGAAAAATTAAAAGGGAGTTTTAATTTTAGTTGGTTAGAAGGAGTTCTAATATTTTCTCACTGCTTTGCTAATTAGAACCTAATGGATCACACACCTTAAATGGTTAAAATTGAGAAATACATATGATGTTGTGGAAATAAATTTGATCAATTTGACACAGATGATTTACTATGTGTAAAAGTGTATTTTGGCATCGGTAATAGTTAACGGAAGCCCAAATGGTTGGGTAACAAGCCCAAGGGCTTAAGACACCTAAATATTATGGTTTAAGTGTCATTAGGCCCATTTATGGAAGCCCAATGGGATTTGGCCGAAAATGCTTAAGTAAATGTGTATGGGAATTGTTTCCATAAGCTCATTACACAAAAACACAACCCAACATCAACCAAATAGGTTTGGAAGATCAAAGAGAGATAAAAGAGAGTTTTCAAGAGTGAAACACTTTAATCTTTCAAAGGGGTTTAGATTGAAACCAATCATGAGAATCTTTCACTACCATCCTTGTATTCTCAAGATACTTCCCCTCATCTCAAGGTTCCATAGGTGTAGAGACTTAGAGGCCATATCCTTTTGTGGCTCACATGGAGGAGAAAGATCAAGGAGCAAAGATCAAAGAGGAGATCAACAAAGAGGAAATCATCAAGAGAAGACCAAACACAAATTGGTTCCTATAATTGCTTCAAGGGTAATTAGATCTTAACATTTCTCTTGAATTTTCATTTATGTAAACATATCAATATTCATGGCTTAAGATACTTGGAAGAAGTTTTGTTTTTGATTTTAAACAACCACCATATACTTCCACTGCGATTAATTTGATGAAATGCATGTTTAATATTCAAATGAACTTCTCAAAAATGTTTTGAAAATCCTACAATTGGTATCACACTACTACAAAAAGGCAAAAAGACGTCGAATAAACAACGTCAGTACAAATAAATACCGACGTTGAGTTTAGAAAGATGACGGTAACATAAAACCGACGTGGATACGTACCTTAAACATCTAAAAAATGGATATCCATTTTTGTATTTACAAAACACGACAGACTGAAATTCAAAAACGGCGTCTTATTAATCGTGATTCTAAAGAAGTGAATTCTAAACCAATTAAACAACGACAGCATATACGAAACTACCGCCGTATAAAGTAAAGACGTCGTTTATTCAATATACCGACGTGTTAAATTTTAGTATAACACGTCGAATTAGTCTCAATAAACGACGTATAATTTCAAAATAATCCACGTCGGTAAATTCATGTTACGCAACGTATTAAAGACCTATACCACGTCGGTAAGGATTAAATTGCTCACGTATTAAGATCATGAACTACGGCGGTATCTAATACCTAACTGTCATATAGAACAAAAGCGAACAACGACACTTTTGTGGTAGAATAGGACGTTAAATTTTTAAATATCCACGTCGGTTTATTCACCTACAGCGACTTTAAAATTACATTTAGACGTCAGTCCTTATTTGATTACGGTCGTCTAAAATTATTATTATTTTTTTTGAAATTTATTTTCTGGATTTTGATTAACTACGACAGTAGATCAACAAAATGACAATTATGGAGTAAAAAAACTAAGGTTTACATGCGATATCCAAACATGGAGATAGTAATTGGAGTCAATCGAATTTTCTGGTTTTATTCGTAAATATATGGTTATTATAACTAACCACGTCGGTTAATTTTTAAATAGACAAATGTTAAAAAATAACCTCCACGTCATTTACGGAACATAAAAGGCGTTTGACATTTATACAAAAAAGCCGTTTAATATCCCAATAAAACTGACCTTATTATAAACCACGGCGGTTAATTTAAAAACCGTTGTACTAACTCAAAATACCACGTCATATAAAGTAATATTTCGCCGTATAAAATTGTAAATAACCACGTCGGTTTTTGAATACAAAAAGTCGTTTGACTTTATTAATATCAACGTCGGTTTATAACAATATAACGTCGTGTTAAGTACATTATAGGGCGGTTTTATTTAAAACCAACGTGTAACTCAACTTCGCAATTGTATATAAACTCTTTCGACGCCTGACCTAAATTTTTACGTTCTGTCTTACCGAGAAAATAGTTCAGTTTTCTATCCAAAAGCGGCGTGTCTGAATCTGGTCATCTTCCTCTCCATCTCGTCGTCATCTCCAAATATCCAAGGTTACGTGCGAAGCAAATATTCTTTTACCGCCAAAAGGTTTTTCTTTCTCTAATTAATTTTTATCATTTTAAGTTTCTTTGGTCAAATCATTTTAAGTTTTTTATGCAAAATGATTTTGAAATAAAGTGAATGAAAACAAGACTTCGTTTTCAAAATATCCTAGTCTTGCATGTTTTTTATTAGTATCAGAAGTCACTCAAGTTCACGATATGTTAAGACGTCGTTTTTGTCTTTTTCACGACGTGTTAATTTTCTCACCACGTCAGTTAACTAAAAACTTTCTTTTGCATATATCAAGTTTGTAAAGTATCACCGACGTGGTGTTTAAATTAAAACGACGTAGAAAATAAAAACCCACGTAATAAATATAGTTTACCACGGCGGTATTTAATTACGTCGTTTTATTTAACATATAACGTCGGTATGTGTATATACCGCCTTGTTAAATATAATATTACGTTCGTTTTTGTTAAATAACCGCCGTTGTTTTATCTTGCAGGTTTTATTACTTTCTAAACATGGGTGGCTCAAGGTTCTAAAGCTCAAAGTAAGGACCTTCCAGTTTCAAGGGCTCAAAGTAAGTCACTTCCTGTTTTAGGGGCACAAAGTATGGACCTTCCTGTTCAAATCAAACCCTCGAAGAAGATGAGATTTACTTCGATTGCCGAGAATGACCCTAACTCAACAACGTCATTTGATGAGGAGCCAAAGTCTACTCGCGGTATCACCACAATGAGCCTTCTTTGTGAAAAGGAATATGCGTAAGGTTAAACCCGTTGTGGAGTACAATAGAAGGGGCAAACCACATGGCAAGGCTGCTACTGAGATGCAATCGTATATTGGTGTTTTGGTACGCACCAGAGTCCCTCTTGTGGACACGAATTTTAAAAAATTTCCTAAGGATATAAGGGAGCGGCTTTGGGAAACAGTTGATAAGGCCTATGTTGTTGGGCAGGGGGCAAGAAAATGGTGCTATCATCTGCCGCCAAAAAATGGACGGATTTCAAGACTTCCTTAACGAGAAAATTTATCCTTCCATATAAAAATAACAAGGAAAGGTTAAGTCAACCCCCTCAGCTATATGAATTCATAGAGCAATCGCAATGGGAGGCCTTTGGAGCTTCAAGGCTAAGCCCAACATTTGAGGTGGTGCATAAAGAGCAGAAAGAGAGAAGGGAAAAATGCGAGTACAATCATAGGTTGTCTCGGAAAGGGTATGTTGGTTTGGAGGACCAATTGGAAGAAACCATGCCCATTGAAGAAATTGGTCGTTCTCTGCTATGGAGGAAGGCTAGGGAAGATAAACAGGGAAACATCCCAGATCCAAAGGTTGCAGAGAAAGCCAAAAAAATCGTAAGCCTCTATCACTCTCTTTTAAATTTTAAAAACAGAGCATTTTAAATTAATTTAGACGTCGTTATATTTATTAGCAACGTGTTAAAACGATTACAACGTCGGTATTTATTTACCGACGTTTTAAATATTTACAACGTCATTTATTTCAAGGTACCGTCATCTGTAGTCTAAACAACGTCGGTTTATATTTTTATTTTAAATGATTTTTTAAAAGATTAACGATCCGTCTTCTTCTACTAACACACACAGACACAAAATCTCTCTTAATATCTCTCTCTTTCTCTGCAATAGATGTATAATCTATTCTCTAAAGAATGTTAAACGCTGATTTATATGACGGTTTTTCCTTCTACCGACGTTATAAATTTTTTCAACGTCGGTATTTTTTACCGCCGTAGTAAATTATATACGACGTCAGGATTTTAAATAAACCGACATCTTATGTGTTATACAATGTCGGTTTATTTTTAAGTTATTTTTCATTATTTTAAATTTTAACTTCACTCTCTAACATTATCTCTCTCTCTCTCTCTCTCTCTCTCTCTCTCTCTCTTTTAGGATGAATTAAAAAGCAAGTCTCCGAGGGCATTCTCTCTATCTCTGGTAGTAATGATATTTTGACTTTGGCATTGGGAACCCCAGAGCATGGTGGGAGAGTTAGAAGTATGGGAGCTGGGGTTTCCCAAGTCAATTCTTCCAGTTGCCAAAACAGAGCGAGTAAAGTTTGTCGACAAAATAACACAAACTGTTTTGGAGGCGATCAGAGAAGAGAACTTGAGGAATGAGGCTAAAACATTGGAATTGTTAAAGGCTGAGAGGGAATATTTGTTCAAAAAATTCCCAGCATGCTCAAAAGTCCTATTAACCCAATTATACCAATGACCCCAACAATTGCCCCAATTACTGCATTACACGAAGATCAAAGCCCCAAAATCCAATGTCCGACAAAGCAAGCTGCTCGGCCCGACGAATGTGAGACCGCTTGATTTGGATGAAGAAAATACCAAGATGAAACAAAAGAAAGATGAAACGGTAAAATCTCTAAAATTTGCATTTTTTTTTGCTTTTAAAATTTTAAATATACGTCGTTATTTTAATTTCCCGACGTTGGAAAACAACGACGGTAAATATTTACTAACGTCTTACGTCGGTTTACATTTGTTTAACCGCCGTCTAAATTCTTTACTACGTCGGTGTTTTAAGTAACCGTCGTTTGTATTTAAATACCACGGTGGTTTAATTGTTTATTTCCTCTCTTTTATTTTACTTTTGTATTTGCAATTTATAAAGTTTCTTTATTTTTTCCAACAGGATTCCGTTGTTCATGCTGCTGCAACTGAACAAAAGCAAGATGAAACGGTAAAATCTCTAAAATTTGTTTTTTTTTTCTTTTTAAATTTTAAATATACGTCGTTATTTTAATTTCCCGACGTTGGAAATTTAAAACAACGACGGTAAATATTTACCAATGTCTTACGTCGGTTTGCATTTGTTTAACCGCCGTCTAAATTCTTTACTACGTCGGTGTTTTAAGTAACCGTCGTTTGTATTTAAATACCACGACGGTTTAATTATTTATTTACTCTCTTTTATTTTACTTTTGTATTTGCAATTTATAAAAGTTTCTTTATTTCTTGGAACAGGATTTCGTTGTTCATGCTGCTGCAACTGAACCAAAGCAAGATGAAACGGTAAAATCTCTAAAATTTGCGTTTTTTTTGCTTTTTAAATTTTAAATATACGTCATTATTTTGATTTCCCGACGTTGGAAATGTCTCAACAACGGCGGTAAATATTTACCAACGTCTTACGTCGGTTTGCATTTGTTTAACCGCCGTCTAAATTCATACTACGTCGAGTTTTAAGTAACCGTCATTTGTATTTAAATACCACGACGGTTTAATTGTTTATTTCCTCTCATTTATTTATTTTTTTTTTGTATTTGCAATTTCTACAAATTTCTTTATTTCTTGGAACAAGATTTCTCAAAGCTAGACCTTCCACCTCCTCTGTTAGCCCTTTGCCAATATCTTTGAGAATACATTGAAGGCTTCATACCTAACTTTGAGAATTTCAATGGCAGAGGATGTGTTTGGGTTTGAGCATGATGCCTACATCTTGTATGAAGATATTTTGCAGTTTGGATCCATGGTTGAGATAGGAGCCACTTTGTGATTGCAAGTGTACATGAGGTAACCCTCAAAATCCAATTTTCATTTTCCATTTTATTTCTTTTATATTAAATAACTCAATTGATTTTATATATTTAGGTACCTATTTCACTATTTACAAATGGCAAATATGGTAAACCTTGTTGGCCTTGTCGACCACTGCACAAGTGAGCTCTCAACTGGATCGTTGTCTCACATATCAAAGAATCGGCAAACAGACCGCAAAGCGGCGGGTTTTGAACAAATTTTCTTGGTCCCTTATAATACAGGGTTAGTACCATTAACAATATTTTGTTTGTAATTAGGCAACTTTAAACTATATTTAACCTATATCCTATCATTTTGTGTAGGGGTCATTGGGTGTTGGTGATTGTGAGACCGAGAAAAGGAGACGGTATATTATATGGATTCATTGCCAAAGCTCTCCATTAACGAGGAACTCAAAAATGTTGTGAATATGTAAGTTGATCTACTACATTGTGTGTTCGTACTCTAAAATATTTTTCATTAACAAAGTGTTGTCTTCAAATAGTGCAATCAAAATCTATAACGCACACGTAGGCAAATAAGGTCGTAAATCAGCCATATGGAAAGTTCTACAAGGCACTCCTCGACAACCATCCAATGTAGAGTGTGGCTACTACGTCATGCGTTTTATGAGAGATATAATCCAGGATCCCACACTATCATTTGAGAAGAAGGTATTAAACTAAATTTAAGTTAAATTTCTCATTTTTTTAAACTAAGATGAGAGTAATTGAAAAATCGACGTTTGTATTTTTAAAAACGATGGTTTGATATTCAAGCGACATTTGTCTACATCTAACACGTCGGTTTTTTTATATATTTGCAGTTTGAGAAGAAAAAGGAACCTGTAACGTATGCCCAAGCAGACATTGATGAAGTCGGGAAAGAATGGGCAGAATTTGTGAACAATCAGAGAGAGGATAACTAATATGAACAATATTGTAAAAGTGTGTATATATTTTTTTGTAATTATATTACGATCAATGATATTTGTTTTGAGTGCTTAATTTATATGATCACCTAATTAAAAGAAATAAATGACAAAGAAATCTGTAATTTCTTTAAAACCAACGCAGTAAATAAAATCAACGTTAGTTATGAAAAGACCGTACTTAAATTCAAAAGGATTATGACGGCGGTAATTAATTAAAAAGCAACGTTGTAAATAAAATCAACGTCGGTTATTAATATACGACGTTGTAACTTAAAACACCGTCGGTTATTAAAAATTTCACGACGTCTAAAACATATATGACGGCGTTTGTAAATATTTAACGCCTTGTAAATCCATAAAACGACGAGATATTTAAAGCGATTAACTACGACGGCGGTAATTCCATTTGAATCGTCGTTGTAACTGAAAACACCGTCGATTATTAAAAATTTCACGACGTCTAAAACATATAGGACGGCGTTTGTAAATATTTAACGCCTTGTAAAGCCATAAAACGACGAGATATTTAAAGCGATTAACTACGACGGCGGTAATTCCATTTGAATCGCCGTTGTAAGTGAAATTAATGCCCTTTTTTAAATGCACGTGATTTTAAAATTAATTATTTTTTAAATATTTTTTAGTTTCCTCCTTTTAAAATTAAATATTATTTAAATTCCAAAATTTAATTACCACTTTGTACCTTAAACTTCAATACCTTAGTAACACCCCAACCATTCCACACTTACACTACGTCGTTTTAGCTTCCAATCGATGTTAACAAATTTAATTTCTAAATTCTTAATATGAAAACCTCAACAAATTTTTCAAATCTTAAGATTTTCTTTCTTTCTTTAGTGTACGTCTACCACTTGTTTCGGCACGCAACTAAGGGTTTTAAACTATTCTAATTCCGGGATGTTACATATACTTTCACAACATAACCCGAAGGTTTAGGTGATCCATTGATGACCATAAATAAAAAATATATGAAATCCTAATTGTAGCTTGCTATTATAGAAGGCATTGTCGTAAGGAGTCTGTAGCAATTATCGGTTTAATATTCCCATACTTGTGTATTTTTTTAAAATTTTTGTGAAATTTAGGGTTTAGGGTATAGGGTTTAGGGTTTATTATTCCCATACGCCGGTTTCCTCTGCTGCTTTTTGTTTATTACACCCTTGGTAACGCGCGTTCAAATCCCAGGAAAAACAGGACCCTAATATTTATTTTAAATTTAAGACGGCGGTTTATAGTGTTCGACGGTGAAAACAGTTTACAACGTCTATTAAAAAGACGTCGTATTTTACTTTCCGACGTCTTTTAAAAACGCGGACCTTTGAAAATTTGACCGCGATCTAAAATTTTCAGAATTCGACCTAAACCTTATAACATTTCGCTCTCTCTCTTCAACTCAAATTCTAACCTTAAAATTTACGCTCTCCGTCCTCAGTAGTATCAGATTGCGCTCTCCGTCCCAAAGAATTGGTGGTATTCTCGAAGCTCAGTGTACTGTAAGTACAAGCCCTAATCTCACATGCTTGTACTACTTTATTTTTTGAAGTTATTGCGTTAAATCTTCTAACCTAATCTCGCATGCTTGTGAACTCCATAATTGTTTTCATTAAATTTGTTTTGCTAGCTATGGGCTCTTAACATACGTTTTGGGAGCTATGGGTTCTATAGGTTGAAAAATATATGTTTTGGGAGCTGTGAATCGGGAATGGAATCTGAAAAACCCCATTTATTGTTTGCATGCTTTTCATAATAACTCTCTGTTAATGGTTCTTATTGTTTGTTTGGCTATGGGTTCTTAGAAAATGAACAGCATAGGATTTTTATTGTGTGTATAACATACAACGACGGTCGTTGTAATAAACCGTCGTCTGTATTATCTTTATACGTCGGCAGTTCTTTTACTTCCGATGTATGAAATCTGAAATGCATTTTTAATTGTTTTGGTAGCCTTAAGACGACGGTTATTGTATTTACCGTCGACTGTATTACAATAACACGTCCATAATTTTGTAAAAACCGACGTCTGAAACCTGTGTTTCAAAATATATATTATTCTCTGCTCTTTCGATACCTTAGTTCTTTTATTGCTTGTCTTTTCACTTTATTATATATATTTGATTGTATAGTGTTGGAGATGGATAAGTCATGGATGCATGCGGATAGAAGGTCGAAGGCATATGAGTTAGGCGTGGAAGGATTTTTGAATTTTGCAGTAGAAAATCTTTTAACTACAACACATATTCATTGTCCTTGTGTTAAATGTGGGAATTTTCGATTGTTTGGGGTTGGAATTATAAGGGACCACTTATTCTTTAATGGAATCGATCAAAGCTATAAGAGTTGGACATTTCATGGAGAACCTTGGCAATCAACAACTAATGCTAGTAGAAATGTGGAAGAAGATGATGACCACATTTTTGTCTCTGAAGAAATAGAGATGGGTGATAATGATTTAGGCTATTTTGGATCCGATCCTGCTGAGTTTGCCAATTTGATTGGGGATGGAGATCAACCCTTGTACCCTGGTTGTAGTAAGTTCACCAAGTTGTCGGCATTAGTGAAGTTATATAATTTGAAAGAAAAACACGGGATGAGTGATATATGTTTTACAGAATTATTGATACTCCAAGGAGATTTGCTTCGAGAAGGAAATACAATACCCAACTCTATGTACGAGGCAAAAAAACTTTATTTGTGTTGGGAATGAGTTATGAGAAAATTCACGCATGCCCCAATGACTGCATCTTGTATAGGAAGGCTTATGAAGATTCAACTAATTGTCCTACTTGTGGTATCTCAAGGTGGAAGGAAGGCAAAGACTCGATCTTGAAAGAGGGTGTGCAGTGAAGGTGGTGTGGTATTTTCCGCCAATTCCAAGGTTTAAAAGGATATTTCAATCACGTAAGACCGCTAAGAGTTTGACTTGGCATGCTGATAGAAAATCAATTGACGGTCATATGTCTCATCCAAATGGATTCCCCATCTTGGAAACTTGTTGATAATAAATGGCCCGAATTTGGTCAAGAGCCGAGAAACTTGAGATTGGCTCTCTCTTCGATGGATTCAATCCCCACAGTTCATTAAGTAGCAGAATACAGTACATGGCCAGTTATCTTAGTTACATATAATCTCCCACCATGGCTATGCATGAAACGAAAGTTCATGATGTTGACCTTATTGATTTCGGTCCTAAACAACCCGGAAATGATATAGACATTTACCTAGAGCCTTTGATTGATGATTTAAAATCTTTGTGGGATGGGATTAGAGGAGTGTATGATGCACACATAGGAGAATACTTTACACTAAGAGGTGTATTACTTGTGGACAATTAATGATTTTCCTGCCTATGGAAACTTATCACGGTTGTGTCGTTAAAGGATATAAAGCTTGTCCAATATGCGGCGATGATACACCTAGTCACAAGTTGAAACATGACCACAAAATTTGTTACATCGGGCATAGAAAATGGTTACCAACATATCATCCATATTGGAGGCAGCGTGCAGCTTTTTATGGGAAACCTGAATATGACACGGCTCCCGAGCCATTAACCGGAGAACAAGTGCTGCAGATGGTTGAAGGTATTAATTACAAGTGAGGCTCGAAAAAAGGGGGAGGTGGAGGTGAAAATGATGGTGACAGAGTTTGTTGGAAGAAGAGATCAAAATTCTTTGATCTCGAGTATTGGAAATACCTTCCTGTGAGGCATGCCCTGGATGTTATGCACATTGAGAAGAATGTTTGCGATAGTATCATTGGTACGCTGTTGGAGATTCCTAGAAAAAATAAAAATGGGATTGCTGCTCGGTTAGATTTATTAAACATGGGGGTCAAAACTGATTTGCAACCCGAGTATGGAGAAAGACGTACTCGCTTACCTCCAGGGCCTTGGAATTTGTCAAGAGCAGAAAAGAGAGTGGTTTGCAATTCTTTCTATGGTATGAAGGTCCCTGAAAGTTATTCTTCAAATATAAAAAATCTTGTATCTTTACAAGATTCAAGACTTCTTGGCCTTAAATCACATGATTGTCATACCTTGATGCAACAATTGCTCCCTGTGGCAATTCGTTTTGTTTTGGAGAAGCCTGCAAGGTATGCAATAACTCGATTGTGTTTCTTCTTCAATGCTATATGTGCAAAGACGGTAGATGTTTCCAAGCTATATAAATTGGAAGAAGATGTAGTAGTTACTCTGTGTTTGCTTGAGAAATACTTTCCCCCTTCATTCTTTGATATCATGGTTCATCTAGTAGTACATCTTATCGAGAAGTTCATCTATGTGGCCAGTTTATTTTAGATGGATGTATCCGTTCGAAAGATATATGAAAGTGCTAAAGGGGTATGTTCAGAACCGTACTCATCCCGAAGGTTGCATTCTTTGAGCGGTATATAGCTGAAGAATCAGAGAGTTTTGCACCGAGCATTTGTGCGATGTTATTACGGTTGGAGTGCCATCAAGCCAGGAAGATGAGACTTTCAAAGCCATTATCAGGGTTGCACAGTGAGCTTAGTTGATCAAGACTTGTTGAACCAGGCACATCTATATGTCTTGGAGAATACGAAGGAAGTCCTACCCTATATCGAGTATGAGTTTTATTCTTTAAATAGCCATTTTAAATTATTGATCCTTATGTTTATCATATATACAAGGGACCGTAATGCTTGAATTTTTGGTGTCATGTAGGGAACATATGCTCCACATCAAGACCACTTATCCAAAATTTAGAAAGGGAACAAAGTGGCTGCAAGATAAGCACAATAGCACTTTCATTCAATGACTACGCTTTAAGGTATATGTTATTGAATAACAAATTGGACTTTTAATTTTCTTCTTTCTATGTTAGATTGAATTAAGATATGATTAATTTGCAGGTTGAAAGTGAACTTAATGTTGAAGACAATAATGGCGTATCAGAAAATTTGAGGTGGCTAGCAATTTGGTCCAAGCCTTGTAGTGCCATCATATAAGAGTTATCTTAATAATGGTGTTAAATTTAACACCAAGGCACAAGATGATGTGCGAACTTTCCAAAATAGTGGAGTTTATTTACTTGCACATACTATGCAAGTTGCTAGTGCTAAGGATAAAAACCCGATTGTCTCCAATATGGGTTTTTATGGTGTCATTCAAGAAATTTGGGACCTTGACTACCAAAAGTTTAGTATCCCAGTTTTTAGGTGTGATTGGATAGATAACACTTCCGGCCTTATAGTTGACGAACTTGGATTTACCCTTGTAGATCTGAGTAAAATTGGACATAGGAATGACCAATTTGTTATGGCTTCTCAAGTCAAACAAGTATTTTTTGTTGACGACCCAATGCATCATGGTTGGTCGGTAGTGTTATCAATGCCTAATAGAGAATATAATGATGTTATTGGTGATGTTAGAATTGAGTGTGAGCCTTTTACTAGAGGGATACCCAATGTTGACACATTTGATGACCTAGTGGGTGAGTTTGGGAATGAAAATATTAGAGATGGGTGTGAAGATATATGGATTGATTGATTTTTGTAATGTGATAGGAGCATAATTATGCGACTTAGATGGCTTGTTCTTGTGCGTTTACATTGTGTTTTCTTAGTTAAAGTAGTCCTTTAAGCTAGTTTTATGTGTTTTCAGGTTTTAAGGGTTTAGTATGCAAAGTAATGCATTTTGGAGCCTTTTAGAGCACAATTGAGCTTGGAATGGATATCATATGCTTGGAGCCAAAGGAATGGACGAAATTGAAGATTTAAAGATAGGAAGGGAGCAGAATGCATGCAATTCAAGCATGTTATGACATGATTGGGATGAGAGGAAATTGAGCTTAAGGACAAACCCAATTTGGCCCACACTCCCTGTCAGTCCAGTTTCGTAGCTCATCTTGCAGGCCTCATTTCAGTAACCTACACAGATCGGATGAGAAAATATTCTTCATGGAAGTTGTTCACATGGGTGTCTAGAATAACATATCCAAATTTCAGCCCAATTGGAGAAATCTGGAGTCCTCAGCCCGTTAAAAACTAAACCATGCTCAGGAGGCATTTAATGTGCAGCTGCCAGCTTATGAGCCTTGGGTTCCACATCTCCTTTGAGCCATGTGCCTCACATAAGCAGTACCTGACTTTGGACCTAACATGTTGAGCAAATTAGGGAGGCATTTCAGCTAGGGAAGTCTCAAGGAGTAAAACAAGGCATGCTTAATTGGAGGAAACCTGTTTGCACAAATCAAGGAGCAGTTTCCATGATTTCTGGTGGGCTGCTTTACACCAGTCAAAGGGAGGACGAATTTGGCACTATAAGGGGGGATAGAGAGACACACATGAGGGGGGATTCAGATACACATTGAGTTGCAAAAAGAGAGAGAGGGGGACTCAACCATTCTCTCATCATTCACACCAGAAAACTTCACCCATTCTCTGCAGTCACCATCCTTCACCAATCTCCATATTTTTTCTGACCCTAAACCTTCCTAGCCATGCCATACTCCCATCCTAGACACTTTTCCACCATTCTACATCATCCATAACCACCACTACTCACACACCCATCCAGATTCCACAAAGAGAGCAGAGAGCTAGTTGCAAAGGAGAGAGGAGCTTGGAGCTGTCCTGGGAACTACCTTGCTACCACCATCTGCTAGCCCAACACGCAGCAAAGAGGAAGGAGGAGTGACTTGAATGTGCTTGCCATTCAATTGAGGATTGCTGGAACGTTTAGGTGTTTTCTTTCTTTTATTTTCAATGTTTCAATTCAATAATCTCTGTGTTGTGAGTATGAGGAACTAAACCCCTCTTAGTTAGGGGTGATTCGAAACCATGTACATACTTGCAATATGAATTGATTACCTTTAGTTGTGATTTCATAAGTTGTGAATTCAATTCGTTTGACTGCTTGATTGATAACTTATTCGTGTATGTTTATTAAGAGTGCACGCTTAGTTTTCATGCATGAATATGATGCTAGAGTATAAGGGAGTTTCACCTAATAGTTACAATCTTATATTCACAAGTAGTGGAGGTCGCTTATAAACGATCGCGTTAAATGAATTCTTGGCACGAGTCTCATGCTCATCATAGTACGAATGCCTCGTCAATACTTATAGTTCTGATATTGCTTAATGATCTTTGATTGTATCTTTATTGTGCTTTTCACGTAAAGGACTTTTGAAGAATGTGTTGAATTGTTGTATGCGCTTTCCCATCCAATTTAATAACTTAAGGAGAACTTGAAGGTTAATTTAAGCGGACCTAATTAACCTGGGGTGTTGAGTTTCATGATTTATCGAAAGAACAACTGAAAATTGGTTTATGTGCAAGTATGTCATGTGTGGAGAAGAACCCTCTAGCTAACCTTCCATCCATAGTTTCATCCAAACTCGTTTTATAATCTGTTTTAATTACAATCTGTTTTCTTTGTTTCCAAATTCGTCAAAACCAATCCCCCCTTTATTTTGAAGTGTCATATTAGTTAGAAAGTGGTTTAGTTTGTGTTTTTAAGTGTCTTGAGTCAAGTTATAACATATTTTCGTCCAAATTCTTCCTTAGTGTTCAAAACTGCCCGAGAAAGTGGTTTTTAGGCAGTTTTGAGTGTTCGTTTGTTGATTTGAGTCTTTTGGTTTGTTTTGGTGTTTTAAAGTATAGTTTTGCATTCTTTGAGTCTAATTTAGTGTTTTAAACTTTGTTTTAAGTTTTTGAGTCAGATCTCAAGTGATTTAGCTCCCTCCTAATCCCCGGCCTAGAACGATCCCTACTTACATTCCATATTACAATTGATAAAAAGAGGGTTTAATTTGTGTGCTTATATTCAACGCACCATAATGTATGACATTAGCTATGTAATTAGTTGTATGACATTAATTTTGTAATAAATTGTAATGTTTGACATTATATTTACAATTTTTCATTATGCAGATTTTGGGTTCAAGCAGTAAAAGACGGCCAGTATTAAAAATACTGGGTTCAAGCAGTAAAATACGACGGTCCAGTTAACAAATAAAAAAACAGACGTCTAAATCATAAACAACGTCGTATTTCAGCAAACGACGTGGAATGACAATGTAAACCTCAGTAGATAAAAACAACCACCATTTGAATTTGAAAAACACGACAGTTAATCAAAATGTAAAGCCATACAAACAACAACGACGGTGAAGTTCAGAAGCTAATAATAAAAATTCACGTCGGAGTATTAAAAAAAGCGACATTTCAAAATAAATAATACGACGGTAAAGTTAAAAATCCAACGTCTGAAAGGACAACAACGGCCTCTCAGTTTAATAATTGACGTGGAAGCTCTTCTAAACGATGGTAAAACAATAATTAATATCGTCTCAAATATTACAGACGGCGGTTGTTATTATAAATGACGTAGTTTTCCTTAACAACGTCGGTTAATAACCGTCGTGGGTTTATGCATAATAGATGTCGGTCGATTTCACGACGGTTTTGAATCACCCTAGACGGCGGTGGATTCCCGTCGTCTATTTCGATTTTTGTAGTAGTGTCAGAGCCATAGGTCATGAACTTGATATGTTTCTAGGGTTTAGAGATGCATATATGGGTTGTAAATTCATTTAAAAGTATAATAGTTGTACTTGATTTATTTTGATATGATTGAATAAAAATCAAATGGAGTGAAAGGGGTTATTTGGGATTTTGGATTTCCGGTTTTATGTTTTGATGATTGATGCTCTCTTTGTATGCATATGTGTATGTATGAACATTAGAGCATAGTTGCATTAAAACCCCCATGATTTTAACTTCATGAAATATATGATATTAAGAGCATGAGATGGTTAAAATGGAATATGGATTTTTCCAGAAATAGTATAAACATTCATATTATTTTATATGCATGTTCTTGGTGTTCTTGATGTTCTTGGTATGAGATCTTTTGATCCATAAGTTAGGTGTTTAATTTTTGATGATTGTGTTAGTGGATTTTTCCACCAAAATTAGTCATAAAGATGATATGATGTTTTTATAAAATTGAAAGTTGGTCAAAAATATTTCCACTCAATAAACCTTTACCCACCACACTAAAATTAATAAGATTATTTTGGTGAGTGTGTAGGGTTTATCTAAATATAAATAATGGTGATTTGACATAAAATGCAAAAGTTGATCAAATTATTACTATCACTAATTATTTACCCACCACACTAAAATTAATTTTGATTACTTTGATGAGTATGGTTGGCCTACCTAGTCACATTCATGATTATTCACCTAGTTGGAAATCATGATCACCACTTTGTGTTATACAAATGCACACCCTAGTGGATCAACATTGGATCCATTATTAATTGTTGAATAGTTTTAGACTTAGTTGCAATGTATGATAAGTGCAACTATGCCTAAAGGGTTTCTACAATTACATTTACTATTGTAGTAAAATATTTTCACTCCATGGTAAATTTATTTTATTTGAATATGGTTACCACTTGAATTAAACCCAAATATATGTATGCAACCCAAGAGCATGTATTTACATTGCTAGTTTAATTGTTTAAAGCGTTTAAATAATTAAGGGATGGTTATGGACTTAGACCAAACAATTGAGCTATGTGATTGGCTGCCTATTGGATATGTATTCGATTTTGATTGGCTATGTAATAAGGAAATCGCTTTCATGCCTAATTTATTTTTATGCGCGCGTAATTAAAATGAATCACCATCCAAGACCTTGATCCAATATGGTGGCTCGTGTTAGATCAACAAGAAAGTCCATAATCATCCTATAGGCCCAATGCAATTGGAATGTTCGGTAATGATAATAATCAATCAATTAGTAGTACCATGTATTCTCACTATCTCAAGCAAATGGTTTCTAAAATATTTAGTGGGAGTATTATGTGCTACTAATATGTTGCATTGGGAACCATTTAATGAGATTAGATAAGTAATTTTAACGTGATTAAAATTGGATTAAAATGAGACCAATTTAACTACCCTCAAAGCAATATTAAGATGATAAGCGAAATGGCACTTTGAATGCTATTTTGTGGCCTTCCATTATGGCAGTCTCTTATTGGGTGGCACATTTACACCTTGTTGTACCTTAGTGAGGCAACATCCAGTACTTGTAACCATCCAAGGGAAGCCTATTACACATACTTGATGTAGTGCGGATAAATAACGAGTATGGCCAACAAACTATTAGGTTGAGGACATACTTGAAACCCTATACCCACAAGCACGGTGAGTGTAACTTAACTAAGATGAACGAAACCAACAAACTGTTAGGTTGATGTCTAGTTCTCTAGAGGCCATAGTGATGGGTATTCACATTAGTGATGTGATTGGATAAGAGTATCCTCTCATTAGTAACATAGCAATCTAACAAACTGTTTGGTTGAGGAAAACTATATGAAAGTGAGACTCCCATACCCACTGAGAGTTTCAACGGAAACTCTCGGATTTCAGGAGGGATATGAAATTTGCCAAAAATAGTGGGAGCTACCATTATGCAGAAGTGACTTAAAGACCCTAAGTCCTTGGTAGAAGATTAATCTAAATTAAAATCTATTTACATTATGCAGAATTTCAAAATAACCATCACAAACCCAATCTCAAAGATACTTGACTCAAACGTCCAAGATGACACGAACTAAACGGTTTGATTACACAAACATCAACTTGTCCTGCAAACATCACATACCCCTCTTGGTCCATATGCCATTGAGGAGGAGACAAAGGCTTATAAGAAGCATTTGTCGGATGACAACCGAGGTAAAAGTTACATGTTGGCATCCGTGAAAAGGTGAAGCTAATCTTAGCTTACAATACCATATGTGAACTTGTTATGACAAGAATGGTAAGTGGGTTCCCGATTAATCAACATGATCTCAAAGTAATATAATTACTTAAGAGATTGGAAAATATGGATTTTTCTTTGATGTTGAAGTTCAACAAGATTCTTTCTTTCATCCCTATCATCAGTTAATCCCAGTATGTTATGAACTATAATATGGGAAAGATGAAAGCCACCTTATTTGAGCTACTCACATGACTATTGTAGCTTTAATGAATATCTCAAAAGATAAAGGGTTGAAGGGGATAGTTGCAATTTTAGAAGGGTTCTTCTTCTTCCAAATCCAAACAAAAGGTAAGGATAAAGGAAAGAAGAAGAAATGTTTTCTAAAAACCCAAGGAAGGAAGAATACAAAAGAAAGACAAGTAACTGAAAGGTACTGTGGCAAGGATGGACATTGGAAGAGGAATTGCAAGAGATGTCTTGCAAGCCTCAAGAGAAAAACCTTCAGAAGGTAACTCTCTTGTTCTAAAATTAGTAATTACAGTTAAAGTTTCTAAACTGAATAGTTGATTCGAAGCTAGTCAAAATATATGCAATTGTGTGCATGGACTAGTGGGAAGTAGAAGACTTGGAAAATGAGAAATGGTGCTAACTATGGGAAATAGCACTAATGTAGTTGCCAATGCTATAGGCACCTAACATCTCAGACTACCCTCCGAAGAGGACCTGAATTTGAAATAATTGTTATTTCATTTTTGGATGTGTAAAGAACTTAATATCCGTCTCTATATTTTGAAGAGATGGATTTGATGTTTTGTTTGACAAAATACTTTATTCTATTTCACATATCAATCAAATCGTTGCTTATGCAATTTTGATTGATGGTCTCTTTTATTTTAGAAATGAATGGTAGCATTAGCGTATATGGATAAAGATGCAACTAGACTTGAGAGGCCTAAAGATGTGGATACCTCAATGAAATTATGACACCTCAAACTTGGAGGCATTAGCCAAGATAGAATTCACCGGATGGCAAAATATGGAAGCTTTGGATCATTTGATCATGTTCCTATGCCTACTTGTGAATCTTGTCTACATGGAAAAATGACCAAGTCTCCCTTTACTGGTAAAGGAGAAAGAGTTATAGAATTGTTGGGATTGATTCACTTAGATGTTTGTGGACCTTTATCTACAAGCGCAAGGGGTGTTTATTCATACTTCATTACCTTTACCGATGATCATTCACGGTTCGGGTATTTATACTTAAGGAAGCATAAGTCTGAATCTTTTGAAAAGTTTCAGGAATTCAGAAATGAAGTTGCAAACCAAACATGCAAGAGTATTAAAATCCTTAGATCCGATCGAGGAGGTGAATACTTAAGCAAAGAGTTTCTTGATTACCTCAAGAAACATGGCATCCACAATGGATTCCACCAGGGACTCTACAACATAATGGGGTTTCTCGAAAGGAGAAATCGAACCTTAATAGGCATGGTTTGTTCCATGATGACCTATATTGATTTACCTATATCCTTTGGGGGATATGCACTTGAAACCGCAATTCATTTGTTAAATAGAGTGCCTTCCAAATCCATTTCGCAAACGCCATACGAAATGTGGTTTGGGAAGAACCCAAGTCTTGGTTATATCAAGATTTGGGGTTGTCTTGCATATGTCAAAAGACTAGATGCAGATAAACTAGACGCAAGGTCAGTGAAGTGTAGATTTATAGGGTATCCCAAAGAAACTATGGGATATTACTTATATCACATCGACGAGCAAAAGTTGTTTGTTGCAAGGTCAGCTACCTTCCTAGAAAGAGAATAAGCTCTTGATGGAAAATGGGGACATGAGATAGAACTCAAAGAATTCTCCAATGAGGTAGAAATCAACATTGAACTAAATGCAATCCTAGATCCACAACCTGTTGTAACACGGACTCTAAGTAGTTCAAGTAGGGTTAGTAGAATGCACGAATGGTATTATGGTTTCCTTCACGAAAACAAAGGAGAGTTAAATCTCCTAAGTGATTGTAAGGATATCAAAGACCCTTCAAACTACAATGAGGCAATATCAGACATTGACTCATAGAAATGGCTTGGAGCCATGAAATCCGAAATGGATTCTATGTATACCAACCAAGTACGGACTCTAGTTGGTCCTCCTCCTAGTATTGTACCAACAGGGCAATAAATGGATCTTTAAGAGGAAGATAGACTCAGATGGGAAAGTAGAAACCTACAAGGCAAGGCTAGTAGCAAAGGGCTACAAGCAGAGAAAAGGGATTAACTATGAAGAAACCTTCTCTCCTGTCACTATGACAAAGTCTATTCAGATTTTGCTTGCAATAACTACATACCATGATTATGAGATTTGTCAAAATGGATGTGAAGATGGCTTTTCTGAATGGCCACCTTCAGGAAGAACTGTACATAGATCAAACCTGAAGGCTTCATTTCTAAAGTTGATAAGCATAAGGTATGCAAGCTACATAGATCCATTTATGGGTTGACACAAGATTCTAGGAGTTGGAACATCCTATTTGATGAAGTTGTCAAATCATTTGACTTCATACAAAACATGGATGACCAATGTGTGTACAAAAAGGTCAGTGGGAGTTTGGTAGTATTCCTAGTGATGTATGTAGATGACATACTACTTATCGGAAACGATATAGGAATGATATCTTGATGAAGTGTGACTCATTAAATCATTCTCAATGAATGATTTTAGAGAACCATCTTACATACTCGAAATAAAGATTAATCTGATAGATCTAAGAGAACAATTGGATTATCTCAAACCTTGTATGTTGATAAAGTGCTAAGGAGTTTTCATATGGAATAGTCTAAGAAAAGTTTACTTCGGTGCGACATGGACTTCACTTTTCTAATAGCTTGTGTCCAAAAACTCATGATGAGATACTGACAGATGAGTAAAATCTCTTATGCATATTCAATAGGGATTCTCATATATGTCATAGCATGTATAAGACATGATATGAGTTATACGAGTATAACTAGAAGACATAAATCGAACCTATGATTAGATCAATAGGGAGCAGTCAAGTGTGTTCTTAAATACTTAACAAGGACTAAGGACATGTTCCTCATATGGGAGGAACATCGAGTAGCAAGTGGAAGCATTTACTGATTCGGATAATATATCTAATATCGATGATTGCAAATCCACCTAAGGGTACGTCTTCATTTTGAATGGACATGTAGTTAGTTAGAGAACAACTGAAGCTGAATACATTGTTGCTTTAGAAGCTACAATCAAATCTATTTGGATAAAAGGTTCATCATCAAACTAAATGTGGTTCTGACCATAAAAGTCACAAGTACCTTTACTTTGTGATAACAATGGGGCGATAGCTCAAGCCAAGCAACCTAGGTCTCATCAGAGATCAAAACACATAGAAAAATGTTACCATTAGATGGGACGTTTTGCATCCTAAAGGTTGCATACTGCAAAACAACGTAATGCATCCACTCACTAAGCTTATGTCACAGTCACATTTGGATAGACATACAAAGATAATAGGTATTAGATACATGGCTATGTGGCTCTAGTGCAAGTGGGAGATTGTTAGAAATGTTACCTAAGAGCCAATACATTTGATATAATCTCCTTAGAATACATTTCGTATATGATAAATAAAGGGCAAACTTATTTTGTTATGTTTTATATTGTTTAAAGAAACAAATGTCCAGGGTATGCTAAAAAAGAGATAAAGTAATATAAAGAAGATTAGATTAGGGAGACCTTTAATCTCTTACAATAGTATCCCAAAATGTTCCTAATCATAGGATTATCAAATGGGCATTGATAAACCGTCAAGATTAGCACATACTATGTATGCTCAATTAGGAGGATGGTTAGTCTCAAACCATTTGTGTAGATGACACTAATATGTGGGTGCTCATCGGTGAATGAGTACAACGAACGCGATCAATCATAGTTTTCATATGGAGTATTTACCTACATGTCAAACAAGAACTCATAGTTACAATAATGCAAATTAGTCCTTAGACACGAGGCATCATGGTTGTCTTGTGATGCGTTATTGATCTTTGATAGCTCTCAAAGGCAAGTCGTAGAAGATTTGCCTTAAGTGTTATTGGGATCTCTTAATTCATCATAGGGGCATGTGAATGTATAATAAGGAATCTCTACCTTTGATAAAGAAAGAGAATGTTTCGAGATATGATTCGAGTGAATCATCGGCCGAAATACTTGAGCATGATTTAGAATATGGTTTTTAATCATGTTCTACTGAATCATATTAGGGGTTTGACATAATCAATCCGTACCCTAATAATATGATTTGAAACATTGCATTAGAGAAGGACCGTATTGCATTGTAATTCCAACTAAATAGGTTCTTCACCAATTCTGGTTAGCTTGGATAGCCTTGATATATTGCTAGATGTCACTCTTGGTTCGTGGAAGTCCTAGGATTGATTGTGATCAATCCATATAATGGAATAATTAAAGGGGAGTTTTAATTTCAGTTGGTTTGAAAGAGTTCTAATATTTTCTCACTGCTTTGCTAATTAGAACCTAATGGATCGCACACCTTAAATAGTTAACTTTGAGAAATTCATATGATGTTGTTGAAATAAATTTGATAAATTTGATACAGATGATTTACTATGTGTAAAAGTGTATTTGGGCATCGGTAATAGTTAACGGGAAGCTCAAATGGTTGGGTAACAAGCCTAAGGGCTTAAGACACCTAAATATTATGGTTTAAATGTCATAAGGCCCACTTATGGAAGCCCAATGGGATTTGGCCGAAAATGCTTAAGTAAATGTGTATGAGAATTGTTTCCATAAGCTATTTTGCATAAGCTCATTACACACAAACACAATCCAACATCAACCAAATAGGTTTGGGAGATCAAAGAGAGATAAAAGAGAGTTTTCAAGAGTGAAACACTTTCATCTTTCAAAAGGGTTTAGATTGAAACCAATCTTGAGAATCTTGCACTAGCATCCTTGTATTCTCAAGATACTTCCTCTCATCTCAAGGTTCCATTGGTGTGGAGACTTAGAGGCCATATCCTTTTGTGGCTCACATGGAGGAGAAAGATCAAGGAGCAAAGATCAAAGATCAAAGAGGAGATCAACAAAGAGGAAATCATCAAGAGAAGACCAAACACAAATTGGTTCATATAATTGCTTCAAGGGTAATTAGATCTTATCCTTTCTCTTGAACTTTCATTTATGAAAACATATCAATATTCATGGCTTAAGATACTTGGAAGAAGTTTTGTTTTTAATTTTAAACAACCACCATATACTTCCGCTGCGATTAATTTGATTAAATACATGTTTAATATTCAAATGAACTTCTCGAAATGTTTAGAAAATCCTATAGATTCTGCCTGCCCATTGACCTGAGCATAGTAAGGAGTTTACTGGAGTAACTTGATTTTGAAGTTTTCTGCCATATTTTGCATTTCTCTTGATATGAAAGAAGTTCCCCTGTCGGTTGTGATTGATTCTAGTACGCCAAACCTGTGTATAATCTGTTCTTCAATGAAAGTAATAATCTCTTGAGAAGTTGTAGATTTGACTAGCTTGGCCTCAACCCATTTAATGAAATAATCGGTAGCAACAATGATGAAAGGATGTTGTTTATTGCTAGCTGGATAAATTTTACCAATGAGGTCCATTGCCCATCCTCTGAAAGGCCAATATTTGACAACTAGATTCATGGGAACTGAAGGAGCCTGTTGGATTGGTCCATGTCTTTGGCAAGCCTCACATCCTTTGGAATAGTCTATGCAATCCTTCATCATGGTAGGCCAGAAATAACCATACCTTCGATGAGCCAACACATTTTCCTTCCACTCTGATGTGCTCCACATATTCCTTCATGAACTTCCCCATGACTTTCATGTATTCTTCCCTTCCTAGACACCTTAGGAGTAATTCATCCTTGCTCTTCCCGACTAGATCATCATTCCACATTAGATAATTTAAAGCCATAATTCTGGTTTTCTTTCACGATGGTAAGGCTGGATATTGCAGATAATTGATTGTAGGTAACCTCCAGTCTTCTTCATCATTATGGCTACATTGACGTCTATTTCCATTCCTCTGGTCAAAGCGATGGTAAGCTTCTCTTCTCTACCTTGAGGATTCTCTAGATGCAATCATCGGTATTTGTACTCTGTTGCTATCCGAGCCATTTCATTGGCTGCAAGATTTTCTTCTCTTGGAATATGTTCCCAAGTAACTTTTGACAAGACCCGACCCAAATTCCACTTTGGAATCCAAGCCGAACCTTGTGTGTGTCCGACACCTGGCGGGTGTTGGGCACGAATGACCAAAAAGCCCTTCTAACTAAAAGTTCACCTTTTTTTTACAACTTAACTTCGCCGAAAATTCGGTAGAGTTTATCCTGTAATTTGCTCATTTCCCAAAAATTTCCACCTGTCACAACAACATATTTATATCCCAATTGTTCAGCATGCATCAACTATATTCAAGAAGTCAAGCATCATATCATTCTGGCCTCCGGCCTCAACAAATCGAATAAATCAATCTATTAACAATATTCAACCCATTTCCTTCGAACATCCACAGAATAATATTAGATCTCAAAATAACTCAACTGGACTACCTTTTAAGCACTTGTCCTCGTGGCTGCACCTAGAACCCTAGGTTGCCTACGTACCCTTAACCAGGGATCACGCCACACGTAGTTCTTCCAACTTTTTCACATACACGTACAAATCTTTATTATTTCTTTATATTTCAATAAGACGGCAATTCAATCCAAATCTCATGTTAAAGTCATGCTCAAAAACATTCATTTACTACTCTCGTTCCGTAGCCCAACCTGCGTAGTTACATGTATAGAAACATCCCATCTTTTAAATAATTCGACGAATGCAACACTGTTCCGTCAATTCCTCGTATCACCATAGGTGACACATCCTCACAGGCCTCGGTGACCTAAAGTTGACCCAAGCTGCAATCCTGGCTGGATCAGGAGACATTCAGTCCAACTGACCCGCATTCCTCGCTCCGGAAGGTCCGGATATCCCTAGGACTCGAGGGGCAACAGTCAATCATATTGACATGCTTGGGCAATAACTTATAATAATTCATTTAAAATCCGGTAATAAAACTTAAATTGTACAAAATCATTTAATAAACAAAAAGTCTACTCACTGAACCACCTCTAAATCACGAATTGATTTGATATATTATGAGTATATATAAGATTATAAATTAAAAATAGAAGGGAAAGTAGAAATAACAATAAAAGTAAAAAGAGAAAGAAAATGGAAATACATATATATTAACACCTTTGCTGAAATATTTATACATATATTTCTCTCATTTCTTGGTAAAACAATCTCATCTCTTGAGAAAAGTAACAATAAACTTGTAAAACCCTTAAAACTTGTAAACCAGCATTTCTTGTCTTATAATATCAAGATAACATATATTAAATCCTTACTCCATATAATACCAAAATAAAATCCTCAATTTAATTTAAAAACCTTCCAATACTTAAATTATCTCCACCTAGGCGTACCCCATTCCCGATCGCTTAATTTCGTTACTAATCCGTCAATTCTAGGTACCACACATGTGGCCACATGTGTAATACATCCTCGCAGGTCTCGGGGACACAAGGTCAACAAGAGCCGAATTCCTCACAGGTCTCGGGGAACACACGTCAACCTGAGCCGCATTCCTCGCACCACACTGTTTCGACGTCCCCGAAACTCGTGGGGCATGTCATAAATGACAATTGGTTTTAAAACACTGGGGGGGAACTCCTCTGGTGGGTTTGAAAGTCATATTCATAAATTTATCACAACTTTGCGTTCTATTCCTCAAATCTATTTTCTTCTACTTAGTGCATGGACTCAATATAGAAATACATTTAAATATTTAACTAATCTGTTAGTCCCTTCGGACTCTGATTGACAACCCCTTCCAATTATTCTACTTGTAATCTAAGCAACACAATTAACCATATGAATAAATAAACATGTGGTAAATAAATAGATAAATAAATACTCATACTCTTAGAGATTTCCTCAGCTCCAATTTTGCATAATTCCCTAACACTGAAATACCCTTAGATATACCCTCGCATAGTATAATATGCTTCCAATTATGCATGCACATCCCGAGATCATATATATATTCAAGAAATTGATGCCATAATTAAACCAAGGCACACTCGCACGTACAAGAGCTTCCTAAGAGCACGTGAACTAACCTTAAAGTCATTCCTATGCCCACAGTAACTTTCCAAGGTTTAGAACGATCTAAAAGTGCCTTGGGACTTCAAAGTGATAAAGTCCCAAAAAGTCAACCCGGGACCCTGTGGGGTCCACGACCTAAAAATTCATATCCAGAAGTCCCTAGAGGTTCCAATATTCCTAGGACACATGTCCCGAAAGTTTGGTCTCGATCGGACAGTCGGATTGCTCACGATTGCACGATCGGACGGTCGAACGATTTTCCGTAACCCTAGCCCTAGGGTTCGCGTTCAAGGTTGAAACGTTATCCGAATTGGAATCCGAGAGTACCTACGCACTTGTGACAACAAGGGGATCGCATAGGAACACGATGTCCATTTCATACAGTGCCAACGCGACGGCAGCGCATGGGTCTCCGAAGCGATACTGCTCACCGAAAAACTTCAAAATTTCGAGCTATCCTCCCGACTACAGCTACTACTCGACGAGTGGAGCATTTTATTCAACAACGGGAACATCCAATTTGGACCACAAGTGGCCCAAAACGCAACCTCAAAACCGGCCAAACTTTGAGTTTAGATCGAACTATCTACGCTAGGAATTGATCAAAACCTATCCAACCATCAGCTAGATCTCGAAAAATAGGTGGAAAAGCATATCTTATTCTACCGGTTTGGTGGCCGGAGGAGGGAGAAACGTCCGGTGAAAGTTTGAGATCCAAAATCGCCTGTTTTGTGGCTGATTCCGGCGACTACTGCGGCGGATCGAGGTGGCGAAGGACTAGGGCTGGAAGAGGGAAGTGTGGTGGTTCGTTTGGGACCAGTCTCACTTGAAACGGTAGCCGGAGTTGGGAGAAATCGCGATCTAAAGTGGGCTGGTCGAGCTGCAAATTCTGGGTTTTTAAAAACTGAACTTCGAAATATTTATGGTGATGCCACTGAGCTTCCGTAGATCATAACTTATTTGTTACAACTCCGATTTGAGCCCAAAACGTGTTCTACGGACTCGTCTCGACGTGCTCTACGCAACAGTACAACTGAAATTTCCAAATTCCTTCCCGAACTTAAAAATGACCTTTTTGCCCATTTTTAATATTAATTAATTTTTTAATTTTTTTTCAAAAAAAATAATTAATTCAAATCATTTTATTTTATTTTCTCATTTAAATTTATTTCCTCTTATTTTAATTATTTTATTACTTTTTCGGACCGGGATGTTGCAGTTTCGCTAAAATCTTCCCTGAACAAAAAGTCAACTCTTAAATCATTTAAATATTCCCGGGGTAAAATTGTCTTTATCCTGAATAATTTAATATTTAAAATCACTTGGATGATCTTCCAAGAAGTCTGCTACTGCTTGACCCTTGATAGCTTTCTGAGGAACATAGTGGAAAGCGAATTCTGACAAAGCCAGAGTCCATTTGCGAATTCTGCCTCTTAGCATTGGTCTCGTCAGAATGTATTTGATTAAGTTTGTCTTGGCAATGATGTAGATTGTGGAAGGCAACATGTAATGCCTGAGTTTCACAGCAGTGAAGTATAAAACCAAACATAACCTCTCAATTGCAGAATATCTTCTTTCCACTTCTGTCAGGGTTCTACTTAGATAGTAGATTGCATGTTCCTTTCCCTCCTTGTTGTCTTGTACCAGAAGGCTTCCAATAGACACTTCTAATACAGAAATGTATAATTTGAGTGGTCTGCCTTTCTTTGGAGGGGACAGAACTAGTGGATTTGAAAGATAATGTTTGATTTCTTCAAAAGCCCTTTGATGAGATTCTTCCCATTTAAAGATTTTCTCTTGTTTTAATTTTAACAAGGATGAGAAAGGCTGGATTTTCCCGGCAGAATTGGATATGAATCTTCTAAGAAAGTTGATATTTCCTAAGAGACTTTGCAATTCTTTCTTGTTTCGAGGTGGTGAAGCTTCTATGATGGATTTTGCTTTGTTCTTGTCCACTTCTATTCCTCTTTGATGAACCAAGAAGCCTAGGAAATTACCTGCTTGAACCCCAAAGACACATTTCTTGGGATTCATTTTCAATTAATGTTGTCTCATTCTTTGGAAAGCTTTCTTCAAATCAGATACATGGTTTATCTTTTCTGAAGATTTGATTACAACATCATCTATATATACTTCCAGGGAATGACCTATCATGTCATGGAAAACAGAATTCATTGCTCTTTGATAAGTAGCCCCTGCGTTCTTCAAACCAAATGGCATTACAACATATTCAAAAGCACCTTTGTGTCCTAGACATACAAGTTTGTGAATGTTCTCTTACGCCATCATTATTTGATTGTAACTTTGCATTGCCATCCACACAAATTCTGACTGCCCCTTTGTATTTCTTTTGAGAAGCTGGTACAATGTTAGACGACCAATCGCATATATGGCTGGTCTAATGAAACCTACTTTGGCCAGTCTCTCAATTTCCTCTTTGACCTTTAATTCTGTCTCTATGGACATCCTTCTTCTAGCCTCGCTTGATTGGTAAATAGCCTTCTTTTATTGGCGGCTTGTGTTCTACCAATCTTCTATCCAGTCTGGGCATTTCATGATAATGCCACGCAAAACAGTCTCTGAAATCATGCAGAAGTGTAATGATCTCACTCTTCATTGGCTCCTCTAGTAATGCACTGATAAAAGTAGGTGCAGGATCTTCTTACATTCCCAGGTTTATTTCGTATAAGGGGTCTTCTACTTGGTAAAGATTCCTCCAAGGCTGCTGGTTCAAATTCCAATTCTTCCTCCTAAAAATTCTCCTCTTGTTCTGCCGAACTCTCATGTATAAACTCTACACCATAATAACAGCTGGATTTTGCATAGAAAGCTTCTTTTCTGCCCAATATATCAACAATCTATTTGTAATGGATCGGATTGTTGCAACTCGATCCTTTTCTTGTTGGTTTGGGCTAGACATAAGAGGTTTGGAGGTTCAAGACAAAAGGTCTATTCCAGTCCTCTAGAGAACTAGATAGGCCTTCTTCAATGAGCCTTTGGGCTGTGACACCTTGTGGTCAACCGTTACGATTGACTCCAAAGAAAGTGAAAGGGCCAAGATCATCATGATAATACCTGGCTTCAAAACATAAGGCAGATGGTAGAAATGGCCTTGGATTGGCCTCTACTATCTCTAAAAACCCTTCATGCCAAAGGGCCAACTGTTGATGTACAGTAGAAGGAACACATAGACTTTGGTGGATCCAGTCCCTCCCAAGCGGTGCATTGTAAGTAGTAGAAGTGGTATCCACCACAAAGAAAGCAATCTTGAGCTTCTTAGTTCCCACTATGACATCCTTATCAAGTATCCCATGAGTCTTGGTGATGCCCCCAACAAAGTTGGTGACTGTACGCCGTTTTGGGATCAAATCCTTCTCAGTTCTATTCAGCTTGGTCAAAAGCCTGTGGGGAAGTAGATTAATTGTTGCACCTCCATCTACCTTTACTTTAGGAATGGGGATTCCTCCCAAGTTTGCGGTGATGAATAGAGGCCTAAGATGGTTGGCCATCTCTTTGGTAGGTTTGGAGAAGCATAACTAATCTGTGGCTATTTTTCGGGCAGTTCTGCCTGTACTTATAGCCCTGTTTTGTTGTTCTAGCACTACTTCTTCCTCAGTCAATCTGCATTCAAAACTTTCTTGGGATATTACATCCCCTTTAATGGTGCCTTCTTGTCCTTCTATTGCTCTATATTCCTTTAATAAGATGAACACCATATTGATGTCAAGACCATCTTGCAATAAGTCCTCCAATTCTACCCCAAAATTCTGAGTCTCTTTATCTAGTTCTCCTTCATAGTCCACCGATTCTTCGTAATCTTCAGTCCAGTTTTCTTCATAGTTTTCAGTCCAGTTTTCTTAGCCATCTGCCTCAGGGAAATCAGATTGGTCCTGTGGCTATGTAAGTTCTATCTGGGCACTTGAAGAAGTAACTTGCTGTGAAGGACATTCTCTTAGGAAACTTGGTTCTGTTGGTTCTTCTATTACTTGATCCATCGTCTGTTCTTCTTGGATAATTGCTTCTGTGCTGTTTTTATTCTAGGCGTAATCGACACGTGAACACTGTGTGTTATCTACACTTCTAAGAAAGGTGCAATCGTCTCTGGATTCTCCTTTTACGAGTCTTGGACAGCTCGAGAGTTGGTCTCGCCACTTTTCCCAACAGAATACCATCCGCCATCTATTATAGTTTCTAATGGCCCGTCATCTCCTGAGATCTTTGTTGGCACCTCCTTCCTTGGTTGCTCGGTTACCTTTTTGATATATTGGGCAGATTTCTAATAAGCTTTCTGCCTATTTGTGTTTCTAGACAAAGTTGGAATCTCGATCTGTAGTGGTTAGGCATTCAAACCGGTAACCCGGTCAAACCACCCAAACCAAACCGATGGTTTGGGTTGGTTTGGTTTTTTCAATATTTTTTGGTAATTGGTTTGAACCCAAACCAAACCGAAATATATGGTTCGATTAATACGGTTTGCAATATTCAAAATCATGGTTTAACCAAACCAAACCGATAGTATTAAAAAAATATTATATATAATATTATTATAAGAAATATATATATATATAATACATTGTTTCCTTCCTTTTTTTTTTCCTTCTTCTTCTCCATCTCTCCCTCTTTTTCTTCTTCTCCTCTTCATCTCTCTCTCTCTCTCTCTCTCTCTCTCTCTAAGAAAGCCAAAAACCCAAACCGAACCAAACCAACCCACCAAGTCCGATTAACCGAAGTGATCGGTTTTCATCAATCATGGTTTGGTTTCGGTTTCCAAAATAGCCAAACCGAGGTTTACGGTTCGGTGTTCGGGTTGAGCCCAAAATCAAACCAACCCAAACCGAGCCCACCCCTAGTAGTGGTGGCGCCCGATTCTGTCAAAAACACTTGGTGTAGGTCGATTCTATTTGTCCAAAGCTATCTCCAGCTCGCACTCACATTTACACTTGTCGCATAGAACAACCCCACCGAGATAGTAGCCTTTGGTTTCTCGGGTCACTTCTTTTGTGATTCTTCTACCTGGACTAGGACTAATTTTTGCTACAAGCTTGTCTTTCCCCCTCCTTGGCCAATCTGATTGACCATATTGACTTGAGGTTAACGAAAAGGGTCCGTGGTAATTGTGGGAGGTTTCTCAACTAGGTTGAGCTTTCCTGCTGTTATTCCTTCTTGTATAACATCTCTGAAAACAACACAATTGTTGGTGGAGTGATTCCAGGAGTTGTGCCATTTGCAATACTGCTTGCTTTTGAGCTCTTCTAGTTTAGGTAGCTTGTGAGGTGTCTCTATTGCCTTGTGCAAGATCATTTCATCAAACAAAGCGTCTTCTTTTGTTAGATCAAAAGAATAGACTTTGTTTTGTGTTGGCTTGTTTAGGACAAATCCCCCTGTGAATGGTGGTGGCTTCTGATCCTTTGGTGGTTTTGTCAAAGCCTTGCAACTAACAGGATGTTTAGCTTGATCATCTCTACTACTGCCACCTCTACTTATTCTATATCCTCCTGATCATCATCTGATTCCGTCTCGACCATATGGACTGAGGAAGATGGTTTTTTATAGTATGTACCTTTGGAGGAACTCCTTTTGTACTGCTCTTCCTTTAATAGCTCTTCATATTTGGAGGGCTTGTCGGCTAGTTACTGCAAGTCTTCAAACACCATTACATCAAATCTTTTTCTCAAAGAGATTTTGAGAGATCTTTAAGCCATAGGGATCCCGCACTTCATTTTGAGCTTCTGAACTTGGTGATGAAATCTTGAGCGGGTTCGTCCTCAATTTGCTTGAGAGCAGCAAGATCACTGATGGTGACTTCTGGCTGAATTCTGAAATTGTAGTCATGAAAGGCATTCTCCATCTGTCCCATGCTTGAATGGAGTTGGTTGGTAGAATGGTATACAAAGTAAAAGCTTGTCCATATAGAGAATTCCCAAAAAGCCTAAGCTTTAATAGAGGATTGTTCTTTATGGATATGTACTCGGATCGAGAATACGCCTATATGCTCAATCGATGATGCTTGGGTGTCATCTTCATTGAACATAGTGAAATTTGGTACCTTAAACCCATGTGGTAAAGGTACTTGATCTATGTAAGCTGGATATGGCTTCTGTAAGTTGGCCTTTCTCCCCTCCTGGCTTCGTGGATCTATCATCTCTCGACCAACCTCTGTAATGCCCCCAAGTCATTCAAAGCATAGGCTGGGAGTGGGTTTCGAGCCTGTTACGGCTGATTTTGTCAAGCTCGTGCTCAATTCTGGGTGGTCCGAGCACGACCTCTTCCCTATTCTCTTCATCCTCTTCAAATCTGGATGGTTTCTCCGGTTTCGTCCTGGTCTATTCCCTCGAAGTTGGCCAAGTGATTGGCTTTTCCTCTTCCTCTTGCTAGTGGGGAAATGGATTAGGATCCATTCTTCGAGGTCTCGTATGGCGCTATTACTGGCTGGTCAAGTAGGTGTGCAACTAGTGGTTCTTGTGGAACTTCCAATTGTGGAAAATGTGGAGCCTCAAGTTGATTACGAGGAGCTTGAGCTATCATTGGGCCTGCTTGGGGAGCCAGAACTTCCTGTTTTTGGATGATAGGAGCTGCCCTTCTTAGTCCAGCCTGGATTGGTGTTGGTTCAAGTACTCCAAACATCTGTGCAATAAGAGGATCTTCTTGGTTAGGCTATCTGGCTGCAGCAGTTTCACGATCCTTTCTGAACTATATGTTGACTTGCCAATGCATCATGGCACTCATATTGCTAAAAGTGTCTTGACTTCTTTGGGCTGCAACTTCTTGTCGGAGTATGGCTTCCTATTTTTGGTTGAACCTTTTGGAACTGGTCTGAGAGCGTGTACTTCTGGTACTGCCATGAGTAGATTGCTTGGCATCGCTTTCTCCTGAATCAACTTCTTCTTGGCGAAAGGGTGGTTGACCTCTCTCCATAGCAAGCTGTGAATTTTTGCTAGAACTTCCAATATTCATATACCAATAGAGGTGTCTTCAGAAATATGTATATTGTGAAGTCCCACCGGGCATGACAAATAGTTCACCCCTTTTGCTTTAGTTCTTGTGATGGTAGGGCAAAGTTCCCCATTGACTTGAAAACCATTGACGGTCAACAACTCAACTTTATTTAGTGTGCGAGCGTGCCACTGTTAGTAATTTAAAATCTGCTAATAGATTGAAAATGTAATAACTTGCGCCCCAAGCTATTAATTTTGACAAGCGATTGAGAATTTGGGTGAGGAATATCTCCCAAGTAAGTTCTTTTCTTGCCTCGGACGAGTGAGGACTCTATAATTTTTCACAGTAAAACTAGTAAATTCTAGCAAAAACACTTATATATAAAAAGAAGTAATAAGATTCAAGCAGAATCGCTGAACCGCAAGCCATGGCAAGAGTCTGCAAGATTTGAAAGTTCTCTAGACTCTATACTTTCATTACTTGGTAGTTTCAAGCGGCAGAACTGACTTATGGCCCGGCTGGATTGGAGTTCCTTCTGTCTGGATTGAATCTTCTTGCATTAGAATTGTGTGTTGGCACTTTCAACTAATAGAGATTAGCTGGAAATCGATACCAATGTTGAGATTGGCGAGCTATAATCAATTTGAGCCATGGAGAGGCTTGACAAGTGGGCGTAATCGAGAGTCCATGTCTGTTTTGGAAGGACTATCTCTGCCTGGACTGGATTGGTCTGGATTAAGAATAACTAGACCGGTATTCTTCAGGATTGGCAGTACCTGGACTGGAAACTGTTCGTGGATAGCCGGAATAGTTGCACCTGGATTAGAACCTGCTTTAAGCACATGTTCTGGCTGATGAACCAGATTTGTAATAGCAAAAACTTGAGTTCTGGTTGATTCTCCTTCTGGATAAACCCTTGTTCTGGGCTGAACTTATCTTCAAGGAAAGGATTGCATGTTTGGCCTTGATTTGGAGGACTATGAAGATCATGAGATCTTTGAAAAATTTGTTGAGGTTTTCATGTAATGAATAACCTGGATTCTACTTGTTTCACCTGTTCTAGACAGACTTCAAAACAACAGAGAATTGTGTTTTGGTTGTTTTGTTAAAGCTGGATTGCTCTTTGAAGGCTTGATTGCTTCTGAATTCGAAGGTTTTTGAGATCAAATGATCTTTGATTTTTGCCAATTTGACTGAGAGTTTGTTTTTTGATTGGTTGTTTTAGCTCCTTTCTTAGTTCACGTCCCCTTGTATTTATAGGAATTTTGGTTTCCTAAAAATATCTGAAAAATATCTTCTGGGAAGTGCTTTGTAGAGAGACTCAATTTGTTTTGAAGCCACATGGGTGCTTTGCAGTGAGACTCAGTCTGTTTCTTGAAGAAATCTCTTCGAATGCTTTCTGCAAACTTCTTTGTAGACTGTGAGAAAAATATCTTTGATGACTACACAGTTTTTTGCATGAAGCAACTTCAGTATGTTCTTCTGGTGTGTTTATGAGAAGTGATCTTTGTTTCTTTTTTTCTGCTGATTCGGTCTCGAGCTAGTGGATATAAGACTTCAAGTTTCGAAATATAAAATTGTAAACTTGTGTAACTCTCTTTGGCTTATTTTAATCTTCTAAAAACGATATGGGCCGCTTCTCCAATTTTGTAAAGAAAACCCAGATGGTCAGTTTTGGGCCAGTGAGCAGATTTCTAGGCCCAAATAATTTTATTTGGCCTTTCCTTAGTAGACTGGGCAACTTTAATTAACCACCTCTAATCTGTAAATTCAATCACCAATAGTGGTAATTAGATTTATATACGCGGTTAATTCCCATCTTTTAAATGATATGGGCCTTTCTCCATTTTTTGGCAAAATAGAGCCAAATCTTGTTTTTGCATAAAGCCCTGTGGCCTGTTGGGCTGGTGCGCAGAATTCAGGCCCAAACAATATGTTATATGCCATGCTAGATGATTTGTTCTCTCATAACTTGTCAAGATTTTAGAAATCTATACACCTCCCATTCCGAATATATTCCCTTCAAAAAGTTGCAATTATAATTTGGCTACAATATTTTGATTCCATTGTGGAAAATATTATAAAGATATAATTTTTTTTTAAAATGTTTGATTCTGAACTTCAGGTTCAATTAAAATATTATATATGTTTGCAAGAACTGCAGTTTCTTAACAAGGTATGAACTAAGAGCTCATATTAATATTCATTTCCGTAAAAATTATGAACTTTGGATATATATTGACATATATATATGAAACTTCAAGTTTGAGTACATATATCAAATTTAAAAAGAATATTTGGTTTTGAACTTGTCCAAATTGATATTAATATGATATTGTTCAAGGTAATAAAATAAAACGATAATAATAATAATAAATTAGAAAACATGAAATCCAAATAATGTCGAAACTTCAGGTTCTTAACATGATGTATACTTTTCAGCCCAAAATCATAATACATATTCACTTGTTAAAATTTCAAGTTGGAGGTTGACATAACTAGAACTTCATGTTCTAGAATTTACTTATTTTAATGCACATGTGGTCGAAACTTATAGTTTAAAATAGACATAATTAGAACTTTCGATTTTAAGATTTTTGAAATTCAGATCATATTAGGAACTTCAGGTCCTTAAATATAAATTATTGAAATGAAAACAAATAATTGAATATAACAATAAAAAAATAATTAAAATACTGGAATAAAATAAATTGTTGGAACTTCTTATTCCAGTTAAAGAAAAATCAAAGAACTCCAAATCTTGATTTGCTTTATGAGAATTGCATAACTCCAAGTCCTTGTATAAATATTATATGGATTGAGAACTAAGAGACTTCGGTCTTTATTTAATTATATAATTTAAGGACTTCGGGTCCTTGCCTAAAATAAAAATGAAACCAAAGAAAAGAACTAAGTAAAAATATAATACAACAAAAATTAAAATATTTCAATAAAATAAATTGTTGAAACTTCTAGTTCCAATGAAAAATAAATCAAAGAGCTTCAGGTCTTCATTTGCCTTTAAGAATTGGGGAACTTCAAGTCCACAAAATATTTATATTATAACGATTGAAATCTAAGGATCTACTGGCCCTTACATGATTGAATAAGAATTGAGGAACTTCTAGTCCATTAGTTGTATAAAAATTGAAATTCTTGAGTATCTCACTTTACCTCATAAACATTGGTGACATGAATTATCACCTTGATTTTGATCTTTACTCGTTAATGAAAATCTTAGAATTATGGCAAATAACAAAATATAATTGAAATCTTGTAGGTAGATAGACATGATAGACACTTATAACATAAATCCGAATTTTTTTAAATATCAAGTTTTACATGCACTAGATATGTAAATGAAAATGAAAATAAAATAATTCTTATCTGTTTGGAATTTTGTTGTCCAGCTTCCTTTTGTTGATGCACTTATTTTCATCTTTCAAAGCATATGTAACAAGAGTTTCGTACTTGCGATATATAAGAGGAAAGTATTCTATTTGTAAGATAGAAAACAAACCTTGAGTGGTTAGAGGCTTGTGCTGATAACGTGTTATATAAATAATGGGAAATTGGAGAGAAATAAGAGGAAGTGAGACAAGAGAATTTGTTCTCTCAACTTCTACCATTCATCTTTGATGAAACAGATATTTATAGGCTTACAACTATAGGTATTTAATCCACAAATTATAGCTACTAAATACAACAATAAGAGCATATGTTACCAATACGAAAAGGTGGAGATAATGGTTGTTATGGTGGTCATCCACATTCCCATATATTTAACAGATATTTGCTTATTTGTGTGTTTCCAAAGACAAATAGTTAAAACACTATCAAGTCACAAACTTAAAAAAAATTGTGATTGTCCATGGTCATATATATTAATGTTTATACGGGTTTAAAACCTGTAAATTTATAAATTTAAATTGATATAGTTATGTAGAACTAGAAAGCATGAGGGCTTTGGTATAAATGGTTCGCAAATTGGTGTTAAAATAAATATTTTTTAAAACTTGACATTTTTATTTTCAGTATAAATATTATGCAACTTAGTAAATATAACAAAAGAAAGGATGGTGTAGTGGTTGTGGTTGGAGTTTCCTCTTTTGAGGTTAGAGGTTCAAGTCCCCACAATAAATGAGTCACTACCACATCCACATTGAAGGTGGACGGCCGAAGGTAGGTCACCGGCCAAAGGGTGTGGTCAGCGGTGCCTGGTCAGATGTAGGTTGTTGGAGATGGTGGCCGGTCAGCCGTTGGTCACTAGACATGTGGCATAAGGTGATTGACTTTAAGTGAGTTTGTTAAAATATGGAAGGAGTGGCAATGTGTGTAATTGTAGGGGTTTTTTTTGTTGCATTATTGTAAAATTGAATGGTATATGTAGTTTTTGACCTTATCTAGAATAGGAAAAATTATGTTATTATGTTCCACATTATTAAAGTATTTATTGAGTTTAAACTAAAGAACAAAGGAAAAAAAAATGTAAAATCCTATTATTTATTTACTTTAGCTCAAAAAAACAGAAGTAAGAAATCATACTCAAATCTGATTTTTTATTGTTTATAGCCAAAATTTATCCAATAAGTTGAAAAATGTCAATTTTCATAAAAACTTTCAAATACATCTAAAAATTCACTTGAGTTCCTTGGTATTTTTAAATTTCCTCATCCAAAAACAGCATTAGGGTAATCCCAAGTTTTTGTCCTTTTACAACACAATTCTAAGGAATGACTATCTGTGGTTCATGCTCTCCTGATTTGTAACATCCTTGGCCTAATTTTTAAATAAATTATGTAAAATAAATTGAGTTAATTGAAATGGGTAAATAAAAAGGAAATTAAAGGTATTAAATAAAGAAAATTGGAATTAAATTGGAATTTAATAATTAAAGGGTAATTTGGTCAACTATATTTTTGGACGATAATTTGTGAAATGAGTTGTGCCATTGCGTCCGGCTCGTCAAACGAGTTTGTTGACGTGCGGCACATCTCGATATGAGCTTCGGATCGAAATGAGGATATTTTGGTCATTTTGAAATTTGTTAAAACCCTAGAATCTGATCTGAACCAATCAGATTTCGCACCCACTGTAACATACGTGACCTAGATTTAATTAAATTAAATTAATTAATTTAATTAATTATGTGAAATTACGCTTTGCCCTGAGGTTAGAGTCGTAAATATCACATTTTTATCCGTTTGGAATTTCGCAAACAGACTGCGCCATTGCGACGGGCTCGTCGAAACGAGTCCGTGGCCGGGTGGCACGTTCCGATCCGAGGTCAAGAACTCAAAAAGGGCATTTTGGGTCTTTTGGAATTTGAAAAAACCCTAAAACTACCCAATCGACGCGTGTACCCTCATAGTCTCGTCGTCCGGTCACGGCTGGACTCGAGACCGGTCCCAAAAGAACCGGCGTGAGCTCACGGTCCTAACCCACCCAAGTTCCGGCCGGTGACCTCGAGAATCGCCGGAAAATCGATCAGTTCAAGCCGGTTTTTCATGGCTTCGTTCAGCGGCTCCGGCAACCATCTCCGGCGGATCGGGTATGGTTCTTCACCTCCTCCACCTGGTTAAGCCATTTGCAACCTTGGTTTCGATCGATTTCAACCCTAGAACACCCGATCCCAAACCTGCATTTGGCCGGATTTCAAAATGAAATTCCGGCCGATTCGGCCCTTTGAGAGGTTGCCACCGTAGGATAAAATGCTCAGGAGTCGAGAGGAACCTAGAGCCTAGGCGGTGAGTGGTGGTGATGAGTTTTTCCGATGATCGGAATCGCTCTACACACCCACACGCGGCCGGCAGCGTGTGGCGGCAGCGTGGGCAGCTGCGGTGGTGCCACATTCTCGCTACGATGCGCTCCTCGTGTCATCCCGGCGCGTCGGTATTTTCGGATTTCAATTCGGACATCGTTCGGATGTCGAGCGGTATGCGCCTATTGCGCGTAATCGGGTTCGGCGTGTTCGGACCGTCGGATCAAACCGAAACTCAGCTACGTAGTTTCCCGTATTCTTAGGGTGTGTAGAAATCGACGGATCGAGAATTGGAGTCCGGATACTCCAATCCATTAACCCTAGGGATTAGGTTATTTAATAACCGTCCGATCGTGCGATCGTGAGCGATCCGACCGTTCGATCGTGACCAAACTTTCAGAATAGGTTCGGTGAGCTGTGTAGAACCCGTAGGAACTTTCGGATCCAAGATCGGAGTCCGTGGACCCGCGGGCCCAGTTGACCAGATCAGGCGGTTTGACCGCACGGTTGACTTTAAACCCGGAAATTAGGATTTGAATTTAAATTCAAGTGCGGTTGACTTTTGTTGACTTATTCCTCGTATTCCGTAATAGGTACTCGGGCTCGAGGTTCACAGCAGGCATGACCCTCTTAGGGTCAAGCAGCGTGGGATTACTTGTGAGTGGGCATTGTTTTGAATCGGCATTATTTTAAAGATTGAAAACTATGCATATGAATTTAATCAAACGAATTATGGATTTTATATGTGTTTAATTATTGAATTTCATATCAATATTGTTTATTTGGAATTTTAAGGATATGTTTAATTGTTTATAAATATGTTGGGTTCCGGTTTACTTATTCGGATATGGTTGGTTATATTTGACTATGAATATAATTATATATTTTCATGTCGAATGTTGGACGTTATCAACGTCCGGATGTTCTTGTGTTCGGGTTTTGGGTACGGTTTGAATACCACGGAAATGAGGGTATGTCGGGATTATGTGTTTTAGTTGGAGTGCTATTAGCACCACTTTATGTACCTCCCGGTTACCTGGTTCTTGAATGGTTAAAGGATATAACGGAACCGGTTCACCCTTGACGGGGTGTTCTTGTAGGCCCTTGCCCGTGGTCTGCAGCGTAGGACTTAATTCACCGCATAGTATTGAGGCATTTTCTGCTTTGCGTGTCTGGGAGTTAGTCCCCATTTGGGACGGCTTATTCCCTGGCCACGTGGTTGTGAAGGGATTTTTCTCCATGTGGTATATTATGGTATTATGTTGAAAGTATACGGATTCTTGGATTTCAATCGCTTATGTATATAAATGATTTAAATTGCATGTTTCGACATCGTTTTGAAACGGTGGGGTTAGTATGTTGATTTCAATTATGATTAAACTTTGTTTTTGTCCACTCACAATTTTATGTTTTGCGCCCTGTGCAAAGAGTTCGATCTGAGCCAAGTACCCTAGCCAAGACTTGCACTTATGAGCCCTGTACCTCTGTAGGGCACTTTATTTGTTTTGATTTCAGCTGAACTTATACTTTGGTTGTAAAACTAAAGAGAATTCTTAGATTGCTCTGTTATCGCCCGTTTAGGGTTGAATTCAAGGCCGGAGGCCTAGTGTGTAAACTGTGTGCTATTGCTTTGTGCGTGCTGCAGTTGGTGTTTTATTTATGTTGTTTGTAACAGGGTGTTGGATCTTGGTAAAGTCCCTTTTTCAGAGGAGACTTTGCCGGATTTTCGGCAGAAGTCCCAGCCATCTTTTCCATGCTTTGGGGGAAAGATGGTAGGTTAATTAGTGAGCGGGCTCGGCATGGGTTAAATGCCGGAAACACCACAGGGTCCGGCACGGGTCCCGAGGGGATCCGGTCTCTACGTCTGTCACCCACCTTCTCTCTCCTCTCTCCCCGACGAAAACCCTCATCTCTATCTCTCTCTCTCTCTCTCCTAAACGAACCAGAAATGGCGCCGGAGATTCCCGCGTTCCGGTCACGCCGGCGTTGCTACCACCCCGTTCGAACCCTCTCTCTTCCCTCTACCCAACCATACCAATATCTCCGACCGAAACCTCCATAATCGCCTACCGTGGTCGAAGGGAAAATCCTGCCAAAACCTTCATTTTCTTTGACCACCAATCACGACGCCGTCACTTGCAACAAGTTCATCTCATTCTCCTTGTTCGTTTTTGGGTGACCACGACGACAATTGGTGGCATAGCCACCATTCCAACCACCACAGATCCGGCCAAAACACTAGGTGGTTTGGCCGTGATCTGGCGACGATCTGGCCGGTCCTCCGTCGGTTCGCACCGGTTTTAAACTCCCCATTAGGTGCTGATTCTATTAGTCAAGGCACCCAAACCCACGGTGGCGCGTGTGGCGGCGCATGGGCTGGGGTGTGGCGGCAGTTCTCTGTTCCGTTGCAACCTCGTGTTGTCGTGAATGTGTACGTGTGCTCGGATTACGATTCGGACGTCGTTTGGACCTCGAACCAATGTACGCCTATTATGCATTGTTCGGGTTCGATGGGTTCGGACTGTTGGATTGAATTCGAATTCACGTATGTGGTTCCTCATATTTCTAGGATCGTATAGGATTTGACGGATCGTGGATCGGAAGCTTCGAATCAATGACATAAAGTTTGAATTAAACCATAACCATCCGATCGTGCTATCGTGAGCGATCCGACCGATCGATCAAGACCAAACTTTCAAGACATGTTGTTTAGGCTGTGTCGAACATGTAGGAACTTTCGGATCTAAGTTTGGAGGTCATGGGACCCACGGGTCCGGTTTGACCTATTCGGGAAGTTTGACCTAGGTTTGACCAGGGTTGACCAAGAGTCTCTTGATGTCGCTTTGCAATTCTTGGAACGTAGTTGACCTTGTTGGACTTCTAGGAATGTCTGGATCCATTTGGAGGTCGTGGGCTTCGCGGGCCTGGGTTGACCGAAACGGGATGTTTGACCGTCGGTTGACCGTGAGTCTTCCAGAGCGGTCCCACTTGTTAAGAGACGTAGTTTGACCTAGAAACTCTCCGTACGATGTATGTGATTACTTTGAGTCCCGGAAGTGTTAGGGTTTGTTTTAAAGTTTTCGTTCGGTTCACTATGTTAATCCAATCCTCATATCTATCGCTTTAGGTATTCTGGCACCGCATACGTAGTGGGCGGGACCCTCTTAGGGTTATGCAACGTAGGACCAACAGTGAGTGGACTTTGTTTTCAAATGAGCATGATTTGAATGACTGAATGCAAATGCATAGAAAATGGGATTTAATGATTTTTTTAATCTCGGATTTGATGATTGAGTTTATCGGAATTTAGTTGATAAAGGTTTAAGTCTTGGTTTTGACTTTGGTTAAAGTATATTAAAAGGGTTTGCATTTGTGGTTTATGCATGATTTGGGTTTCCGGTATTTTATGTGGCGCCACGATGGCTATATTTTATGATTATTCATATCTTGAGTATTTAACGGGACGTAGAGAACGTCCGGTGGTTTTCGTGTTGGTTTTGGATATTATAATTAAAGAATTGTTATATTATATTTACTTATATAATTGGGTTAAGTTGGACGTTGGTATAGTCCGTTTGATTTCATACTCGGTTTGGCGTATATACTTTGATGAATAATACCTATACTTTGGTTATATATATTTATATATATATATATATATATATATATATATATTTATATATATATATATATCTATATGTATATATATGTTTATATATATACACTTTGAAGAAATGCTTGAATAATGGGAAATGGTTATATATATATATATATATATCTACACTTTGATTATGGAGTGTTACTATTATTCTAATCGTGGGTTTGGCCTTGAGGTTTTAATATGGATTTTTGGTGATTGAGACATTTTATTTGATTGCGAATTGACATGCTGTCATTTGACGCTTGCGACTATCTTAATTATGGAATTATATGTTTTGGACGGTGATGTCCTTATTTTGAGTATATATTGGTTATATGATTGATGGACTTGTATATGTTCGGGTGTCTGATGTTTTGGGGTTGGGTACATTGTGATTGAATATGTGTATATATTGATTATCGTGTGGTGATTGATTTGAGTGCGATTGGCACCTTGTTATGTACCTCCCCTGTTCTTATGATATGGTTACTTGGATATGGTTCGATCCGGTGCATACCTTAACGGGTGTAGCTGTGTAGTTGTAGACCCTTAATTGGGTAATTTAGTCTGCGCACAGGACTTGTCACGGACATATGGGTATTGATGGTCCCTACCCTGCGTCCCGGCGAGCTTAGTCCCATTTGGACGGCTTAACCCTGGGCACGAGGTCTTGAGGAGGCTGTACCTGTGTCCAGTCAAATGATCCCCAGTTGGATTGTTTTCCCCTGGTACTTGTGTTTGGTGTTGAGGTCATATTATACCTATACGCGTGTGTTAGTACCTTCAGATTCATATTTCTTTTAGTGAGGATCTCTCCTCGCTTGTCGTGCATACGAGCATGTGGTTGTGAGATTGGGAAGGAATGGGAAATTGTACTTGATTTTACTTCAGTACTTGTTATGTTATGTTTATTGGGTTTTGAATCCAGAGACTGGTTTCTTACATATTTATAAATGATTTGAACTACAATTGATTTCTATGTTGTTGTTGAGATTGATTTCTATGTTGTAACATCCCAAACTTAGTGAAGTTTACTAACCTTCCTTTTCTCTAATTCATCTTCTTTCACACCTTCAAATTTACTAGAGTTTCAACCTTTGACCAATTTTGTAAAAGTTCAACCCTTTGGCAGAGAACACTGCCACTTACTCCATTCATCAGTTGAATTTCCCAGAACATGGGTCTTCGATTATCCTGAAACATAAGTCTCAAGATTCCCCCTACTACACTTACACACGACCAGTTCCACTTAAGAAAATGGTCAACACCGAGTTAGTAGCCGTACCAGTCCTTAGATACAACAACTTACCTCGCAATCACCAGTGCCAAGAATCAAACCATTATTGTTGTTGCTGTTGCCCAGTGAATCAACCTTAGAGGGGGGGTGAATAAGGTTAATAGCAAATTTAAATTTAAAATCGGATAAGTAAATTGACAAGCACACTAATAAAGAGATAGGGAAAGAGAAATTCAAACTCAGAGATTTATACTGGTTCAGTCCTCCTGACCTACATCCAGTCCTCAAGCACACCACTTGAGAGTTCGATCCACTATGTTGAAAAACTCTTTCCAGGTGGAGTTGAAACCTTTACACAGCTAGAGCACACCACTCCTTCTCTCAAGGTGAAAGACACCCTTCTCACCTCACAGGGTCAAACCAACCCTTTTACAAGTTTGAATGAAAATAACTCTCGGAACAAAAAGTCTCTCCTATTTGAGAGGGATATACAATTGAAGCTCACACAATGGAAACTCTCCTTTATGAGTAGATGATACAAAAGAACTTCAAACACTAGAACTCTTGTATGAATGTGAACAGAATTGGCTCAAGACAAAATGATATTCAGAGTATGAATGCTTGTAAGCTTGGATGAATATGTTGAGTTCTCTCTTTACAAGAAATCTGAATACGTTTTTATAAGCATAGAAAAATAGTCGTTGGAAAAATAGCTGTTGAAATATAATCAAAAGACTTATAGCTGTTTTGAGAAAGATTGTCAAAAGGTTTGCAGCTTGTTTGAAAATATAGACATTAGAATTAAAGCTATTTGAAAATATGGTCACTAGGAATAAAGCTGTTTGAAAATGTAGTCCTTAGGGTGACGGCTGATTGAAAATGTGTATCAGTTGAAGAACTGATTCGTTGAAAAAAATTGTTTAGCTTAAATCCCGTTGGAACAGTGTACAAAACAGCTTATTTACATTTTCAACATTCAAGTAAATGTCTTTGTCTTTTTACTTTCATTTATTTTTATATTACTCCATTTACTTAAGTTTACAATGTAAATAAGGAAGTACCCCCATTTGGATTTAAATAAAAATACTAGAAAATCAAATTCCCAACACATCAAAATATGAAAAATCAGTTTTAGTGCAAAATGCGATTTAGGCTAAAAATGATGGTTCATTAAGTCAAAATATACTTCACATTAAAATCTCATAAAATCAGTTTTTCTTAATTGAAGTATAAGGAATAAAAGCCAAAAATTATTTTGAGAAAATAATTTTTCTAGAAAAACATTTTTCAACCTTAGCCAATATTTTGATAAACAGTTTTCCTATATGATATAAATGCATGAGGGAAACCTAAGGTCAATCTAGGTGAAGAGCCAAGGTTGTTCAATCCATAAAGAGTTTTACAAGGATAACCTAACTCATATGTATTGAGGAAATATTTGCTTGAGTATCGGCTTCTTGCTCGAGTGTTCCAAAGTGTCTTCTCATATGTACAGTATTTTTGATCCATTTGGGAATACCGCTTCTTACAACTTATCACACTTGAAACACATTAGATAAATAAGGAATAATTTGTTATCATCAAAATATGCACAACAATATAAAAACCATAAGGCTAACAGTTGCATCAGCTTAATGCAACCTTGACAACCAACCAAAGCCAACATTCACACAAACCATTTCTCTATCATGATCCCCTCAAGTTCTTGAGTCACTACTACAAAATCGAAATAGACGACGGTAATCCATCGTCGTGTATCCGATTTTTCAACCGTTGTGAAATCAACCAACATCTTTTAATGCATAAAACCACGACGGTAAATCTCCGTTGTCTATTTCATGGAAAGACGACACTTTTACTCAAAAACGACGTTGTTAACACATAAACACGACGGTTTGTTTTACAAACCTGACGTTGTTAAAACATACAACGTCATATTAAAATAAAAACCAACATCTATTCACTGAAAATGGATCTAAAAAGAACAACCTGGTAACCTTAGATGTCCCTTTTAGAAAATCCATGACTTTCCGAGAATAAATAATGACATAATTTACCAAAATACAGACGTAAAATCAACTAACCACGACACAACTATAAACTGACCGTTGTTGAAAACTCCTTTCACAACAGTAATTTATCAGCCCATCGACGTAGTTAAGAAGATTGAACGTCCATTTTATTTTTAAAACTGACGTCTGTCTAGATATTACCACGTCATTAATAATGTAAAAACAACGTAGTTTAGTACTATCCATGTCCTCAATAACACCATGACCGACGTTATTACGATGTTCAACGGCGTATTTATTTCTAAAGGCGACGTGGTTAAAACGTTAAACGTCCTTTAAGATAGAAATTCAGACATGGCGACTAATTTATACGTCACTTATATAATTAATTGCGTGGTGATTATAATTATTAGAGGTCTATGTGTAAAGTCTTACCGACGTGCAAAATAAATTTCACGTCATATATTTTAACACAAATGACTTTTTTTGGCCCTAAAAGACGACGGGAAATATATGTTGAAGGACGTCGTTGAGTCATGAAATACGGCAGTACGCTATGATTACTGTCGTGTCATGTTCTTTAAATGTCGGTTATGTTGGATATCACGGACGTGAATATGCAGTATTAAGGGCTGTACATCACCGTCGTTGTTCAATTGTTATCTACGTTTCTTTGAATTAATTGAGCAGTCATGTGAGTGATGATTTAGACGTCGGTACGTACATTTATGTCGTGCTGTGGTTGTAATTGACGTTAGATATCATTTACACGTCTGGGTTTGCAATTTTTCAGAGAACCGTCATGTTTTGCATATGAAACCCATTTTTTTTTAGTACTGAAAGTTATGTGCCCAAAACCTGCATAATGAAAGTGAAAGATATACATTACAATTTCTTGCAAAATTAATGTCATACATAACCATTTAGGGCATAAATAATGTCATAAATTACAAGCATCATTCAATCCATATATCTTCACACCCGTCTCAAATATTTTCACTCCCAAACTCACGGGCTAGTTCATCAAATGTGTCAACATTTGGCATCCCTCTAGTAAATGGCTCACACTCAATTCTCACATCACCTAAGACATCATCACCAATAACATCATTATATTCTCTATTAGGCATTGATAACACTACCGACCAACTATGACACCCAACCCATGGGCCAGGGTGTGGTGGCGGGTCTGCATTCCTATGCGATCCTCGTGTCGTCGTGAACGCATACGTGTGCTCGAATTTCAATTCGGACGTCGTTTGACTATCGAACCAATGTTTGCCTAGTATGCGTTGTTTGGGTTCGATGTGTTCGGACCGTTGGATCGAATCCGATCTCACGTATATCGTTCCTCGTATTTCAAGGATCGTATAGGAATTGACGGATCGTGATTTGGAGTCCTAGATACTCCGAAATCATTAACCCTAGGGTTAGGTTAAATCGTAACCTTCCGATCGTGCGATCGTGAACGATCCTACTGTCCGACCGAGACCAAACTTTCAAGACACGTTGTTTAGGCCGTGTTGAACTTGTAGGAACTTTCGGATCTAAGTTTGGAGGTCATGGGACCCACGGGCCCTGGTTGACCAAGTTTAACCAAGGGTTGACCGAGGGTCTCCCGAGGTCGCTTTGCAATTCTTCGAATGTAGTTGACCTTGTTAGACCTTTAAGAACGTTCAAATCCAATTGGAGGTAGTGGGCCCCATGGGCCCGGGTTGACCGAATTGGGATGTTTGACCTCCGGTTGACCGTGAGTCTTCCTGTGCGGTCCCTGTAAGACCCGTGTCCTATGGAAGCTAGAACGGTGAGCAATCCCACATCACTCGGGGAGGGAAGGGTGATGTGCCTTATATGTGTGGCCGAGAGACACTTCTGAGAGACACTTCCTTCCATACAATGCTTCATATGGAGCTATATCAATTGCCGCATGGTAGCTATTATTATATGAGGACTTAATCAATGGCACATACTTATCCCACTACCCTTGAAATCCAAAATGCAAGCCTCGTAACATGTCCTCCAAAGTTTGTATAGTTCTTTCCGATTGCCCATCCGTTTGTCGATGAAAGGCTGTACTGAAATGGATCTCTATCAAACATGATGGACACAGGTACTCCATGCAACCTCACGATCTCATCCACATATAGTTGTGCCAAACGATCCATTGAGTACGTATTTTTTGATTGGGAGGAAGTGAGCACACTTTTTCAGCCGATCAACAATCACCCAAATAACATTAAATTCCTTGTTAGTCCTTGGTAAGCTTACCACAAAGTTCATCGCTATCCTCTCCCATTTCCAAATCGGGATCAACAATGGCTTCAAAAGGCCAGAGGGCTATTGGTGCTCTGTCTTAACCTACTAGCAGGTCAGACACTATTCAACATGATGAGCTACTTCCGTTTTCATGTAAGGCCACCAAGAAATGGCTCGTAAATCTCAATACATCTTGGTACTTCCCGGTGGACAGAGTAAGGTGAACTATGCGCCTCAACTTATATCTCCTTCTTAATTGAGTCATCATTGGGTACACACACCCTTTTTCAAAGATGTAATACCTCATCCTCTGACACCCTAAAGCTTGATTATTTGCCTTCTAAAACCCTATCTAAGATGTTCCCCATCTCAGCATCTTTTTTTCTGACCTTCCTTAATCATATCCATCAAGGTAGGTTGTACTACTAATGTCGTCAAATACGAGCTATTACCTCATCCTCGAACTTCGATACTGAGCTTCTCAAAATCTCTAATCTTCTTACTTAGGGCATCTGCTACTACATTGGCTTTGCTTGGATGGTAATTGATCACATAGTTGTAATCCTTCCATCGCCTCTGCCTCATATTGAGTTCCCTCTGAGTGAAGAAACACTTAAGGCTTTTATGGTCCGTGTAAATCTCACACCTCTCTCCATATAGATAGTGCCTTCAAATCTTTAGTGCAAATATCACAGCTACTAACTCCAAATCATGGGTCGGATAGTCCTGCTCATTAGTCTTGATTGTTGAGATGCATATGTAATCGCCTTCCCATTTTGCATTAGAACACATCCGAGCCCTTTCGAGAAGTGTCACTTTAGATCACAAATCCACCTGAACCAGAGGGTTTGGTCAAAGCTGGGCGATCATTAGTCGATTCTTGAGTTCTTGAAAGCTCTTCTCACATCCATTGCTCCACTAAAATTTAGCATTCTTCTTAGTCAGCTGAGTAAGTGGCGTTGCAATTTTAGAAAACCCTTCAACGAAACGCCTATAGTAACCAGCCAGTCCTAAGAAACTTCTTACCTCCCCCATGCTAGTGGGGGTTGACCAATTAGCCACAGCTTTGACCTTACCAGGGGCTACAACGATCCCTTGGCTAGAAATTATATGCCTAAGAATGCAATCTGACTAAGACAGAATTCACACTTCTTGAACTTCGCAAACAATTTCTCCATTCTTAAAATTTCCAAAACCACTCTTAGATTGACAAGACCCAACTTGAATTCCCCCTCGAAATTCGTGTCGAACCCTGTTACCCGTCCGACATCCAATCGATGTCGGGCCCACTTACTATTTTGCCCTCTTCCCCGCATATTTAAGAAAAGTGGGTCAAGACTTCTACCGAACTTTCAGTAGAGTCTCCCATGAAAAATAGACATTTCCCAAAAAATTTCACCTGTAAAACATCACAATTTACTATCCCAACTGACAGCACACACAATGATAAGCACACAGTTTACAAAATGGGCCTCTAGCCTCAAATTCCACTCTTTAATATAACGCACTAGAACCAATCAAAACAAAACTCAAACAGTTCATTTTGCGGCTGCACCTAGGTTGCCTACGTACTTACTGAGGGATCAAGCCACGCGTAGTTCTTTCAATAAAGATATTGATCACATATAATCCAATTTCCAAATATCCCCATCTCAATTCCGAACTTCATGTTCTCAAATTCACAATATTCAAAACTCTAGACAGTTTCGCTAATACCGCAATCCAACAACAAAGTCCATAACTTTTTAATTATCTATAAATTCTAGTAAAGTCATAGTTAATCAAATATCAATCTCATAATTTCAATAACTCCAAATAAACCAAGTTTCAAACCAAACTATATACTTCGTCATTATCAATCAATACTAGTAATCTCATATGATACTGGAAAACCAACCTCAAGCACATACACAAAATCCTTTTTCCCCGCAACCATACCCTATCCAAGGTGTATGTTGCAAAACAAATAAATTTCCAAACTTCATACCAACTGTTCATACTTGTACAGAGTACTCTCAATGCACATGCTCAAGAAACCCTAACCTGGAATCACATGCACAAATTTTCTTCATATATAAATATTTACACATATATATACACCCATAATATACAATAACATAAAACTCATACTGACTTTCTCATACCGTTGTACCCATTATACATATACACACCATCATCATGTACCAGGGGAAAGCAATCCAACGCGGGGACTGTTTTACTAGACCACAGGCCAGCATCACATTGGCCTTGTGACTAGGGATGACCTGTCCAACCGGGGGACTTCCGCTCCTAGCTCAAACGTCGACATCGCATCAACGTGTAGCTGAATCTCGGAATCAGGTCTTCGGCACACCAAGTAAAGGGTGCCCGAATCATCCTCCCACACGCCGGTAACACATCGCACGTGTGGGTAACATCCGTATTCTCCTACAGGCAAGCAACACATCACACGTGAAGGTAACATCCGTACCCTTCCACACGCCGGCAGCACATCGCATGTGTGGGTAACATATGTATCCTTCCACATGCCGACAGCACATCGCACATGTGGGTAACGTCTGTATCAAAGGGGAGGTACTTGAAATGGTGTATGACCCATAATCCAATATATATACATCGCACGTGTGGGTAAAGTCTCAAATTCTCATAACCCGATTTAACCAATGGTTCAAACAAAACCCCATACCCTATTATACAATATCATGCCCAAGAATCTCATATAGTCTTATAAAGCCAAGAATGACCGGTATGACAATTTATCAGCCCAATAACCCAAAATAACTCAATTCCCAATCAAAACACATTTATACATACATTTCAATATTCAGAAAGCAATGCACATTTAAAACAATTTCCCATTCACCATCACAACTCATTAATCGACCTCAACCGAGCCAAAGTGATCCACCATCTAAATCACCTAGGAAAGCAGGGCCCATGACCCCCAGTTCGCTATTTATCCGTTCCTATTGGCCCATGGTAATAATTCGACTATCAGTTTGACCTTGATCGCGGAATATGGTTAATTAGGCCCACAGGGCCCACGACCTCCAATTTCCAATCCGAAAGTTCCTATAAGTCCAACAAAGTCTACTAACCAAGTCTAGAAGGTTTAGTCTCAATTGAAGGGTCAAATCTACACCAATCGCACGATCGGACGATCATCGACTCGCCAAACCCCTAAAATCATTGATTCGGAGTATTCGGGACTTCGATTCTAAATCCGCAAGCTCCTATATGATCCTGGAGGTACGAGGAACAACCTATTTGAAAGTGGGACTGATCAAATGGTCCGAACCTATCAAACCCGGATATCGCCTAATAGGCGCAATATCAGTTCGATAGTCAAATGGTAACCTATCGCTAATTCGAGCATACCATCATGCTCGGGACAACGTAAGGGACATTTTGGAACTCAATGGGCCGCCACCCACCACCGGCAGTGGTGGGTGTCTAGAGAAATGCGATCTGAAAAACCCCAAATCGCCGGCCAATACATATACCAAAATGTTCATACTAATAAGGGGAGTAACTTTTGTACTTGGCTCGACCTCAAACTTGGCCGGGAAGTGGCCGGAAAATTATCAAACCGTCGGCCCAGTTTCTAGGTTTTTGATCGAACGCCCAAGCTCAAAAATCAATCAAATGTATGCATACCATCAGCAAGAACACATTGAGAGGATTGATATCCATACCTTGATCGAAAGATTTTGTGGCTGGAGCGGCCGGAAATGTCACTGGAATCTCATAAACTCTCAGAGCTTTCCAAGCTCATGCCATCGTGTGGAGGGGCTGGGCTTGCCGGAAAACTACCAAGACTTGCTCGTCGTTCGACACTGCTCCTTTTTCTACAATCCCGTGACTTGGCGTCGCCGGAATACAAAATTCCACCTCCAGCCGTCACCGTTGCTCTTTTTGCACAGAGAGAGAGGCAGTGTGTCGCGCGTGTGGGGGAGAGGGCCAAAACCAAGTTTTCATGTATTTTTACAAATTTTGAAATGACCAATATGTCCTTTTAGTTTTTAGACTTTTTCTCGATCGTTATAACTCTAAGTTGAGCATGCTGCCATTCCACGAACTCGTATCGACGAGCTCAACGCAACGGTGCAACTCAATTCCCCAAATTCCTTTCAGAACAAAAAAAGCGACTAAAACACCCTTACCCCAAATTTAAAATAAAATGTAATTTCATAATTAATAATTAAATAATATTTATTTGGGTCGGGATGTTACATAGATGCTTCTCGTGATCCTCTTGAGTCATGGAGTAAACCAAAATGTCATCGATGAACACAATGGCGAACTTATCCAAGTATTCCTTAAACACTCAATTCATGAGGTCCATTGCAGCTATTGGTGCATTTGTCAAACCAAATGGCATCACTAAAAATTCATAATGTTCGTACCGCGTGCGAAACGCAGTTTTAGGAACATCCGCCATTCTAACTTTCAACTTATGGTAACCCGATCTAAGATCAATCTTTGAGAAAACACTTGCTCCTTGTAGTTGATCGAATAAATCTTCTATTCACGGAAGTGGATACTTTTTCTTTATAATGACTCGGTTGAGTTATCGGTAGTCGATACACAACCTCATTGTCCCATCCTTCTTCTTAACAAATAACACCGGTGCTCCCTAGGGTGAGACACTTGGTCATATAAATCCCGTACCCAATAAGTATTGTAATTGTTCTTTTAACTCCTTAAGCTCCTTTGGTGCCAATCGATAAGGGGGTTTCGATATAGGAGCCGTGCCTAGTAAAAGTTCAATTGCGAACTCAATTTCGCGATCCGTCAGTAATCCCTATTAGAGGTGTCAAACGGGACGGGCCGGCCCAGCACGGCACGAATATTAAATGGGCCGTGCGGCACGGCACGAAAGCATGGCCCGGGCCGGGATATAAAAATGAGGTCCAGTGGACCGGGCCGATCCGTGGCCCGACATGGGCCGGGCTTGGCACGAGCCTGCTTCAAGCATGGCATGAGCCCGAGCCCGCTTCAAGCACGGGCCGAGCCCAAGCCTGCTTAACTTTTTTTTTCTTCTTAACTTTTTTTTTGTGCGTGCTTAGGATGACTTGTTGGCAGCTGTGATTTTATTACATTTCACTTTTAAGTGTTGGACTTGTTTCTTTTCCATGCCTTATGCAGTTGTACTCTGTTATTAAAGACAAATTACAACCCATTAAACCATTAGCGAAGTTTCTGACTTTCAAGTCAATTGTGTTCTTGACATGGTGGCAAGGTATCGCTGTCGCGTTTCTTTTCTCTATGGATGCCTTCAAAGGGTCTTCGGCTCGGGAGCTGAAAACTCGCATACAAGACTATATCATATGCATAGAGGTGGGTAATATAACTAACCATTTACATGTACTGTTTAATTGTTTTGTATTTAATGTTGTAGGGTGTGAAGGCCTGATATGTCCTTAACAATTTAACATGCAAATGTGAGTGAATTGAAATTGAAAGGTTCAATTTAGTTTCGAAAGGAAGTAGATAAATTAATTTGACTGATGTTTAAAGCACTTCTCAATCTGTGTAGCCATTTGTAAATATTTGGAAAATGGCATTGTCAAATGATGACTACAGAATTTGAATTTGAATATACCTAGAAATTGATTATCTGTACGTGATAATGATTTGTATATTTATGATCATTAGTAAGTCGATAGGAAAATTCAGTGATTAGTTTTATGGTAGTGGTTGTTACCATTGTATTTATGTTTATTTTCTTAATTCAACTATTGTTATATTTATTCGTCTTATCAGGATTGCTTTTGTTTTTAGGTTTTTCAATATTTAGCTTATTTTTTGTTAGGTTATTTGATCAAAGGTGTGGGTCAATCTTAAAAGGTGAACAATAAAAGTTCAATCTCATTGAAGTTAATCTTAAAGTTAAAGTCTAATTACATTTTTATGTTTATAATGTGAATTATCTAGTAAAGTTTGGAAAAAAATTCAAAATAAATAGGCCAATGCTTAGGCCCGAGTATGGCCCGAGCCCGGCCCGTTTCTATATGGACTTGGGTTTTGGGCCGGGCGGGGATCAATGGTTTTACTAAATGGGCCAACACGGCACGGCCCGATAAATTTAATGGGCCGGCCCGGCACGACACGAAGTTAAATGGGCCGGCATGGCCCGTTTGACACCTCTAATCCCTATATGTCATCTGGGAACACAGATGCATAGTCCTGGACCACCGGAATATCTTGCATCTGACTCTCTTCCTTCTTGGCGTCAAACAAGCTAGCTAGGAAGCTCACACACCCTTTCCGCCACAACTTCTTCGCATGCAATGATGATATCACCATTTTTAGTGATTGCACTCTAGCACCAACAAAACAAAACCCAGCTTCATTAGGTGGTTGGAAAACAACCTCCTTATCAAAGCACTTCACCATGGCACTGTGAGTGGACAACCAATCCATTCCCAGGATAACATAAAAATCATACATATCCATGATCACCAAATCCGCTCCAAGTTCCCTATTCGCTATAGTTATTGCACAATCCTTAACCACCTCCTTGCAATTCAACACCTCCCCGTAATAGGTGGCCACATAAAACTCTGGTTCTAACGTAACAGGCACACCACTAATTTTTCTAGCAAATCTAGAGGATACAAAAAATGTGTAGCTCCAGAATCAAATAAGGTAAAAGCAAGTTGTCTAGATATTGGGATTGTACCTCTGCATTCGGAGTCATACTACAACATGCAAACAATTTAAACACGGGGTTTAAGAGCAATCAAACAAAGTACAAGGAATTCAAGATAGCAGACAAGTAGACACCTATGACTTGGCAGCAAACCGGTCCCATCTAATTTCACAAATCCTACATTCGAAGCAGCTAATAGTCCCTTAGAACGTTGTTCTGATACCAACTGTAACACCCCCCTTTACATACTACGGAAAGTGCTACTTATCCTACCTACTTAAGAGTTAATAATAAAAAGAACCATAACTAAAAGGAAAACCAACTGTCATTAATTCCTTTAAGAAACTAAAGAGTCACCAAACGAAATCTTACCTCAAAATGAAATAAGTTAATCTAGAGGAAGAAAATCAAACTTTCAAAGAGGGTTATGTGTCAACCACTTATTTTTGTTTTTATCAACTAAGTCTAGAGAACAGAAACCTTTTGGGACCATGACCAAGGATCATTGCCGCCAACCCTCCTGTTACTACTCAAGAACTTCGGTACCTAGAACCACAATAAACTACTAGTTTGATAAACTCAATAAGTAGCTAGAACATGCTTCAAACAAGCTCAAACAATTACAAATATACTATTTATATATATATTTATAATTATACAAATGCATAGCCTTATACTCATATGCATGTGCACCTAGCATGAGAATGAGTGCATGGTCTTACCTTATCACACTTGGCACTAGAGTGATCCTTCAGTACTAGAGGCCCATTGGAAACTTATCTCGACAGAGAAAGGGGCCTTCTTGTCACCTGTCGGCAACGCCCATAATGTCGACCTTATAACATACTTGTTGTCACCCGTCGATGACACCCACAATGTGAGCCTTACAACAAACAATGCGTCATCGGTCGGTAACACCCACATTGTGAGCCTTATAACTTATTGAGCTTCACCTGTCGGTGACACCCACATTATGAGCCTTAAACTTGTTGTGCACCCGCATGCATGGGGCCTCATAGTGACCTAGGATTCTCTAGTAGTCCCTACTTAAACTTAGTCATGGTCGAATGGTGTATTAATATTTGTACACGACTTAATCATACCTACAGGTCATGGTTTATACACGCTTACATACATAAATCAAACAAACTTAGGTACCAACCACGATACTAGCAAACATGTGAACCTTGCAATCAAACGGTATAATCACATAAACAGTTACTTATTTACATGCGTAAAGGCACACATTCATATATATATATATATATATATATATAGGGTTTATTTATCATGGTTCCAGAGCAAATCTAGGATACTTACCTTACAGTGAGTACCCCACAAAACCACTTGAGATATAAGCCTTAACCAATAAACGAACTCAACCAATAAAGTCATATACAAAGGCAAAGTAGTCTGCCAGCGCTCGCAGCGTGTACTCAAATAATTTTCGTAAATTCTACCAAACAAGAAACGGCCCCAGAATTGGTATGCTTAAAATAGACATACCCAATGGTTAAAATTTGAAAACACAACTCCACTGTTTAGGTCCTGAAATGAATCCCAACAACAAAAACCTAAACTATAATTTCTTCTGTCAAACGGCAATGTTCAGCCACCACATGAATTTTATATAAATACCTAGCTATCCAAATCCTAGTGCTAAAACCCTAGCTGGCCTTTTAAATATATATATATATATATATATATATATATATATATATATATATATATTTATCATGGTTCTAGAGCAAGTCCACGAGATTTTACAGAGTCATAGCAGCCTTAACGTTTTACATCATATCAAAATTTGAGGTCAAACGGAGTTCAACTTCCATGTCGTCTACCAATTACAAAATCGATATTCGTAACTAGAAGACTGGAATCAACGTCATAGGACCAAATTTGAAAACTCCCCATAAATTGTATACTTGTCCAAATTCGAAGGTCTTTATATTTACAGAAAGATGGGGATGTCTAGTTTCTTAATATCAAAAGTTCAGAAGGAGAAACGATTGTTACCTTCTCGAACCCTCCTCTCTAATCTCCATCCATCAGTCTACCTTCAGAAAATCCTTTTTCCCTTTTTCTGAACTCTCTCTCTCTTTTTGGATGTTTTTTCTCTATAGCAAACTGAGCTAAACCCTAAAGTTCATTTTAAAATGTGTAACCTAATGGGCCAGCCCCAATCCTAGCGCTAAAACCCTAGTTGGCCTCTTAAAACGTATCAGAGGGTCAGCCTGCTCACAATAACCTTATTGGGCTTTCATAAATTAAAGTATCTTCGGCCTAAAAACTTAGAATAAGCTTAAGTAAAACATTATGCTCATCCTTATTCACAAATGTATCATAATATAACATAAATTATAATGATGAAATGGAATTAAACATGTTGGACTTGACAATGATGAAACATTCAAAATACTGGAAATTGCCCTTAGTTAATACAAATATTAAAAATTAAAATTATTAGTTAAATGAGTATAATATAGTCAATTTATATTTTTCCTATTAAAAAAATTTAAATTAAAAATAAAATCTGATAATGGATCTTATTTTTATGAAAAACTAGAGCGCGTGCACGAGGCTTTTTTTCCTTCATGCGCGTTACGCGCGACTTACAATTTTTCTGTTTATTTAGTTTGCATTTGTATTTTTGTAGACAGGCATTTTATTATCCTTATTTTTCTGGACATGCTTCTCAACAGTTTCTTTCAAGTATATTCAGATAACTCAACATCCGACTGTATTAATTTTAGTACTGACACGACTTTTCACAATGAGAAAATGAAATGTGACCATTTCACTATCTTTGTCGAGTGTGCATTTATGTGAAACAGTTCCAAGAAAAGTTAACATAATAAACTGTAAACTCAGGCAGTGGCATGCTATGGTTCAGAGAGTCTTATTGTAATTGGCTATCCTTATTTTCTTTCATTTTTTTTACATTTTCTGAGAAACAGAAAAAGAATGCTTCAGGAACAACATAAATAAAACCCACCCTCCAACTTCTTCTGCCAGTCCTTTGATTTATTCCAAGTACAGCAATCATAACAATAGTCACTGCATTTGCACCAAAACCTAAAACAGTAAGGACTGTTAAGGAGAAGCAGTTAATAATTGAAGTAATATGTTCATCTTATAAAACATAAATTCACACTAAACACCAAACTGCGAAGGATATATGTTTCCGAAACACTGGGAAAGTCCACTCCCATCCCATACCTGAATAAAATGGCAGCAATTTACAATGAAAATCTGTTAAATTCATTACTGTAAGAATGGAGTTATATTGTTCTGTACAAATTCAGAAAACCAATTGAGCCATTAGTTTCCTTGCCTCAATAAAAGCACAAATGTAGGTTCTCGACACCAAACAGACAGAAAAATTACAGTAATTAGAAAAAATACCAAAAACTGAAGCAGAGACCAAGTCTACCTCTCAATATGTCTTTTTCAGTTTTCTACAAAGGAATTCTTAGTACCTGACGTTCCAAACAATATTATTCTTGATGCCAAACAAAAACCTGCATCACTATGCAATACACCATGTACTGATGTATTCAAATTCTTGCATCACTAAGCAAAACAACAGAAGACCTCCATCAATTAAAAGGCGCAAATAGAAGCATTGCTTTCATTCCACGAATCTAGCAAACAAAGAAATTGACAAAAAAAGAATCCCACTTTGCAAGTATTGGTAGACAAATAGCATGACAACAGAATTGCAGATGGTTACATGTCAGACAAAGAAATACACTGTCAAAAACAAATCAAACCTCAAATCACAAACCCAGAAGGTAAAAACCAAAGATTCTAGCTTTACACTGAAATTCAAAGTAAAGGAATTGAACCTGAGTGTGATTAAGAAAGAGAAAAATAGAAGGAAAAATAGAAGGGGAAGAGAAACCGTACACGCCCCAATCTCCCCAATCCAGTACAACTCCAGCACCTTGATCTTGAGGCCATAGCAGACCTGGAAGTTTGATCCCACTCTTCAAAAACCTGCAATGGAAACTGGATACAATATTCTTGCATCAAACTGGATATGCTTTTACCAAAAAAATAATAATAATAATACAATAGCAAGTTGAAAACTTATTGAATCAGACATGCGCTCTGTTTTTGTTTCATATTATCCACAATTCGCATCCTCTCTTTCTTCTTCGGCAACCCAATTCGTAGCCATCTTTCTTATTTGGCCTAGATCTGCCCGTGATTTCCTTCTGTTTCTGTGTGCTCGGTTTCTTAGTGTACTCGTTGGTTGACGTTAATGGGGTTGGTCGGTTTCTAAGTAACCAAAAACAGAGATTCGTACTCTTGACATCAAACCCATTCATTGATGCTCTGCAAAAATTAAAAAATTAATCAAAGAAATTTTATTACCAAATGATTCGTAGTGGTCTGGATTCACCTACAAATGAAAAGGTCATATACAATAATAATCAAACTAAAGAAAATGGGAAGAGACCAAGAGAGAGCTCAGCGAGAAACCTGAAAAAGTGATTTGTGGTTGCGAGAACGTTTATGTAATTGTTAACTGCCAAAGAAATTGATAAGACTTGCTTTCGGTGGTTTCTATGGGTGCTCCTTTCGCACAAAGGGGGCGAGTTTTCTGGGTTGCTTCTTACTTTTTTTTTTCTTCTTTCATAGGATAAGGCCGAGTTTTGTGGGTTAATTTTTTAGTTTTATTTTATTTTATTCCGTATTGACTAAAATACCCATCTGAAGTTTGAATATTAAACTTTGCAAGGTGGTTGGTTTTTTTGTTTCAATGGTGTTTGTGTCCAGTTTTTTTTAGTAAAAAGTGTGAACCCAACTCTTTCAGCCTTCTTTTATAATAGTAGAAGAGTAGAGATAATTCCCAAAAATATATTTTAAAATAAATAAAAAATTTAAAAACTTAACAAAACAAAAAAGAAAACTAATTCGCACACCTCACAGTTTTTATAAAAAGTTTTTGTCTATTTGTGAAAGTTTTTATAAAAATTTACATTTTGGCAATAAACAATAAAAACTCCTCAAACCACTCCATCGGGCGGAGGCTCTGTTTCTTCTCCCTTTTTGTACTTTCTGCCGGTCGAGTTGTGAGCTCCCTCACTCGCACGGACAGATAGAGAGAGGAGAAACCACAATCCTCTCTCCTTCTCTGCAAACCAAGCTCTCTCTCTCACTACTCAGTCCTCTATTCACACCACAGTCAAGCCCAAAGCCAAGTCAAAGTCAATACTATGGACTTCCACCGAAACCACCAAAGCACCACCTCCCCTACATCCTCTGCCTCCTCCACCACCACCACCCCCAATCCCAACCCTAACCCTAACCCTAATCCCTCCTCCAACTCCATCTCCACCGACGACCCAATGCACTCCTGGTGGGAGTCCATCTCCAAAGGCCGATCTCGCATCCACTCCTTGTCCTCTCTCCTCCCCTCTTCTCTCTCCTCCTGTCTCTCCTCCCTGGCCGACTCCGACCGCCCTGCTCTCTCCCTTCTGTCCTCCCTTGAGTCCTACGACGCCGTTTCTGCCTCCCTCTCCTCCCCTCTCTCCGGTTCAGGATCCGACCCCCTCTGCCACTGGCTCTACGATACCTTCCTCTCCTCTGACCCCCATCTACGACTCGTCGTTTTCTCCTTCCTCCCTCTCCTCTCTGGCCTCTATCTCTCCCGGGTCCACTCTCTCTCCTCTGACTCTCCCTCTCTTCCCTCCCTCGCCGGCTTCGAAGCTGTTCTCCTCGCCCTCTACGCCGCCGAGACCAAGGCTCGAACCGGCAAGCCTGTTGTCGTTTCGATCCCGGATCTCTCTCAGCCCTCTCTCTACCACACCCCTCGAGTTCACAAGCCCAACCCCCTCGCTGCCGCCATTACCCCTCACCAGTCAATTGGGGTTTTGTCGCCGCCTCTGGAGCCCCAGACCGCCGTCAAGTCCACCAAACGTGCCTGCATCGTCGGCGTTGCCCTCGATTCCTATTACAAGCACATTTCCCAGATGCCCACTTGGTCCAAGATTGACTTTTGTCGATTCCTAGCTTCTTGGGCCGGCAAGCATTGCTCTTGTCTGCACCAAGTCGGTCACGATGATACCAATGAGCCCGACGTTACTCCGGCATTGTTCTTGGAGGGTGGCAATGAGATTGACGATGTGACTGAAGAAATGGATCAGTTAATGAGATTTGAGAAGAAAAGTGTTTGCAATGGTGTAGTTTTGGAGTCAAAGGGGTCAAGAATTCCATTACCTTGGGAGCTTTTGCAGCCGGCTTTGCGAATAGTGGGGCATTGTCTGTTGGCCCCATTGAATTCTCAGGACATTAAGGACGCGGCTTCTGTTGCAGTGAAGCGATTGTATGCTCGGGCATGTCATGATTTGGTGCCACAGGCGATTTTGGCTACTCAGAGCCTAATTCAGCTCAATAAGAGGGCACGTGAGTCTGCCAAGGCTACTGCGGCCGCTAATTCGTCTTCAAACGCTAACACCCCAAGCAAAGCTAAGAAACCAGAAGTACTTTTGGTCTCAAAATGAGTAAGTGGTTGGTTGGTTTGTATTCTATTTGGTTTTGCAGATTGCAGGTACTGGATGTTGTATAGCTATATGTTCAACAGTTAGCAGTTGCTATAGGTTACTGTTGTATGCATGTCAATCGGTTTTTGTTTGTGGCTAGTTTAATATATGAACTATGTCCTTGTGTATTTTCTTCCAAGTGTTTCTGTGGTAATTATTGTTTTTCATTAATCTTGTACTCGCAAAACATGATGAAAGAAAGTTACAGATTTATGGTAATTTATACTGTTTGCCATTTACTTGTGTGTTGATCATTTGCTTGTAATTGAGCTTTATATCATATGATTCTGTTATGCTCTATTTACTTTGTTATTTGTTGTTCGCTTCACTGATCCTGTACTTTTGTGCCTTCTGATCTTTGTTTGAAATTTCAGTAATTGTATATATAGTATGTGTTTTATATTATTAGTTCATATTGGTTCGTCTGTGTAATCATTGGGAATCCATGAACAGGTGGTGGCTGGATCTGTTTGTCCCTAGTATTTGTTCATTTTACCACTCAATTTGATAGTTGGGCATTGCTCCTGTGACTCCCAAGTCCTTTTAGCTGTACATGAATTTCATTTTATTATTATTCTTAGAGCGCCCAAGATTAAAATTTCTCTGTTTTTCTGATTAGCCATTGTTTTGTTTCCTACTTGAAGCACTTTTTTGGCTTGTGATTGGTAAGGGGTTACCATTCTCCATCAACTGGCTCCTTTTGCTGATCTAAATAAGTTCTGTTTTGTGCACTTTCAACTTTGTTTTGGACTGAGAAAATTATCCTACTTCTTGTTGTCTGTCAATATATTGGGGTAAGTATCGGTAGGCGATGTAAGGTTTAGTAAATGCAATTCCCGATTTTTGGGATGGTGGGTCCAGTGAAGCTTGAAATTTTTTTTTTGGGGGTTTTTCCTGTGGGACGCATGTGAAGTAGATTTTTAGGAGTGCTGAGAGTTAGTTGGCAAGAAGGAGTTTCAAAAGGTGAGTTGCAGCTTTCTCTCACTAAGTGGGTTTATGAGCAAAATGGGTGGATTTAGATCTCTGTTGCACGGATACGGCAGTTTTTAGGGGTATGCGAGTATCCGATATGGCGATACGGCTTCGATACAGCACTGATACGTATCCAATAAGCCAAGTGGCATATCGTAGACTTTTCTGGGATGTTGACTTGACGATATGGCTACGATACTCCATCGATACGGCACCAAGGAAGAAGAAGAAAGAAGAAGGAAGAATGAAGAAGAAGGAAGAAGAAGATGAAGAAGAAGAAGAAGGAAGAGAAGAACTCACCACCAGCAATCGCTATCGGCCCCATCTCCGATTCAATCGCCGTCGCTCCTCAAGATTTTCTTCTTCTTCTTATTTTTTTTTGTTTTTTTGATCTGGAAAAAATTTTCTTCTTGAGAATTAAAGAAGATGGGGGGGTCTTCATTAAAAAAAAGAAAAAAGAAGGGGGTCTTCATCAAAAAAAAAGAAGAAAGAAGGGTATATATGGGCTATTGGGTATATAGCTGGTCTGTTGAGTATATGGGCTGTTGGGTATATGGCTGGGCTGTTGAGTATATGGGCTGTTAGGTAATGGGTATATGTCAATTTTTCTATTTATATTATTTTAATCACCGTTTCGGTGCCGTACCCGTATCCTAATTTTTGGAGATTTGCCTTATCGGCATATCGTATCGTATCGCCGTATCCGTATCCGTATTGGTGCAACATAGATTTAGATAGATGCATATTTTTACATTAATGCTTTTGATTCAGATGAAATATGGTGTCCTGATATGAGGAAAAGAGTGGTTTGGGTTTGGCAATTTAATTAAAAGAAATGAGGCACCACTTGGGAAATGGTTATGGAAATTTCGCTGGACCAGGATTCTTCTCTGCCCTTTCAAGAAAATATTAAACGTTGATGGTTCTGTCAGAGGCCTGAGATGTTGCTAATTGAAAGACAGCTCTATCCATCCTTTCATTCTCTTCTTGACAGCGTTTTTTGGTATGAAAATGGGGAAAAGGTCAATCTTTTGGGAGTGATTTGGGAAACCCCTTTTTGTATTTCTTTCCTTCACTTATGTAACTTTCGGCCTATACCTATGGCTAGAATGTTTGTAAGTTATTTTCTTCCAGTAAGTTGGGATTTTGGTTTCTGTAGAATCTAGGGAATTCTCTTGCAATTCCTATGTTGCAGAGTTATGATACATTTCTTGCTTGGATTAGGTTCAACACCTATTATATGGTTCAGGGTAGAAGCCTACGGTTCGTCTTTCTTCCCGATGGGGTACTGTGAGTAGAAAAAGCATTGAGAGAGCTGATCATTTTTTTTCTTCATTGCCCTACTGCATTAAATTTTATGGTGGTCATTGTTTAGGTAATAAGACCCTTACCAGAAAAAAGTAGATATTGTTTAGGTAAGCTGATTTGCATTAGCTGATTCCAGCACATGCACCTACGGTTCGTAGAGTTGAGAGAGCTGATCATTTTTTTCTTCATTGCCCTACGGCATTAAATTTTATGGCGATCATTGTTTAGGTAATAAGACCCTTACCAGAAAAAAAAGAAAAAAGAAAAAAGATATTGTTTAGGTAAGCTGATTTGCGTTAGCTGATTCCAGCACATGCACCTCGGTTTTTTTTATGAGCACAAGGTATTTGCGGTGGGTGGGAATCTGCTGGCTTTCTTTTCGGTAGTGGATTGAAAATATTTCTTCCGAGTTTCCATTACCATGTTTTTCTATTTCTGCGGGTTGTAAGGCTGTTGTTGTTTAGGCTGCAGATCTTGCTTACACTTTTTTTGGTAAGGGTAGTTGGCCATTAGTTCTAGTGTGTTTCTTTTGGTGGAAAATTTACCGTTTGTTTGTACTGAGTATGAGATTTCATTAAAAATCATGTTTTCTTGACAGAAATAAATAATGATAAAGACTGGTGGTCTGTCTACCTTTATGATTAATTCCCAGCCATTATTTCTGTCACATATTACTGGTATACTGAAAGCTATACTTGTGAGACCCTTTTTGACTTCTTTTTTTTTTTTTTTTTTTACTTTCTGATGTAGGATATGGGCGGGTTGAGAATTTAAGTAGTTTAGTGGAAGCGAAAATGATGGGAAAACAGAGAATAAATGGTAAAAGATGTCTTGGCTTCATACCAAAGGGTTTTTGCTTCACATCAAGGAATCTCCAATCTCTGGAAAATAAACTTTTCTTAATGCCTCTAATCTGAATTTTAAAGAACTAAATGGGGGGTATTTGTAACAAACTAAAACCTAGAGATAATATGATAAAAATATCTTACAAAATCAGAAATTATAATCCACAAAGCAACCAATCCAAATAAACTAGGAAACTTAAAACAAATCCTATTAAAAACTAGAAACTAGAAACCTAGTAAAATCTGGAAAATCTAGAAATCCTATTGAACTCTGGAAAATCTAGAAATCCTATTGAAATATGGAAAATCTAGAAAAACTAAAATTTCATCCCAACCATAATGATAATGTTGTATTGGCTAATCGTTTCTTCTTTCTTTGATAAACCTTAAAAGTTTGCCATGGATGTCCGCATCAATTCCCCCGGGCTAAGGAGAGCTCGACTCTAGCAAGATAAAACTGTAGTAACGCTCAAGAATGTCGGGATCAATGAGTTGTAGGTCCTCCTTTGTAATCCAAGTACTATATGAATTTGGTCTGTTTTTCCACTTGACTAGGAACTTCTAATATCCACCTTGTCTGGTACAAACAATCTGATCGTCCAAAATATCTTCAACAATATCCTTTTCTTTAGGTTTAGAGCGTGGTAAGAGTGGGGTTAGAGAAGAAAAATCAAATATAGAAAATGGATATGAATTCTCGCCATAACTGGAAGTATTTTCAGAAGCCGCAGGTTCCTTGTATGGCGCCAAATCTTCAATATTAAAAATTGGGTTGATCTCCATTTCAGGTGGAAGTTCCAACATATAGGCATTTGAGCCTAATCACTTCAAAATTTGAAAAGGTCTCATACTACGAGCTTGCAGCTTCTTTGGAACTCCTTGCGGAAATTGCTCTGGCTTAAATCAAACCATGACAAAATCTCCAACTGAAAATTCCTTCAATCTTCGATGAACATCAGCAGATTTTTTATATGTGGCATTGCTATTGTTAATCCTTCGATTAATCTCAGCATGTAAGTCGTGAATATGACATGCAAATTCATTAGCAGACACGAATGATCTATGCGAAATTGACATGGGCATGAGGTCTATAGGGCCCTAAGTTTATGACCATACACAACTTCAAACGGACACATCCAGTCGTTCTGTTGATTGAATTATTATAAGCAAACTCTGCAATAGGCATCACAGAATCCCATGACCTAATGTGCTCACCAACCAAACATCACAACAAATTGCCCAAACTTCGATTGACCACCTCTGTTTGTCCATCTGTTTGTGGGTGATAAGCGAAGAAAACTAAAGTTTAGTACTCATCATGCGCCATAATGTCTTCCAAAAATAACTCATGAATCGAAAATCACGATGCGATACTAGTCTTAGGCACACCATGCAAACGAACCACATCATCCATGAAAATTTTAGCCATTTTAGAAGCATCGAACATCTTGGAACAAGGTATGAAATGGGCCATTTTGGAGAAACGGTCCACAACTACAAAGATAGAATTGTGCTTTCTCAGAGTTGTAGGTAGTCCAAGTACAAAATCCATACTGATATCTTGCCATGAAACATGGGGAACCGGTAATAGAGTGTACAACCCTGTATTTTGCCTCTTATGCTTCTCAAGTTGGCAAGTACGACACCGTTCCACAAGCTTAGTAACATCACATTTTGGACTTGGGCAATAAAATCTGTCTTCCATAAGAGCAATGGTTTTGTCCCTCCCAAAATGCCGAGCTACTCCACCAGCATGCAACTCCAAAACCAGAAAATCTCGTACTAATGTGCGGGGAATGCAAGGTTTATTGCCCTTGAAGAGAAAACTATCTTGAAAACAAACTCATCACTCTTGGATTTGTCTTCTAAAAGTGCAGCATACACCTCCCCAAAATCTAGACAGATCAAATAGCCTTCTTTCAATCTTTCAAATCCGGTAATTTCCACACTCATAGTACTTATAGTGAAACCTTACGACTAAGAGCATCAGCTGGTTTATTCCCCACACCAGCTTTATGTTTTAGCATAAATGTGTACTCTTGAAGGAACTCAACCCACTTGGCATGACGGGAATTCAATTTCTTTTATGAACCCAAATATCGAAAAGCCTCATGATCTGAGAATAAGACAAATTCTTGTGGCAACAGATAGTGTCTCCAATGTCTCAAAACTTGAACAACTGCGTAAAACTCCTTGTCATAGGTAGAGTATTTTTGCTTGGCTTCATTCAATTTCTCGTTGAAATAAGCCACTGGATGCCCTTCTTGACTCAATACTCCACCTATTCCTAACCCTGATGCGTCACAAGCAACCTCAAAGGGCTTTAAGAAATCTGGAAGGTGCATTACTGGAGCCTCAACCATTTTCGCCTTAATCTCCTTTGAATGCTCTTGCAACAACATTAGACCAGTGGAATTCTCTTTTCTTCATGCAATTTGTGACAGGAGCTGTGATTGAACTAAACCCACGAATAAAACAACGATAGAATGTGGCCAATCCATGAAAACTCCGTACTTTGTGAATATTTGTCGGTTCTTGCCAACTGACAATAGCCTTTACCTTTTTTGGATCAGCTTTCATTCCCTCGGACGATACAACAAACCCCAAGAAGATAACTTGACTAGACATATATGAACACTTCTTAAGGTTAGCGAACAACTTCTCTTTTCTAATAACCATGCAGACTTGCTATAGATGGCTAAGGTGTTGCTCTTGTGAGGTGTTGTAGATTAAGATGTCATCAAAATAAACAACCAAGAACTTACCCATGAATGTCATCAAGACTTGTGTCATAATTCTCATAAAAGTGCTTGGCACATGGGTTTGTCCAAAAGGCATGATCATCCACTCATATAGGCCGTCCTTCTTTTTGAAGGTTGTCTTCCACTCATCTCCTGGGCGAACACGAATCTGGTGATATCCACTTTTCAAATCTATCATGGAAAAGATAGTGGCACCAGTCATCATATCCAACATTTCATCGAACCTGTGTATGGGAAACCGATATTTAATTGTAATCTTGTTGATCGCCCGACTATCTATACACATTCTCCATGTTCCATCATTTTTGGGTGTGAGTAGGGCGGGTATGGCACAAGGACTAAGGCTTTCTCGAATAAATCCTTTAGCAAGAAGTTCGTCAACCTGACACTTCAACTATGCATGCTCTGCGGGATTCATTCGATAGTGAGGTAAATTGGACAATGTTGGCCCAAGAACAAGATCAATCGCATGTTGGATGTCTTGGAGAGGGGGAAGCTCATTTGGAAGATCATCTGGGAACACATCTTGATACTTTTCTAAAATTGGTCTTACCGTGGGAGGCACTTCCATATTAGAGAAACGCCATGATTCTCTTATGGCTAGAACATATATGGGGGCATCTTCTACTTCTTTCATAAATTCTTTTATAGTAACGACGTGCAAAGCTTTGGATTTGCTTACTTGGCTCTTCTCATCTTTGCTTGGTGTAGATTGATTCACAAGCTTAGGTTGAAGTGGTTTCAACGTGACTTTCTTTCCTTTATGGATGAATGAATGTAATATCTCGTTCCTAAATTAATATTAAATCATTAAATTATTCACGTAAAGGAAATTTTTACCTTGAGAGTATTTTAATGGGTTTTAAAAGGGCATTTAATTTTGGGAAAGAATTTGGCGAAACGAGTTGCGTCTTTGCGTCTGGCTCGTCGAAATGAGTTTGTAGATGCGCAGCACGATCGATTCGGAGTAATAACGAAGAAGTTACGACATACGAAAGCCCAGTGGCATAACCGTAAATATTTTGAAAATGGTTTTTAAAAATCTGAATTTCCTCTCTCTCTCTCTCTCTCTCTCTCCCTCTCCCATGATCAATAGCCCCCTCGGTACTGTTCATCCAAACAGTTTTTGGATCACCACCACCACCTCCGACCACCAACCGTGACGGGGTTGGTACCAAAAGAACCACCATGACCTCCTATCTCCATCCCACCCCTCCGCCGCTTCCTCATGTTGCGGAATATCGAGAAAACCGACTAGTTTTTACCCAAAACTTCCTCCGCTCGTTCCAGCGATTTTGGCCACCAATTTCTTCGATCTAGGTATGCTTTTTCATCATCTCAATTTGTTAGGATCGAATTTTATGTTTTGAAACTCAATTTTGAAACCAAAGATTTGGCCGGTTTTCGAGTTGAAATTCCGGCCACTTGCGGGAAAAATTGAGGGTTGTCGAAGTTGAAGAAAGTGATCCACTCATCGATAGGAATCGTTGGTATTGGTCTTGGCTGGTGGTGTTGAGTTTTTTCGGTCACCGAAATTACTCAAGCCACCCACGCGCTGTCAGCGCGTGTGGCTGCACATGGGCCCACTTGTGTTGGTCCATTTTCGTTCCTAAATTATCCCCTCGTCATCCCGAACGTGACGATACGCTCGGATTTGAAATTGGATATCGTATGACAGTTGAACTGATTTTAGCCTAATAGGCGATATCCAGGTTCGATATGTTCGGACCGTTGGATCGATTCCAATTTCAAATATGTTGTTTCTTGAACCTCTAGGATCGTGTAGGATTTCGCGGATCATGTATTGGAGCCCCAGATGCTCCGGATCATTAACTTATGGCACGTTTACTAACCCGTAATCGGAATGAGAATAAAGAATCTGATTCCGATTACGGATTATACTCATGTTTACTAAAATTGGGAGGAATCAACAGTGCGTGGGACCCACACAAAAAATGGAATTCAATTCCAAGATTTGGGTGTTTTGGATTCTTTGCATTGATGAGGTATTTGGATTCCGGGTTTAAGGAGTAATCGGAATGCTAATTTTTTTCCCTTTATGCCCTCACTTTATTATTTCCAAGATTATCCTTAACCCTAGAAATAAAAACAAATCATTTTTAGTGTTAAGGATTAACTAATAGAAATACTTACATTTATAAAAATAAAAAAAATACTTAGTAGAAATATTTACATTTATAAAAAAATACTTAATAGTACTTAAATTTATAAAAATAAAAATAAACAAAACCATTTTTGTGTGTCTATGAACTAAAAGCAATTTAATTTTTTCTTACTATTATATACTATATCAAATTTTATTAAAAAAAAGTATATAAAATACTTGATTTGGGACAAGGGCATTTTAGTAATCATCGATTTATATTCGATTATGCTAAATTAGTAAATGACTTTATGGAATTGTATTAGATTCGAAAGCTTTAGTAAATAACTTCAACATGAATCGATTGAGTCCGCCTCATTTCAATTCCTCCTCAATTCAATTCCTCTCAATTTGATTCTGATTAGTAAGAGCGATTAAAGTTTTAGTTAATCTAAACCGTTTGATCGTACGATCGAGAGAAATCCGACCGTTTGATCGAGATCTAACCTTTGAGACGTGATTAGTTGACTTTGTTGGACTTTTAGTAACATTCGGATCGGAATTTGCGGTCGTGGGCCCAACAGGCCAGGTTGACCAAATGGGAAGTTTGACCTCTCGGTTGGCCGTGAGTCTTCCGAGGTCGTTTCATCTTTCGGAAAGTACGAGAATGGCCCTAAGACTTGTGAATGTTTTTGTATTGTGTTTTAATACTGAGACTTTATTATTGTTTATTTGTGATTATTAATTGTTATATTAATACTTTGAGTCTTTATTGCTTAATTAATGGTTGGTATTGTTATTATTGTTTATTATTATTATTATTATCATTTTGTTTTGGCGAATGTTATTATGATTTAATTATGGCTTGATAGAGGGGTTGGGGCAGTGAGGATTTAGTTGGTGTTGGTTAAACGTTTCTACTCAAAGACATGTTTAATGGGTTGGAATTAAGGAAATGCTGATTATATGTTGATTTGTATATATCTTAAATGATTTGTAATTGAATGGGTTGCCTCATATTATAATGTTGCCTTCGGAACAGTTGATCACTGATGAGGGTTCAGTTTAAACTGATTTTGCCTTCGAGAATTTGGTATGTGGACAATTGATTTTGCATGCTGAACGAATGTAAAGTTTAAACTGTGTTTTACAAGTGAAAATAAATTGGGAAATGTTTATTTTTCAGGGGAGATGTAATAACCCGATTCCTAAATAATATTTAATTATTAATTTATTAAAGAAAAAGACAAAATTGCCCCGATAATATTTTATTGAGTTTAAATTTAACTTTTATTGTTCGGGAGAGAATTTGGGGAAACGTGCCACACCATTACGTCAGGCTCGTCGATACGAGTCCGTGGGTATATTGTGGGCTCGAATCGGAGTTGTAACGAAGATTATATGATTAAAAATATGTCGGGGCGGAAGGGTAATTTAGCAAGTCAGAATTTAAAAATTAAAAAAAAACAGAAAACCTCTCTTCTCTCTCTCTCCCCACGTCTTCCCCCTCTCCCCCTTCGTTTTTTTCTCTACCACAAACCACCGCTACACGGACACCCGGCCAGTAGGACCGGTCAAGAATTGACCGGTGTCACCCCAGCTAGTCAACCGACTCTCCCCTGCCGCCAGCCACCTCCATTCCGCCGGAAAAACTAGGATTTTTGCTGATTTTGACAGAAATTTCGCCGGCTCCGTTCGTCTTCCTCCGGCCACCAAATCGGACGTCTGAGGTATGCTTTTTCCACCTATTTACAATGCTCTAGCTGATGGTTGGGTAGGTTTTGATCGATTCGTAGCGTAGGTAACACAAAATTCGAGTTAAAGTTTCAGCCGGTTTTGAGATTAGGTTTTGGGCCACTTGTGGTTCGAAATGGACTTTCCCGTAGTGGAAGAAAGTGTTCGGGAGGTCGAGAACTAGCTGTAGGTGGAAGGATGGCTCCGGTTTGGAGTTGGTCCAACGACAAAAATTATCGCTTTTTAAGCTACAGAATCTGCCAGCGTGTTCCCATGCGTAGGCTTACTTTTAGCTGTCAATCTTTATTCCTAAATTATCCTTACGTAGTCACGAGTGGGTAGGCGTGCTCGATTTCAATTTGGAGTTCGTATGACAGTCGAATGGATTTAAACCTATTGCACGTTATCCGGGTTCGATGTGTTCGGACCGTTGGATTGGTCCCAATTCTTAGTATGTTATTCATCGTATTTCTAGGATCGTGTAGGATTCTACGGATCATAAATCGGAGTTTCGGATACTCCGAAATCGCGAACCCTAGTGTTAAGGTTACGGAAAATCTCGAGACCAAACTTTCGAGACGTGCATCCTACGCATATTGGAACCTCTAGGGACTCTCATATTGGAATTTTAAGGTCGTGGACCCCACGGGGTCCCTGGTTGACATTTTGGGACTTTATCGCTTTTTGAGTCCCGAGTTTCTAGTAAACCGTTCTAAGCATTGGAAAAGCTTATGTGGGCATAGGAATTATCTTAAAATGTGATGCACGCACTTCTAGGAGCCGGGGGTCAGAGATTTTTATTTAAATATTATATTAAGCAGTATATTAATAAAATATTCATGATGATTGAATCAGGCACCAGGGCACCAGTTGACTCGCAGGAGGAACCTTCGAAAGGTCCAGCTAGCACAGACCAACAGTGAGTGGACTTTTGTTTTATAAATGATTTTAGCAATTAAATTCCATTATTTGATCTTGAATAAGTATTTTATGATTGATGTTTTTCTAGCATGATTTTGCTGAGTTTAAATGCTTTATTTCATATGCTGCCTAGTTGAAAATGCCTAGAGATTATGGCATATAAGGTTTTAGATAATTAACAGATAAAATGGCAGCAGAGGTCAGGGATAAATAAGAATTCATTTTATTTTATCATTAACTTTTCAGAAATTTATATTTTCTTAAAACCACCCTAGGTGCCCAAGCATAATAAAGGTTGCCTTTGGAATATATATGGATATTGGTTATTACCCTGTCTACGAACATAGTTACCTTTGGTATAAGTCTGCGCACGTATGACTTCACGCCCCACGAGTCTCGGGGACGCCCGAACCGTGCGGAGCGAGGAACGCGGCTAAGGTCGACTTTGTGTTACCGAGAACAGCAAGGATGTGTCACCAATGGTGACATGAGGAATTGACGGATTATGTGGGATAAAACGGAAATAAGGAATTGACGGATTGTGTGGGATAAATGGAAATAAGGAATTGACGGAAATAAAATGGGTACACCTAGGTGATAGATCAAAGTTGTTTTCGAATGCTTTCAATGAACTGATTTTTGATTAAGAGTGTGATTGGCTATATATATATATATGAATGCATTGATTTTAGTACGAACATAAAGAAAGAATTTAATTAGTTTTCATAACTGTTTTTACAGTGGGGTTAGTACGTTCTTATGTAACTTTGTTTTGGTCTACTCACAGTTTTTAAATGTTTTGCGCCCCCAGGCAGTAGGCGTGCACTAGGAGGCCACCACAGGGCAGAATTCCCTCTCCGCTCCTTTCTCACTCGATGTAGGACATCGTTTGTAAACTAGTTAATTATTTTTGTAAACTCTGAGTTAGATGCTCTGATATTGCCCTAGAACTTGTATGTTTAACTGTTAGAATGTTTATAAAAGCATGCTGGCAATTGGTATATATAATTAAATGCTTGTTTAGCAGGTGTAAATTTTGGGCTTGATCAAATTACAAGGGTGACTCTGCTGAATTTTTGGCAAAAGTCGAACCAAATTTTAATTGAATTTCTAGTAGTTGGGCAATTAGGTCATTTGTGCCCGGCATCTGCCAGGTGTCGGACACTCACAGGGTTCAGCTTGGATTCCAAAGTGGAATTTGGGTCGGGTCCTGTTGTAACATCCTGTTCATAAATTAATATTTAAATATTAAATTATTCAAGTAAAAGACATCTTTATTTCAACTTCTTCTCCATTTTCCAGAACAGCCCCCACCTGGTTTTTGGGCTGCCACCACCACATCTGATCACCAAACTGGACGAGGCTGGTACCAAAATGACCGTGACACCGTCCTCTTTCCATCCCACCGCTGCCCAGCCAGAGCCGCCTCATGTAGCTGCCGGAAACTGCGAAAAACTGGCTGAATTTTGTCAAAACTTTGAGGCAATCGTACGGGCTGCTCCGACGACCATTTCAGGGGAATGAATTATGAAAACGTAACTAATTTTCAAGCTCTAGCTGATGGTTGGATAGGTTTCGATCAATTCCTAGCGTAGATGGTTCGATATATAACTTGAAGTTTAGGACGGTTTTGAGTTTAAGTTTTATCCCCCTTAGGGTCCGAAATGGACATTCCCGTAGTTGAAGAAAGTGTTCGGGAGGTCGAGAACTTGTTGTACGTGGAAGGACAGCTCTTGGTTTGGAGTTTGTCCGAGCGACGAATTTATCGCTTTGTAAGCCTTCAAAACTGCCAGCGCGTGTTCCCACGCGTGGGCTCACTTTTCATTGTCAATGTTCATTCCTAAATTATCCTTATGTCGTGCTCGGATTTCAATTTGGAGTTCGCATGACAGTCGAACGGATTTACTCCTATTGCGCGTTATCCGGGTTCAGTTTGTTTGGACTGTTGGATCGGTCCCAATTCTTAGTATATTGATCTAGAAAATTCCAGGATCGTGTAGGATTCGACGGATCGTGAATCAGAGTCCCGGATACTCCGAAAATGCTAACCCTAGGGTTAGGGTTACGGAAAATCGTCTGATCGTCTGATCATGCGATCATGAGCAATCCGACCGTCCGATCGGGACTTTCGGGACATGTATCCTAGGCATCTTGGAACCTTTAGGAACTTCTTGATTGAAATTATGAGTTGCGGATCCCACAGGGTCCCGGGTTGACTTTTTGGGACTTTATCGCTTTTGAGTCCGGGTCTCTAGTAGACCATTCTAAGACTTGTGAATGTTGTGTATTGTGTGTTTTTAAATAAGTTTTTATGGGGTTATTTTCCAAGCATGTGATTTTAATTAAATTGATTTTTATACGAACATGCTTATTGTTCAATATGGTTGGTTTGAAAATTTGAGTATGCATTGAGAACGGAATTTGAGAATTATGAGGTTAGCAGAATAAGTGTGATCGAGGTGATATCGAGTATTAATATGAATAGTATGGTATTTATATCGTATTGAATTATTCGGATACCGATTATGGGTATAAGTGCCCTATGGTCATTGAAGGTTATTACAATTATTCCGTATTCATATATTGGTTTTCGGTTTATATAAAGTCGATACGGTTGTAATTGGAATATCCTAAAGGATTTGGGGTTTTATTTACTAATATTTGATTATGAAATTTCTAAGGATTTTTCATGATTTTATTACTATTGTTATATTTATTATTATAATTATTATTGGGCGACTATTCTTAGGATTAAGTAAATGTGTGAGGATATGCTATACTTAAATTATGCTTGATGTTTAGTTGGGATTTCGAATAGTGCTGAGAATTAGATTTGGTTTAATTCTTGGATAATTATTTTACCGGGCATGGTCTTCTAAATAATGATTTGTACATGCTTTGTATGTCAACATTGAGATTACGATATTGTTAAACTATAATATTGAATAGACGTGTTTTGATTGAAAACTAACTTAGTTGAGTAAGTGGAGATTTGGATTTCTAAGGGTTATTTATTATTATTATTAGAATCAATTATTATTTGGTATTATTGTAATTTATCTAAGTGATAAGTTATTTATATATATATACACATGTTGCATGATTTGAAACTGAATTGTTGCCTTCGGAATAATAGATGTCTTCAAACATCTCGGTTGCCTACGGATTATATATTGTTGCCTTCGGATATAATGATGTCTACGGACATCCCAGTGGCTTTCGAATATAAAATGTCTTCGGACAAGTGTTGCCTTCAAATAATGATATGTCTATGGACAGTTGTTGCTATCGGTATCGGTTATCTCTGCGCGCATATGACATTACGCCCCATGTGTCTCGGGGACGCCCGAATCGTGAGGAGCGAGGACGCGGCTCAGGGTTGACCATATGTCCCCTGGGTCTTGCGAGGACGCGGCTTGGGTCGAGTCTTGCGAGGAAATGGAATTGACGGAATTGCATTTCGGGCTGACTTTGTGTCTCCCGATTCTACTAGGTGGAATTGACGGAAAAATGATAAAGGAATTGACGGATTATTGGCGTTCTCAGGTTGAGTATATCTCCCTGAGTCCTACTAGGTGAAATGATATCTTGGTACAGTCAACAAAACACTATTCGCCACCCTGCTCAATCGTTCTGCACAGGGTTGGTGGATCCCTAACCACCTGACCGATTTAACTACACAGGTGGTTAGCCAGTTTCCCGAACCTGGTTGCCTTCGGTATTTATGATATATATATATATATATACCCCTCGGTGGATGACAATGAGAATATGCGGTATGGTTTCAGGAAAATGTCGATTTTTGGTATAAATATAACTTGCAAATTGGAAGAGCTATGTGTGGCTTGATCCCTCAAGGAGGGTACGTAGGTAGCCTAGAATAATCTAGGTGCAGCCACGGAAAGGGATATTAAGGAACTTGGTTATGGGTTTGAATTTAGAATATATTAACATCTTAATTGAATTAAATCTAAACTTATGTGTGGGCCCAAGGCCGAGTGATATTTGAGTTATGAGGCTTGTTCGATAATGATCCTACTCAATAGAATCCTTCATATAATGTTGTTGTGCTCGTTAATATAATAATCACTGAAATGATTGTAGCTGGATGATTGGTTAGAATTCACTTTGAATAAAATAAGATGATAAGAAATGTTGCTGCTAATGATGAATTAATATTTGAAAATTGATGATTTCATTGAATAAGAATGCTGAGATTGAATTGGTGACAACGTTAATATCTGGGCTATTTGTAAGGCCTGAGGCCATACTGTTTTACTGTTGTTGTGGTTATAAAAATTTGCCTCTGTTACAGGTATAAATATTTGGGAAAGAAGCAAATTACAGGGGAGACTTGAATTTTCAGCAGAAGTTAAACCTTGAAAATTGTTTTCTTTTGAGTAGAGGGGCATTTTAGTCAATTGTGCTTAGCACCTGCCTGGTGTCGGACACGCACAGGGTTCGGCTCAAATTCCAAAGTGGAATTTGGGTCGGGTCCTGTCACCTGTCAACTTGGTATTAGAGCATTAGGTTTAATTTCCTGTAGACTCCGCACTCTATGTGCATCCCAATTTTATTGAAATTCTATTTTTTGTGACCGAATCATGGGCCCTAAACATGGTGGCACTCGTAGTGTGACTAGACAGTCTTCCTGAGTAGGCATCGGAACCTGCTGAATAGCCTTTTGTTGGAGGCCCAGCAGGGGCCATACCAGTGATGCCCACTATGCCTGTTGATCCTACCTTCCAGCAGACACTGGAGCTATTGACCCAGACTCTATCCAGGACTGGACATTCCAGAGACCCATCCCTGGGCTATGCTGATCAAACTAGGCGAATTGGGGCCACAGAATTTGATGGTGATGGTGAACCAGCCGTAGCCGAGGAGTGGATTGAGAGGATGGAACGGATCATAAAGGTGATGGACGTTCCACAGGAGCGTAGTGTGACCCTGGCTACTTTCTTTCTAGCTAGGAATGCTAGACACTGGTGGGAGTCAGTTAGGAGACGGTACTTGGATCCGTCAGTCAGTACATGGTCAATTTTCAGAGCAGTGTTTGATGCGCAGTTCTATCCACTCGCATACTAGAATATGAAGATGGAAGAGTTTTTGCAGCTAGAACAGGGTGTGATGACAGTTTTGGAGTATGAAAAGAAGTTTAATGAGTTATCCAAGTATTGTATTCACACTAGTAGCAGATGAAAGAAAGAAGTGCCAATTGTTTACCAAAGGCTTGAAGACGTCCATCCGGGACATTGTGATAGGACAGCGGCTGACTAACTTTGCGGATCTGGTTATGTCTGCCTCATTGATTGAGAGCAGTCAGATGATGGTCCGAGCACTAGGTGATTCTCGTAGGTGGCAGTTTGATATGGGTGGTCCCAGTCAGGGGTCATCCAAGCGAGGCAATTTCAACTCCGGATCATCCAGTGGCTGCAATTATGGAGGTTTTCGACCTGGAGTCAATTCCAGCGGAGGTTCTAACTAGAGTGGTAGTTCTGGGAACCGCTCTGGAGGTGGTATAGCTAGTGGTGCTGGAAGGCAGCTACAGCCAGTTGCTAGTAGGAGGAATCACCCCCAGTGCGCCGTGTGTGGCAGGTACCACTGATCTTGTCGCCAGGCGCTACCGGGTTCTATCATTGTGGACAGTTCGGGATTTTCGGAGGGAGTGCCTAATGCTTCTTCAGAGAGAGATTACCGTTGGGCCGACTCCATGGGATCGATGCACGTAGTTATGCTCGGGCGCATCACGGTTTGTTGGGGCTTCGTTCCTGGTGGGGCCCAGGACTGCAGTAGCAGCAGAGGTGGTAGCCATCAGAGGGGACGTGGTGGACGTTCCAAGGCTGCAGGCAGAGTGTACAATATGTCACAGCGGGAGGCAAAGGCGTCACCAAATGTGATTATAGGTATTATGCCAGTTTTTGGGTTTCCTGCTAGAGTTTGATTGACCATGGAGCTACACACTCGTTTGTTACACCTAATTTTGCTCGCAAGATGTGAGCCTCTCAGCTCTACAGAATGAGCTGGCGATCTTTGTACCTACAGGAGATGTCTTTATGGTAGGTACAGTGTATAGGGACAGTATGGTGTTAGTGGGAGAAGTAATTCTAGAGGCAGACTTGATTCCTTTAGAAATTGTGGATTTGGACGTAATCTTGGGTATGGATTGGTTAGCTAAGCATCATGCCTCAGTCGATTGTTTTAAAAGGAGGTCGTATTCCGTCTTGCCTCATTTCAGCTAAGACGGCAAGATGGTTGCTCAAAAAGGGATGCTCATGATATTTGGTGCATAGGAAGCACTTGGAAATTGTGCTGAAGACCTTAAGGAGGAGATAGTTGTACGCTAAGTTCAGCAAGTGTCAGTTCTGGTTGGACAGGGTGAGTTTCTTGGGGCACATCATTTCTGCAGAAGGCATATATGTGGATCCTCAAAAAGTGGAGGCAGTAGTGAATTGGCCATTACCAACCAATGTTTCTGAGATACGGAGTTTCCTTGGGTTAGCCGGGTACTATCGTCGCTTTGTGGAATGGTTCTCTACCATAGATTCACCTCTCACTCTTTTGACAAGAAAATGAGTCAAGTTTGAATAGTCAAATGAGTGTGAAGAGAGTTTCAATGAACTCAAGACCAGGTTGACCACTGTACCGATGTTAACTTTCCAGACGATATTGGGAATTTCGTTATCTACAGTGATGCAGCCCGACAAGGATTGGGTTGTGTGTTGATGCAACATGGTAGGGTGATCGCTTATGCTTCTAGACAGCTCATGAAGCATGAGTTGAATTATCCTACCCATGATTTGGAGCTTGCTGCTGTGGTGTTCGCTCTGAAGATTTGACGGCACTATCTCTACGGGGAAACGTGCCAGATCTTCACAAATCACAAAAGTTTGAAATATCTGTTCACCCAGAAGGAACTAAATCTGAGGCAAAGAAGATGGCTAGAGTTGATTAAATATTATGACTGTACCATTGAGCATCACCCAGGGAGAGCTAATGTGGTAGCTAATGCCCTTAGTAGGAAGTCCTCGGGATCTGTAGCTCACCTCCGAGAAAGATATCTTCCACTGTTGGTGGAGATGAGGAAACTGAGAGTTAGCTAGGTATGGATGATCAGGGAGCACTGTTGGCTACTCTCTATGTGAGACCAGTGCTAGTGGAACGAATAATTGAAGCCCAATCTTAGGATCCATTAGTTTGTACACTAAGAGTGGAGGTTGAGAACGGTACCAGAACTGATTATTCAGTTAGGAATGATGGTGCACTAATGGTGGGTACAAGGTTATATGTTCCTGAGGATGTGACACTAAAAAAGGAGATTCTTGAGTAGGCCCACTATTCAGCTTTTGCCATGCACCCTGGCAGCACCAAGATGTATCGTACGCTAAGGGAACAATATTGGTGGCCTTTCATGAAGAAAGAGATTGCAGTGTACGTCAGTAAATGTCTGGTGTGACAACAAGTCAAAGCAGAGCGGCAAAAACCATCGGGATTGCTGCAACCACTTCCGATTCCTGAATAGAAGTGGGAGCACATTACTATGGATTTGGTGTTCAAGCTTCCTTGGACACAGAGTAAACATGATGGAGTTTGAGTGATTGTTGATCAACTCACCAAGTCAGCCCATTTTCTGCCAGTGAAAGCGACGTATACTCCGAATAAGCTAGCCAAGATCTTTATTGGTGAGATAGTGAAACTTCATGGGGTGCCTGTGTCCATTATTTTGGACAGAGATCCACAGTTCTCATCCCATTTTTGGATAAAATTACATGAAGCTTTTGGGACCCAGTTGCGGTTTAGTACTGCATTTCACCCCCAAACAGATGGTTAGTCTGAGAAGACAATTCAAACTTTAGAAGATATGTAGAGAGCTTGTGCATTGCAGTTTCGGAGTGATTGGGATGAGAAGTTGCCACTCATGGAGTTTGCTTATAACAATAGTTTCCATGCGAGTATAGAGATGTTGCCATTTGATGCCTTGTATGGAAAATAGTGTAGAACACCTTTGTACTGGGATGAAGTGGGGGAGCACAGATTGGAGGTACTTGAGGATGTTGAACATACAAAGAAGCAAGTTAAATTGATCAGAGAAAGACTCAAAGCGACCCAGGATCAACAGAAGAGTTATGTAGATAATAGAAGGAAGGACCTTCAGTTTAAAATTGGTGATTAGGTATTTTTGAAATTGTCGCCTTGGAAGGGCGTAGTGAGATTCGGGAAGCAGGGAAAGTTAAGCCCTCGCCACATTGGGCGGTATGAGATTGTGGAGCGTGTGGGCCCGGTGGCCTACAGACTTGCATTGCCAACAGATCTTTCCCGTCTTCACGACGTATTTCATGTGTCCATGCTTCGGAAGTATATTTCAGATCCATCCCATGTTTTGGAGGAACAACCTATATAGTTGAAGTATGATTTGAGCTATGTGGAGGAGCCGGTTTAGATTCTGGACTGGAAGATTCGGACATTATGTTCTAGACAAATCCCACTTGTGAAACTTCTGTGGAGGAGTTACGCCGTAGAGGAGGCCACTTGGGAACCCGAGGAGCAGATGTGGACTCAGTATCCGCATATATTCGAATGATAGGTAAAGATTATGATTTTATTTAAGTTTAAAGAAAATCTTAAGATTTGAAAAATTTGTTGAGGTTTTCATATTAAAAATTAAGGAATTAACTTGTTAATAACGGAAGTAGGTTGCAGAGCATAGTGTTGGTGAACCCAACAGAGTAAGAAATTTTGTGGACAAAATTTTTATAAGGAGGGTAGATTGTAATAACCCGATTCCTAAATAATATTTAATTATTAATTTATTAAAGAAAAAGACAAAATTGCCCCGATAATATTTATTGAGTTTAAATTTAACTTTTATTGTTCGGGAGAGAATTTGGGGAAACGAGCCACACCATTACGTCAGGCTCGTCAAAATGAGTCCGTGGGTATATTGTGGGCTCGAATCGGAGTTGTAACGAAGATTATACGATTAAAAATATGTCGGGGCAGAAGGGTAATTTAGAAAGTAAGAATTTAAAATTTTAAAATTAAAAAAATAGAAAAACCTCTCTTCTCTCTCTCTCCCCGCGTCTTCCCCCTTCGTTTTTTTCTCCAACCGCCCTCCATTTACCACAAACCACCGCCACATAGCCACCCGGTCGGCCCGACTGGTCAAGACTTGACCGGCGTCACCCCAGCTACTTAGCCGATTCTCCCCGCCTCCATTCCGCAGAAAAACTCGGATTTTTGCCGATTTTGACAAAAATTTCTCCGGCTCCGTTCGTCGTCCTCCGGCCACCAAATTGGGCATGTGAGGCATGCTTTTCCACCTATTGTCCATGCTCTAGCTGATGGTTGGGTAGGTTTTAATCGATTCGTAACGTAGGTAACCCAAAATTCGAGTTAAAGTTTCAGCCGGTTTTGAGATTAGGTTTTGGGCCACTTGTGGTTCGAAATGGACTTTCCCGTAGTTGAAGAAAGTGTTCGAGAGGTCAAGAAATAGTTGTAGGTGGAAGGATGGCTTCCGGTTTGGAGTTGGTCCAACGACGAAAATTATCGCTTTTTAAGCTACCAAATCTGCCAGCGCGTGTTCCATGCGTAGGCTTACTTTTAACTGTCAATATTTGTTCCTAAATTATCCTTACGTCGTCACGAGCGCGTAGGCATGCTCCGATTTCAATTTGGAGTTCGTATGATAGTTGAACGGATTTACACCTATTGCGCGTTATCCGGGTTCGATGTGTTCGGACCTTTGGATCAGTCCCAATTCTTAGTATGCTATTCATCGTATTTCGAGGATCGTGTAGGATTCGACGGATCGTGAATCGGAGTCCCGGATACTCCGTCCGACCGTGCGATCGTGAGCAATCTGACCGCTCGATCGAGACAAAACTTTCAGGACGTGCATCCTAGGCATATTGGAACCTCTAGGAACTCTCATATTGAAAATTTGAGGTTGTGGACCCCAAGGGGTCACGGGTTGACATTTTGAAACTTTATCGCTTTTTGAGTACCAAGTCTCTAGTAAACTGTTCTAAGCATTGGAAAAGCTTATGTGGGCATAGGAATGATCTTAAAATTTGATGCATGCACTTCTAGGTGCCTGGGGTCAGGGACTTTTATTTAAATATTATATTGAGCAGTATATTAATAAAATATTCATGATGATTGAATCAAGCACTTGGGCACCAGTTGACCTGCAGGAGGGACCTTCGAAAGGTCTAGCTAGCGCGGACCAGTAGTGAGTGGACTTTTGTTTTATAAATGATTTTAGCAATTAAATTCCATTATTTGATCTTGAATAAGAATTTTATGATTGATGTTTTTCTAGCATGATTTTGCTGAGTTTAAATGTTTTATTTCATATGATGCCTAGTGATCGGTGCATAATTACATATCATTTTGTACCCTTCTAACTTATGATTTGGTTATGTTTTTGAGTTAAACTTGTGCTTTTAATCTATTTTGTGTTTGTTTCAGTGTAATAAGTTTGGGACTCATTTACATGCATTTTGGAGACATGTTAGCTCAAATGGTGTCTGCAGATCAGTCAACTTCACGGATTGGACTGTACTTGCTCAAGAAGAACCAGACAATGAGCCATACATCATTGGAAAGATACGGAAGTCTATTTTCTGGAGCATTTTACGGTTCATGATTCCGAGTCCTCTAGAGGAAGTTATGCAAGTTTTTGCAGCTTAAGGTCAAAATCGGCAGGATCTGCGTTACTGGGCCAAAAATCACATTTGAAGGTCTTTCCGATTTTTCCTTGAGCTGGGCTGCATATGCTTGGAAAGATAATTCAAAGAACTTCAAGATCCATATTTTTCCAGATTTTTCAGAATGGAGGAACAAGCCCAAATCGAGCCCACAAGCTGACTGCAATGCATTGTCATGCATGAGCTAATCATTTTAGTGGTGAATTGAGTGGTGTAAGTTGGTGAAGTAGTGTGATTAATAAATTCAATTGTATAATCAGATTTATACTTCCCCTAGGCCTATAAATAGTGAGTTCTCCAAACATGTAAACACACCCCCAAGGGAGGAGCTCTCAAACATCTCTCTAGAGCTCCTCTCCTTCTCTCCCTCAAATTCTCTTAGTTTTCTTTTTAGTTCTCAATTGTTTCCTTTAAGTTTTTCTTAGTTGTAATTTATTTTCCGTTGTAATGTAATTTCTTTTCTTAAGTTTTCAAGTTTAATTAGTTTTCAAGTTTCAATTATAGTTCTTGTTCTTATTCATTATGCTTATAAGTTAATATGCTTGTTTGAATGATTGATCACCATTAAAACTTGTATGTTAGCTATCTTGGTTTGAATTAAGAGTAGACACCATGCATTAATTCAAATTGAACTATGAATAGGAAGAGTATGTATGGACATTCGACAACATGGATTAGATACATGCTTGGTTGTTTAAAACATTCTTCTATGCTTAATGGATTTCTAATGCTTAATTTAGGTTCGACAAGAAGGATCTAATTAGGGAATTAGGAATACAAGGTTAGGACCAAACACCATGGCTTAATCATACTTTAGCTAGAATCAATCTGTGAATCTAAATTGAACTTGGTAACTAATTTGCTTGAGTTAATTTCTTTTCTTTCTTTCTTGTTGCATTTATTTTTCTTTTCATTTCTATTTTGTGCAGGGAATCAAATTGAATCAATCTATCATCAATCCTCGTGGGATCGACTCTCACTTACAAGCTATACTATCCAATGGCCCGTGCACTGGAGTTAACAAAATTTTGGCGCCGCTGTCAGGGATTGACGGTATAGTTTGGTTCTATTTTCTTCCCTACTTATTTTGCTTTTGTATTTCCTTTTTCAATTCAGTTTTTATTCCTAATTATTTGAATTCTGTTTCAAGTTTTCTGTATTTGTTTTAGCAATATAAGATAGCTCAATAAAAAGGGAGAGAAGGAAACTTCAATCATAAGGATAAAAAGTATGGAGTAGTGGGAGGAGTAGCTACCTCCAAATGCATCCATATTCGACCTAATCGCTTCAAGGGGGAGTATCCAATCCTTTCTCTTTTACTTGTATTGTTTTTATTTTAGTAATTTTAATTTTCTGTTTCTTTTTTTTAATTAAAAAAATTAAAAAGATTTTTCATATGAGCTAACTTTTGGTAACTCCAGTAAGCAACCTCCGTCTATGCAGTGTCTAGGAGTTCTTTAGGCGACACCTTCGGTGTCTAAGAAGTTTGGGTTTTAAGCGGGACCATTGTGACCCCTCCAACCTTCCCTAACCCCTGGTCATGTTTTCTCGAGGCCCTTAACCTGGTCATCCTAGAGTTGCTTATATAATTGTGTGTTCTTAAAATAAATTTTTTTTTCAATAATGGTTTAGTTTAAATAAAAATTTAAGTTTGGATATTGTATTCTTGCCTAAATAATAATTACAAAAAAAAAAATTATTGCAATTTGGAACTTTTTTGTTTTCTTTTACCTGCTTAGTTGTTTTATAGTCCGTGATTTTTATTATTTTAATTTTTATGTGGTGTGGTTAGTTAGTTTGTTTCTGTGTGTTAAAAATTAAAAAAAATTTACTCTAAATAAAGTCTGCATCACTAAAAACTTAAATAAAAAAACAAAACAAAACAAAAACAAAAAACAAAAACAAAACAAAAAAATGCATAAAATACAAATACATAAAACTTCTTCTTCTTCTTCGCTTTTCTTCTTTCTTCTTCTTCTTTCTTTCTTCATCGTCGTCAAGACGATCATCATGGCACGCTTCCCGATTCCAAAATTGGAAACTTACTGCCTGGACGTCATCTTTGCCTCATTACATGCCTCTTGGGGCCCATCACTTTGAGCTCCCAAAGATCGCACTTATGGCTGCACTCTTGGCTTGAGCACCACTTGTCTCGTGCTCGCTGGTTGCTTGCGCTTACCCGGTCGCCCAATAGACTCAGCGTGCGCATGTCTTTGGCGTACAAATCTACCATCGATGATAGTTGTTATTCTCGCTCGCGAAACCTTCTAGCCGACGCCGATTAAACTCCACCATCCTTGTCCTCTCCTTTTTCAAGTCCCTTATAATGCCTTGACAATCCTCAACCACATTCTCGCGATGCCGCCAACTCGAGCCTTTACTAGCTCCAACTCACGGATTTCGCAATTAGGCGATAACCCACGATTGGCCATGAGTAGTGGTCGTGTTTGTGCGGTGCCATGGCATCACCGATTCGATTGTCACACTTTGCGCCGAGCACTCAGGCATCTCGGGAGTCACTAAACTCCCGCGACTCCCAAGGGGCAACTGTCCATGAGTATTGTGTCATTCAGCTCACGGGCCCTCTTCTTGAGCCAAAATAGGGCATCCACGTTGGCCGCTTTGCTCCTTGACTCGACGTCTGAATTGGTTGAGCTAGGTTAAGATCGATAAAATGGGAAAAAGGAGACGACATTTTCTTTCTCGCTTTCTTTTCTTTTTTTCTCTTCTCTCTTCTTTTTTTTCTTTTCTTTTCTCTCTTCTTTCCTTTCTCTCTTCCGTGTGGCCGTAATTTTTGTTTTTCTCCCTTAGTTTCCTTTTATAGACTTCAAACCCTAGCACCACTGAGCTCCACAGCCCACAGCTTGTCCCCAAAAATAATTTGTCGCGACGTACTTTCTCAAAGAACGCTCAACAAAGTCAGTCACGACTTTTCATGGCCCGTAATTTTCGTGACTTGAGCTCGGGCGCCTTCTTTGTGTCGACACGTGGCTCTTGCTTCGCTGCTCGAGACGACATATGGACCCCGTTTCAGAATCCACTTCCCACGTAAAAATAAAAAATTTAAAAAAATAAAATGTGTGGGCTTGATTTCATTGTGGGTCGGGTTTAACGATGGTTTGGGTTTCAAATTGTGGACTTTGGGCTTCAAATTTTGGGTTTCAGTTTGGTGTGTTTAGGGCTTATTGTTTCGCTTTTATTTTATTTTTTAATTTTTATTTTTTAATTTTTTTAATTTGTTTGGTTGTTTTGCATTTTTTTATTTTGTTTTGTATTTTAATTATTGTTTTGTGTGATATGTATTTGTTTTAATACCTTTCATTTTTTGTTATGACATTGCTTGTGCCTAATTTTTAAACATTGAGGACAATGTTCATGTCTAAGTTTGGGGGTATTAAAGTTTATCAAGTAAATTTGGTTTTTCTTAAAATAAAATTTTTATAAAAAAATAAAAAAATTTTGTTTTTCTATTTTATTTTAGTCTTGCTTTGTTTTTATTTTATTTTTTATTTTGAGTCACTTTCCGAACACATATGATGAGATTGTGATAAATGTTTGCATGACTTAAATGAAAATTGAATTTATTTTTATTTCAAAAAAAAAATTTTAAAAAATTTAAAACTTTTGGCATCGTTCTAGCATGATATGTTCGAAACCTTCTTTACACTTGCCATTTGTTTCATAATTTTCCAATTAAAGGATTTGCATGATCCAAAGAATTGTATCAAGCATAAATTAAAACTTGTATAACCATATAATGTGAGCTTTTGAGCCTTGTGCTTTATTTCATGAGTGTTATACACATACTCTTATTTTCTTGTCATCTAAGTTGTTGTTTGATCTCATTATTCATTGAATTGGTTGAGCACTTAAAAGTCATTCATTCATATTCAATTTAATTACATGACATTTAAGAAATGATATTAAGGCCCTTGGATCGCTTTGTGCCTTTCAAGGGTTAACCTTATGCATGCTTAAGCATGATTTTTCAATTGTTAACCATTTTGAGCCTACATGTAAACCTTTTCTTTCATTTAACCAATTATATTTCCTCGCCTTAGCCTGAAAAACAAGTATTTACCTTTTCTAAGGAACTCATGAGCTTTAATTGTGATGTGTTTTTCATGCTAAGTTTGGGAAGGGGTATTATTAAAAAAAAAAATCACACAATTGGTGAAAGAAAAGAGAAAAGTTGTGATTAAGTGGTGGTTGATTGAAAATTCATTTTTTGGGTTTCTTTATTGGCCTCAAAATAAATTGGTGGTTGTTCAATTAAAAGGAGTGTGAATCCTTATAAATGGAGGTATAAGGAGTTTTGAAAAAAAAAAAAATTTCCTCATTGTGATGATTCAAGTCTTGGAAAAAATTGTTTTATGCTCTTACATTATGAGTTCTTGGACTTTGTGTTATCCATACCTTTCATTTCTCACTCACCTTACACCCTTGGCCCCATTACAACCTATGATAAAGACCTAAATTGATCCTAAATGTCATGTGGTTGAATTGCATGCATTTTCCTACTTTTAAGTGTTTGGCATCCTTCTTGAGATCATATAATGCAAGTTCTTCATCTTTCTATTGTGAGTTAATTCCCCTTATGGTTTAACTCTAATCTCATGTTTATAACTGAGTGATGCATTGTAGCCTCTTCCGAGTGATTCATTTGTGAGAGGACAACTTTGGTGAGATTTGAAGTTGAATTTGTGCTTTGTATGATTTTGAAATTGTGTGAAAACTAAGATTGGAGAATTTGTTGCATTTGGCTATCACACTACTACACTTTGAGCATGTTATGTTTTGAACTTTGCCACATTGTGAATAATGTCTAAAAAAAGAGCTTTTATTGTTAAAACTTTTGAGTCATGTGCATGAGTCATTTCTCTTCAGAAAATGTTCGGAAATATTATTTTGTATTTGTTGTTGTATTTGTTTTGTTTTGTTTTTGTTTTCTAACTACTTTGTTTTTGTAAGTAAAAACGTTTGTGGGTATCTGTTCGTTAAACCCTCAGGAGACACAACTCCTCCTACTAGGGATGCCTAGAGGTTTAAAGGCTTGTTGCATATGCTCAATGCAATCGAGCCATCTAAAGCTGGCCTAATAAATTTATTTATTTATTTATTTTTATCTTTGTTTTCCTTTTGTTTTGCTCGAGGACTAGCAAAATATAGGTTTGGGGGTATTTGATCGGTGCATAATTACATATCATTTTGTACCCTTCTAACTTATGATTTGGTTATGTTTTTGAGTTAAACTTCGCTTTTAATCTATTTTGTGTTTGTTTCAGAAATAAGTTTGGGACTCATTTACATGCATTTTGGAGACATGTTAGCTCAAATGGTGTCTGCAGATCAGTCAACTTCACGGATTGGACTGTACTTGCTCAAGAAGAACCAGACAATGAGCCATACATCATTGGAAAGATACGGAAGTCTATTTTCTGGAGCATTTTACGGTTCATGATTCCGAGTCCTCTAGAGGAAGTTATGCAAGTTTTTGCAGCTTAAGGTCAAAATCGGCAGGATCTGCGTTACTGGGCCAAAAATCACATTTGAAGGTCTTTCCGATTTTTCCTTGAGCTGGGCTGCATATGCTTGGAAAGATAATTCAAAGAACTTCAAGATCCATATTTTTCCAGATTTTTCAGAATGGAGGAACAAGCCCAAATCGAGCCCACAAGCTGACTGCAATGCATTGTCATGCATGAGCTAATCATTTTAGTGGTGAATTGAGTGGTGTAAGTTGGTGAAGTGAGTGTGATTAATAAATTCAATTGTATAATCAGATTTATACTTCCCCTAGGCCTATAAATAGTGAGTTCTCCAAACATGTAAACACACCCCAAGGGGGAGCTCTCAAACATCTCTCTAGAGCTCCTCTCCCTTCTCTCCCTCAAATTCTCTTAGTTTTCTTTTAGTTCTCAATTGTTTCCTTTAAGTTTTTCTTAGTTGTAATTTATTTTCCGTTGTAATGTAATTCTCTTTTCTTAAGTTTTCAAGTTTAATTAGTTTTCAAGTTTCAATTATAGTTCTTGTTCTTATTCATTATGCTTATAAGTTAATATGCTTGTTTGAATGATTGATCACCATTAAAACTTGTATGTTAGCTATCTTGGTTTGAATTAAGAGTAGACACCATGCATTAATTCAAATTGAACTATGAATAGGAAGAGTATGTATGGACATTCGACAACATGGATTAGATACATGCTTGGTTGTTTAAAACATTCTTCTATGCTTAATGGATTTCTAATGCTTAATTTAGGTTCGACAAGAAGGATCTAATTAGGGAATTAGGAATACAAGGTTAGGACCAAACACCATGGCTTAATCATACTTTAGCTAGAATCAATCTGTGAATCTAAATTGAACTTGGTAACTAATTTGCTTGAGTTAATTTCTTTTCTTTCTTTCTTGTTGCATTTATTTTTCTTTTCATTTCTATTTTGTGCAGGGAATCAAATTGAATCAATCTATCATCAATCCTCGTGGGATCGACCTCGTACTTACACAAGCTATACTATCCAATGGCCCGTGCACTTGCGAGTTAACACCTAGAGATTATGGCATATAAGATTTTAGATAATTAACAGATAAAATGGCAGCAGAGGTCGGGGATAAAAAAAATTCATTTTATTTTATCATTAACTTTTCAGAAATTTATATTTTCTGAAAACCACCCTAGGTACCCAAGCATAATAAAGGTTGCCTTCGGAATATATATGGATACTGGTTATTACCATGTCTACGGACATAATTACCTTTGGTATAAGTCTGTGCGCGTATGACTTCACGCCCCACGTGTCTCGGGGACACCCGAACCGTGCGGTGCTAGAAACGCGGTTCAGGTTGACTAAATGTCACCTAAATCTTGCGAGGAACGCGGCTCGGGTCGACTTTGTGTTACTGAGACCTACGAGAACGTGTCACTAATGGTGACACGAGGATAAAGAAAGAATTTGATTAGTTTTCATAACTACTTTTACAGTGGGGTTAGTACGTTCTTATGTACTTTCAAAAACTTTGTTTTGGTCCACTCACAGTTTTTAAATGTTTTGCGCCCCCGGGCAGTAGGCGTGCACTAGGAGGCCACCACAAGGCAGAATTCCCGCTCCGCTCCTTTCTTACTCGATGTAGGACAACGTTTGTAAACTAATTAATTTTTCTTGTAAACTCTGAGTTAGATGCTATGATTGCCCTAGAACTTGTATGTTTAACTATTAGAATGTTTATAAAAGCATGCTGGTAGTTGGTATATATAATTATATGCTTGTTTAGCAGGTGTAAATTTTGGGCTTGATCAAATTACAAGGGTGACTCTGCCGAATTTTTGGCGAAAGTCGAACCAAGTTTTAATTGAATTTCTAGTAGTTGGGCAATTAGGTCATTTGTGCCCGACATCTGCCAGGTGTCGGACATGCACAGGGTTCAGCTCGGATTCCAAAGTAGAATTTGGGTCAGGTCCTGTTAGGAGACTTTGCCAATTTTCCGGTAGAAGTCTCAAACCCTAAAGCAGTTTTATTTTGGAACTAGGACAAAGGGTATTTGGTCATTGGTGTTGGACACTTGCCAAGTGTCGGGCAAGCACGGGGTTCGACACGGATTCCATAGTGGAATTTGGGTCAGGTCCTGTCAATGAACATATGTTTTCTCGGCCTAAGATGGTCACATTGTGATCGTATATCCATGGCCTTACCAAGAGAATATGGCCCACGTCCATAGCTACCACATCACACCAAACATGATCTTTGTAAGATGAAAACTGTATAGGAACTTGGCACCATTGGGTAACAGGGATGGAAGATGTATTATTGATCCATGCTACTCTGTATGGTTCAGGATGTTTCTCGGGCAATAAGCCAAGATGCGAAACAGTTAGCGTTGACACAATGTTGATACAACTCCCATTATCTATGATCACCTTCCAATCTTTATCACCGGACTTGATGTAAGTGTGGAAAATGGAAGTCCTACGCCAATCTTCATTTTCCTTCCTAGGTTGAGCCAAAGTACACCTTACTACTGCTAGTGTTGGTTGAGGGGCTTCAAAGTTGTTTCCACAATCTTCATCAGGTTTTTGGGGCTCATAAAAATATTCCTCAAAATCGCCTTGATCGTCAATTTGTTCATCAATGTTTGTGAACAGACTTCTTGTTGTCTCCTTCGTTGGGCATTGGGCTGCAAAGTGTCCAAAACCTTAGCATCTATAACATCTTTGTGTTCCACCACCACGTGTATCCACTAGCGCTCCTTTTCCTTTGTCAACTTTAACTAAATTCGTGGCAATAAAACCGTTAGACATTGTATTAGGCTTAGTCCCAGATGTACCAGCACGAAAATCAAATTTATAAGGATCAACTTTCTTGACTACTCTGGAGGACTTTAAATACTTCTCTCATTCTTGTACCATCTGAAAAATCCTCTCTAAAGTATTCAAGTTATGAGGAATTAATTCTCTTTGAAGCTCTGAGCAAAGTTCTGATCTAAACGGAGAAAGGTTCATCCTTCGATCTTCCCTTATGTCACATCGCAACATAAATTCAAATTTTGCAATATATTCAGCAACTGGCATGTTGTCTTGACGAAGAGTTTGCCACTCATCCAACAAACATTGTTGATAGGATAATGGTACATATTTATGCTTCAACCTTTCTTTCATCTCAACCCAATGGATGATTGGTTCTTCACCAGCTCTCTCTAGTTGTGTTTCAACATTGGTCCAAAATAATCCAGCTTGACCCACCAATTTTATCTTAGCAAATCTCACCCTTCGAGCTTTGGACATGTCATGCCACTCAAAATAGCGATCCATGGTAGCTAGCCAGTCGAGGAATGCTTTAGGATTTAGCTCCCCATCAAAATTGGGAGCATCAACTTTTGCTGATCTAATCACCTTTTCATAAAGGTCTTGGTCATAACCACGATGAAAATTTTGTCTTTCGTTGTCTCTTTTATACCTCCTATTTTGATGTCGTCGATCATGATTCCTCTCTTCTCTATTCACACTTGCTTTGTCATGTTGATTAGTTGCTTCCACGTCTGCAAAGCGACGTTCTAGGAGTCTGAATCGGTCTTAGTATCTAGTGTTCAAATCTGCCATTTGCTTCGATAGGTTTTCCATCATCTGAACAAGAAGTTCAAAGTTTGTCTCTAGTTCATCTGTCTTTCCAAGCTTAGTCAAAGCCATCACTCGACACACGATGTGAAGAACAAGAAATACTCCAAAATTTTGAACCAAGGAAAACACAAGCCAGGCTCTGATGCCAAATTGATGTAGGATATGAGTGAATTGAGAATCTAAGTAGTTTAGCAGAAGCAAAAACAATGGAAAAATAGAGAATAAATGGTAAAAGATGTCTTGGCTTCACACCAAGGAATCTCCAATCTCTGGAAAATAAACTTTTCTTAATATCTCAAATCTGAATTTTAAAGAACTACGTGGGGGTTATTTATAGCAAACTAAAACCTAGAGATAATAGGGTAAAAATCCCTTACTAAATCAGAAATCATAATCCACAAAGGAACCTATCCAAATAAACTAGGAAACTTAAAACAAATCCTATTAAAAACTGGAAATAAGAAACCTAGTGAAATCTGGAAAATTTAGAAATCCTATTGAATTCTGGAAAATCTAGAAATCCTATTGAAATCTAGAAAATCTAGAAATCCTATTGAAATCTAGAAAAACTAATATTTCATCCCAACCATAATGATAATGTTGTATTGGCTGATCGTTTCTTCCTTCTTTGATAAACCTTAAAGGTTTTGCCATGGATATCCGCATCACTTTTACTAGTGTAATTTTTGTATGAAGTTTTCCTTGTTTCCTTTTGTCCTTTCATTTCTTTTGTGTTTTTGTTGGTGGAGGCTCTCTCTGTTGCATACTTCTTCACTTTGTGCCCAAACGGTAAGAAATGCTAGTAAGGATTGCCAAATTTTGAGCTCTTCTATTTCCCTGCCCATCATTTGTAGTAAAGTTTATTTGCGGGGAGAGAAACTCTTTAGGTACACGATGTGAATAAAGTTTAGTTAATAAGTTGGAACCAAATAGTCTTGCATTTCTAGAAAATACCTCGTTTTACCTGGCTGTGAGACTCAAGTAGTGGTGAACTTTTTCTTTTTGACTGTAACACCACCATGCGGTGCGATCCTAGAACTAGTGCTTGGTTAAGGAAAGGGAAAACTATAGATTTATGCTACAATATTGGCTAATTAATTAACGAATAAAGTAGTCACTTGAAGTGTCACGCCACGAATTTTCAACCTCAAATAACCTGTTTAAAGTTATTATAACCAATTCAAATCGGGCACGTGAAGCTCGGAACCTTCAACAACTGTACCTGGAATTTTATTTTTTTCCATAATACAATACCACCTGTTAGAACCACAATATACGTAACACCCCGTCCCTAATTTAATATTTAATCATTAAATTATTCAAGTAAAAGACATTTTTACCCCGAGAGGATAATAAATTAAATAATTAAGTTGAGTTGACTATAGAAAAGAAAATAAATTGAAAGGCTTAAAATTTGATAAAATAAAATAAGATAAAGTAACTAAGAATTTTGGGAGTAAAATAACATTTAATAATATTATAGAGAAGGGTAAAAGGTCATTTCGAGTTTGAGAAAGAATTTGGGAAGTGAGCCACACCGTTATGTCGTGCTCATCGATGCGAGTTCGTGGTATATTGTGGGCTCGAATCGGAGTTGTAACGAAGAAATGGCGATAAAGATTAGTAGGTGGCATAACCGTAAATATTTCGAAGTTCAGTTTTTAAAAACCAGATTTCTCCTGCGCGAGGAACCAACTTCAGACTGTGTTTTCTCCCATCTCCGACCTCCATTCCGGGCAAGGTCAGTCCCAAACGAACCACCACACTTCCCTCTTCCAACCCCAGCCTGTCCTGCCGCCTCCATCAGCCACCGTAGTTGCCGTAATCAGCCACGAAACAGGCGGTTCCGACAGTTTTTCTGAAAATTTCGGGAGCTCATTTCTCCCTCCTCCGGCCACCAATTCGGTCGAGTAAGGTATGCTTTTCTACCTATTTTTCATGATCTAGCTGATGGTGGGGTAGGTTTTGAACGATTTGTAGCGTAGGTAACCCAAATCTCGAGTTAAAGTTTCAGCCGGTTTTGAGGTTAGGTTTTGAGCCACTTAGGGTTCGAATTGAACTTGCCGTAGTTGAATAAAGTGTTGGAGAATTAGAACTAGTTGTATATGGAAGGAGAGCTTTTGGTTTGGAGTTTGACCGATCGCCCAATTTTATCGCTTTTATGCCTTTGGGACTGCCAGTGCGGGTTTCCCACGTGTAGGCCCACTTTTCACTGCCAACCTTCATTCCTAAATTATTTTTACGTCATTATGAGCGCGTGGCGTGCTTCAGTTCCGATTGGAGTTCGTATAACAGTCGAGCAGTTTACGCCCTGTGCGTGTTATCCAGGGTTCGATAAGTTCGGACCGTTGGATCGGTCCCAATTCCTAGTATGTTGTTCCCCGTATTTCTAGGATCGTGTAGGAGGCTGATGGATTGTGGATCGGAGCCCCGGATGCTCGGATCATTGACTTAAAAGTTTAATTAGAAGCGAAGTCCGATCATACGATCGTGAGTGATCCCGACCGTCGAGACTAAGCTTTGGGATAAACTTAATAAAAACTAAATGGAACCTATAGGAACTTGCGGATCACTAATTGGGGGTTTTAAACCCCTACGGGCGACGTTAAGGTTAAACTAATATTTTTAATCAAATATTTAATCCGAGAAGTATTGAATTAATTTAACGGTTAAAGGTGGAGTTAAGTGGGCGTAAGAATAATTCTTATCAAGTTTAAACACTTTTGGGCCGGGGTGAGACTTTTAATTAATTTCCGTGCGGGTTTTCTTATTTAATTATTGGTTTATTATTATTGTTGGTTAATTAGATTCATTAAATTGTTATACTTATATCTAAAGACTCCATTCTCTTTATGGATTAGTAGTATGATTAATTCTTATTATTATTATCCTTTTTAATTGGCGATTGATATTATGACTTAATTACGGGATAAATGGATTTTATGCAATAAATGATTTAGTGAAGGTTTTCTGAAAGCGGTTACTTCTGAAGTTTATTTATAAATCACATAATCGAATTTAATTGAACTTCATGAATAGTTGATTTATTTATATGTTAAGCTATTGTATTTGAGCAGGGTTGCCTCGGATTAAATGGTTGCCTTGAAATCAATTGTTGCTTACGGATTATATAAATATTGATATTAGTGATTACCGGTCCTACGGACCTAGTTGTCTTCGGAATAAGTCGCGCATGACTTTCGCCTGAGTCTCGGGGACGCGAACCGTGCGGGCGAGGACGCGACTTCGAGAGAGACTTTGTAGTTCTGAGTTGCGAGGACGCGGCTCGGAAGAGAAACTTTGTGGTTCTTGAGTTCAGCGGGGCTGCGGCTCGGAAAGCTTTGTAGTTCTGAGTTCAGCGAGACGCGACTCGGTTGACTCTGTGGCTCAGGTTTGCGAGAAGGAGAGGGAAAGGATCATAATGGATGAGACACAATGATGTGGGAATCGAACTACGGATATACGGGTGCGGATTACGAGAATATAGCATGCCACCCTGCTTCTATTTTCTGCGGGGTTGGCCCCAGATCCCTAACTACCTGCCCGATTTCACTACAGTGGTTAGGCAGTTTTCCCTCCCCGCTGCCTTCGGTTTACGCATATACCCCTTAGGGGGCTGTATATAATACATGGATTAAGCGAAAAGGCTTCAGGTATGGTTTTACGGAAAATATTTTAGTATGGAAGAGCTACGTGTGGCTTGATCCCTCACGGAGGAATGCGTGGCAGCCTAGATTAATCTAGGTGCAGCCATGAGGAAGGATATTTAAGAATTGGTCTATGGGCTTGAAATAGATAATGATTCTACTTAATAAAATTTTTCATATAATGTTGATGTGCATGTTAATATAATAACCCGTACTGAAATGATTGTAGCTTGATGATTAGCTACGGTCCACTTTGAATACAAAAGATGTTAAGAAATGTCGATACTAATGACGAATTAATATTTGAGACTTGAAGATTTCATTGAATAAGAATATTGAGATTGTAGTGACAACGTTGATGTCTAGACTATTGTAAGACCACGGTGCCTTCTTTTGTTTTTCTTGTTGGCTTGAGAACTTAACTTGTGCATCTTTGGCGATTGGGTTGATTATTTATATGCTTGTTTGACGGTGAAAATTTTGGGAAGCGTTCAATTTACAAGGAGACTACGCCGAATTTTCGAAGTCGAACTCTTAAAATTCTTTAAATTTTAAATTGAAGGGCATTCTAGTCATTTGTGCTCGGCTTTTGCCAGTGTCGGGCACGCATGCGGGGTTAAACTCGGATTCAAAGTGGAATTTGGGTCGAATCTGTCAATGTCAATCTTGACTCAATCTTCTAAGTCAAATATTACATTCCAACGATTACATAATAAATTGAAACTTTAACCTATTACATATCTGTTCCTCAAAGTTTATCCAACACAATGAAGTCTAATCTCACCAAATAATCTTAAAACGAACTTTGTACACTTCAAGTACACATCTTACTTCCTGCTCTTGACGAAATCATGCGTTCCTATTACCTGTAGGATTAGCCCTTACACTGTTGAATAGTGTACCGGGTTCATCACCAACAAACCCGAAAAGCTTTCTCAAGCTCGTATGAGTAAATCAAAACCAGTAGTATAAAACATGGTAAGCTTTCTCAAGCTCATATGAGTAAACCACAATCCTTATATAAACAAGGTAATCATAATCAATCAACTCACCCTAATCACAATTCTTTTATTTTCAAGAACTCTATAAGTTACCACATGTGACTACACCAAAACTCTTTTATCTTAAAAGTAGTTTTCACACATCAAATCACAATTCTTTTATTTTATAAGAACTGGTCGGTCCTCAGCTGACCCAAAACCTGTTTCAAATCCGTTAGAAACACAACCCATAAATTTCACTCTTGGACAACAAAAGTGAGAATACGCTAGACTCTCCCAACTCACAAACACCTACACCATCCAAAATGGCACGATGCATGTTCACGAATTCGAGCCAAAGCTGTCAAGTAACTATGTGTTACCCTCATGAACATTGTAATGGTGACACTTAGATCTCTAAATGGTTTGGGGCCTCGCACCCCAGGGCTACAATTCCATAATTACTTGCCATGATCAAACCATCCTGCTGGTTCTCTTCCAATTGAAGGGATCAGTGCATTCTCACATCTATCTTCCAATCACAACATCAACACACACCAAAAACAATAAATGCACTCTCCACATTAAATATTGTTTTCTATCTCAAATACATTCATGACAACAATATATATATATATATATATATATATATATAATTATATATATTTACATGGCCATTCACTTATGAATACTACAATACAATCACAACATATCATGGTCATTCACCCAGGAATACTATCCATTTTGCGAAAACCTACAACTCATTTAAAATCAAAACACATTTCATTGATTTTAAACTCACACAAAATAGTTTCTCAAAAACCACAACAACATGTTAATTATATCCATTAACATTATCAGAACCACATTATAATATATATAATAAATGTGATCTTACTAACAATCCAGATGGTTGTACTGTAACATCTCGTCCCTAAAACTTAATTAAATTCTTAAATTATTAAAGTAAAGGACAATTTTACCCTGATGGTTTATTAGTGGGTTTAGAGTTGACCATTTGTTCGGAAAAGAATTTGGGGGAATTGAGGCACACTGTTACATCGGGCTCATCGATACGAGTTCGTGGGCAGGCAGTACACTCAATTACTAGTTTTAATGAGAGAGAAAAAGTCTAGAAATGAAAAGGACGTAAGTGTCATTTCAGAAAGAAAAAATATCATATTTTAAATTTCTCTGATTTCTCTCTCTCCCTCACGATCTCTCTCCCTGTTCTCTCTCCGTCGCACGACTTCACTTTGGCTGGGTTTTCACTAGCCAATTTCTTCCAATTCTGGCCACCCCAAACCACGAAATTACATCCAAAATTCTCCTCTCTTCATCCTCTACCTAGACCACTACTTTTCCCAGCTTGAAATCGCGTGATTTAGGGACTGGATCAAGGAGAAATTTCGCGATTTTTTCGACGTCGTTTCGGCGATTCTGGCGACCAACTCTAACAAGTGAGGTATGGTTTTTCATCCTCTTAATGTCCTCTAGATGCTTATGCAAGTTATTTGGATCAATTTGGGCGTTTGAGGGGTCGTTTAGAACCCTTGAGACGTCGGTTTTGGTCGTTAAATTGAGTTGTTTCTAGCCACGTCTTGGCCATGGTCCAAGAACTAAAAACACTCCTTTGAATGTGCTTAACAAATTGGCATAGGTATTGACAGATGATTTGGAAATTTTCCAATGAACGGAAAATCTCTCAAGCCACCCAATTGGCGGCGGGCGTCGGCTGAGTGCCAACTACGTGTTATCAACCTAGAAATATCCCCTTGTCGTCCCGAGCATGGCGGTATGCTCATATTAGCGTAATGTTATCTTTTGAGTATAAAACCAAATTTTACCTATTAGGCATTATTCTGGTTCGATATGTTCGGACCGTCGGATCTTGACGAAACTCTCAGGACTTGTTAATTGGATTATTGTGAACTTATAGAAACTTTTGGATTAATAATTGGAGGTCATAGACCCCACGGGGGGTCGGTTGACCAACATAAGAATTTAATCGTATAATTATTCTCGGGTCTTCTAAGACCATTCCAATTTTCAGAAAATTATCAAAATGGGCCTAGGAACTCTCTTAAGTTGCGCACACGCACTTTTAATCTTGGGGTCAGGGTTTTGATTGAGTACTCATGGAGAATTTAAATTGTTAATTGTCTGATTATAAGTTTATATTTAAATGTATGCTCGATGGCTTGGAATTGATAAATTACGAATATTACTTATGAATAGCATGTTAAACATATTTGGGTTGGATTTGAGAATAGTATCTGAACGTTATATATAGTCTAATTTAAATTAATGGATTTAAGTGTTTATGAACAGCAGAAAACATTTGGGAAAGTTTGTGATTAAACGTTTGATTTTGAAAAGATTTTTATGATGTGATGCTTCTATTAAAGGTTTATGAATTAATTAATTATGGTTTTACTTACCAAGCATGAAGTTTATGATTTTTATTTGGATTTGGTTTCAGAAAATATTAAATGATTAAGCATTTTGTTAACTTGTATGAGAATGGGACTTGAGAATGGTATGAGAATGGGACTTGAGAAAATGGTTTTAGGACATATCCCAGAAAGGTTTTCAAACCCACCACAGGAGTACCCCACATATTGCCTTTGGAACAGATGCTCAGTTATGTTAACGCCCCACGAGTCTCGGGGACGCACGAACCGTGTGGTGCGAGGATTTGCGTTTCGGGCTGAGTTCGTGTCCCCTAATTATGCTAGGATTGTGTTTCGGGCCAATCACCTGATTCTGGTAGGATTTGGGTTTCGGGCTGACTTCCTGTCCCCCGATTCTGCTAGGTGGAATTGACGGAATGATACTTGGATTTGACGAATTTGCGTTTCGGACTGACTTCGTGTCCCCCGATTCTGCTAGGTGGAATTGACTGAATGATACTTGGATTTGACGGATTTGCGTTTCGGGCTGACTTCGTGTCTGTTAACTCGCAAGTGTAAGGGCCAATTAGTAGTATAGCAAGACAAGTACGAGGTCGCACTCCACGAGGACCGAGAAGTTAAAATTAGTTATGTACTTAGATTACCCAATTTTAGAAACAAGAAGTTAAGTCTAAAACAGATTTTAAAGAGAGATTGATTGACTTTGTAAAAACAAATGAAACAAAACAAAATTGCAAACAAAGGCAAGGTAAACAAGTGTATCAAAGAGTGGTTTAGAGGTTGGAAACAGATTTGGAGACTAGGGCATTCGATTCACCATAACAATCCAATTCTAGGTTATAAGGATTCAAGTGACAAGTCTAAATCAGATTCAAAGATTGATTCTAGCTAAAGTATGATTAAGCCATGGTGTTTGATCCTAACCTTGTATTTCAAATTCCCTAATTAAGTCCTTATTGTCGAACTTAAATCAAGCATCGTAAAATCCATTAAGCATAGAAGAATGTTTTAAACAACCAAGCATGTATCTAATCCCTATTGGCGAATGTCCATACATACTCATCTTATTCATAGTTCAATTAGAATTAAGGCATGTGGTGTCTACTCTTAATTCCAACCAAAATACACAAATCTCAATGGTAGCTAGGCATTCAGATTAGCATATAAGTAGATAGGCATAATGAATAAGAGAATGAATCTTGAATCAAACTTGAAACTTGGAATTTATAAACCCAGAATATTCATGTTAGGTTACATCGAAGCCCTAGTAATGGATTTAGCTACTCATAATGGGAAAGAAACATAAACAAAAATGAGAAAGCATAATGAATGTAACAAGAATAGAAAACCCTTTTCTCAAGTTCTTGTGGTGTCCAATGCATCTCCAAGAGCTTCTCCACGCCTAATACTTCTCCAAGCACTTCCCCACGTCTAGAAGAATGTATGAAGGTTAAGGAGGTGATTTGGGATGAGTTTGGGTGAGTGGTGATGGTTGAGAAAGAGGAAATTCGTAGGGAAATGGAAGGCAGGCTTGGGACAGCTTTGGTGATTTGAGGCTGTTTAGAGTGTTGGGTTGATGTCCTGAGTGTCCGGGGAATTATGGGAGTGTGGAGGATGGTGTTAAGGATGTGTCTGAAGGATGTCTCTTATGGAATGAATGGGAGTGGTATTTATAAGGAGAATGAAAGGAGAATTCTGAATTGATTAATGCATCCACCAACAACACTCATTTCACCAACCACACTAATGCATTTCACCAACCACACTAATGCATTAGAAAATCAGTTTATCTTCTTTTCTGGCTATTGCAGCTCCCACTATGCTCCCATGGAGAATCCCACCAGAAATCACATCACATGCACAGCTCATCATGACCAAGAAACTTCATGGGCTCACGAATTGGGCTTCCCTTAATTAATCGATGACATTGAGCCGTCCATCTTCAAGTTTAGAATGTCATCTTTCCAACCACATATCATTTGGGCCAATCCAAGTTTGGAGGAAGGAGTTAAGGCTGAAACAAATTGCTAACTCAGTCTACACGTTTTTGGACCATTTTGCATATTTGGGCCCCCATTGCTACCTAAAGCTCAATTAACTGAATGACAAACATAAAAGAGATTAAAAGCACAAGTTTAACTCAAAAACATAACTAAATCATATGCTAGAAGGGTACAAAATGATATACAATTATGAACCGACGTGTCCCCAATTCTCGCTTAGGTGGAATTGACTAATGATACTTGGATTTGACTAATGATACTTGGATTTGACGGAATGATACTTGGATTTGACGGATTTGCATTTCGGGCTGACTTTGTGTCCCCCAATTCTGCTAGGTCAATTTGACGGATTGATACTTGAAATTGACGGAATATGATTAGGGGTACACCTAGGTGGAGAGTATTTAAGTTTTGAGACGCTTTTTGTCACGACTCGACTCTCCTAGCACGATATTGTCCGTTTTGGGCCTCGCCCTCACAGTTTTGTTTCTGGGAACTTACGAGCAACTTCCCAGTGGGTCACCCATCCTGGGATTGCTCTAGCCCAAACTCGCATAACTTCGGAGTTCTCATGGAATCCGAAGCTAGTGAGCTCCCAAAAGGCCTCGTGCTAGGAAGAGAAGTGCCCACACATATAAGGCACTTCACCTTTCCCTCCCCGAGCGATGTGGGATTGCTCACCGTTCTTGCTTCCCCAAGACACGGGTCTTACACTTTTAAACTAAAATTGAGGATTTCATCTTGATATTTACGAGTGGAATTATGAGGCATGTTTTATTTTAAACCATTGATATTGACATAAAGGTTTCCGCGTGGTCAACCTTGTTTTACTAGTTTTTTTTTTCTAATTTTCCATTTATCGGTAATAATTTATATATATACATATGTATACATATGTGATGGATTGAAGATTGTTTTGTAATCAATATTTTATGCTTAGGTGACAGAGATTTGAATAGAGGAAGAAAAACTAAGTGTGGCTTGATCCCTCAGTGAGGGTATGTAGGCAACCTAGACTCACTAGGTGCAGCCACGGGAGATAATATTTTATGGGGAATATTTTTTTTTATTAAATTTGAACTTGTGGGTGGTCCCGAAGCCCGATTAATAACTGATTATGTTGTGTATTGAAGCCTGATACAATTCAGATTAAATTGTCTAATGCATGCTGAAGATTGGGATTTTAAAATTGTGTTATTTACAGGTACATTAAAATGGGAAATGTCCGTTTTTCAAGGGAGACTTTCCCGGTTTTCCAATAAAAGTCAAACCCTTAAGTTGTGTTATTTTTGGGATTAAGGTTAAAAGGGTGTTTTGGTCCTTCGTGCTCGGTACTTGCCAGGTGTCGGACACGCACGGGGCTCGACACGGATTCCAAAGTGGAATTTGGGTCGGGTCCTGTCAAGAACACTGAAGAAGAATGCACGGGAGGAAGAAGAAAAGGAGTCTCCCCCCTCACCCCACATGTGAACAGTACCTGCCCCTCTCCCCTTTTTTTTCTTCTCTAACTTCAATAATTCCTTAAAAATTCATCCGGGCTTCGAAAAATTCTCCAAAAATTACCACATGCTCATAGCGACGTAAAATATTTTTCCATCCAAGAATCATAATTTTCTCACTAAAATTTCTTGAATGTCCTTTGAAAATCATTAAATTAAACGTAAGGGCATTTTAGTCCAAATTGAGATTAAACACACTTAATCCAATCATTTCCAAACCAAACCAACTTCATAAAATTTCCCACACATTTAATTAACCTTGTATGATTTTTCGGAATATTAATAACAACAAAATGCCAATTTTGAGGTTATTAAATGAAGTGACATAAGAAACCAAATATAAGATTTAAGGGAAACAATATCAAATGGTCACCAGTTTGTAAATATACAACCTAATAACTACTTCTAATAGTCAAAGCAGCCACAAGCGTAGTCCATCCTTTATATAAATCTAATGTGATCTCCATCTCCACCAACGGGGTCTAGTACAGTGGAAAAAGGCTTGGAGTTGCAGACCATTGATCTCAGGTTCAAATTCCCATGGCACCTAGTGTGTGTGAGAAACCCCCCCTCCCTTGTACTTAATCACCTGTTTAATTGAACTTTTATTCAAAATTCTTGACTTGAGTTGCGAGTGATTGTTATTTGATATGGAATGTGTGTGTTCGACATAGCATCTCTTTAAATATTTCTTGATTAAGAGCTGTGAATTGAACTGCAAAGCTTGGACATAGCCTGTGATTGATTACATGAATTTCCTGTTCATGGTTGCTTAATTGATTTCTAAATATTTTATTTTATGACTTACCTAGGATGACTAAAATATCTAGGAATAACCGGCTCTGTGACATGTACTTGAGAGAACTTGTCTGGAAATCGTCCTCATTCATATGGTAATCTATAAATTAACAATTAGAAACTAGGGTTAGGAGTGTTAGTGGTGGATTCTAAGTTTTAGTGTTTCATCATATTGGTTTCTTTGAAATATATATATGAAAAAAAAAAAAAGACTTGGTTGATTATTTGTTTACAATTTTAGTTGGACGGGTGGAATCCATGGGATTCAAGTACTGACTTTTTGGACAATATGTGTCATTGGTATTGTTTTGACATCGACAGTGCATACGTCACAATTTTGAAGTTGTTGACGCGCAAATCTCACGGCCTAGCGAGCCGGGCCGAATGAGTCTGCGTCAACACGGGTCGTCCTTCTTTGGTCGAGTGCGATTGCGCGGGCGTGCAGCCACGGTCTACCGTGCATTCATGAAGGTTTTGAGCGGACGGATGGTTTGGAGCGCGCTCGAGTGTTTCGACTTCTAATCAAGGGGTGTGAGAGAAAGGAACTGATCTCGGTCGCAAGGTTCACGGCCTGAGCTACAAGGCCGTTGGTGGCGGTGTTGATGGTGGATTTGGGTGGTGCTCAGGCGCCGCCGGTGGCGAGAGGCTGTATGATATATGAAATGAGCGGAAAAGTAACAAAGGATGGTGCTCCGGCGCCTCGAAAGATCGAGGGTCGTATGATATATTGATGAATGGGAGTTTCTTACAATCTGCCACTACTCCTAGAAAAGCAAGTAAATGTATTGAAAATGCGTTACAGGAATGTAAATGACGAGAAAAGATAAGTTTGCTCTAAGAGAGGCTTGTGTGGTGTTGAACCCTTTGAATGTCTTTTGAGCTTGGTATTTATAGGGAGAGCCCTGGAGGAGGGAGTGGGACCACAACCTGCATGAGGTGGCTTGATTGGAAAGAGTAGGTGGCCTGGAACCGAGGAGCATGGTGGTGTGACCGCCGTGAAGCCCTAGTGTCCCCTGCCGTAGTTGTTGGGCCGGATTTCATGCTTAGAGAAGCATTTAATTCCTTGATCCTTGGCAGGTAAGGGAGCATTTAATTCCCGAGATTTGAGAGGCATAATCTCACCAAATTGACTTTACTTGTACTGCGATTTGATTGACTACGTGAGTCCTACTCTCTCTCTCTCTCTCCACGTGCTTCTTTGAAAGTCCTCTAATTGGGACAGGTGTGACTGCGTCATAGCCCATTACTTATTAATGAGCCATGGGGGCCACTTCTAAGTAAGTGGTGAATCAACGTTCCCTTGATCTGGGCGAATGACAAGGGCTCGGTCGATGTTCTCGGTTGAAGCTTGTCGTGGTCGTGGATATTCTTCCTCTCTCGATTTCTTCACCCGCTCGGCGCTTGTTCTCAAAAAGTAAATACAGGTCTTTTGAAAAAGGAGTGCTCTGGCCGTGGATTTTCTCGTTTGGTTGGCCAATATGGGCCGAGGATTTTCTTATGCATAAACAGAAGTGTTCTGGACGATAATTGATCGCTTTGGACCCCGGGTTGGTCTAAATGGCATTTTCGTCATTTGGGTGCGAAATCTCAGATTTGCGGGAGATTGAAGATAAGGTTGACTACATGGTTGGTCGTGACATTTTTGGAATTGTCTGTGACTTTGGTGAGTCACGGACGAGGTGCGTCTCGAGTGATGTGTGCCTCGACTTACGTGCAAGTGCACGATGAGTGAAGATGAGTTGAAGCTTAGTTATTATTGAATTTTGGAGTTTTGGATTCTAAGTTGAGTTACATACTTTGCTTCGGTTTTCATGGAGCCAGAGTTGCTCATTGAGATTGTGGATTCGTTGAGTTGTCGAACTTATGCAGCTTGGACGAGAGGTGAGTGAAACCATCCTAATCGTGAGTAAAAATTATGACTTATTATATTTATTATAATGTGGTTCGGATGAAGTTAATGACTATAATGAACATGTTGTTTGTGATTTTATAAAATGTTTTAATTGATTTAATGACATGACCCGACCCGAATTCCACCCTGGAACTTGAGTCAGACCCTGCTGGTTTGTCCAACATCAACCCATGTCGGGCCCACAAACTACACAAGTTCCCTCTTCCCGAAAAAATAGAGAAAGGGGCCAAGACTTCTGCTGAAAATCGGGCAGAGTCTCCCATAAAACAAGGACTAACCCAAAATTTACACTTGTCAAACAAACAACATAAGAAGCAACCCAAGCGCTAGCATGCATACACAAATACATAACAGGCCTCCGGCCATTCAATTCAACCCTAAAGGGCAATACAGAGCAATCTAAGAGTCAGTGGAAAATCAAAGCTTACAAAGATTAGGGTTCAAGGATGACAATCTTACCCTTCAAACGAAGCTCGAGAAGACAAGCGCACGGCCGAACAGTAACAAAGCAACTACGGCCTGGGAGCGCAAAATAAAAAGATTGTGAATGGACAAAAACAAGGTTTTACATAGTTAAATCAAAGTACCAACCCCCACCGTTTAAAACAATGCATACCATGCATATGAAATCATTTATATACTTGGTTGATTTAAAAACCATAATACCTCAAAGTAAGTGAGAGCAATCCAGCTCAAAACCTTTTTCCGATCCAAAACAACCTTTCACTTTTTCGATCCAAAACAACCTTTCACTTTTTCCAAGGCATAACCTCCCAAGTTACAAACCCAAGTAGGTATATAAAAACATAGACAGGAGAACTTGAAGCACTTAAGCACGAAAATATAATTAAATCATCTTATACCAAAACAACATTAAAATACCAATGACCTCATTCATGCCGAGAAAACCAAACCCGACAACAATACAGAACTCAATTGTAGTTCAAAGCATTTATATAATTATATATAAGATCAGGATTTACAATCCAATAAGTAAAACATGTCAAGTACTAAAATCCAATCAAGTACTGCAACTGAAACAGGTAAACAGTTTCCCAAACTTCCCCACTCTCACAACCACGTGCTCACAAGCACGACAAGCGAGGAATGATCCTCACTAAAACAAATATGAATACGAAGGTACTAACACACGCGTATAGGTATAGTATAACCACAACACCAAACACAAGTACCAGGGGAAAACAATCCAACATGGGATCATTTGATTGGACCCAGTGCATCTCCTCGAGACACCGTGCCTGTGGTTGAGCCGTCCAAATGGGACTAAACTCGCAGCCTATATGGTAGAAACTTCCAAACCATACCTCCGAAACATGTCCTACGCGCTCAGACTACCCCGTTAAGGGTCTACAGCTACACTCCGTTAAGGTATGCACCGGGTCAAAACATACCAAATCCAGGTAACCATATCATATCAATCGCCATGTGATCATAGTATTAGAACAGGGGGAGATACAATACAAGGTGCTAACTGCACACACATCAATCGCCACGCGATCACCAGTATACATACATATATTTATATACATAACCAATCACTATCCAATTCCCAACAAATCAAACACATGTACCCAACCCCAAAACAACATACACCAGGACATATACAAGTCCATCAGTCAACTAACCAATATAAATACTCAAAATCAGGACATCACCATCCAAACATATATTTCTATATTCAAAATAATCACAAGGGTCGAACGACTGCATAACAGACCCTAATCAATTCAAACGTCCAAATCATTGAAAACCCATATTTAAATCTCAATCAATGCTCAAGCCAAGCATATCAATTCAAAACCCTTAAAAAACGTAAGTTGCAATGATATACAAATCATAAAATATAGCCATGAAGGCTCCAATACTTAACCGAAAACCCGAAGTTCATAAACATCAAATCTGAGATATATATAACCAAAGTATAGGTAACCTTTTCTTAAAGTAGATATACATATATATATATATATATATATATATATATATATATATATATATATATATATATATATATATAGTAGAAATATATAAGTATACACATATAACCATTTCCCATTATTCCAAAGTATTTATTCAATATATATATATATAAACGTATATATATATATATATATAAATATAACAACCCGTTAAACATAAATATCCGATGACCCCAAACGTCCGTATTTCATACCCTAAAATATATTATATATAAATAGTATAAAGACCCCAAGGTCAAAATAACCCAATTAAGATCCATAATAATTTCACCGTACCCAGAACATACGCAAAAACCACCAAACGTCACTACGTCCCATTCAATACTCAAAAGTATACATAATCATAAAATATGATCATCAGGGCCCCACATAAAACCCGGCAACCCAAATCAAGTATTAAACTCAAATACTAGTTCTTTTAGTATTTTTCAATCAAAGTCAAACCAAGACTTTAAAACAATTATCAAATCCCATTCATGCATTGCATTCAATTCTTTAAAATCATGCACGTTGAAAACAATGTCCATTCACCGTTGGTCCTATGCTTCACAACCCTAAAAGGGTCCCGCCCGCTACGTATGCGGTGCTAGAGTACCTAAACAAGGATACGAGAATTGGATTAACGAACGTACCGACAACAAAACCTTAAAACAAACCCTAACGTTTCCCCAATCAAAAGTGTGCGTGTACGTATGTACGAAGAATTCCAAGGTCAAACTACCTCTTTTAACCAGTGGGACCGCCCCGGAAAACTCACGGTCAACCGGCAGTCAAACACCCGGTTTCGGTCAACCCGGGCCCGCGGAGCTCACGACCTCCAAAAGGATCCGGACATTCCTAGAAGTCCAACAAAGTCAACTACGTGGCAAGGCGACCACGGGAGACCCTCGATCAACCCTGGTCAAACTTGGTCAAACTAACCCGACTAGGTCAAACCGGGCCCGTAGGTCCCATGACCTCCAAACTTAGATCCGAAAGTTCCTACAGGTTCAACACGACCTAAACAACGTGTCCTGAAAGTTTGGTCTTGATCGGACGGTCGGATCACTCACGATCGCACGATCGGACAGTTACGGTTTAATTCAAGCTTCAAGTCATTGATTCGGAGCATCCGGGACTCCAAATCACGATCCGTCAAATCCTATACGCTCCTAGAAATATGAGGAACCACATACGTGAATTCTGATTCGATCCAACGGTCCGAACCCATTGAACCCACGAAATGCGCAATAGGCGTACGTTGGTTCGATAGTCAAACGGCATCCGAATCACAATCCGAGCACACGTACACATTCACGACGACACGAGGGTCGCATAGGAACACAGACCCGCCACCACCCTGCCGCGCCGGGACAAATGCGCATGGTGTGTGTCTTGATCAATTTCGGCCACCCGAAAATCATTGAATCTCGCAACAAGGCTTATACCTAACGAAACTAGACATTGCCAGGAGCTTAGAACCGGTGGAACCCGGCAAAGAACCGCCAGCCACCTGCCGAAAAATGGATCCAAAGATCTGGCCAAACTGGGATTTCAGATCTACCACCCTAGGCTACAAATCGACTGCAACCAACTATGCAGGAAGCTAGAGGAGGTTGAGGAGGCAAGGTTTCATACCTGGATCGACGCCGGAGGTGACCGGAGACGGCCGTGCAACGCCGTGAAATTTCAAAGAGAACCGGACTGGTTCTGGGCTTTTTCGGTGAAAATGTAACTGCCGGAGTCGGGGAAGGGATGGGCTATGACCGGGAGGTTTGGCCGGTCAGTTTGGTACCGATGCCGACCCACGTGGTGGCCGGTGGAGGAGACGGCAGCCACAAACCATGGCGCTGCTACAGTCCGGGAGAGGGGGAGGCGAACGGTCGCACACAGGGAAGAGAGAGAGAGAGAGAGAGAGAGAGAGAGAGAGAAATTCTGAAATCTGATTGGCTAAGGGGTATTTAACAAATTTTGAAATGACCATTATGTCCCTCTTTCTCGATACAACTCCGATCCAAATGTGCCGCACGTCCCCAAACTTGTTTCGACGTGCCGGACGCAATGGCGCAACCCGTTTCACCAAATTCCGTCCCGAAAATATCGTTGACCAAAAATGCCCCTTTAATTATTAAATTCCAATTTAATTCCATTTTATTATTTTAATTCCTTTTAAATCGTTTTCATTTCATTTTAATTACCCAAATTAACCAACTCAATTAAATAATTCATTTTCTTTTAATTTTAGGTCAGGGGCGTCACATTTAAAGCACTTGAACTTGTTCGTCAACGATTCATGAGGTAAGTGAAACCTATTTTGTTTTAAATTCTTTTTTTACTGGAGATTTTGATGTGGAGTTATAACAAATGTTGTGGGTGTATGGTGGGAAATTCATGCGTGAATGACCACATAAATATATATAATAAATATATATATATATATTGGTGTATTGTTGTATATTGCGATAATGTTTAATGTGAAACGGCATTTTATATTGTTTTGGTGTTGGTGAATTTAGGGGAGAATACCTTGAATCCCTTCTGAGTTTGTCAAGTGGACATTCTAGTGGCAAGTAATGAGGGATAAAATACCCAAGGGAGAAAGACCCAAGAACAGTTAGAGATCTAGTCTGGTGCCATCTAGTGCTCATGGCTGGTGTGTATGCATGAGTGAACACTACTTATGTGTTGTAGTGTTATAGATTAGAGGTTCAGAGTATTCTCTCTTCTATCTGTCAAATAAGTGAAGTGTGAAAACTAATTTTAAAATAAAAGAGTTTTGGTATAGTCACAGGTGGTGACTTAAACAGTTCTTAAAAATAAAAGAATTGTGGTTGTGATAATATTGATGAATATGAGTACCATGGTTATACATGGATTGTGTGATTCTAGTAAAAGTGCATGTGATTGTATATTATGTGAAATTGACATATTTATACTATGGATGTGGTTTACTCATACGAGCTTTAGAAAGCTTACCGGGTTTGATGGTGATAAACCCAGTACACTATTCAACGGTGTAGGGGATTATCATGCAGGTGGTAGAGACCATGAGCATGGTAACTAAGGTTAGGAGCATAAGGCACTTGGTGTTCTTGCAGTGTACAAAGTGTGGTTTGAAAGTGTTTGTGATTTTAGACTTCTGTTGTGTGAAATACTCTGAGGAACAGATATGTAATAGGTTAAAGTTTCAATTTATTATGTGACTGTTTGTAATGTAATATTTGACTCAGAAGAGTTGGGTCAATATTGACATTGTGGTTCGGAACAGTGGTGTTGTATTTAGAAAAAAAAAATTTCCAGATACAATTGTTGAAGGTTCCGAGCTTCACGTCCCTAATTGTTGGTTGTTTGTAATAACTTTAAACCAGTTATTTGAGGTTGAAAATTTGAGGCGTGACAAGTCTAAACTCACAAACACTCTCAAACCACACTTTGTACACTGCAAGTACATCTCTTTATTTATATTCTTGACGAAGTCCTGCTTTCCTATTACCTGCAGGATTAGCCCCTACACCGTTGAATTGTGTACCGAGTTCATCACCAACAAACCAATAAGCTTTCTAAAGCTTGTATGAGTAAACCACAACCAGCAGTATAAATATGTCATTTTGCACATAATATACAAACACATGCAGTTAAGCTCTAACAGTACCTAAGAAAAGTACGTAACTCAACTTAGCACAAATTTCCAAAAATGTCACAACCAACCACATCATCAACCTTATCTTCAATTTCACGCAAATCCGAGATTCTGCACCCAAATGACGAAAATGCCCTACGGACCAACTCGGGGTCCATAGCGATCAATTATCATCTAGAACACTCCAAAACTATGACATACACACTATCGATGTCAAAACATGACCAATGATACCCATTGTCGAAAAAGTCACTATTTGGGTCCCGCGGGTCCCAATCGTCCAACCGACATTACAAAAATCGGCCTCAGGCCTACGACCTCAGATTTCGCATCCGGACGCACCAATGTACTCTAAATAGTCCCGACATCACCCTGCATCAATTTGGGCTGCTCCAACAGTCGGATCATTCTTGGTCGCACAAATACTCACGATCGAAGGACGATCGCTCACCAAAACTTCAAAACACAACAACTTATGATCGGGACGTCCGATCACCAATCCGTCTGTACTTACAGACTCCTTACAACACCAGCTACAACATATATAAAATCGAACATGATCCAAATTCCGATCTAACGATCGAAAATTTGTGAGGCTCCGATCGTCGGTCAAACGACAAAATCTCGCAATTTCGAGCACACCACCGTGCTCTGGATGTCGAGGACATTAACATAACCTGAAATTATGAACTTGAAACTTAAATCATCAAAAATCCAGTATTTGATCAATTTCAAAATTTGCAAAAGAGGTTTTGAAATTTACCTTAAATCGTAGGCCTCGTTCTCATGATCACAAGGCGAAAACGGTTCAACAATCCAAGCTCTAAAACGAAAGATATGAATTTCCAAAGTTTTAAGAAAAATTTTCTTTTTCTTTTCTTTTGCAGAAGAATGAGAAGCTGAATGGAGATGTGGAAGAATGAGAAAAGTCTCCTCCCACATGTTAACAGTAGCTGGCTGGTCTTTTTATTATAAAAAAGAAAAAGAAAATGTCACATGTCATCCTATGATTGGTCCAACTTCCAAAATTCATCCGAATTTCGAAAAATTCTCTGAAAATTACCACATGCTCATAGCTAGGTATATTACTTTTCCATCCAAGAGTCATAATTTTCCCACTTCAATTTCTTGAACGTCCATTGAAAAATCATTAAATTAAACGTAAGGGCATTTTAGTCCAAATTGAGATTAAACACTCGTAAATCCAATATTTTCACACCAAATCACTTTATAAATTGTTCACACATTTAATTAACCTTGTATGATTTTTTGTAATATTAATAACAACAAAAATCCATTTTTGAGGTTATTACAAAACCGTTGTAGGTTTCACTGTGCAACCATCAGGTGAGGAAGAGAGAGAAGGGAGGCGAAAGAGAGATAGAAGGAGAGTGAATCGTTAAATCATGCTAAAATTTCAAAAATTAAAAGAAAATTTACATCGACCCTGAAGAGGTTGCCCACTATTGAACCAAATTTAGGTATCAACACAATGTTCATGAATAGTCCTGCTCACTTAAGGTCCTAAAAATGAGGTCCTGTAAGGATCTATTTAATAAAGGCCCTTGGATTAATCCAAGGGCACATATAGTTAGTAGACTAAACCCTCATTCATGCTCCCCATTTTACCCAAACAAACCCTAATTATTATTTTCAACAAAAAATCATAATTATTCTAATACAAAAAATAAAAATAAAAACAAAGAAAATAATATAAATTAGGGATTCACATACGTTCTTTCTCCCCAACGATACTCATCTTCCTTGTTCAGCCATCTTCCCTACCCAGCTTCCTTCCCTCATCATTTCTTTTTGGTTTTTTATATGAAACACCAACTGATTTTCAACTTGATTCTTTATCTTTTTCCTACAACATTTTCTTTAGAACAATGCTGTTTTTTTTTTCTTCTGTTAGCTTCAATGTTTTGGTGGAGGATAAGAATGTTTCTATCAGCTTTAAACCCTTATAAAGCTTGCTATCTTTTGAAAAGAAAAAAAAATTGTTAACAGGTTTAGGAATTTGAATCATAATTGTATTATCAGAGTGAAGAGTTGCAGAAATTTAAATATAGCTAATCTCAAAGACCTTTGAAAAAAAAAAGCGTTGCAGACCTCTCAACAAAAAGATTAAAAAAAAAGAAAGAAGAGGAATCATTTTGAGAATCAATTGGTGCCCACCTAACAGAGAGAAAAGCGACGAAGAAAGGAAGATGGCTGGTGAGGGAAGATGGATGGGCATGGAAGATGGGTACTCTGGGAAGAAAGAACGTTGGTGAATCCCTAATTTTATTTTTTCTTTGTTTAAAATTTTTTTGTAAATTAGAATAATTAGGGTTTGTTTGGGTAAAATGGGGAGCATGAATAAAGATTTAGTCCGCTAACTATATGTGCCCTTGGATTAATCCAATGGCCTTTATTAAATAGGTCCTCACAGGACCTCATTTTTAGATTCTTAGGTGAGCAGGGCTGTGTTCATGAATCTATTACTGAGCCACTTAAACTCCCACTTTCATATTGAATGTCGTTTATTCACTCTCGCTTTAACAATTAATATTGAATGGGCTGTGTTCATGAATCTATTATGGAGCCACTTAAACTCCCACTTTCATATTGAATGCCGTTTATTCACTCTCGCTTTAACAATTAATATTGAATGCATATTAATATTGAGTTGGCTTTGCACAGTGGAATTATTCTCCAACTTACTGCATTGCTTTTTATGACATGTGGTTGGTTGTATTGGAAGTATTTCACATGTGCCACGTCTATTGAATGGTGCACTAGCCACGTGGTGTATCCGGAACAACTAAAAATTACTCTTAGTGTAGGGTTGCTCTTAAACAGTTTAAATTCTTTTACACATGTATTCTATAAACGTAGTGTGAGGTTTTCTGTGTGTTCACCAGAGATTTAAAGTATACTTTGCCATTGAAATGATAAGGACACTAATAACTACGAGTTGAGCTAATCTCCATTTAAGGAAGCACCAGTAGGAAGGATGAACGTGAAAACATAAGTTACCAACGAAAAATTGAAGGCAACTTTAGTTTCTAGATTAATTTTTTGATTTTGAACAAATTGGCTATAACAAAGAGTTGAGAAAATTTTGACAATTCTCTCAACTTATTCAAAGCTCAAATGCTCCATTCCAATCTGCCTTCTGGAAACAAAACCGAAGAAAGAATCACAGCGGAGAAGTTGAAGACTTATATCAAATCCCCATGCTGAATGAGTGTTTCAAGCTTCCAACATGAATGACATGTCGTCCCAAGGCAACTTTCCTATTTCCAAGCTCATCAACCACGCTTAAATGCTTGCAAACATCTACCTTGAACTTAACCAATGCTTCTCTCTGAGCACTCAGGAACACCTTCTCAAAACCCAACAGGTGCTTCTGAGGTGAGTTGTGCACCGATGGAGGACTCGAAAACAACAAAACGGTATGGCCTCCACTCATGCTTCCCGTGTTCTTCACCCCCAAATGGATGTCGAAAGCTAGATTTTCACATCTTTCTTGGACAACATCGAGTGATTTGCAAATTGATGAGTAACATACATGACCTTCCTCTAAGGGAATTGATACGAGCTTAGGCGCTCGAACTAGTTCGTGATTGAACACGGAGTAGCCTAGCCCATCTCCAAATGAATAAACGGTTTCTCCAGCATAGAATCTGTAAGTCCGGCCAGGGTAACCATTCGAAGCATCCGGTCTCATGTTCATGTTTGTCATTGGCACCTTGTCTACATAAGATTGTGGATACCATGTCATAGGTAGTCTTCCACCTGCAAGAAATTAATGCCAATCATCTATCATAGGAAAAATGCTTAACATTGTAAACCTGAAAAGAAATAAGAAACATGAAAAGAGAGAAGACTATAGACAGCTTACTTGGATTATAATGACCAAAAATCACATCAGCTACGGCAGCTCCACCAGCTTCTCCGGGGTAACCAACCCATAGGATGCTTGTAATTTTACTATCATTTTTCGCGAATGAAATGTCGAACCCTCCTCCAGACATTATGACAAGGATTACAGGGCCTTTGGATGCCTTTGCAACTTCTGTTACTAGAAGTGTTTGCTGTCCTGGAAGATGAAGGTCAATCCTGTCACGACTCTCTGCCTCAATCGATTGATCTGCACCCACTACAAGCACAGTTGCATCGGCTGAGGCTGCTGCCTTCTTAGCATCATCTACCTGGGCAGTACCACAAGCCACATTGGCGCAAGCAGGGACATAAGTTGTTGCAACTGAGGCACTTAGGCCTTGCAAAGGGGTCGTATACTTGCACGGTGTGCCTGCAAAAAATCCACGAAAATTGTGTCACAGAAACAACTTTATGCAGTTGTTTGAAACAAAAACAGGCTGAATTAATTTTGTGTACCTTCATAATTTCCGATCATTGTCTTTGTGACATTGGCATTGGGACCGATGACTGCCAAGGATTTGATGGCCGTGGGAGACAGAGGCAGTGATCCTGGACTGTTCTTGAGCAATACTATCCCTTGCCTCGCGGTCTCACGGGCTAGCTCCTGGTTCTCTGGGGTACACACATCCTTTGGACCAAGCTTTCCGTAGGGTTGCTTGCTTGGATCACCGTCAAAGAAGCCTAGACGCATCAATGTGGCAAAATTGTTTGAGATGGCCTTGTCAATGGCGGCCTCATTCACAAGTCCTCCTTTCACTGCACCTTCTGTAAATTTTCCAAGGAAAGATCCACAGTTGAGATCCAACCCTGCCAAATTGAAACAAGTACAGCAAATTGAGTTAGATCTTCTTCATCTTTTATTTTTTCATTCGTTTTTCGTTTTTGTTTTCAATTTGTAATGGAAAACTAATGAGTCTTTGGGCCTTAAGAAAAATCTGTGATCATAATGATCAATTTGTAAAATGTAAAATTCACCTGCCAATATAGCCTTAGCTGCAGCTTCCTCTGGTGTCTTGGTGTAGTGTTGGCTTTTGTAGTACACATCTAATGAATCACAATCAGAAACTATGTATCTGCAGCAATCCAATATTCTCATCATCATCATCATCATAAAAAATCCAATCATATCTAATAGGAAAGACTTATTTATAAGAGAATAGAAATACCCATTTAACTTCCATTCGCCGCGGATGACTCCGGCAAGAAGGTCTGGATCTGCACAGGTTGGTATCCCATTAACCTGATTGTAAGAACACATGACGCTAGCAACATTCCCATCAATAACACAACTTTTGAACGGTGGTTGAAATGTGTCATCCATATCTTGTTTTGTTACCTAATCACAAGCAACACAAGATAAATGAAAATAGTGTGCAAATTAAACCAACTACTTAGTCGAATGAATTCACACATTAGGAAAATCCAATTTCTTTACCACTGCATTAAAGTGGTATCTGTCAACCCCTTTCCAATTGTCCAAATCATAGGCTGTATAATGTTTGCAACATGCAGCAACCTTGAGCTTATTTTTGTCACCACCATCAGCCTGCTGAAGGCCTCTAACATAACCCGACCCGTATTTGCTCGACAGCAACGGGTCTTCTCCCGGAGTCTCCTGGCCTCTACCCCATCTGGGGTCCCTAAATATGTTAATGTTTGGAGACCAATATGTCAATCCTGCCAATCCCACATTGTACATTGCTCTGGCCTCGGTTGAAACCACCTGCCCACACGCACATTAAGCTGTTGATCATTATAACCACCAAATTAATATTGATTTTTATGCCATAAATCTTTTTTGTTTTAGATATATGTGTCATGGACCATATGCAACCATACAATACAATTATACAAATTATGGGGTTACAAGACAAAGAGAGAGGGAAGGAAAGTAGAAGATGACAGATTCAAAAAAAAAAAAAAAAAAAAAGGGATTTATGCTCCATTATTTCTTAGACTTTTCCCAAATTTGGATACACCTCAATAATCTAATGTTATGAAAGCTAATAAGCATACAAAATGTATCTGCTTTAGTGAGTGAGCTTCTATTTTATTAAATTATGTAGATCATTGTCTGCTCTCAAAATGTATATGCAGTGATTAATGTCACAGGCAATCGATCAGTATCATCTCTCTTGTACTTTTTTTCTTCATCTGCAAGCTGGAATGCCCTAAAAGTCTATGTACTCGGGAAACCTGTGACTAAAAAAATCAACTTTTTTCAACAACTGCTACTATTAGTATTAGGTATGGCCAAACCCAAACGCAAGTCAATCATTTTTACCAACAAAATCATTTTTACTAACTTTCAAGTTTTAACAACGGTTACAATTGCTTCTACTTGAAAATATCTAAAGGGCAAAAGGCCATGCTTTTCTGTTGGGTAGCTGTAAAAGTGCTTTTTTTTTTCTTCTGGGTATGGATTATAGGACCTTAGAAAAATAAGAGAAAAATATGTCGACAACTTTAGAAAATATACATTTCTGTCATAATTTATTAGTGCCATTTAAGTCTGTGACGGTTAGTGGTAATGCATCTAATCACAATAACAAGAAACAAACTAATAAATACAAATCAATGTAAATGATTATTGGTGTTGGGGAGGATGAGAGTGACACCAAATGATGAAGACGTAAGATGGCAAAGAAATCCATGATTCCAACTTTGAAATTGAAGGGCTCCAAAAAAAAAAATTAACCGGAAAAATCAACCAAACCAGTAAAAAAAAATATAAATTTCCTTTGCAACAACTTGTTTCAATCTCGTAAAATTTACGTAAAATAATGAAACACGATATGCAAAAACAACCAATACAATCCAATGTGGTCACAGAGAGAGAGAGAGAGACGACTCTGTTGTTCTGTTCTGCTCTTATTTTGATACGTTATAAACTGTGAAGCATACTCATCAAAGATTGATAAAAATGAAGATAATAGGGATGAAGATTAAGGGCAATTTTAGTGAGAGAGTTAGTTTACGTACCCTTCCAATGGCTTCAAACAGAGAGGCATTGAAAGAAGCGGCAGTCAAAATGACCTGAGGGAAGCTGGTAGCTCCGGGAACCACATTGGAAAACTTGGTCCCGGGGCCAACGTAGGAGACTCCATGTAAAGCCTCAGACCACCACTCATACTTTGGTATCCCAAGCCTACTCACACTCCCTGCACTGTTCACCAAGAACCCAATTTTCTCTTGCAATGTCAGCCTCTTCACCAAGTCTGCTACCCTCAAATCGATCGCTAATGACGTGTCGCAGAACCCAAAGCTCGACAAGGTAGCATTGCTAGCAACATTGCAGGCGAAAACCGGTGAAGATTGGGCGAAAACCCGGTTAGAATTTGGTGACAAGAATAAGTGTTTGAACATAAAGGAGCAGAGGAAAACAGAGAAAACAGAGAACTTGGGTGCTCTGTTTTGAGCAGAGGAGGCCATTGTTTGTGGCCTTGAAAGGGTTTGTTTGTTAGAGAATTTATGATAAGCAACTTTGGGAGGAAAGGAAGCAAAAGAGTTGTTTTTGCTGCCTCCCTCAATGCCTCCTATGCCTCATTGGGTTGTAATAGGCTGTTATATATGTATTATATAATGAAATTATAATATACAATATAGTAAATAAAAAAAGGGTAATGAATTAAAAGGCAAAACGAAATATGCTAGTACTGAAAACATGTTTTTTAGTTGCCCGTGATGGGCAATTGGGAAGGACTTAAATGCAAAGGCGTTGACGTTGGCAAGCTGGAAGCCATATACTATAAAGCCTTACACGAGTCCGTGAAGGATTTCTCCTTTTATATGTATTGGTTTAGGATTGGGGGTTCTGCTTCTGCATTGTAAGCCATAACAAACTAGTATGTTTTGGTATATTCATGTGAATCTTTTAACTCTAAAGTTGTGCGAGAGAGAGAGAGAGAGAGATTGTTTACTCTGTTATGTTATGTTATGTATGGAGCAGGGCGATTTGTGCTGGTGGTTTAATTTGGGATTGAGAATTGGCCAATTGCGTCGGTTTTGGCATACTCAGTAACTCACGTGAGAGATTGGGAGAGAGAGAGAGAGATTCGGCTCTATCCTCCTAAGCCAATGCCAATGCCTAATTAGGAAGGTAAGTCATGCACTTAACATACCCCTCCCTACAATGACAACACTTATTGTGCTGTGTGTGTGAGATTTCTTCTTCTATTTTCGTCCCGATGTATCTCTCTCTCTACTCTGTCATAGCTTAAGTGGTTATTTTCACTAAAGAGGCTCTTTTAACTTCTTTTTTTGAATTCGTAGTCTCGATTAATCATTTTCATATATTAAAAAAGACGTCATCCGTGCCTCCTATACTCAGTACTCCAAACTGATGTATTTAGAGTACAAAATACACTTTAGTATGAAGTATGGAATGTTGAGAAAGCACTTCCTTTTAGAGAATTAAGTGAAAATGTTGGGTTTTCCATTTAGAGTACGAAATAGGAATATGCCTTTGTTCATTGTAATGTTTACAAGTGTTGGCTCTCCCACAGTATTAAGATGAGTTGGGCCTTGATGTTTAGACTTTAAGTTGAGCCAACATGCGTGTTAGGTGCAAAATGTTTAACATGATAAAATTAGGATGCCATCTTTTGTCAACAACATTTTTTTAATTGAAACTTTATGGCTCTTCCTATATATATATATATATTTTAGGTGAAGTAAAATGGTGATAAAGTGTGTAACCACTCTGAATTCGAACATGTTTGCAGATAAAGCTCTCTTTAGGAGGTGTTTTTCACAGGCTTGAGTTTCGAACGCTGGACCTCACAGAGTATGCAGCTAACATTCACCCAACTTGCAAGACCTAGCCAGAATTTCCGCTAGACCAAACCCCTTAGGTGCTCCTCCTTTATATTTTGATTGAGGTTACTTTAATTTCTTTTCCATGTCAGCATTTAAACATAAATATATTTTCATTTTAGCGCTTTGTTAAAAGAATCTGTGGGCGTAGGGTCCAGATCCAGACCTCCATTTTTCAACAGCTTATCAAACAATCGTATAAGCTAAAAAGAATGCGGTGCAATATTTTATATAATATATATATATATATATCAATATTGTGCAAGAGGCTTGTAATTCAATTTATTAAGAACATTTACCTTTGCACTCGAGATTCCATCCTCCCCATTATCCATTATATAAAAATATATCAATATTGTAGGCTACAAACAATTTGCTTGTTAGGGACTTTACCTACTTAGGACCAACATTTTCCAAAATTATTTCCGCAAAATATTTTTGTAAAATGAAAACAAAAACAAATTATATTTTCAAGATATTATACATATATATCATGCACGGTACCTCTAGGTCAATGGATCTGGTTAGGTTTACAGAATCTCTAGGTGTGGGGTTTTGAACAGTAAATTATTATTGTATTATTCGAAATGGGACTGACGCATCATGACCTGTTTTGAGGCACTGCACCAACATAGTTTGAATAACTGAGTGAGTATGAAGTGTGAGTATAATATTGTACAACTCCAAATGCTTTTTGCTTGAGCCAGCTGTGCACTGCAATTTGCATGTATGGACAGAGAGGCTCGTGACTTTGAACTTTGTCTTGTGGCATGAGGCTAAATATTATTGGATGCTGGACCTTATTGGATAATATAAATAAGTGTACTATACGTATAAATAAGAGTACTGAAAGGTTCTGCAACTTCTTCTCTCTCTAAATGTTTATTTGAAAGGCAGATAAATATATAGTGGCATACAGGTGAAATTATATATAAACGTGCATGTCAGTGTCCTTTAGACGTGCCTCATTTTTCATCAATGTTCCGCCGTGTAGCCATGATTAGATACTGTCGTGCACATGTGGTGGGCAAATCTTATGGGTTCTTTTTTTCTTATATCCAATTTTATTGGTCCCTTTGCACACTAAAATATATACAAGTATATGATGATAATATATAATACGTTAATGGAAAGAAACTATGCATAATTATGGGTATCAAATTATTAAGTGTTGACATAGGAGACTGATAATCGAGCCGAGCCAACTACTAATACCGCGCTCCGTGGATTCAGACCCTCAACGTAGTTATAAGAACAGTCGAGACAAACCCTCGTCGAACGATCACTCATTTTATTAGACATGTACTGACCCTTACACATGGGGTCAAGGATGGATTCATACTTGGCTTAGAGTGGGTCCTAGTCCAGTGTTGATTTTAAAGAGAGATAAATTAGGCTTAGTTTTGTAAATTCAATAAATAAATAAATAAATAATAACCCATCACTTTTTCTAGAAACCAGTCAATATCTACATTCAAATACTTTAATATTTCAATTAATACAGTTTCTTTTTTTCTATCTATCTCTCTTCTTTGATTTATTCAGTTTTTGATTTGGCTCAAATAATGTTTATATGTCTCTTTGATTTTGTTTTTTCGAATTTATTGATGTTGCTTCTTTTGGAAATTTTGAAATATGGACCCTCCCTAACTAAATCACTAAGCTGAGCCAAAATCCTTGAGCTTCAAATTGTTCTTCGTCTGAGTTTCTAAATTTTGGTTTTTCTAGGTTTTCTTTTTTTTGGTAAATACCACGAGGTGGCCCCACATCCAAAGAGTGGGATTAATCTCCGCTCGGGGTTCAGCTTGCTCCTGGCCACAAAGTGCTTTCAACGAGTTTCAAACCCTTGCCATTGAGGCACTAGGTAGCTCGCTAGTTGGAGGTGGCAATTTGACAATTGCACCACACCTAGTGGTTGTTTTTCTAGGTTTTCTTTGTTCAGATATCTCTATGAAAATAATATTTTTTAATGAATTATAAAAATAGTTTTTAATTTGGAGGAAATATACTGAATTAGTCAAAAAGTATACAACTTTCATTAATATGAAGAAAATATTGCTTTATATATATTTGTTTAAAAATAGGGCTTATAATTGATCCCAACAAACAAACAAAAAAATATTAGCCCACCCCTGTAAATATTTCTGGGTCCGCCATTGCCTGGGGTTGGCGCTCATTATGCACAACTCCGATGACCCTCCTGACGTTGTTACCAAGGCATATTCGGATCGGCCCATTCACTTGGTGCATAATGAGGTGATCTTGTCACTGATCTATGAAGGCTCATGTTTGACCATCCTAAGGTACACTTCGGCTCGAAGACTTAATCGAGAAGAAGTTATTATAGAATACTACAGTAGTACGGTTATGTGGTACATCTTGTACAAGTGTTATAATATAAGTGGATATTTACTGATAATATTACCTAAAAATGAAAAAAATAAATCATGTCGTCCGCTCATACATATATATAAAAATATAACATGTAACCATACTACCGTTGTATTCTATAATTTCTTACGAAGAATTCAAAGTGCCCACATGGGGGACCACCATTGGGCCACTTCTAAGATAAGACCAGCGGATTTAAGAAACAATTAATTATTTATATTTATATTTATATTTAGTTGTTATGCTATGCTACTTAAATTCTTAAGGCAATTAATTATTTATATTTACATGTTTGGTTGTAGAGGTCCCACAATCGCTTAACTTATACGCAAATGGAGAGTGGTTTACATTTATTTTCAAACAAAAGGTAGATAGGATAATTATATAATTTGTACGATCGGAAGAAGATAACTTGATACAATCTGACCGACACATCAGTGATGATGGGCATGCATATTGGGAAGATACATGAATAAGTCGATCAACACGTTGAGGTTGACCGTGGACGGCAAAAATTGACGGATTGACTTAACCTATGTCTATATGGTTGGATTTGAATAATGTGGCTCAACGTTTCATCAATCACTTGGTTTGACATTACAGCTCATTTAACAATTGATTTTGGTCAAATTATCGCCAATATTATTGAGATTTCAACGACATACCTGGATGCCATTTACATTCGCCCACTTTATCGCGCATCCACTTTTAACATTGGGGTGAGTCGAACCCCAACCACCATTTGAATTACCTCTACATCTTCTACCAACTGAGGTGACATTTGGTTTGTGATTGTATTCAATTGTTCTTCACTTATAAAACTAACCGTTCCTATTTTTTACCCACAATCCCCTATCTCTCTTATCCATATAAAGTACATCTTCTCACAAATGTCCAAAAGTCTAAATTAATATTAATATTATTTTGTTTATAACAATTTCCATAGTTTTTATTTAATTTTTATCAATATATTTCCGTTAAAAGTTCTACATTTTGGGACTACCGATATTTAATACCTTGATCATAACACATCAACGAGGTTTCCCACAACTCGTGTTCTGTTTATGTTTTAGTTCAATAATTCTAGCCAAATCTACTTGTCCCCGTATAACATAATTCACCTACCAACACATGAAATGCAAAAGCTGAAATGAATTAAGAACCTGATCAGTGTCAAACGCTTTAACATATGACCCATTGCTGAACCATGTCCAGTGAAATAAGGTTACTCATGTATCTTACCATGAAATTTATAAAGTGTAAAATATTGTACTAAAAAATGATAAATAAATTACTGGGGGTGTTTAATTCTCTTTCATTAATTACTCAAGATTTTCTAAGTCACGGAGTTTGTCAGCTTGCAATATAATCAACTTAAATCACTCAAACCCACTATGCAATGCATTTACTTCCAATTTTTTGTGTCAAAATGATAGATGATTGACTAAATAAACTTCTTCTAAAGTTTCATTAAAAATTTCCATGCATTTATCACAATTTCCATGGTTTTTATCCAATTTTTACCCATATCGATATTTTTCCGATATTTCCATTGATATTTCGGTATTTTTGAACCACCGATATTTCCGAAACCCTCAATATTTAAGACCTTGGTTTGAACTTATCATGAGGGATGGATGGAGCAGTTTGTGGAGCTACAATATTGAAAACTTTTAATGCTCCATCTATACGGGTCACTATTCATTATATGTTTCGTGAAGCAAAGGGTAGCTGATACATTGGACAAAAAAGAACATTCCTTCTCAAATATCAGTATTTGGTTCAGTAATTTTCCCTTGAACGTTTATATTGTAGTCTTACTTTTAGGTCTCGTTTGGGAGTGATTTTGGATATGCTGGAATCACTTCTGGGGTATGTGATTCTCCATATAATCCCTTTAAGTGATTCTCCATATAATCACTTTAAGTGATTCTATAGGGAGAAACACTTCCAATGTGTTTCTCCATAAAATCACTTAAAACCACTTAAAGTGCTTCTTATAGAGAGAAGTGATTCTCCATATAAATGCTTTTTGACCTATCCAGAATCACTCTCAAACGAGACTTTAATATGTATGGTTATAAGATTCGTCAGTCATGGATCTTCTTTGTAAACTTTTTTCCTTTTTGAAAAGAAAAACTCATTATATTTATCATATGTTTTGTGATAAATATATTTAATCATGTCACCATTTATCATATGTTTGGTGAAACTAATATGATAGCTAATATATTGGCAAAAAAAATTAAATTTGACGTTCCTCCTCAAATGCATGTATTTGGTTTAGTTGACATTCCTCCTGAAAAAAAAGATATTCCTCCTCAAACAGAGAGAAATGTGTAGGTGCTCAATTATTGTCTTTTTGTTTGGACTGTGACATTCCTTGTCTTTGAGAGCGGGTTAATCGTCCCCACTCCTGTGGGTATTTGCTTGGCTATGTTGGCTGGGCAACGGCTGCTCTTTTGCTTTGGTTGTTTATTTTGCAAATCGGAGCTTCTGTAGCAAATCTACAACAATTTTTTGGGTGGATCTATTTTCTTTGGGTACTCCTGTTTGTCCCAGTGACGACTAGGTGGTTGAATGGTTTTTATTTACTTTCAGTTTCTTGAATTGCAATAATTACATCAATTCTTTGCGAGTGTGGTGTTTGTTTGTTGTCTAGTCTCTATTTATGTTTTATATTTGTGAGAGTGTAGTTGTATTTGTAGTGTGTGGCGTTGTTGTAAGACCCGTGAGCTTGGGGAAGCAAGAACGGTGAGCAATCTCACATCGATCGGGGAGGGAAAAGTGAAGTGCCTTATATGTGTAGGCACTTCTCTTCATAGCACGAGGCCATTTGGGAGCTCACTGGCTTCGGATGCCATGAGAACTCCGAAGTTAAGCGAGTTTGGGCTGGAGCAATCCCAGGATAGGTGACCCACTGGGAAGTTGCTAGTGAGTTCCCAGAAACAAAACCGTGAGGGCGGGGCCCAAAGCAGACAATATCGTGCTAGGGGAGTCGGGTCATGACATAATGGTATCAGAGCTGAGCTTGGAGAAGCAAGAACGGTGAGCAATCCTACATCTCTTGGGGAGGGAAAGGTGAAGTGCCTTATATATGTGGGCACTTCTCTTCATAACACGAGACCTTTTGGGAGCTCATTGGCTTCGGATTCTATGGGAACTCAGAAGTAAGCGAGTTTGGGCTGGAGCAATCCCAGGATGAGTGACATTGGGAAGTTGCTAGTGAGTTCCCAGAAACAAAACCGTGAGGACAGGGCCCAAAGCAGACAATATTTTGCTAGGGGAGTCGGGTCATGACATGTAAGACCCGTGTCTTGGGAAAGCAAGAATAGTGAGCAATCCCACATTGCTCGGGGAGGGAAAGGTGAAGTGCCTTATATGTGTGGGCACTTCTCTTTCTAGCAAGAGGCCTTTTGGGAGCTCACTGGCTTCGGATTCCTTGGAACTTCGAAGTTAAGTGAGTTGGGGCTAGAGCAATCCCAGGATGGGTGACCCACTGGGAAGTTGCTTGTGAGTTCCCAGAAACAAAACCGTGAGGCCAAGGCCCAAAGCTGATAATATTGTGCTAGGAGAGTTGGGTCGTGACATAATGGTATCAGAGCTGGACCCCGACCGGAAGTGTGCCAGCGAGGACGCCGGGCCCCAAACAGGGTGGATTGTAAGACCCGTGTCTTGGGAAAGCAAAAACGGTGAGCAATCCCACATCGCTCGGGGAAGGAAAAGTGAAGTGCCTTATATGTGTGGGCACTTCTCTTCCTAGCACGAGGCCTTTTGGGAGCTCACTGGCTTCGGATTCCTTAGAACTTCGAAGTTAAGCGAGTTAGGGCTAGAGCAATCCCAGGATGGGTGACCCACTGGGAAGTTGTCGTGAGTTTCCAGAAACAAAACCGTGAGGGCGAGGCCCAAAGCGGATAATATCGTGCTAGGATAGTTGGGTCGTGACAGTTGTGGTTCACGTCTGATTTGTTCAGGCTACTGACTTTTATGTCTAAATTTCTTTGGCCTTATGTGGCTATTAGTGGAGATATACCTTGTGTGCTTGTTGCTGGTGTATTCCTATATGGATTAACTCGTGAAAACTGTGCTTCCATATTTGTATTAATTCCTCATGGATATCTGCATTTGTTCTAGTCTTCGTGCCTGACCCTTTTTGTACTTGATTTATGAATACAAACTCAAAAAAAGAAAAGAGAAATCCTCACGTTTCATGAGAGAGAAACTTCCTCCACCACCTCTATCTCTCTTTTAACATCCTTCTAGTAGTAGCAGAGAAAAGTTGTAGAAGAGAATAAAACGAATGGGATCGAAAGTGTTGTGAACTGATGATAACTTATTATTTGATGATGAGAATTGAGATCTCAGCTACAGTGAGTGCTACTGATAAATTAAAGAGTAGATTTTAAGCCAATGAATGAGGATTCTACGTTCGGTGACAAAAATGGCGGCGAAAGGCATCACATGATGTAGTTTTCCTTTGCTTTCCATTCACTCCATGACAGAAATTGGAAGAAGATATCATTGCATTTGGATATTGATTCAAGCTGTTTAAGTGGTTGGCAGGTCAGCTTCCATAATTTCCACTCCTTGGACTATCCAGTACTACATTCAAGTCTTTTAGTTCATGAATTTAGTTAGGGCTCTTAGAGAATTGTAATGTTGTTGGCCCGTGATTCAATTGTGGACCGTCCATTTTATTTATTTATTAAGAAAAAATAAATAATTTTCCCTTCAATTTTGTTTTTAACAAAACAATATTTTGAATTATTATAATGTGTAACGAGAGGATCGAACTTAGGCGCAAAAGGGCATGCACACTGCCTAGCCAACTGACCTAATCTAGTTGTGCAATTCCATGGGACTGAAGTGTCTATAATTTAGATTCATATCCCTTATCATTTAAGAGTATTAATAGTAAATTTTAAACGCAAGAATAGTATAGTTGATAAAAAAGAAAAGGGCGCTTATTGATACCCAACATTTATATATCCTCAGCAATTTGTGAAAGTCCCTCCCATTTTGCCTTAACAAAATAACGGAATGATTTGGATAAATAAATATAATTATATTTATAATTAATATGAATTATTTGGATAAAGGATGGAGCTCAGGCTGTCATGAGCAGAGTTCGTAGGAGGGAAGGGGGACCAATGCAAGTTGCAAGTTCAAGCAATGTGTTATGGTCGTTGGCTTGTTGCACAAATAAGTATGTCCGGAACCCCGCTAAGTTGGATAAGACATGATTACTGACTTGGCACCCGACAAAGCCAAGTACTTGCTCTCTACCAAAGCTAGCCAACTTTTTTTATTTTTAAATACAAGTGATAGTCTTGACTACAAGGGAGAGAGGGTTTCTCACCACACACTACCAACGTGTCGGATTCAAATTTAAGACCACGTGTCTACAAGTCAAAGCTCTTATCTAGTTGTGACCAACTAAATAGGCAAGCCTGACTTTTATTAAGTGGTTAATGATTTTGGATTCAACTAATTTGACCCATTCTTCCCTTTAGACACTATTTTCACCCACTAAATCCCCATTTTTGCCCATTTTCACTTTTTCTCTGTTGATTTAGAATATGATTTGAATGGAAGATTTGGTCAAGTCCATTAAGTTGGTCAAACCAAATTCTAACTTGAATTGGCCAAAATGTCCCTGAATTTGACAGAGGAATTGGCAAACTTGACAGAAAGGGGCACATTAATATGTTTTGAAATATTAGTGGGGCTCAATACCAAATTGAAAATTCATAGGGCAAAATGGAATAAATAAATCAGGGGGCAATACTAAAAAAACCCTTCATTTTTATTTTGAAAAAGTTGAATGTACTCTTTTAGAATGAAATTTATGTTGGCCTAAAAAACAGTATTTTAAAAAAAAAAAAATTTGTTCTAGACTGTTAAGCCTTGGTAGTTGAGGCCCATGACGGAGTTCGATTTACCAGTTGCCTCCTTGCTCACCCGTTGACAATGTGCGCTTTCCTTATTAAGCCTTGGTAGACTTCGTGGACTATGGACTTCACCATGACCGAAGCTTTAGAGGTGGTAATTTCTGACACGACCCGATACACGACTCGAAACCCGCACGGAAAATTAGCAGGTCAATCCGCACCATTGAATTTTTGGGTCAATCCGCCATTGACCCATTTATAAACGGGTGAGTTTCGAGTCAACCCACTAAAATACCTATATAACCCGTTTAATAAACAAGTCAACCCGCTAACCCACTAAAACACATATGTAACTCACCAAGCCGCTAAAATACCTACGAAACCTGCCAACCCATTTCTTCGTTTCTTCTTCATTTTCTTCATTTTTTAAATAATTTTTTATTATTTCTAAATTAATAAAATACAATAGTACAAGGTTTTTTCCCAAGTCTTTAGAAGTCATTTTACAAAGAGATAAATTTGTCTTAAATTTTTTGAAAAAAGGTGATCGGTGCATAATTACATATCATTTTGTACCCTTCTAACTTATGATTTGGTTATATTTTTGAGTTAAACTTGTGCTTTTAATCTATTTTGTGTTTGTTTCAGTGTAATAAGCTTATGACTCACTAAATGCATTTTGGAGACAAGTTAGCTCAAAACGGTGTATGCAGATCAGTCAACTTCACGGATTGGACTGTACTTGCTCAGGAAGAACCAGATAATGAACCATACATCATTGGAAAGATGCGGAAGTCTAGTTTATGAAGAATTTTACGGTTCATGATTCCGAGTCTTCTAGAGAAAGTTATACAAGTTTTGGCAACTTAAGGTCAAAATCGGTAGCATCTGCGTTACTGGGCCAAAAATCACATTTGAAGGTCTTTCCGATTTTTCCTTGAGCTGGGCTGCATATGCTTGAAAGATAATTCAAAGAACTTCAAGATCCATATTTTTCCAGATTTTCCAGAATGGAGCCCAAAAGCAGACTGCAATAGTTCTTGGTCATGATTAGCTATGCATGTGCTATTGTTGATAGTTCTTGGTCATGATTAGCTATTCATGTGCTATTGTTGATAGTGGGGAAGAAGCATGTTATTTGTCATAATTGAAGTGAGTTGTGTAAAGAAATAAAGAAAGCAAAAGCATCAAGTGGGAACTAGCCAAATGATGAAAGGAGATGGATGCCCATGTGAACTTGAGGTGGCTATGCAACTTGTTGTCAAAAGAAGGAATTAAATAAACCAAGAAGAATATTGGCATGTGAGTTTGATGCTTTCCTTCTCCTATAAATAGGAGGCTTGGCTAACCTTCAAACACACCCCAAGGGGGGGAGCTCTCAAACATCTCTCTAGAGCTCCTCTCCCTTCTCCCCCTCCAATTCTCTTAGTTTTCCTTTTTAGTTCTCAATTGTTGTAACAAAATCCTTTTGCTAAATTTTCCTTTAAGTTTCTCTTAGTTGTAATTTATTTTTCATTGTAATGTAAATTCTTTTCTTAAGTTTTCAAGTTTCAATTATAGTTCTTGTTCTTATTCATTATGCTTATAAGTTAATATGCTTGTTTGAATGATTGATCACCATTAAAACTTGTATGTTAGCTATCTTGGTTTGAATTAAGAGTAGACACCATGCATTAATTCAAATTGAACTATGAATAGGAAGAGTATGTATGGACATTCGACAACAGGGATTAGATACAAGCTTGGTTGTTTAAAACATTCTTCTTTGCTTAATGGATTTCTAATGCTTAATTTAGGTTCGACAACAAGGATCTAATTAGGGAATTAGGAATACAAGGTTAGGACCAGACACCATGGCTTAATCATACTTTAGCTAGAATCAATCTGTGAATCTAAATTGAACTTAGTAACTAATTTGCTTGAGTTAATTTCTTTTCTTTCTTTCTTGTTTTATTTATTTTCTTTTCATTTCTGTTTTGTGCAGGGAATCAAATTGAATCAATCTATCATCAATCCTCGTGGGATCGACCTCGTACTTACACATGCTATACTACCCAACGCCTCGTGCACTTGCGAGTTAACAAAAGGTGAGTAGGGAATAAGACAAGGGTGGAAATAGCATCACTCTTAAATTATTACGTCTGCCCATAATGAGTGCATGATTAGGTGCGAATCTCCTTTCCCATAAATTTCAATGGGGTAATTTTGTCCTTCTCGTTAAACTTTTTTCCTTTTTTACATGTATGCTGTATATTTTTCAAGGGTAATGGGCTTACCACATTGTGTATCACCTGTATACCACCAATATAATGTGATCCATTTCTATTATAGATATAAATGTGGTATGCCTATCATTTTCTATTTGTCAATTGGGAGTGCTGATATTTGCTACTAATTGGACTCTTCAATCCTGAAAAGAGAACAAGGATGGAAGCCTATTGGAATAATGTAATCAACCAATTTCCTTGAGTACCTTGTTGTTGAAAAGTAAGTCGATCCATATGACGCAAAACATGAGCGAGTAACATAAACATACACTCATGCTTGAGCAACACAAGATTAGCATTATGAATATGACTGGCAAAATTAAGTTTTCCTTTGAGCTCTAAGCTCAATACATATATGAATTCACGTTTTTCATATTTATTACACTAAATATAAATCCAGTTAACAAGAGGATGTGCTCCCCTCAACAAGTCAAGTAGGCAAATCATGAGGTGGTAGAAAAAATTTATTTTGAGTACGAATACCATTTTTACTAGGAACACCACAGTCATTCCTCATGTTTGGTGGCGCTCTATGTGACAATGCATCAACCACACACCTGCTCAACCATACAAATAATTAGATATGAATTTTTGAAATCTTAATGAAGATCATAAACAAAGTTATATATGAATTTTATGAAGATTTAATATTTAAAAAAATGGATTGTTGACCTGGATTATCTGCTCTGAATCTGATTGCAACCCAACCATTCTTATGAACCCCAACTGTAGTCTCCTCTGGGGGATCAACATGATTATAACTCAAAGGGTCTTTCTTGGGATTGAAGTTTCCAAAGCCCCAGTGATAAGTGCATAATTTTCTATAATTTTATACCTCTTATATTTGGTTTTTGTAGGGAAAGTTAATTAAAAAGTGCATTATTACTTTAATTTCCTTATTTTCAGCAATTCTGCGCTCTTGGAAGTATTTTGACGGAAAATCGACTTTTCGAATGAATTTTAGTGCAAGACCAATTGGAGAAGAAAGCTAAGACATTGAAGATCATTGTGTCAAACTTTCATAATTTTCTATCTAGCCAATTGCTCCAGACCTGCAAGTCAACACAGCCTAAGTTGAAATCCCGTCAGAACTGCACTACTGTGGAAGATTGAAGAGTTAAGACTTTCCCGATTTTTCCTAGTGGCGTGCGATATATTCTTGGAAAGATTTGAGATCAAGCTACGTTTTTCATATTTTTCCAGAATTTTCTAGGAAGTGGAACTACTCCAAAACGTGCGTGCAAGATAGCTGACGTGTTTCCAAGTCAAATAAGGATTCTTTCCTAGTTTGTTTCCTTAATTGTTTGTGATTTTGTTTTTCTTTAGGAGAGTTTTTTCAGACCTTTTTAGAGTAGGGTTTAGTTGTTTTACACTATATAAGGTCACCACAAGACTTTTCACCATATTTTCATACACCGACAAATATATTAAAGAGAGAGCCAAGAGTTGCTGTTGCGGTGCTTTTGGAGCTTACGAAGGTGTTGCTGTAGAGATTTCGAAAGTCCATCGTTGGTTTTATGACAACAATTCTCTTGTTTATCTTTTCTTTTGTCATGAACTAATTTCTCTTGCTAGGGCTACGATGTAGCTTAACCATGAATACTTAATTTTTATAGTTATATTAATTCCTGATTGCTATTCCGTGTTGAGTATTTGTTACTGTTCTTAATGATTTAAATATCTAACTAATATTTAATTGATGATCCAAACGGAGACCGAGAGGAGATGTTTGGTGTTTGCTTCTTGTAACAAATATCATGACTTGAATGAGTGCCCGAGAGGGACTAACATGACTCATGCAATATTCTTGCAGGTTCTCATAAAACTTAATGGGTTCTTGATTTTCTAAATTCATTGCGAGAGAGAGAGTGGGTTGTTAATTAAGAATACTTTTGGTTGAGCCCGAGAGGGGATATCGAAATAAATTAGGAGAAACCAATTGTCAACATGGATAGTAATTAGGGGTAATTGGCTATAAGAATTAAGTGGAATTGGTTATGGTGAAATCAAATGCCCTAGTGTCTCATCAACTTGATTTTCCATCGTTAATTAAATTGCTATTTTTCATAACTGTTTTTAGTTTAATTAAATCAATCAATCTTCCTAATTAATTGTTCAGATAAACTTAAGAATTAATCATAATTGGTAATTAAATTACAGTCTTCGTGGGAACGACACTCTACTTACTTCTATATTACTTGTGTGGATTGTGCGCTTGTAATAAAATTCACAAGACCCAGCCAACAACATAAAAGCTATATCCATGGAAATGCACAGGATGGTTATCACTTGCTAGGACATTAGTTCCTTGTAAAACCACCACCTTCGTGCCGTAGGAAGGCGTCAACAGGTTCTCAGGAAGATCATCACCGGTATAATTAAATTCCTTTGGGGGATTTTTAGGAAAATCTTTCTCGAACACTCCCGGGATCTTATAGTAGTAAGCTTGGAGTATGTCGATTGATGGGGCAACAAAGCTTATGTTGTTCCTACTGGCAGCAAATCTTTTACCAAAAGGACCAGTGCATGGTTTGTTACTACAATTAAGGAGGTTTACTGAAATGGTGAAGAAGAGGTGGGTGTTTACATGTAATGGGACGTTGGTTGGGTGATCTTTTGTTGCAAGGCTCCTGATTCTCTTGGTGAAGTCAGTTGATGCTTGTGTTCTATCATAAGGGGGCAGATGTGGAAATTTATAATGAGGGAATTTGGGATGTTCATGGTATGAAGCTTGGTATTTGAGAATGGCCGTTGTCATGGTTTCATCAAAACCAGCTCCAATGGCACTCGAATATGCTCTTTCAGCCATGGAATAGAAGCTTGGGGGTTGGTTTGCTTGTAACACTACTACAAAAATCGAAATAGACGTCGGTAAAACAACGACGGACAAAATAAATACCGTCGTTAAATTTTAAACGACGACGGTAATATAAAAATCGACGTGGATCAAAAACTAAAACACCTAAAAATTGGAAATTCATTTGGGCATTTTTAAAACACGACACATAAAACTTTAAAAGCGTCGTCTTATTAAACATGCCATTCCGATCAGAAAAAAGACAACAAATAAACAACGACGGTATGTGTAAATATACCGACGTAGTAATTATAGACGACGTTTTACATATAATACCGCCGTTTTGAACATCCAATGAACACGACGGTAATTGTATTATTAACAGACGTATCAAGTACTATTTAATACGACCGTAATTTAATAATTACCGACATGTAAAGTTAATTAACCACGTCTCTCTTTTATTATTTTACGCCGTATTATACATTAGATTACGACAGTACTTATAAATAAAAGGTGGTGGTAAATAGTTACCACGTCGTCATAATATAATATAACGTCGTGGTTTTTCAGATAATACGACAGTTCTATAAATTATATCGCCGTTGTAAATCATTTTCACGTCGTTTATATTAATTATACCGTCGTTGTTATTTAAAACAAGCGCGACAACAAAAGTCAAAATAAACGTCAGTACAACGACGACGGAAAACATAAATACCGTCATTGTAGGTTTCAAATTCGAAACTTTCGAACTGAAACGTCACGCTTTATCTGCGAAATTGGACACTAAAACGGCGGCTTTTAGGTTTCCAAGTCGAAATAAAGGCCCTTTTCGGTTTCCAAGTCTTAATAAAGTCACTTTTAGTTTTCCAATTCTAAATATTTCCTTTAAATTGGAGTTTTTATTCCAAACGTTCAGTCTCAATTCTCACATCTACGAATGGTTTCAGTCATGCAAGATGTCTCTCTTTGGAACTCAGTTGTGTTTTTACACCAAACCAATCTAAGAACTTCGATTTGGTGTAAAACAACAACTGAGTTCCCCAGAAAGATTGCATATTTAGTTTCTTGTTTAACACAAATTTCTATTTCTCTGTAGTTATTTTTATTTAAGACATCGGTTTTGTAACTAAGCGACGTAGTATATATTTATAATGTCCCTATTATTTAAAAACGGTCATTTGTATTATAATTTAGACGACGGTTTAATTTTACTTTCCGTCGTTTATATCCAAGTCAGAGGAAATCCAAATAAGTTATGCTCCCCTCTTCTTGCTTTTGTTTCTTGTTTCTTTTTATTAAATCCTGTTATAGTTGCAAAGGTTTATAAATGTATCTCTAACTAAAACTTGCTTCTTTTTTTAATCTTGGTTTTGCATTGCAAGAAGGCAACGCTAACTCATACACACAAGAACAGATTGATGAAATTCGGATCGAATTATAGTTTAGTATTATGGATATGATATTTTGTATGGATATATAGGAATGAAGATTGGTAAATATTTTGTATGTAATTATTATTGAATCTTCAAGTTTTATGAAACAAATTATTCTTGATTATGTTTATTGTTCACAAAGCATTATGGTTGTTTTTTTAGCAAGAAAAAAATCGTTGTAGAGAACCATTGGAAGCAAGAAAAAAAAAGATAAAATGTAAAATTACCAAATCTTTGGATATAATAAACGATAGTTCTTTCAAAAAAACCGTCGTCTTTACATTAATAGACGACAATTCTATCACAAAACCGTCTTCTTTACATATAATAGACGACATTTCTTTCATAAAAATTGTCGTCTTTATATATAATATACAACATTTTTTCATAAAAACCGTCGTCTTTACATATAATAGACAACTTCTATTAACAGACGTATCAAGTGCTATTTAATACGACCGTAATTTGATAATTACCGACATGTAAAGTTAGTTAACCACGTCTGTCTTTTATTATTTTGCGCCGTATTACACATTAGACTACGACAGTTCTTATAAATAAAAGGTGGTGGTAAATCGGTACCACGTCGTCATAATATAATATAACGACGTGGTTTTTCAGATAATACGACAGTTCTATTAATTATATCGCCGTTGTAAATCATTTTCACGTCGTTTCTATTAATTATACCGTCGTTGTTGTTTAAAACAAGCGCGACAACAAAAGTCGAAATAAACGTCAGTAAAACGACGACGGAAAACATAAATACCGACGTTGTAGGTTTCAACTTCGAAACTTTCGAACTGAAACGGCACGCTTTATCTGCGAAATTGGGTACTGAAACGGCGGCTTTTAGGTTTCCAAGTCGAAATAAAGGCCCTTTTCGGTTTCCAAGTCTTAATAAAGTCACTTTTAGTTTTCCAATTCTAAATAATTCGTTTAAATTGGAGTTTTTATTCCAAACGTTCAGTATATCTCAATTCTCACCTCTCATGCAAGAATGTCTTTCTTGCGATCTCAGTTGTGTTTTTACACCCAACCCATCTAAGAACTTCGGTTGGGTGTACAACAACAACTGAGTTCTCAAGAAAGATTGTATATTTAGTTTCTTGTTTAACACAAAGTTCTATTTCTCCGAAGTTATTTTTATTTAAGACGTCGGTTTTATGCTGAGGGTTGTAAAAATATTTTACAACGACTTTGTTTTGTAACTAACTGATATAGTATATGTTTATAACGTCCCTATTATTTAAAAACCGTCGTGTATATTTTAATTTATACTACGTTTTGATTTTACTTTCCGTCGTCTTTAAAAACGCGGTATTTTGAAAAATTTGAGGGCGAATTGTAATTTTTCGAATTTGCCCTAAACCCTATATATATAACATTTCGCTATCTTTCTTCAACTCATATTCTGACCTTAAAGTTTTCTGTCTCCATCAGATTGCTCCAAGTCGAGGTACATTTCATTAGGTTCAGTTTCTCAAATTATTTGAAGTTAATTTGCTCCAAGTCGAGGAAATCCAAATAAGTTATGCTCCCCTCTTCTGGCTTTTGTTTCTTGTTTCTTTTTTTTTTTAATCCTGTTTTTGCAAAAGGTTTATAAATGTATCTCTAACTAAAACTTGCTTCTTTTTTTCTAATCTTGGTTTTGCAGTGCAAGAAGGCAACGCTAACTCATACACACAAGAACAGATTGATGAAATTTGGATCGAATTATAGTTTAGTATTATGGATATGATATTTTGTATGGATATATAGGAATGAAGATTGGTAAATATTTTGTATGTAATTATTATTGAATCTTCAAGTTTTATGAAACAAATTATTCTTGAGTATGTTTATTGTTCACAAAGCATTATGGTTGTTTTTTTAGCAAGAAAAAAATCGTTGTAGAGAACCATTGGAAGCAAGAAAAAAAAAGATAAAATGTAAAATTACCAAATCTTTGGATATAATAAACGACAGTTCTTTCAAAAAAAACCGTCGTCTTTACATTAATAGACGACAATTCTATCACAAAACCGTCTTCTTTACATATAATAGACGACATTTCTTTCATAAAAATTGTCGTCTTTATATATAATAGACGACAGTTTTTCATAAAAACCGTCGTCTTTACATATAATAGACGACTGTTATTTCATAATAGACGACATATTTCATAATAATAGACGACTGTTATTTCATAATAGACGACATATTTCACAATAATAGACGACTGTTATTTCATAATAGACGACATATTTACATATAATAGACGACAGTTCTTACAAACCGTCGTTTTTACATATAATAGACGTCATGTATTTCATAAAAACCGTCGTCTTTAAATTAATAGACGACGGTTTTGAATAAAAGCGTCGTCTTTATAAATAATAGACGACGGGATTTTACCGTCGTGGTTTTATGCGTAAAAGATGTCGGTCGATTCCTCGACGGTTGAAAAAGTAAATTTACGACGGTAAATTACCGTAGTCTATTGCGATTTTTGTAGTAGTGTAATAAAATTGTAAACACGAAAATCCTGCGACAAATGAGACAAGAACACGTGTACATAAATTTGTATTGATTTATCAAGTGTATAGGTTACAGTCTCTGTGGGTATCCTTTTACAAAAATAAAAGAATTTCCTCTTATTCGATCTCCAATGGTGTGTACGATTCAAGGGTGCAAAGCACTTGATCTTGAATCGGAATTTGAGACTTTGTCGAGGGCCGTCATGGCTTGATCTCGGACAAATCAAGACCACGAGTAGTGTCACTTGGTGGAAAGTCTTCGGCTTTGGGGGTGAAGGAATAGGCATGTGTTTGTTATGCTTGGTGATTCTCCACGAGCTTCATGAAGAACTTGAGAGTTTATGTATTGTTTTGGGGTGAGAGCTTTCTGGTTTTTCAGAGTGTGAGCCTCTTTTTCTCCCGGTCCCTTCTTCTGAATGAGAGCCTAGTATTTATAGGCCAAGAATTGGGTCTTGGTTTGGAATCCCCAATATGAACCCCTTGATTTGTGGGATTGATTTCTGATTTAAAATCAATTCTGATAATTTGGCAATTTAACCAAATTGATTGACTTGATTAATACTTAATTTGAATCAAAGTTAATCACAGAAGATTCTTTACTTTAATTTTGTCTCCAATTTGAACCGTTTGATGCGCTCTGTCAGATGTCGACATGTGTCACCTTTGACAACTAATCCAATTTTGATGAGTTATACCCCACGTGAGCAAATTATGGGACCCATAATTTAATCCACCAAACCCTAATTCTTTTCTTACTTGGAGGGATTTAATTCGCCAAAATTTTGATGTCTACAAAAACATCCATGGATTGGCCAGGAGCTATCATAATGTAAGAGAGGTCTCAAATTTTTTTGTGTAGGATCCGTCTTTTCCCACCAATATCATTTTGGGGTTTTCTATGCCAATGAAAAGCTCTTCATCCATTACTGCGCTAATTATCCGAAGCAGATAGGTTTTTCCATGCTCCACTGCCATTTCGAAAGTCCCTGCATGCATGCATGTTACATTAGAATGTTATCAATTAATACTTAAGCCATGCAAACGTGGATTAGACTACTTGGTCAAAGTAGTGTGCCCGTCCCCTTGTACTTGAGTTTGAACCCCCTTTCCGTACATTAAATAGTTTAGAATATTGCCCTTGTCAAAAAATATATTAATACTTAAGCCATATACATATGTATTTGTAATTAAGGTAAATATATATTAGGCTTTTTATCACAAATGGTCCCTGAGGTTTGCGAAATTATCACATTTTGTCCCTAACATTTTTTTGTGACACTAATTGTCCTTAAGGTTAGCCTCCACATATCAAAAAGGTCCCTGTCGTTAGCTTTCGATAAATTTCAGTTAAATTGGTAACATGGCACGTGTGTTGAGCCCGCACGTCCAATGGTATACAACCATGTGGCTTTAAATAAAATATATTTTATAGTAAATTTATATTTTCCCCTTCAAACTCATTAATTCTTACCTACAACCCATCACGTTATTTTTCTATAAATAAAATCCTGACTTTTATAAGAAAAACCCGATGACTAGGATCCAACTAAGCTAATTACCTAATTAAGCTACAAATTTAATTTATTGTACTTTTTAGATTCCAAAAATACCCCTCATTACAGTTTACGTTTCCTCAATTAATTGTGTTGATTTATTATTATACTATTAACTTTATTTTTCAATTGATTTAGTGTAATTTAATGTTTATTTAATTTTTCCAAATTGGTGACATTTAATGTTCTTATTTATTTCTTTTACAATCAATTTAGTTTATATGTATTCTTTTGGCGTGGGAATATTTTTTGTTGTTGCAATATATTCAGTTTTCATTCCATCAATTATTACCAATTCTCTTTAATTCAAATTTTGTTTATAGATTAATGTACCCATTATTTTAAATTCAAAATTATTATGTACCTATTTTAAATTTTATTTTTAAATATAAGTAAATCGTTGTACTTAAAAACATAGGTAAATTAATATACATAAACTTAGCGAAGAACATAAAGAATTGTCGGTAAATAATTTATCTATATAATCTAGGTAAATTAGGGACCTGAATAATGTACCTATTTTTTCTAGGTAAATAATTTACCTATATAATCTAGGTAAATTAGGACCTGATAATGTACCTATTTTTTCTAGGTAAATAATTTACCTATATAATCTAGGTAAATTAGGGACCTGATAATGTACCTATTTTTTCTAGGTAAATAATTTACCTATATAATCTAGGTAAATTAGGACCTGATAATGTACCTATTTTTTCTAGGTAAATAATTTACCTATATAATCTAGGTAAATTAGGGACCTGATAATGTACCTATTTTTTCTACATAAATATGTCCTTATCAATTTACCTATCATGTAGACATGTCGTTTTTTTTTGGGGGGCATGTATCACCATAATTTTCCAACAAACAAGTACCTTATCAATATTTTTTTTTAGAATAAAAATAATTTGTATTAGGTAGATATTATCATTGTTTGTTTAGTTATAATATTATTATACGTATTAGGTTATTTATGGATATTGGTGTGTGTCCATTAATTTATTTTTGGTTGAAATGTTTTTTATATGCTCAAATTCAAAGCAATTAAATATAAACGTTAAAAATAAGGGATTTGACAAGTGAGGCAGATGTCATAGTCTGTAATTACTTTATAATACTAGGACAATTATTAACCTATATTCAAATTTGAGTTTTTCATATAAGTTGAAAAATAGGTGAGTTTATGTCTAGAATATAAGAGTTACAAGGGCCTATTTTGGGTTGTCCCTATATTTTAAAACTGAAATCCATAAAAACAAAAACAAAAAACAAAAAGACATGCACCATCCCTCTCCCTATGCCAGTGCCTCCCCACTCCTCCCCTCGCAATAGACCCATTTTTTGCCTCTCTCTCTCCCTCTCTCTGTGTTCTCTTTCTCTCTCTCTCTCTCTCTCTCTCTCTCTCTGTTTTTTTAAAATTGTATAAAGCCTTGGCTTTTGTTTTGGCTGAGGCTGCAATGCAATCTTTTACTGCCCATGTCCAATCACAAGCAGAACCAAAAAACCCCAGAGGCTCCAATTCCTCAACCAATTATAGCCCCAACCCCAAAAAAACCCCAAGAGGCCAAAACAAATATATCCCATATAGTCTTTGGTATTGCAGCCTCAGCCAATCTGTGGGGCCATAGGAAAAACTACATCAACCCATGGTGGATCAGCCTGTAAAAATCAAGGAAGAGGAGGGAGGGAGAGAGAAAGAGAAGGGAAGGAGAGGGGGGAGAGAGGGGCAAAGAGTGGGTCTGCGAGAGGGGGAGGCGATGGCAAAGGGAGAACGCATATGGTGTAGGTCTTTTTGTTTTTGTTTTTGAATTTTAAATTTTAAAATTTATTTTATTTTATTTAAAGCCACGTGGCTGTATAAAATTGGATGTGTGGGCTCCACAGTGCCACGTCAGCCATTTAACATAAAATTTGATGGAAGCTAACGGCATGGACCATTTTGATGTGCAGAGGATAATCTTAAGGACCATTAGTGTCACAAAAAAACGTTAGAGATTAAATGTAATAATTTTGTAAACCTCAGGGACCATTTGTGATATAAAAAAAAACCTATATATTAATTAATTTGTTCAAATTAAATTTTTATTTCTTCAAGACTATCTATGTATATGCTATATGGATTTCCTGATGAGTTTGGATATCAATAGATAGTATATATATATACCTGATTTGGAGCATGGATAGAGATGGCCTGGTTGCCCATTCATGGTATATGCATCTGACAATATAGGCTCTCCTCCCGTTATATTTGCATTTCTTGGTATCTCCATTACATTTTTCTTCCACCATTCACCTATACAACAAGAAGAATATTAGGGTTAGAGACGAAAGCTTTGGTTCAAAAGCCATTGACTAAAATTTTAGGGTTACTGACGAAAGCCTTGTTGCTTTGAAAAAAAAAAATCCTTTTAAAGTAAGCCTATCTAGCATCAAAAGAAATTAGGTTGATTTGAAAACAAGGGATTTAGATTTTGGCAAATAAGCTAGTTTTTTTTCGGAAAAGTCATAAAAATACTATAAATATAAAGAGTTATTAGGGTTTAGTCAAAGAAAGTAAAATTATTTAGAGAAAGGCCAAAGAAACTAAAAATAAATGAACCATCATGGTCGTGACAATAATATGCTTGCTATTAATTTGGCTCCATTTGCAAAGGGGGATGTCAAATCTGGAGATTTTGATTAACCTCTTTAAATTGTTTGCATAAGAGTAAACAATATATCATCTTTGTATTCTCTTGGAAAGAAATATGTGTATATAGAAGAAGAAATCCATCAACTTCAAGTCATTCCTTGTATATACCAACTACCAAGTGATATTGAATTCATAGAATGTATATTTCGCTGTATGTAGTAATTTGAAATACATTATAGGAGCTTTCGTTTTTAGCCAATCCGAAATTTCATAATTAGGAAAAACCCAAAACTCAAGCCAAAATGCAATCCACATTTTGCCTTGGGCTTTGGCTTTTTCCTAAATAATTTTACTTTCTTTGACTAAACCCTAATAATTCTTTATTTTTATTATTGGGTGAATCATGCACGCTCTATATATAACTTTCTTTCAGGATTCTTTTCCTTGTTTAATTGTAATTATTTTCGTACGTACCTAGTATGATTGGAACCTCTGCATAGGGTTTGGAGAAGGCATAGTGAGAACCAGGCTTTGGATAGACTAAAATAGCACCATGAACTGTTGCTCTTGCCCATCCGCTGTGTGCATGCCACCACATTGTTCCTTCTTCTATTGTAAACTCAATTTTGTAAGAGCACTTCCACCCATTTGCCATGGCAAAGGACTACGGAAGGCAAGGGCAGATACTATTAACGTGAATAGTGGCAGCCCTTGTAAAAAGCAAGGTGTGTTTCCACCCGTTGCCATGGCAAAGGGCAAATACTATTCACTTTTCGTTTTTTTTACCTAAACAATTAATTTGAAGAATATTTTCGGATAAGATTTTGAGTTCCTACGTGTCCATATTTATTATAAATTTCATATCTCATAATTATAATGAATTTTTTAGATAAAAAACTACTTTAATAAAAAAAAACAAGCAATACAATTAAATAAAAGGCAAGCAAAAGAACTTAATGGTTTTGATCATTTAACCAAACCGTCTTGCTAGGTCCATCGTAAGGGAAAAGCCTTCTTCTCATAACATCTTCTTCGTTCTAGCTTCCAAAATGATTTTGTTTCAGGGGACATATGGCTTGTATCCATGGCCATGGTTTCCTGATCCTTCTTCTCTCTGTCTTGTTTGTGTACATACTCCCTTTCTCTTGCATATTCTTCATTCATTGCCTTCTCATCCGCATCTTTTTTCAAGTCTAACTCAATTCTCATGGCGCCGTCCTTGCAATTTGCTCCAAAAATTTTGAAGTATCATTGCTGGAAGTACTCCCTCTCTTGGCCTTCGCCGCCTTTCTCCCAATAGGCCTTAGCTCCTTTTGGATTGGTGAGTCTTCACTCATCGAGGATTCCATAGGCAAATCCGATGCCGTTGAATCATGGAGCAGCGTCTCGTTCAACACGACGGCCGGACCCGTGGGAATAATTCTGAATCTTTTACAATTTTTCACCACATTCCAACATTGTTGATGGTTGAAAGATTTTTTGCCTTACCCAATGGCACCGAACCACATTTGTGCTTGTATAATCTATTAAAAAAATGGTGGAAATGCAAGAAACATTAAAATAAAAATTGAAAATGCAAGAAACATTACAAATATATTGGAAATGCAAGAAACATTAAAAAAAAAATTAGAGTTGCAACATACATTAAAAAAAAGTATTAGAATTGCAAGAAACATTAAAAAAATTATTAGGGTTGCAACATACATTAAAAAAAAGTATTAGAATTGCAAGAAACATTAAAAAAAAAAGTTGGAAGGAAATGCAAGAAACATTAAAACAATTAGGACATTAAATTTAATAAAACGGAAATTACAAATAATTTACCTCATCGCTAAGATTTTGGCCGCTTCCATGGTTGTCCCTCGCTTTTGCCAACGCATCTCTCCATTTCCCCAACTCTTTATTCAAAATTTTCCACCTATTAGACAAGGCCATTTCCGTACGAGTTGACCCCGATCTTTCACAAAATTCGGCATGAATTTTTCTCCACATATGAGAGAACTTCATCTCATTGCCCGTGATCAGACAATGACCAATGTGGACCCAACACTCGAACAACAGAACATCTTCGATGGTTAACCACGTCCCTCCGGCTTCAATGGAAGATGCCATAAGATGGTGAATAAAAATGAAAATTGAAAGTGAAGAAAATTTTGTATAGAAAGTGAATAATATTACAAGGAGAAGAAAATGTATGAGGATTTGGTATTGAAAGTGAAGAGTATTGGCAGGTATTTATAGGAAACAATTACAAAAATTTTTGGTAAAAAAACGTAACAACCGTCAGATTGAAAAAAAAAAAAAGGGATCGGATAGCCCAGAGTGAGCCACGTGGCGACTAGCCGTTGGCGCATGCGGTTTCAAATTTCTTTTAACGTTGGCGCGTAACGGTAAAACAAATTTGAACCGCGTGATGACGTCAGCCTCACCTGCGGGCTGAAGCTCGGGCCAAAATCGCCTTCAGGCTGGACCAGGCTGGTGGGACCCTCGTGCTACCCGGGCTAGCCTATACCGCTGGAAACATCAAAAAGGCCTTGGGCCTTGTCCTGCCATGGCAGCAAGGTACCACTGGAAGAGCTCTAAGTGTACTTGTTTCCTGGCCTAATCGGGCACTGTGTAATATACTCAGGTCCATCTGACCATGGATTTCTTGGTTCTTAACTTCATGCCTGCAAATTAACGTATATTCTAATTAAACTGATCATCATAACATGTATATTTATTTATTTTTGAAGCAATCGATAGTCTAAAACTACAAAAAGGAGGGGGATTGCTCACACACACAAACATACTACAAAGTATCATGGGGTTCAAACGTAAGACTACGAGTCTACAAGTGAAGGCAGTTTGCACTGGGCCCTGTTGGCAAAACATGTATATTTATAAAAAATTGCTCAAGTAAGCCACGTACCATTGAAAAGTAATATTGTAATTTGCCTTGTTAAAAACCTTAATGATCATTTTATCTCCTCTATGAGCTTTCAAACTTGGCGCCGGAAATTGCCCATTCACAGTCAAGATGTCTTTAGTGCTACATAGTCGAGTATAATTAAGAAGATGACTTCACCTGCAAAAGGGCGTGCAATTTACAAACATGATTGGAGAGAGAGAGAGAGAGAGAGAGAGAGAGAGAGAGAGTACACACCACAAAGTTATGGTGATGGGTTTTCCCATTTGCGGCATAAAAAATAAGAAAAAGTTGAAAAACAGAAAAAGCAAAATGCACTATAGCATTAGCCATAGTAGGGAACCAGACCAGAACTTTCAAAGGCCACTATGGTGCTTCAAATCTCAGATTGTTACCAGACTTCTTGTATTTATACTCCCCTTCTTCTTCGTGCTCTCTTTTTCTCTTTCTCGACTGTACCAATTAAGAACATTTTCCTTTCTATATGCCTCATTTCCTCCCATTATGGATTTTAATCTTCAAAATCTACATCTTTCTTAAATAGGTTGATCTGGTTAAGAAAGTTGATGCAGAGGATTCACTAATAAACTCATTTTAGGATGATATAATATACAAAAGCCCTTATACAACCTATTTGGAGTGAAAAATCCAAAATTAGTCATTGGTTATTTTCTAATTGGTTCTTATAAAATTTTAACATACTAAGAATCAATTAGAAAATGACAAGTGGCTAGTTTTGAGTTTTTCTCTCAAAATAAACTCCATATGAGTTTTTGTATAATATGTCATGTTAAAATGGATTTTTGAATAAATATATAATACAATAGATAGGAACGTTTATGTGAATTTGTAGCATAGGCCTTTTCCTTTGTTTATTTATTTATTTTGATTTTTTTAGGCAACATAAAAGAACGACTATTACGAAGGCGGTGTTTGGTTACTATATTGTGTTATTTATTTATGGGAGTTAATTTTTCCACTCATTTTTTGTCCACCTCCACTCTTTTTTTTAAATAAATACTTTTGTAATTACTATTAAAAGGGAGTGCAAGTGGATAAAAGGAGAGTGAGAAAATCACCATTATTTATTTATAACTTTGAAAGAAAGTGAATGTATTGGGCTAAAATTTCATGGCTATAGAAGATTTAAATCAGAGTTGGGCCTAAAGCTTTCTTATCAAAATGAAAAAATTGGGCCACAAGAGGTATTTATGACCCGTTTGGTATCCTACTAAATAAAAAATAAAAAATCATGATTTTTTTAAAAACATAAATGTTCAAATATTGATTTTAAGATTTAAAAACTTAAAAACTTATTTGGTATTGAACTTCAAAACTATTTTTAAGATCTAAAAATTTATTGTAATTAATTATTCTATTATATATATATATATATTAATATTACAGGAATTGTATATATACTTTAGCGTGCTACATGTTGGCACAAAAGTGTGTGTGGCGGAGTTGGCTTTCTAGCGCATATCCCTTAACAAAAGGCCCGGGTTCGAGTTTCATTGAAGACATTCTATTTGCATTATTATTATTATTTTTGAATTATAACAACAAACTTTAAATAATTATAAATTTTATATAAAAAAAAGGGAAAAAAAACTGTAAACCTCACTTTTTAAAAATGGCCTACCAAACGGGGTTTTATGGCTTTGGACTTAAAATATGTTTTTGAGTTTATAAAATTGCATCCAAATAGGATACCAAACAGGCCCTTAAATACCCATTAAGAGGCCAAAAAGTGGTTTCTTGGGCGTCAGTCCAAGCTAAATTTACTGGCCTCCATGTGTATTTAGATTGCAAGGACAAGATTAGGCGGATGCGGATCATTAAATGATAATCTATTTGTAGTCTCATTGGGTTTTATTTACTAAAAATAAAAAAGGGTTAATGATAGTTTAGTACCCTGTGGTTGCACCCTTAAAACATGTTAGTTCATATTTTCTCAATTTTTACAATCACATACCCCGTCTTTTAAATTTCTTGCAATGTGGTTCCACCATTAAGGTTTCCGTCAAATCTCTTCGTTAGTTGCCTACGTGGCACTATGGGTCCCACATTTTCTCTCTCTATTTTTAAAATTTTAAATTGATTAAATATGAATAAAATATTTTTTTTTAAAAAAAACTCTCTCTCTCTCTCTCTCTCTCTCTCGAGGCTCGTGCCATCTATGGAGATGATTGGATATGCTCCCAGCTGTCAGTGTTCGGACAGCTTCTTTGTCTGGTGGTCTGACGTTTCAGCAAGTAACTTCTGGCAACCTACTCTGGATGCTTATGGAGATCTCTTCAAGGGTTGTGATTTTGCAGTAGGAGAGACTGCTGAGAACATGGAGATCACCGTGAAGAAGATTGAAGAGGGCACCCCAGAGTTCTTCTATTGGTAAGCACTTGGTACTTTGTTCTTTGTTTATTCTGAATTTGCATAGAGTGCTTGCTAACCATTTTCTGGTTTGTCTTTTCTACAGAAAGAGCACAAGCTCCAGGGCTAGAGACAACTTCTCAAATTGTGATGGCCTTCAGAGATGGTAAGATATTTCTCTGTTCTTTTTAATTCTGTTTGGCCACATTATGTCCGATGTGCAGGATTTCCAACTAACCTTTGCTTGTTTTCTTTTTTCAAATGAAGTTGGTGAGGTGGATGACTCTCCCTTGATTATTAAGAAAAGAAAAAGAACTGAGAGAACTGCAGAATAGGCTGCTCCTGAGGAAGAGAAAGTCGTTGAAATTGAGCCGAATACTGTTGCAGCACCTCCTTCCTCACCAGAAGAGACAATACAAGCTTCATTGGCCAAGAAAGGTATAGTTTTTGTAACCCTGATATAACATTCATGTCTTTTCAACGATTTATCGGACTAACTCTTGTCTTTTAATTTCTGCAGTTAAAGCCTTGGCTCAAAGATGAAAAGCTCCTAAGGTATCAACAGCTCAACAAATAACTTCTCAAGACAAAGAGAGGAGGTAGAAAAGAATCCAGGATGTTGATGCTGAGGGACTCAAACAACCTAAAACTTCTAAGGTTTCAACAACCTCAACTGTGAGTAGGGAGTCTCTTATGGCAGATCCTAAAATTCATGAACTTTGAAAGAAGTTAGGATCAGGCTTCCCCGATGTCCTCCAAGCAATAAGCAATCTCCTCTTCTTCTAGTTCTTTATTAGTTTTAGCCCTTAACTTAGACTTTAACTAACTGTATTTTGTTTTCTTAGCTCATTGAGGCTGAGATCAAAGAAAGAGCAGCTAAAGGGGAAATGATAATGGAGCCTCCTGCTCTCAGCATTTATGCTTCTCATGCTACCACAACTGCCCAAGTAAGACCACTGTTGTTATTTTGATTCTGGCAAGCATGGATTAATAGACAAATTCTGACTTTTTGACTATCTTTTTTGCAGCCTAAACTTGTCCGAACCTACACTTCTCAATCCATACATGCCTCAAAGACATCTGCTCCTCCTTCTATGGTAAGTGTAAGCTTCAAAGTTTATCTAGAGTAAACCATTGTCTGGTTTAATCAAGACTGATATTTGAATTTTTTGTTTGTAGCCTCCAAAGGTTTCAACTCCTCCATCAACAACCACAGTTTCTGAGACACAAACTGTCTCATTACCACAAGTATTTTCCTTCCCTAATTTGCTAACATAAGCTTTTGGCTCATTTAGACCAAGATCTTGGTCTTTCTAACTGTCTTTTCTATGTTGTATAGAAAAAAGTTGAAGTTGTCCCAAGTGTGGACAATGTGGTGGAGAGGTCTAAGAGTGTGCTTCCAGATCCTGCCCTTTTTCTGCATCTCAAGTGCAAATTCGCCATGAAGTCATCACAGAGAGCATTGGGACTGAGGAGGGTGGACATCGGACAGAAAATCCCACACTGTTGGTTCACATTACTCCTACTCCTTCCAGCCATCAAGTAAGCATTTTACTCAGGTTGTTTTCTTTGGCCTTTTAGGAAAATTATATTGATATGACTTATTTGTTTTGTAGTTGCCACATACTGATATGGAGATGGAGATGATGGGGACACCGTTGGGAGTTCATTTCTCTGTTTACTCTTTCTCTGCCTTTGACCCTACAATGGAGATGGTGGGATCAGCCAGTGCCCCAACTGTTGAAGAGAGGATGGTTGATGTAGAAGGAAATACCAACAGTCGGATGAAAGCTAAGGTGACACTCAAACCAGAAGTGGCTGTTGATGAGTCAATTTTCAGGACCCCAAGCAGAGTAAGCTTCTTTTTGTCTTTCTCTTTTCTGGCTTCTAGGAATAAAAACCATTTCTGATTGTTTGTTTCTTTCTCACAGGAAATCCCAATTTCTAAGGCCACTCATCTCAATGTTCACCCAGCTGGAGACATCTATGTAGTGTAAGATGAAGAGAGAGGGGTGGATGAAGATTATGGTAATGAGATTCCTACAGCCAAGAGGAGTTTGAAGAAACTTCTGGATTTAGAAGATTCCAAAGAAGCAGCAAGAGAAACTTTGGCCAGCTGGGTCTCCAAACCTTTTGACGTGGTGAAAGGCCTCGCAGACTCAAACATTATTTATAACGCCATAGTAGCATTGTTGAGAGCTTATCCAGATTGGGAAGCATATCGCACACTGGCCTCCAATCAAATGAAAGGATTAAGGGACACCTTGGATCAGTATCATGCAAGTGTTGACTTGGCACTTAATTCCGAGTTGGCACTTGTGCAGTATGATTATGGTGTTCGATCTAAGGCAGAAGCAGTAGCAGCTAGTAAGAATCATGTTGAGGACTTTGATCAAGCTCAAAATGACATCATTAGATTGGAGCAAGAATTGGAGAATGCCCATGCCATGAGAGATGAAGCTCTGATGAAGATTAATGAAAACCTGGACAAGGCAAAAGCTGCAGACATTATTGTCCGATCCTTGAAGAATCAACTTCCAATTCACAAGACTGCTATCCGACGTCCAGCTTATCTGATCAAGACTGCTAGCCAGCATGAAGGTTGCGTGGCAATTCTGAGAGACATAATCAGACATAAGTAGTTTTAGGTTTTATCTTTGACCAATTTTGCCTTATAATTTCTTAATTATATTGTCATGCCACTACAACATTCTGGCAATTTTTTTATCAATATAAATTAGATTTGCATTCTGCTTCCAATACTTGTCTCAAATTTTGAATTCTTTGTAATTTTAATCACTTAGCCATGATTATTTGGCTAGATAATCAATTCTTACAAGAATTTCCTGCTCATGAAGCATAAATCTGCATGGTAACCTTTTAACTTAAAAAACAAAACAAGCTGTTAAATTGTTCATGTTGGACACTATTCTGTCCAAAGTAAATAGTTGTTTCAGACACGACTCTGTCTGATATAGATTACTATAGTGTTGCATACAATTCTGTCCGATGCAACAATTGTTTGGCCAAGTTTGGCATTCTATTCTTATGGAGTAAGATCAATCCCCCTGGTATCCCAGAGAGTTGGAAAGAATTTCTTGAGCCACTTGCCATTGATAGGATTGTGATGAGTTTCCCCATCTCTGTCTTTAAGTAGATATGTCCCCTTGCCAAGAATCTTGTAGATCATATATGGCCCTTCCCAAGTTGGACTCCATTTGCCAAAACCTGGCATGTGAGAACCTAGAGGTAGCATAACCTTCCATACAATTTCTCCTTCTTCAAAGGATTGGCCCCTGACTCTTTTGTTGCAAGCCCTTTCCATGGCCTTTTTTCCAACCAATAATGGTTCAAAGCATCAGCTCGAACATCATCTATGTTCTCAATTTCTTGAGCCATTGCTTCCACATACTCATCAGAATGTAAATCATGCTGTTGAGCTATCCTTAAAGAACTTACATTGATTTCTATAAGTAGAACTGCATCTTGCCCATAAGTTAAGGCAAAATGAGTGATTCCAGTAGTGTTTCTTCTTGATGTTCTGTATGCCCAAAGTGCTTCGGACAACTTCTCATGCTATAGTTCCTTGGATTGCTATCTGTCATCCTCTTGATGATACTGATGAGTACCTTGTTGGTAGCTTCTGCCTGTCCATTGACTTGAGGAAAGTAGGGACTGGATTGCACAAACCTGATCCCATGTTGCTCTTCTAATCTCATGACTTCTTTGGACACGAAAGAAGTACCTCTGTTAGTAGTGATTGTCTCGAGTATGCCAAACCTGTATATTATCTGATTTTCAATGAATTTGACCACTTCAAAAGATGTGATTTCCTTCAAAGCTTTAACCTCCACCCATTTGGTAAAATAGTTAGTAGCTATTATGAAAGTATGCTTCTCACTTGATTCTGGTCTGATCTTTCCAATGAAGTCCATAGCCCAACCTCCGAAAGGCCAAGGTTTGACTATTGGATTTAAAGGAACAGCTGGAACATTTTGAATGGGGCCATGTCTTTGGCAATCTTCACATCCCTTGTTGTAGTTTGTGCAATCTTTCTCCATTGTTGGCCAGAAATAGTCATATCTCCTTAGCAACCACTTCATCTTTCTGCCAAATTGGTGAGCTCCACAGGTTCCTTTGTACTTTTGCCATCACTCTCATTAATTCTTCTAGTCCGATGCATCTCAGAAGTAGTCCATCACCTGTCTTTCTTAATAAAATTTCATTAATGAAGACATAATTTATAGCTTGAGATTTTATCTTCCTATATGATTGGCTTGAAGGATTTGTAAGATAGTTGTAGAGAGGTGTTCTCCAGTCAGCTTCATCTTCTAGTTTTAAGGAATTTACTTCCATGTCCATACACCTAGTAAGAACATAAGGCAAGGTCCTTTTCTGGATTGGGATGATCTTGTGGGATTCTTGGACTTGGAAACCAGAAGCAATTTGAGCCATGTCATTGGCTGCTAAATTCTTCTCTCTTGATATATGCTCAGCAGTAACCTCTGCAAATTGAGACACAAAGATTTATGGCTGCCACATCATAGGCTGCCATGTTTGGATCTTTGCATTTATCCTTATTGGTTAATTGTTTGATCACCAACTGTGAATCACCATAGATTTCCAAATGTTGTACCTTCAACTCAAGTAGTATTTCAAGTTCGATTATGAGAGCTTCATATTCTGTGTGATTATTGGTGCTTTCAAAATCCACTTGAAAGGCCTATGTAAACATTGCCCCCATGGGATCTTTAATCACAATTCCAGCACATGCTGAGGTGTCTATTTTAGAACCATCAAATAATAGCTTCTAGGGCACAATTCGCACCATGTGTATTGAACTTGGCAAATAACGGATGCATGCTTAGCTTCCACATTCCCAACCTCCAGTGACTCTATATTCTCCATTTCTATACTAGGACGAGCTGCTAGAAAATCAGCCAATGCTTGGCCTTTCATAGCCTTTTGTTGAACATATCGAAAATTGAATTCAGACAAAGCAAGTATCCACTTTCCTAAAGGGCCTCTTAACACAAGCCTAGAAAGCATATACTTGATTACATCTGTATTGGTAATGATGTAGACAGTAAAAGGCAACATGAAGCAAACCCTTTCAATTTGAGAGTACTTTGTTTCCACTTCTTATAGGATTCTACTCAGATAGTAGATTGCTTGCTCCTTTCCTTCATCGTTATCTTGATTTGGTGGCATTATCACTGGTGGATTGGCCAAGTATGCTTTGATTTCTTCAAAGGCTTTCTACTGAGATTCTTTCTATACAAATTTTTTTTCTTCTTTTAATTATAAGAAGAGCATAGAAAGCATGTACCTTGCCAGCGAAATTGGCTATAAATCTCCTTAGGAAATTGATTTTCCCTAACAAGCTTTGAAGTTGTTTCTTGTTCTTGGGTGTAGGAGCATCAATGATAGCCTTAGCCTTGTTTTTATCAACTTCAATACCCCTTTGATGCACCAAGAAGCCTAAAAAGTTGTCTGCTTGTACTCCAAAAGCACACTTCTTGGGATTCATCTTGAGTTTGAACTTTCTCATTCTGATGAAGGCACTTTTGAGATTAGCCACATGGCTTGGCTTGTCTTGATATTTTACCACAACATCATCAATGTAAACCTCAACAGTATGTCCGAACATGTCATGAAAGATGGAATTCATGGCTCTCTGGTAAGTGGCCCCTACATTCTTCAGTCTAAAAGGCATTACAACATCCTCATATGCTCCAGCTACACCTGGACATTGAAATGCAGTCTTATGGATGTCTTTTTCAGTAATCATAATTTGGTTGTACCCTGCGTTACCATCCATGAATGATAGCAGTTGGTTCTGTGAGGCTCCATCAATTAGCATGTCTGCCATTGGCATGGGATATTCATCTTTTGGAGTTGCTTCATTTAGGTTTCTGTAGTCCACATAAATTCTGACTGCTCTAGTGAGTTTCTTTAACAAAGGGACAATATTAGACAACCACTCAGTGTATTTTTCTGTTCTGATAAATCTTGCATCCTTTAGCTTCTTGATCTCCTGTTTGACTTTCAACTCAGTTTCAATGAATATTCTTCTCTAAGTTTGCTTGACAGGTCTGTAACCTTTTTTCATTAGCTGCGTGTGCTCCACAAGGTTTCTATCTAGGCCAGGCATTTTGTGATAATGTCAGGCAAAACAATCTTTGAACTCGTGAAGTACAGCTATGATTTATGCTTTGAGGGAAGGTTCCAAAAGGCCACTGATAAATGTTGGCCTTAGATCCTTTTTTGTGCCAAGGTTGACCTCTTCTAAGGGATCTTGTACTTCAGGAATTGACTTATCAAAAGGGGATGGTGCCATGTCTATGATTTCATTACCATCGGACATGTTGCACTTTTCATCTTCCATTATGAACTTTGCCATATTGACAGTTGCACCCTATTTCAATAACTTCTTCTCCTGCCAATAAATGTGTAGCCTTCTAACCAAATCTTGAACTATGGTAGCCTGATCTTTGGCATCCAATGTTATTTGTATTACTGATGGGCTAGCTTGGTCTAGAACTAAATCCATGACCATTATTTCATAATTACCTTTCTTATTGAGGAAAATCTGTCCGGCCATTGTGTTGTGGCCTTCTTATAGCAAATTATCCACCAAGAAAGGAGTAGTCTCTTACTCATAGTAGTAGCTTCAAGTGCATTTGCAGAATTTACAAATTCTTGAGGATATGCTTCAATCAATATATAGTCATCCTTGTCTGCATCCCATTGAAGCAACTGTTGGTGCATTGTTGAAGCAATATACATGCTCTGGTGGAGGTAGTCTCTTCCAAGTAAAACATGATATGTGGAGATTGTATCCACCACAAAGCAAGAGATGTTGATGGTCTTGTCATCAACTGTGACCCTCACAGGGAGTATCCCATATGTTTGATTAACTCCCCTAGCAAAGTCAGAGACAATCATCATTATGGGAATCAATTCTTCTTTAGACTTCCCAAGCCTATGTAAGTGCTTTGCTGGAAGAATGTTTATTACAGCCCCTTTATCTACCTTGACTTTGGTAAAAGGAACTCCCTCCAAGTGAGCCTTTATGAACATTGGACTTAGATGATCAGCCATTTTGCTAGTTGGCTTACCAAATGAAGTCAAAGGTTGTCTAGGATCCCTTGGGGTTGGTTTCTCTCTTTCTTTACATTCTTGAGTCCGACCTTGATCCATAGGATCATTCAGTCCAACAGATGCTACTACTGTTTCTTCAACTAAGTAAGCTTCTTGTGGAGAGTGTGATTGGTTTTCCTTTGCCATAAAACTGATAGGTAATACACAAATCATGTTGACAGAATGGGAGAACAATAGCTTTGGATTTTCTTCTTTTCCAGGCTTTAAACCCAGAGCTTCTTTCAAGACCTCCGACTCCAAATCAAAATCTTCGAACCAGCTTTCATCACTGTTTGTTGAGTTAATGATGAATTCATCTTCTTCCTTGGAGTTTTGTTATCCAGTTGGCTCTTCGGACAGAATTTGTTCTGACTTCGAACAGAATTTAACAGCTGTTCTTCCAGGAATGGTTGTCGCAACAACCTTGCTTTTCCCTTTCTTAGATTGGCCTTTTCGTCACGAATGGTTTCTTCTTCCATTAGACATAAATTGGCATGTTTTGCTATCTTTTTTGCAATACCAAACCGTCTCTATGCTTTTCGGAGTTGAGTTTTGGTGAGTTCTCTTTCAGGTCTACCATATCTTTTTACAACAAACTATCTTCCTTCATGCATCATGGTTGCATATGGTTCATCAAACCTTTTGATCTTTGTCCTGCTTGGATTTGGAACGTTACTTGAGCAGGAAGCAACCTGTGTCCATCTTGAGTTTCTCTCCTGGATGTCTACCTTTGGAATTCCTTTTTGGTGAGAGATGGAATCATTGGGCCTTTTAAAGCCTTTGAGCCTATCAAAAACATTTTTTGCCCCCTTGTTTTCTTTTTTCAGAATGTTAGGTCCAAAACAATAGGCAGGAGGTTTGACAATCTTAGCCACTAGTTTGGCTTGTGTCTATTATTTCTTCATCCATCCTGGAACCTATTACAGGTATCTCAAGATTGCATTCACACTTGCATTTTATGCACAAAACTACCACATCCACAATTGAGGCTTTGGGTCTTTCTTCTTGTTTCAAGGAGACTTTTCTGCTTCCTCCTTCCTCCAGGTCTATGGTGAGTCTCCTTTTGGCCTGGTTAGGCCATTTAATGTTCACCATATTGACATTCATGTTTGGGAAATGATCTTTCCCTGCTGCATCTGGTGGTGCTTTCTCCATCTTGATGTCTCCTCGGATGATCATGTCTTGCACTAAGTCCCTGAACTGGACACAATTTTTATGGAGTGGGAGAAAGAGTCGTGATATTTTCAGTATGATTTTCCTTTTAACTCCCCAGGTCTAGGGAGTTTTTGATTTGGGCCAAGCTCGAGAGCTCTACGCTCGATTAGTTCATCAAAGATGCCATCTGCAATAGACAAGTCAAAGGAATATGACTTATGATTCTGTTTGTAAGGCACAAAACCTCCAGTAGGTGGTGGAGCACTTCTTTGCTCTTTTGGTGGCCTTAACAGTTTTGCACATGATTGGATGCTTTTGTGGTATCAACTCAACCATGGCTACTTCCATAGTTATGCCTTCCATTGCTTCCTCCACATTTTCTTCAAAAACCTCCACTTTATGGACATGATTTTGGGTTTTGGAATAAGCTGGTTTGGAGCCTTAGGTTGGCTTGGAAGAGCTTCTTCTTTGAATATTTTCTCTGACTAGCAGTTCATATTTTTCAACTTTTTGAGCAACTTCTTGGACATCAATGAACTCTATATCATCAAAATTCATCCTCAGAGGTATTTTGTGCCATTCTGGTGAAATGCTTTTCAGCCATGGGAATCTTGCACTTCATTCTCATATTTTTAAAATTGGCAATAAAATCATGAACAGACTCATGCTCATATTGTTTAAGATCAGTCAAGTCATTAATAATGACCTCAGGTTCAGGTCTATAATACTGATCATAAAAACTGGATTCCATCTGATCCCAAGTCTCGATAGAGTTTGGAGTCAGATTAGAATACCAAGTAAAAGCTTGACCTTGTAATGAGCCACCAAATAATCTTAATTTAAGGTGAGGATTTGATTCAATAGATACGCAGTGGGCGGAGAACCGCTCTACATGCTCTAAAGCAGATGCATATAAATCTTCTCCATTAAATAAAGTAAAGGATGGTACCTTGAATCCCTTTGGAAATTGGATATCATCAATATAAGCCGGATATGGCTTCTGATAAACAGACCTTACTGGTCTTTGGACACCATTTTGTCCATTCAACACCATTTGTCTGAGTTCAGCCATTTCATTTTGTGTGACCATTTGTTGGTCATTGTTATTTGGCGTGATGATAATATCTTGTTCCAGATTTGGGATTCTTTATTGTATCTCCTCATCGGAATCTTCAAGTAGATTTACAGGATCAAGTGGCCTCACTTCTTCAATTCTACCATCTCTGCCATGGTTACCATTATTGGCATTGCTGGCATTGCTGGCATTGTTGGTATCATTATTGGTCTGGCCTACCTATTTCCACCTTCCTCTTCCTCTACCCGTTTGTCCATTCCTCATGGTCTCTAGGGGAGGAAAAATAGCTACCTGTTTTGGTGCTTGATATTTTAGTTGTGCTACTTTTTATGATCCTGGTTCAGAGATTTTTTGTTTGTCTTTACTATTGTTTTGAAGAATAGCAGCTTGTGTATTTTCCCTTGTATTCAGACCAAATATTGGTCTAGTATTCAAAATATCCACAGGAGAAGGGCTTAGACTGAGAAACCCCAGGCCACTAGTATGGCCTCGAAACTAGTTTGATGCTCTTGCTGGTATCTCAACAAGTTGTGGGATATGATTAGCCCCTCTTGGGCTGTTGTTCCCTCGGCTTGGTGAAGCGTTACTCGACCATAAGTTTCCTGCCAACTTTAGAATGCCTTAGCTTGCTTATCCATTTTTTCTAGCATCTAGATCATTAGCTGTTCCAATGATGCTTGTTTAGGCTATGCTGTTTGAACATCTTCAACTACAACTTCATCAGCAGCAGCATTGCTTTCGTTAGAAAGATTCATTGGTGGGGGAGAACTGTCTCTCAAATAGAGTTTCCTACGAGTTTTATTGACCATACAAGAATGGTCCTACCAGGCGTGCCAGAAATATGTTCGCCGTGTTTCTGAACACTGTGATGCCCTTGGCCACTAGCAGGCTGTACTTTGGCAGCTAGCGGTTTTGCTTGCGTGTCAAGGAAGTGGATTGAAAGAGATCTGGGCCTGAATTGGGCTTAGAGTTTATTCCTTGGGGGGTTGTGATAGGCATGCAACTACTAGTGATACTCTTCTAGTAGAGAGAGAGGGTGAAATGGTATTTGTGCTGTGGATGTATTGCGCTCTTGTAATCTTTTCTTCTAATCAAAGTCATTGTGCTCTAAAGAAGGGAATCTGGCTTTAGATAGGTTCTTTTCTATGCCTCAATAATGAGGACTTCAATATCTCATTTATGATGGAATAAAACGCATGATGGATTGTAACGTTATCCGACATAGAATTCAATAATAGCTTTTTGTATATAAACTGTCCAATGGACATAGTACATTCACCAGTAAGTAAATACAAGCTCAAAAAGACTGAAATGAACTTAAGTGCAGTAAAATAAGGTCCAACAGAGCTAGAAGAGACCTCGTCGGACAAAAGGCAAGTCTTATTGGACAGAGCAACAATCTACTTGAGATAGTGCTAGGGTGTGCGATGAGGATCTGCTAGAGATGTTTGCAGTTGGAATTTGTCTAAACCATAAGCATTGGACAGAAAACAAATCTTATCGGGCAAAAGCTGCAATATACTTGAGACAATGTTGTTGTGCCGGATGAGGATCGGTTAGAAATATCTGCAATCAGAACTTGTCTAAACCACATATAGGAAACTTTTTCTGAATGAGTGAGCTGGAAATCAAGATCAATTATCAAATCATACCAAGCGTTGGTGGCAGAGCATATAGGTTACAAACAATAGCAATGTAATTCCAATCAGGAGTTGTCAATTGGGAATTAGATAGAGTATGTGTTTGGGAAAAGAATAGAATTCAAATCAGGAGTTGTCAACTGGGAACTCAGAATAGGAAGGGATTTGATTCAAGACTTGGCTTTGGTCTACAGTGAGACGCTTTGCAAGAGATTGAGTCTGGTTTTTAGACGTTGAGTCAGGCTTTTTGTTGAATTTTCTCTCTTTTGCAGTGAGCTCCTTCTTCCTATTTATAGGCTTCAAGGTCTGTAAACTGGTTGGCTGTTGGATAGGCAACGCTACTGTAAATTATAAAGAACAAATGAGTGCGTAATGACTGACAAGCATGGATGCTCCGCTGCTTTTGATTTGTTCTAGGCTGAATATTCTTCTATTCTGCCAGTCCTGTATTGCCACTTTGGAGACAATGAAGCGTGACATCTGTAAAAGCATAGCAATTTTATTGTTTTCAAATCAGAGTCCAAACAACTCCCCTTTTTAATCTTTTAACACTAATTGTTTAATTGTTTAAGTGATTAAGTGAGTTAGAGAATGGCCTGGGTCTTGATGGTTTTAGTATGAGCTATGTTAATACCCTCCTTAAATGGATCCTTTTAATGCATTAGTTCAGCTATTGCTTAGGACATTTTCTATCCGAAATAGGACTGTAGCATAGGACACCACTCTGTCCGAAGTGATATTATAGCATCGAGCACAAGTCTGTCCGATGCTTGACCATGTGCTGGTCAATATTTGCGACTTTTTCTGTTTGATGGGCCTGGGCCATGAAAGCTTCGTCTGGGCCTTCTTTATCTGATGTGATGGCTCTTTGGCGGTTGGGCCTAGTTTAATAAACCACGAAATTGGATTATTAAGTGTAGTATTTAAACTTGTGTAAATTTTGGTCTGAACAATATTTAATATGTAATCAAAATAAAGCGGAAGCATAAAATAGCTAGGGATTCATGCAAGTCTCCTTAGGCCCCAATCTTTATAGGTTTATGAAAATATACACCAATGATTCTCTAAAATCCTATTCAAGAGAGAGATGAGATGTTCATACCATTGCAGCGAATCTTGAAACCAAGAATGGTGTTCAAGTAGAGGGATTGGTCCTTTTATTGTTAGCTCTTCCTTTGATATTGATTCTCCACTTTTGATTCTCCAAATAGGTATAAAAAGTGTGCACCTACCCAAAGCTCTTCACCAAGGAATGAAAGGGATGAGAGAATGAGAAACAACTTAGAGAGAAGTAGGTGCTACTCTCCTCTCCAAGATGTGGCCGGCCAAGGGGTATGGGAGAGGTGTCTTGATGTTTCCTCTCTTCCAATTTTACCAACTTGAAAACCCTAAAATTTTTGGGTGCTATAGCTACACATATATAGAGCCAAAATTGTCACACATGTGACAAAAATGCCCTCCTCCCTTGTGTGTGCCGCACCCTCCTCTTGTGTACCCTCTTTGTGCTATCTTGGTCCACCACATTAATCCTATAATGTGTCACACTTGTGTCTAAATCTATACCATTCACTTTTGAATTTCCAAGTCACATGAGACCTATATTAAAGTTCCATAAATTTAATTGAATAATTTAATTAATCTAATCAATTTAATTAGTTTAGTGACTCAACAAATTTAATCACTCACTTGTCTAACAAGTGTTGGTCCCGGTCAAGTGTCGAGTCAACCGTTTGATCTTTGACTTTGACCTTTGACTTTCACATTGACTTTGACCAAGCCACAAAATCATTCATTCTCTTCTTAATTCCCAATCGACTCCTCTACGATGTGCGATCTTATAGGTTCTAATTAGCGAGGCAGTGGGTAAGAATGATTCCTCTTGAATCAAATGTGAATTGTATCCCTCTATACAATTCTGCCTTTTGGTGAAGTCTAATTATAATTAGTCCTTATAGGACTTCCACAAGCCATGGTTGACACCTAGCAGTATGTCATGGCTACCCAAGCTAAAAAGAATTGATTTAGAGAACCTAGTCAGTTTTTTATTACAATGCAATTCGATCATTCTCTAATTTAATACTCTATGTCATATTCTTGGGATATGGTAAACTCGTATCAAATCCCCTAATATGACATTGCTTGGTTATATGATTCACTTGGATGAAATTGCAAACGTTCTTGTTTCAATTTTCATCTTATACTTTGGCCAAAGATTCAACGAATCATATTTTCAAAGTATTCTATCTTCTTACTAAGAGTAGAGATTCATTGTTGTACATTCAGCTGTCTCTGTGTACATGTTGCGAATCCTGAGGAGCACCTTTAAGTCACATCCTTTCGATACGAATATATAGTGTTCTCAAAGAGAAACAACCTATACACAAGACAACTGTGATGTCTCAGGTTTGATGACTAATTTACATTATCACAACTAAGAATTCTTTGTTTGACACTTGTGAGTAAGACTTCCATACAAGAATTCAAGAGTTTATTGCGTTCAGTGGACTCCATCTTCTATAGAGCACCTACGCACCTGTCTTAGTGTCTCCACATGAATGAGTTGAGACTAGTCATCCTCCCAATTGAGTAGACATAATGTGTACCAGTCTTTGCGGGTCACCATTGTCCACTTGGTGATCCTATGACCGCAAACATTTTAGGATATGATATTCCTCTAATGGAATGGTCTCATAAATCTAACTTCTTTATACTACTTTCCATTTATATCTATAGAGTACCTACACACCTGTCTCAGTGTCTCCACATGAATGAGTTGAGACTAGTCATCCTCCCAATTGAGTAGATATAATGTTTACCAGTCTTTGCGGGTCACCATTATCCACTTAGTGATCCTATGACCACCAACATTTTAGGATATGATATTCCTCTAATGGAATGGTCTCATAAATCTAACTTCTTTAGACTACTTTCCATTTATATCTTAATTCATAGACTTGTTACTTTGTGTACATTATGTATCTAAAGTAACATTCATGCCTTTTTGATTGTATTTATTATATTATTTTCATAGAATTATCCATTTTTATATTGGCTTCTAGGGCATATATCTAACACTCTCCCTTTTCTCCCTCACCCAACTTTGACCCTACACTCCTTGAACCCACCCTTCACCCTATGTCCCATCGGCCCACCCCAAGATCTCATCAGTTCAACCCCAGAAAACCAGATCTAGTTGTTGTTGGATGTTGGTCGATTTTTTCCCCCTCCTTCATCCTTGTTGGATGTTGTTCGTTTCTTGGCGCTGCTATTGATCGTAGGCCATGACAGAGGCGGCAGTGCAGTCTTGAGTCTGCCAATCCATTGGGTGCTATCATCTTCCTTTGTTTTCGACAAATTTTGATTTCGGAATTTTGGGGGAAGCTCAATCCCTTGGTTGTCAGGTTTGGGTTTGTGGGTAGGGATGGTGGGGCTGCGGCGGCTTTGGATAGGTGTGGGTTGGGTTTGGGGTGCATAGATAGGAGGTGTAGGGTGTTGATGGGAGATGAGAGAAGAAAGTGTTTTATTATTATTTTTTTTATAACAAAAATATTCATTTTTATTAGTGTTTATTTTATATATTTTAAATATTTTAAAATTAATTAAATATATTTTTATTATAAGTCAATGTGGCAAAATATGTGGGAGTCCATGTGGTAACATTGATTGCCACGCCATTATTTAACAGACAACATGATAGTCAAACTAATGAATGTATGAAATTAATACGGAATTAAATATTATGAATGCAGCTGAGATGAAAAAAACTTGTTGTATCAAACTCTAAAACACAGACAATTTTGTAGTAGTGAACTGATAAATACTCTATTTTTAATACAGATTTGTGTTTAGAGCATCTACAATTATGCTCTCTATTTTTTAGTTAAAATTTAGCTAAAAACACACAAAAGTTATTTTAGGAGCTCTCTATAAAATTTCAACTTCAATCATACTATCTAGTTTAGGGAGTCATAAATGCTAGAATTATATTTTAATTTAACATAAATGGTCCATCTGTATGAAAAATAATATAAAAATAGACAATATTGATTAAAGATTTAAAAATATTCATTAAATAAGGTAGATTAAATTATAAAGTTCACTGTGAGCTTCATTTTTTCTCTTCGTATTTGTGAGTTTAGCGCCTCCCTATCCTATTTGGTGAAATTCTGACAGTGAAAGATTTGGAGTGAGCTTTTCTTACTTCCTCCCTAAATTTTATCTAAGGATGTGGTTTATGGAGTTCATTGTGGATGCTCTCAGTGAATAAGTCAATTTCCCAAAAACATTTTTTTATTTTATAAAAATTGGTCTTTCTATCGCCGCAGTCCATCTTTCAGCTACTCCGTCTCTTTCATCTCTCCGGCTCCGTGTCTCTCAACCCTGCGACTCAGTCTCTCTTTCTGTCAAAGACTCGAACCCATAACCGCAGAGGCGCACTCCATCAGTCCGGCCTCACCCCGTCTTCAGGCTCTCATCTCTGCGACTCTCTCTCTCTCTCTCTTCTCTGGCTCGCTACTTCGGGTAAGTTTTCGTTTTCCTTCTTTTCCTTGTTTCTTTTTTGTGATTCACTGTTGTTTCTGAAACTTTGCGTATTCAAGTGGCAGAGGATCATTTTGCTTAGGCTCTGTTTTTCCTTCTCCTTTTTATTCTCTCTGAAAAGATACTATTTTCTTTTGCATAAACCGGAAAAAGTTGAAGTACGGACAAATTATACAAACTAATTGCATGCTTGTACTGTAAATTGCTTAATCTTTTCGTCTCTGCATATTCTTGATTGTATTGAATATGAATCTTAGCCATACATATATTCTTTGCTAATTTCTATATAAGCTGAAATTGAATTGAGTGATCAAATTTGTTAGCTAACACTAGTTCTTTTACAGGCTTTCATTGTGCAGATCTTGTGCCACAAAGTGCACTGTTCAAAGGGTTTTGTAGAGAATTTACTCAGATAGAGAAAGGCATGGCTGATTCCAAATCTACAACTAGCATGAGATGCCATCATTGTGCTGGTCCTCTTTCTAAGGAGATGGAAACTAGCGGGTGGACTGTTCCACCTCTTATTAGGGATAGCTTTTCTATGGTATTGTTCTCTTCTTTTCTTATTTTACCAGCCGCATACATATATTGGGAAATTTAGTTGGTAAGTGAAATTTGGACTGATGATCTTGTGTGGTGATTGTGTCATGGCACAGATTGGCTCTGCGGTTGGTGGCACAGCAAGTGCTTTTTATGGATTCAACCATGGTATCTATTTTTTGTTTTCTTTATTCAGTTTTATTAAGATTATCTACTTTCATCCTATGGCACACTTGGTGTATGGTTATTACCGCTTGTTCTAAACTGTTATTTATGTCCTTTGGCATGATGAAATTCTTAAATGCTTTGAGTTATGGAATAGAGTTTGCTTTTTGGGCTCTTCTTAGGCTTCAAGGTCTATTGTTTTATTTATATTTTCGATAACATATGTGAAACATCTTCTCTTATCCCCCAAGTGGAGTTTAGTAAATATATATATTTTTTTCTCTTCTTATCTTGATGTTTGGCAGTGTTTTCTTTAATTATTCTATAAGCACAAGATGGAGTCCTGGTCCTCCTTTCGCTACTTTTCTACTTTTCCTCTATTTTCAATAAAAATTTCTGCTCTTTTTAATTTCTTTCCGAATTGTTTGATTGCATAGTATCTCGTCATCTTATGGCCATTGTTTGTATTGCACTATGCATTCAGCTCTTCCAAAACACAGAACAAAAAAGTATAAAATCCCTGTATAACTTTTAGTTAATATGAAGGTGTGTGATTGGTGCAACTGAACCCAAAAACTTTGATTCATACTTCACCAATACATATTAGGGCCTAGATAATAATTGTAAAGTAATGCAAATGTCCATCATTCTCTTGGAATTCTCCATAAAGTCACCAACACCACTTCTGGGGTGTGATAGTTATGGCAATAGAGCTTAGGTGGTAGTCTACTTCAGAAAAAGTTTTCTTTGTTTGGTTGGGGTGCCTTTTTGACTCTGTTATTGACAAGCCAGTTTGTTTTGAAGCCTCAAAATGTAAGTAATTTCTGAGTGGTAGTCCCAACTCCTCAAGAACTAGTGTAATATGCAAAAAAGATTTCTTATTGTAATGGTGTTATGTTATTGTGAATATGTACTTTAAATACATAAGGGAGCTGGATGTCACTATATGCTTGATTGTGACATTGATTTAGTGGTGTTTTGATTGTGGAGGGATAAAAGGTCCATGATTGATATAAGGGTAGAAGGGTTTGAGAACTGTTATTCATGTAGGTTGCATAGTTTTAGTGTGCCCAAAAGACAAACTGAACTTTGCTAGTGTTGTTTTACATAATTTCCTAAACTTATGCTAGGAATACATTGGAATTTAAGGGATTAATCCTGGAGTCAGGCTTAAATAGCAAGTTGCAAAACCCACCTCCAAATGTGAATTTTGGCACATAAACAAGGAGTGCACTATTGGTATTGTGCTGAGAGTGCATAGTTGTATCAACTCTAGGTAGTTAAGATCTTCACCCCCCCTGGAGGTGACATTTCTTCCCTTAGAGGTGCTACTATAGTAGATTTAAGGATAGAAGAACCAAAATAACCATAGCGGTGTCTAACATTTGTACTTGAAATCAAATGCAATACTTGGTTGAAGCTAGTGTGCCTCAAGTAGTGGGTAGTTGTGCTTGAAGGTATTTAGACAAATAGATACCTAATAATAGTGCAAGTTACAACTTATGTTTGCGGCTTCCCGTTTTCATATGACCGGTGTGCTTTTAACAAAGAGTAGAAGCTGCAATGAGAAAGAGAGAAGGAGAAAGAGGAGGGGGAGTCGTGAGTGTGAGACATGTACCTAGGTTCTTTAATATTGATGCAAAGATTTTCCAAATTAAGATAGACGAATTATCATTTGGAGGGTCAATCCTGATTACAGAGAAGGTAAGAGAATGTGTTTTCCATATTTCTCTCGAGCTTAGATGTGTGGACTGGTTGGTCAGAGAGCTGCAGAAACTTTTGGGAAATAAAGAACAGAGATTTTTTCGACAATACAGAGGAGATTCTTACCAAGTGTGGGTGGAGAAGCTCAACAATGGGAAGGGTAATCATCTATGAGTGACAAAATGCGTACATGGCGTAGTGAGGTCTGTGGTGGTTCCCCAGGGGCAAACAACATTGGTTGGGCTCATATTACAAAAAACTTAGAGGCGATTTTGATAGGGGGAAAAATTCGAACGGAGTCCCTTTCAATCTTGGAGAGATATTAGGATTGCATTAACTACCTGGTTAAGCAAAGATATCGAACTTTTTCCGTACCATATTAATAGGGCTTTCTTTACCTACTACAGTAAGTTGGAGGCTATAAAAATATGTACAACCGAGAAATTGAAGATGCAGGGACAATCGGACGTCTTGCTTTACAACTGGGAACGTGGTTTGGAGAATAATATCCCCAAAATCATCAGCTATGGAGGATGGATTAGGGTCTCTGGGCTTCCTATGCAATGATGGAGAAAAGTTTTTTTCAAGCGCATCGGCAACGAATGTGGGGGTATGCTTGAAGTGGATCAAAAAATAGCAAACTTGAAATATTTATTTGAAGCAAAAATCAAAATTAAAAAAAAAACCACATTGGATTTCTACCGGAGATTGTGATAATCAATGAAGGTACTGAGAGTTATTTTGTAAAGATTAGGCCAATATCTCCGGTGATTTGGCCCACCGCTTTTCGGTTTGCTCAACTCACACCGGCACGCGATCGGATTTCGACATCGCCGACTGAAGATGTGGGTCAGGTAGTCACAGATTTTCGGGCACCACTTTAATCCCCCATGTGGAACGGGCAAAAAGCAATCATAGTGGTCGACATAGTGGTTTCAGGAATTTTGAAGAAAACGAGGAGGAAAAAAGCAGAATGATGGGTGAGACAGTAGGTGGTGGCTTTGCGCAGAGGGGAAAAGCCCTACAACTAGATTTCACGTCCTTGAGAGCGAGGTACTCAAGGGTTGTCGCCAATCTCCAGAAGTACTCCACGAACATTGAAAGCCAAATTCTGTGGCTTTTGAAATGTCAAAACTCTGGCGTGGTGATGAACCATGTGCAGATCTAACTGTAGATGAAGTTGCAAGCCAACTAGAGAGTGGGCGCCCGTTTCCAGTTGTAATTGACAAAAAAGCAAAATCAATAGCAATGGAGGTTAATAAATCAAGTCATGGGCCGGTTAATCTGGGCCTAAGTATTGGGCCAATTATCGGAACCTTTTCGGACCCAAGTGTTTTTTTCTCCTTTCATTGGGCCAGAATGTATTAGTGATCTGGGCCCAATCTCTTTGGGTCCTGGGAAGGGGGCTGGTCCATCTCAAATTAAATCCAAGTTCCTATCTAAGTTTGGCAATCCAAGAGGGAGACAGGGTCAACACTGGAGACTGCTCTCATTCTCTCAGAAAGCGAGATCTGGACTTGGAGGAGAGTTCGCGACAGTGACTGAAGTTTGAAAGGGGGAGGAATCTTGCGATTCGGTGGACGGCCAGTCTTGCGCTTCAGTCGCGACAAAGGATGATGATCTCCCATCTGAGGTGGAGTCAACTGATGCTCTAGAGTGCGATGAAGGGTCTGTAGCTGCAATTTTGGCTGGTCGGGATATAGGGATGGGTATGGCGAGCCAAGAGAGGTTCTTGGACAACTGCAGTGGAGGCGATCCACTTGTTGGTGACGACATGGAGACAAGGACTGAGGGAGCTGGTGACCAAGGAGATCATAGGTCTGTTGGGGCCAAAAGTGGTGACGACTAGATGGAGAATCAGATTTGGGGTGTAATGGTGGACCAGGGGATTGGTGTCGTGCAACTGGGTTCCAACGGCAAATCGAATGAGGATTCGACCAAAGAAACTAAATTACTGAGCTATAGCAGAAAATTGAAAGTGGGCAAAGGAAGAAGTTCTAACCAAAGTGGGGAGAAACATAATGGAATTAAGTCCAAGCTCAAAATCACAGTTATTCCCATGAAAAAGCAGTTGTTACTTGGGTGCTCTTCGAAAACTAGTAGATCAAGTGGTGAAACTGGCAGAAAGGGGGGAAGAAATTTGTCTCCAACAGAGGTGGAGGTGGATAGCTCGCTATCCACTAAGCCTAAGGGGTGGCCGAGAGAAATAAATGAAGATTATTTCATGGAATGTGAGAGGTCTCAGTAGCAAGAGGAAGAGGGCGGTGATAAAGGAGCAGCTGTTACGATTAAGCCCGGATATTGTGATTCTGCAAGAAACTAAGAAGGAATTGTTAGACAGAAGGTTGGCAGTAGGTGGTTGGAGGTCAAGATTCAAAGAGTGGGTGCACGCCCCTTCGATGGGTAGATCTAGTGGTATTGTGGTTATGTGGAATTCTCAATCTATCTCCATTTCTAACTTTCAGAATGGGGAATTCTTGATTCTATTAAAATTTTGTATGATTAAGGGGCGGATTGGTGGCTGTCAAGCATTTATGTGGCAACAAATGGTGTATCGGTGGGGATTTTAATGTGGTGTGGTATGTTTCTGAGAAATCTAATGGAGGCAGGATGACAAATAGTATGAAGATCTTCAACGATTTTATCGACGACACAAATCTGCGTGATCTGTGCCTCCTGAACGCTTCATTTACTTGGTCAAATTTTAGAGAAAATGCAGTTTGTGGAAGACTTGACAGGTTTCTTTTTTCTGAAGCGTGGGTGGACTCTTTCCCTCACGTTAAACATACGGTGATGCCAAGAGTTACTTCTGATCATTGTCCCATTCAACTGAACACTTCTAAACTGAAGTGGGGTTCGAGTCCTTTCCGTTTCGAAAATATGTGGCTTGAACACCGGGATTCTAAGAAGAATTTCAAAGAGTGGCTGGGGGAAGAGCAGATTGATGGTTGGGAGGGTTACAAATTTTCCAAGAGGTTGAGGATCCTAAAACAAAAATTGAAGGTGTGGAATAAAGAAGTGTTTGGGATACGGGTTCTGCAAGGCGAGAGGCGGGTTAGAATTGCTGAGCTGGACCTGTTGGAAAGACAGGGAGGGTTAGATAATACCAGGAGGAAAGAAAGAGAAGACTTATTCTTATTGGTGAGTGATCTAGCTCACAAGGAAGAAGTGAAGTGAACACAGAGGGAAAATTCAATGGGCGAAAGAAGGGGACATCAATACAAAAAATTTCCATCACATGGCAAGCGAAAGAAGGAAGGGGAATTTTATTGAAAGGCTAGAAGTGGAGGGAGTCAGAGTGGTTGCCAGTGAAGGGGAAATTGAAACGGTGATCATTAATTTCAAAAACCTTTACAATAGCAACGACGAGGCGGGTTGGAGCTTGGAAGGTTTGAATTGGAATGCAATTACTCAAGCCGAGGCCGAGTGGCTGGAGAGGCCCTTTGAAGAGGAGGAAGTTAAAAAGGCGGTTTTTGATTGTGGGAGAGATAAATCACTTGGTTCAGATGGGTTTTCCATGTCTCTTTTCCAATTTTGCTGGGATATATTGAAAGAGGACATTATGAAAGTCATGGTGTAGTTTTTCAATGGCGGCATAATCAATGCGATCACAAATGAGACTTTTATTTGCCTCATTCCCAAGGAGTCCATTAAAGTTAGCTATTTTCGGCCTATCAGTTTGGTGACAAGTCTGTATAAAATGGTGTCCAAAGTTTTAGCTTCTAGGTTGAGGGAAGTATTGGGAAGCACTATTTCCAGTTCTCAGGGCGCTTTTGTGAGGGATCGGCAGATATTGGATGCAGCCTTAATTGCTAATGAGGTTGTCGAGGAAAGTCGAAAGCTTAACAAAAAAGGTTTGGGGTTCAAAATTGACTTTGAGAAAGCCTACGATCATTTGGAATGGCGATTTGTGGATGAGGTAATGAAGAGGAAAGGGTTTGGAAGCAGATGGAGGTGCTGGATTCGGGGAAGTCTTGAGTCAGCCAATTTCTCTGTGATGATTAATGGAAGACCCAGGGGAAAATTTAGGTCATCCAGGGGTTTAAGACAGGGTGATTCTCTTTCACCTTTTCTGTTCACCTTGGTAATCGACATGTTGAGCATAATTATTGAAAAAGTTCAGGATGGTGATAACTATCATGGTCTTGTTTCAGGCAACGAGCTGGTTGAAGTTTCCCATCTTCAGTTCGTCGACGATACTGTTTACTTCATTCAGGACCACAAAGAGTATTAGGATAATTTACTTCAGATGCTGGAGCTATTCTGCTTTGTATCAGGTATGAAAATCAACAAATCCAAATGTTCTTTAGTAGGAATTAATCTCCACCACAAATTTTTGAATGAGCTGGCAAGGGATAGGGGGTGCGATGTGGGGACTTGGCCTACGCTGTACCTGTGTCTTCCCCTAGGTGGTAACCCCAAAGCGATTAGATTTTGAGATCCTATAGTGGAAAAGGTGGAGAAAAGATTACAAAAATGGAAGAGAGCTTGCTTATCCAAAGGGGGAAGACTCACATTGATTCAAGCTGTGCTATACAGTATTCGAACTTACTATATGTCCCTATTTAGAATCCCGTGTGGTGTTGCCAATAGAATTGAGAATCTTATGAGGGATTTTCTGTGGGAAGGTTTCGAAGAGGGAAAAAAGAATCAATTCAGATGGGAGATTATGGGAGATTGTCAGCAAGTCTAAATACTATGGAGGGCTAGGGGTGGGTTCGTTGAAAACTAGAAATGTGGCTTTGTGGGCCAAATGGTTGTGGCGGTTTCCCAATGAACCTCATGCTCTTTGGCATAAAGTGATTAGAAGCATTTATGGAATGGACGCCAATGGGTGGGATGCTAAACAAGCAATTCGAGGGTCTTGTCGTAGCCCTTGGAAAGACATTTCTAGTGGCTATAACTTATTCCTTCAAGGCTGCGTTTTTGTGGTGGGTAGCGGAGTGAGGATCAGATTCTGGGAGGATGATTGGAGCTGGGGCGGAGTTTTGAAAGAGGTTTTCCCAAGACTTTTTATGATGTCCAGGAAACAAAACCACAATATTAACTCTTTTGTGGCCTCGGATAGCTTTCCCCTAAATTGGAACTTTGGTTTTTGGAGGAACCTCAACGAGTTGGAGATTGCGGAGATGGCTAGATTGCTGGAATTATTGGAGGGAGTTGGGGTGGTTTCCTCTAGATTGGATAAAAGAAGATGGAAGCTAGATCCATCTGGGTTCTTCTCTTGTCATTCTTTCTCTTCTCATCTTCAGAATGTTGGGGATGGGGTGGTTTTCCCTCCTTATCCTCAGGTTTGGAAGGCCAAGACACCTCCCAAGGTTAAGATCTTCGTGTGGCAGGCAGTGCTAGGAAAAATAAATACGGGTGAGACTTTGCAGAGACACCACCCTACATGTGTCTTAGTCCTCACTGGTGTGTTCTCTGCAATCTGGCAGGGGAGTATGTGGACCATATCCTCCTTCACTGCCCTTTCTCTCTAAAGCTATGGGGGATGTTACTGAAGGAAGTCAACACAGTGTGGGTCATTCCGAAAGGCTGCTTCGAGTTGTTTTCCACCAAATTTGATGCTTTGGGTAGGGGGAAGAAAGCTAAAATACTCTGGGTTGTTTGATGTAGGCAGTGTGCTGGATCCTTTGGCTGGAGTGTAATAGGCGAATCTTCGAGGTCTATAAGGGATTGGGAGTGCTTGAGTTGAAGGATAGGGTGAAGTTTTGGGCTGCCCTATGGGCGTCCACTTCCCCTGTGTTTAAGGATATATCCTACCCAACAATCATGCGCAATCTTAAGGCTGAAGTTCTTTAAAGGGTTGTCCTTTTTGATAGTTTCTTGAGGGGTTTTGTGTGCCTTTGGCCTGTTGGTTGTGTCCTGAGCTTTGCTCTTTTTGTTTTGGTTTGTTTGTTTCCCGTTGTTTCTGTTTGTGGACGTCTTGTCCCCTCTCTTGTTCCCTTGTTGAATATATATTGTTTCTATTACAAAAATATATATATGACTAGTGTGCTTTTCACAAACTCAGGATGTGGGGTCTGACTAGACACTTAGTCCCTTTTATCCTAGTTTGGAATGTATATTTGCAAATTTGTCAAATTGCCTGCCCCTGTATTATGAGATGTGGTTAAGAAAGAATATGTTTGCAAAGACAAAGTGATACAGGCCTGCGGCTATAAGTTGCTGTCCAGCGGGTAGAATAGGACACAATAATAGTTGAGACAGAACCCAGCGATAAACAGTACAGAGAATAGGTGGATAAAGCAACAGAATAATATAATTGAGTTCTAGGGCAAAGAGACCGAAAAGAAGCTGTATAATCTGTAATTTCTGAATAAATTTGGTAAAGATCCTTATTACAACTCTTAACTAGGCTTATATCCATCAAACCCTAGCATAAAAGGGTAACCTGATTGAAAAGGAAAACTAAACCAAAGTCAGGAAAGTGAACCAAATCCTAATTGGAATCGGAAACTGAAAAGAAGTAACTAGAACCCTAGCCCAATAGACTACCGGGCCCAAGTACTCTTGGAGAGCTTTGTAGATGCTCCTGCATCACAAAGGCAGTTCTTTTGTAGTGTATTGAAAAGATGGTGATCAATCCTAATGGATGCACATTCTATAATGTTGGTTAGAAAGGATCACATGAACTTGACTGAGTACTTGTATTGAGGTTCGTGTTTAGAAAGGTGAAATGTGTTACTATATACATTGACACCATGCTGGTATCTTCTAGTACTCAGAATTTGGAAAAGAAAGAATGCTGGAGGGATCAACTCCTAATAATATAAGATTATGACATAATTCTGGAATTTCCTAGGAAGATATTGATTTCTGAAATTTTCAAGGAGAAAATTCATTACCTGAACAAATTTCGAGGACAAAATTCTTGAAGGGGTGATGGAATGTACTATCTCGTGCAAATTTTGTTCCATAAAATGCGGGATGTCTTTTCATGCTTATTTTATGCATGATTAGGGCACCTGAACCCATACATATTACTATTAGGGCCTAGAAAATAATTGTGAGACAGTGAAATGTGCATCTTATGGAATCCTCCACTTTGTCACCAATCCTGGTTTTCAGGCATGACAAAACGAATTTTATGATATGATATTCATTAAACATGGAAAAGCAGAGCTGAAGATGTTCTCTCATAAAATATTTCCCTCCTTAGCGATGAAAAATTAATTTGCTTCAAGTATCTTAATCCCCCTTTGTACATTTCCATGGCTTGCACATGTCATAAGATGTTATTGGCAATCAACAATATACATACAAGTCTGTGTTTATGCTATTTTTTGGTTGAATGACTGTGTTTATGCATACATGCATGCATTCATGTGAACTTTTGTTTCTACCTTTCATCAGCCCAATGCAATTTTTTTTTTGAGGTATTTGCAGAAAGGTTTATTAAAATATTAATATCTAATTCTATCTTCGTTATTTGTTTCTTGGTGCAGTGATGCCTGTTGTTCGGAGATGGGTAAAAGGACCTATGTGGTTACATTTTTTCATTGGTGTAAGTTCTTCAATGCTTTTACTATTTTCAAAATACCCTACTTCTTATCTCTAAGGATGAAAATGTCAGTATCAGTGTATTTTGATGGAGAAAATAAACTTTGAATTTGTACAAAACTCAGGATTGTAAAATGGTGGGTACTAATTTCCTTGTTTGGGTTCATAACATGGAAAGAAGCTTGACCTTTGGGATTTATAAATCCCAAGTTTAAGTTCCACCTAAAAGTGTCATTTCTAAAATCCCAAGACAAATTTTGGAGAAAAAAAGCTACAATCTTCATCAACGCCACCCCACCCCACCCCACCACTACTTCTTTGGCAGGGCCATCATGAAATTTTCTGATTGGTTTAGGTGGGGTTAATCTAATGCTTTGCTTTGAGGGTGACTTCTTATGGGCCTGGAAGGGTTGGGCTTAGAAAGGCATTCTATGAGTGTCGGTGAGTGACCCCCTTGTGCATACGGTGTTTAGGGAGAGAAATGAGCAGCATGTGTTTTGAGAATTTAAGGGTCCTAATTTGTTTCCTTGAGCATTTGACCTTGCGCATCTTGCCCCTTTGGATCACAAGGTGTGCTTGTTTTTGAGCATTATGAAAAGAATAATCTAATTTGTAATCAGAACGTAGGAAGCCGTTATGACACCCTAGATCTTTCACAAACACCTTGGCCAGGTGCACACCTACCCTTAACTTTAGAGGGTAGTTAATAAACATCATTGACTTCTCATTTTTTATGTTTTCACTTCATCACGAATCAGGATCCTTAACCCCATAAATGTTTTTTGAGTATCACTACACATCATGAGTTTGTCCAACTCGATAAAATCCAACATGCTCTCCCAAAAGAGAGTCTCTGGTGCTTCCTCTGAAAATAAGCTTCACCCTCAAGACAAACGTTTTGTCCGGAGGAGGGGAATTTGCTTATTTGGCTGGAGGAGGGGAACTTGCTTATTTTTTAAGGGCTTGATCAAGGAATTTGGTTCACGGCTATCTTGGATGTTGTAGTCTCAATACAAATTGTTTTTCTATTGCTTTACCTATTGAACTGCCAAAACTTATATAAATACCATATTGTAGTTATGAGATGGGATATTAATGTGAAAATGAAAATTTTACATTGTGTTAGTTGCGTTTCACACCAAATTTGCTGGCTGACTTAATATTATATGTGGAGTTAGGCTGTTGAACTCTTGACCAAAAAAAACAAAAGAGTGGGGCTGTTGAACGAGGAGGCCATCCCAAATGATGTGGTGTAGCCTGTATTAGTAATTCTGTACATGGTAGGCCAGAGTTATTTTCTGGTTATCTAGAAAGGTTCTGTTGAACTTTTTGGTTGGTGGATTTCTTATCCCTGCTGGACATTGTACACTGTTGGCTTTTGCAGTAAAATATTTATAAAGAAAAAATTTGGGCTCTTAAATGTTTCAGGATTATATGTTTTTATTTATAGACATATTTCAAGATTATATTTCATTCGATTTGTTCTATTGATATCTCGGACATCTCTTTATATTCTAAGGTACTTGTTTTTAAAAAAAATTTCAAAAATTTTATTATATTAAATTTGAGAAGTATTTTCCATTTTAAAAACTGTTTTTTGTTTGGTGGCAAACTCTTCCCATCGAATAGAGCTTCTCCAGTTTGGAACTTTAAAAACATTCTTTTCTTTCTCATTTTCTAAAAAAGGTGTCGCTTGTTTTCTGAAATGGAAAATAGTTTTGGTGTGTAACCAAACAGCCCACATATATATACTTTCTCGCTGTGCGACTGGTCTAGGTATTTGATGAAAAAAATAGCCAATGCATGACACTTGATGAACATTTATTCCGGTTGATAGGAAAAAATTAAATTACACTTTGCCTTGCCTATATTTGAACAGTTGGTTTTTCAGGGGTTGCATTTTGCAATTTATTTTGGTTACTCATCTGCATATGTACACTTTTCAATCTATGTTCCTAAAACTTTTTGGGTTGTTCCTGAACTTGCTTTGTTGCATTATTTGTATGTGCTAAATTTTTCTATGCTTACTTCTGAAGATAGTGAATGACAAGTCTTCCTTTTGCAACTGTAGGCTCCGCCTGTGATTGTATTCTCTTCAGCTTGTGCAGGTTTGGCAGGTCAGTGATTGTTTTGTTATATTATCTAAGATCATCAATGTGGGCCATTTGATTAGCTTTTACCTACTTTTGCTGATGTCTAGTGATAGTAATTTTGTTGGAGAAATAAACTAATTAAAGTTAATTTAGTCAGGCTGTAAATTATAACAGATGAAAAATCCGAATTTTTTTAATAATAAATTAAGTTAATTAGCATATAATTTAAGAAATAATAATTGGATGAAAAGAAAGAGTAAATGTGAATGATTGAACTGAAAATCTTGAGATAAAGACTGAGAATGATTAGATAAATTAGATTAAATGAACTGAGTATGACATTGTAGTGATAGCAATCGACACATGTAACAAGCTTTCATTGAACATGATAACCAAGTGAACAAGCTCAATCAAGTCTAAGTCATCTAAGTTACTTAACAGCCTAAAGTATGAGTTGTAGCTGAAATCAGAACCAACATGTGCAGATACCATTGATTGACAGACTCTGACATGTTTTGCTCAATGAAATATGCCAAATCAAAAGCCATGAACTTACGAAACACAGTAAAATTTCTGGAGCTTTATAATGGTGATCACAACGTAGTTTTGAAATTAGTGCTTGTCGCTGGTGTGAACTTTGAGATGGTGCTTTCAGCTTTTAGATCCGTTTGTCGTCATTTTTGTATTCACTGTCTGGCACCACGGCGAGGGCAACACAAAATGTCTGTAAAACTTGGATCTTGTTTTACAATTCTGCAAACCTAGAGCTTTTATTTAATGCCTTTTGGAAAATCTACAGGTGGGGCTGTTCCAGCCTTGGCCCAACTTGCCTCTTCCTCTTATCGTGCAGTGGTCTCATCGTCCTCATTGCCTCCAACATCTGAAGATGAGAAGATTCACAAGTCCAGAACTTCCTCTACTCTGTAGTGTACAACAGCTTTATGCAAATGCACGTGAGGGAACCATCAAGGCCACCTGTGTAGTTGTCCACTTCATTGAGGTGGTTCATGAAGTTCCGTCAGGTTCATGAAGTTCCGTCAGCTTCAGGCAGACACAAGTTTTGGTCATACAAAGTTATGATGCAAATCATTGTTGGGTAAATCCTTATGCTGTTAATTGAGTTGTCCAGTTCATAGTATGGTCAATACTTAATTGCTTTCGACATATTTTTCCTACTGCTTTATTTTTCGTCTGCATGTAAATTTACTGGATGTGTTGCAAGGGAAGTTGAATAGAAATATAAAATGTGAGTAGGTAAAGTGCGCTAAGATCCAATATCTAATCACACAATGGTTAGGCCAAGCAAGTATTTCTCGACTCTGGTTTATAATTGCTTAACTGGACATGTAAACTAAATGAGTTTATAAGAGGCCGTTCGTTTATGTTTTCTAGGCCCATTTTCATTTTTAGAAAACAAAAACAAAGTCAAAATCTGTTCGGTGGCCCAAAATCATAAAACATGTAGACTGTTTTGATAAAACGAGAACAACTTCTCGTCTACTTCTAGAAAACGAAAGAAAGCTGTTTTCATTCTCACAGAAAACAGACACTCAAAACACGCTCTTCTCTCCCCATCGGACCAAAAATCTTCTGTCCCTCTCGCTCACCCTTCTCCTCTCCCCCTTTCTTGACCACTCCTCTACGGCTTGGCTCATCATCTCTCTGGCGATAGTTTCTCTTTCTCTCTTCACCACTGAGGCTCTTTGCTCTCTCCAATTGCTCCATCGCCACAAACCATAGGAAGATTGTTGCTCTTGGAAGATCTTGGCAACTTTCTCTCTTTTTTCTCTTTCTCTAGCTATGGGTATTTTGTGCCTTCAGATGTAGGGTTTTTTTTTTATGGTTCATCTAAAAATTGTTGTTGTATTATGTAAATAAGCTTCTTTATACATCTAAAAATTACTGGGTATTTGTAAATTTTAGAGATTTCTATCTATTTTTTTAATGATTTGGGTATTTAAAATTTTTAGGGATTTATTAAAAAAATTAAGGATGCAATGAATTATTGATACTAGCAACAGAGGAACTCCAAACGTTGAATTGGAAGCTGATTGTGCCTCTGTAATTATTTTTACTGTTTGGAGTTTTCCCTTTGGTGCTTCTTTAGTTTTGGTTCTTTTCGGTGTTTTGATTTCAACAACTGGGCTTGAGTTTTTAAGAAAGATAGAGGGAAAATAAAAAATAAAAACATAGTTATGTTAACTAACTAGGAAATTTCTTATCTTTTTTTCTTTTCTTCTCAAGCTAAGATTTTAGACAAGTGCATGACAACAGACTTATGGTTGACAGAATGTAGACAAAAACACAACATTCCATCTAGAATCTATTACTAAGGCAAGTATAAACAAAACATCCAAAAAGTATACTGTAATCACTACATTGTCACCAAAGATATGGATCTTCAGGCTTTTCCAGAAAAGTTTAAATTAATTCTATTGAAATTGATCAAGTCGTTGTTTTGATTTTGATTGTGACCAAACGTTGATTCATAAGCTGAAAAACTCCAACCAACGTAGGTTTTTTACAAAATCAAAACCTAACTCAACCCTATTTCACAATCAATATTAAAACGAGTTTGTATATTGCACATCTGTTTTGTGTTCCACCATGGCCTGCTCTGCTATTGTTAGAATGTTTCCATATCTCCAACAAGTTTCTCTATTTTTAAGCTAATTTTAGCTGAAATAACTAGAAAATCATCTCTAGTTAATTTTCCAAGTGACTGCTTCAACCATAGTCCCTATTTTGGAAGTATCATGAGTTTTTTTTGCTGGTTGTATTTTGAATCAAAAAATGGGTTGGCTACAACAGAATCTCAACTTAATTTATCCCATTTCTTTGCAAATTAGCATGGCTTCTAAAGGAAGTAGTAAAATATGTGTTTATGGAGATGAAAAACGTGTTTCATATATTGAGTTTCTCTTCTTTTTTTTTTAATTTAATGGATATGGCCTCCAAGTAGTAAATATGTTATTCATATCTGTGGTGATGATATGTGTTGTGTTCTTAAATGCAATAAATTATTGAATTGTCTTAATTGTTTTTTCTTTACAAGGATATGGCCCATAAGAATGTTGATGGTGAGGAAAAAGTCCAATGGCCTTCCAAACATGAAGAGTTTTTTTTATACATATATTGCATAATCATGTGAGGGTGACTTGCAAGTATCAACCTTTAAAACGAAAGTTTGGTCTGAAGTAGGCGAGGAGTTGTTAGCAAATTGTGGAAAAGCACATCGTGAAGAGAAGCATGTTGTGTGTTACATAATTTTTTCCGAAGAGAAGCACGTCGTGATAGGTTGTTCGAAGAGTTTCAAGTAGAAGACATAATTGTTGAAGGTGAAGATATGGCTACACCAAATTTAGATATGTCTTCAAGAAATATTGCACAAATGACCAACATTAGAGATAAGATTGTAAAAGATTTGTGGTGTGATTTCACCCAAGGCTTTTGATTATGTTATTGTAATTTTTTTTTTTTTTTTTAATTTTTTTTTTTTTTTTTGCAATGAACAAGTTTATGTAATATTTGGTCTAGAAACTTGTGTGACTAGATATATTTAGTTATAGGTAGTTAAGATATTAACTTGGATAATGATATCATGGAAACTAATGAATGTTTCGATCGACTAATTTAAACTAAGCCAAATGCATAGATATATCACTTTTTCTTAAATCTAATTTAATCCAAGCTCTTCATTTTAGTAAAATGGGTCAAATGAGAAAAACATGTTTTGGTGTGCATAATAAAAAATGAGTTGGACTAATTACGTACATAAATGTATGAAAATGTTAGTTAAATTTTTTTTAAAAATTCTCCTACCGAACGCATATTCACTGTTTTTGTCATTTTCACATATTACTGTGTTAGGTTTATACTTTCTAAGTTATTTTTCTTTTGGCTTCCCTTGACAATATTGTAATATGACATTCATTGTATTTCTCAAGCTCAAGTTTAGATTAAGAATAGTTACTCTAAGTGTTCTTATCTAGCTGCTATCTTATGGAGATTCAATCAAATTGACAAAGGTATCTTGTGCATTTCATATTTTGCATCACATTGCATTCAATAGAATTTATGAGATTATGACTAGTTATCTTTGTTACGTATGACTAGTCAACTTTTGCATCTTGAGGATTTTCAACTCATTGGTTTCCAGCTGGATCCCAACAAACTTTTTGTCCTATTCTAAGAAATTTCTCAGCTGCCATGTGGACTTTTCTGACTTAGGAATTTTTGGGTAAAACCTCAATCATTCCTCATTTGGTAGTTGTTACTTTTGGGAGAGTTTTTTTGAAAGGGTTTCTTTTCTCCTTTGCTCTTCTTCTTCCTTGAGTGAACCTCCATTGTGTGCATTGCTTGTTCAAAATATTGACATTTTGGTATGCTACATGACCAGTCGTCTTAATAAGTTGTGTTCCCACATTTAATGATTTAGCCTAACATAATTCTTGAAATCCTTACGAGTTTGCTGTGCTATATGAGTTTTGGATTGTTGACTAATTTTTTTTGGTTGTTAAATTTTGGGGGAGTTTCTTTGAGATGCAGTGTTTTGGCAACATTCTTGCTGGTTGTTTTAATCATTTTCATACATCAATGTTGCCTTCCTAATTCTTGTCTTGGTTGATTTGTTGTTTTGTTCTTGGCTATGTTTATGAGCTTGTTGGTCTTTTGACGCCACCTCAAATTTAGACATGCGTGACTGGTCCGTTTCACTAGTCCACTCTCTTCTTCTTCTTGGCTTTTTGGAAAGCTATGTCATGTTATTTGGACAACCTAGAGACTTATGTTTTTTGTTCTTTCTCACATGTCCTCAAAAATTTAGGATTCGTCTTGTTTGGTGCTTTCTTCAAATTTGACCATGATTGATGCCTTCAATTTTGAAATATTTGTGCTCTATCTTGTTTTTGCACTATGATGTGTAAAGAAAAATTCATTGGTTGTCCCTTGTTTTGATAATTGTGTTGCTTAAACTTTGACTTTTTGGGGGAGTTTCTTTATGTGTAATGTGTACACATTGAAATTAAGTTCAGCCACTTGATTTTAATTGTCTTGGGTATGATTCCTTGCAACTTGTGCTCCATTTTTTATTCCCTTTAGTCTGATGCACTTCTGTATTTGTTGGCTATTTATGGAGAGTTTGCTGGGTTAGTATGTCAAAGGTTAATTCCTTTATATTATCTTATACTCAATGGGAGTATGTTTTCTAAAAGATGCTATATTTAGGGGGAGTACATTTGGGAGTTAGTTTAGGGCGGTAAATTTTGTAATCACACATTGGGGAAACTCTTATGTACTCTTCTAGTGAATAGGAGGTATAACATGTAGTTTGATAGGTGGAGCTATTTTTTGTACTTAATTGAACACATGTTTCTTGATTCTATGCTTAGTCATCTTATTTTTAATCATGTTGTGTTCTATGTTTATTGTCTCTCTATCTTGTTACGTTTTTATACTTTCCTTATCAACAAAGGGGAGCACAACTCTCAACCACATAATGTTTTCAATTTCTGTGATGATATGTTGTTTTATGCCTGGGAGATTGGTTGTTTTTGCAGGTACTTCAATGATCGTCATCTCTATGGGTTTAGTTGTGGGTTGAGTGTTTTTAGAGAGTGTGTTGTCAAGGAAAGCCAAAAAGGGGGAGATTGTTAGGTTTACACTTTCTAAGTTGTTTTTCTCTAGCTGCTATCTTATGGAGATTCAATTAAATTAACAAAGTTATCTTGTGCATTTCATATTTTGCATCACATTGCATTCAATAAAATTTATGAGATTATGACTAGTCATCTTTGTTACGTATGACTAGTCAACTTTTGCATCTGGAGGATTTTCAACTCATTGGTTTCTAGCTGGATCCCAACAAACTTTTTGTCCTATTCTACGAAATTTCTCAGCTGCCATGTGGACTTTTCTGACCTAGGAATTCTTGGGTAAAACCCAAATTATTCCTCATTTGGTAGTTGTCACTTTTTTTGAAAGAGTTTCTTTTCTCATTTGCTCTTCTTCTTCCTTGAGTGAACCTCCATTTTCATCTATGAGTTTTTCTAAATTGATTGGGTAAAACCTCAATCATTCCTCTTTGGGCAACCATCATTTTTAGGATTGTTTGAAAAGGTTTTTGCAAACTTTTTTGCTCATCTTCTTCCCCAAGAAAAAACCACCATTTTTTCATCTATGAATTTTCTAAATTGTTTTTGAAAACTGCTTTTGAAATATGAAATATGCATCTAGCTAGAACAAATACACTCTCATTTAGTTCTAGGTCAGATTCAAGATTGGTTTCTTCAAGAGTATGGTTTCTTGAAGAAATTGGTCTTTTTATCCTTGAATCCAAATTATTGGTTTCTGTTCAAGTTGGGCTTGCAAGCTGGTGCTATGGGATGAAGGAGCTGGAGAATGAGCTGCCATTGCCATGAAGGACTTAGCTTCAAGCTTTGCTAAGTTGGAGAAGAAGATTGCACAAAGGAGGTATAGCTTATTTTCCTAAATAGACCTAGGATTTCTTGAGTTTGCTTGAGTTTCTTTGTAAGAATCTTCTTTGCTTAGTGGGTTGCCTGGTCGGTTGTTGTTCTTGTTTTTCTGGGTTTCTATTCTTAAGGTTGACTAGTCATCTTATGATGTTCATGCATTTCTGGGTTTCTGCTCTTGGCGATTGACTATCATCGGATGATGTTCATATATTCTGGGTTTGTGTTCTTGCGGTTGACTAGTCATCTCTATCTGATACTTGTTGTTTGTTTGACTGTAATGGATTCACACTTTCACCATTGTTGTTGCTAGTACAGGGAATGCCTAGATTGACAGGTCCTTCTGAATGCTTAGGTTGTCACTAGTAATCTTATAGGCTTGCATGTACATATTGGTATGCTTTGTGTGTGTGCTCTTTAAAATGGTTTTTCATGACCAGCAGTTGACTAGTCATGATTCTATCTGGTCAAGTTTTGAAGTGTGTGAATTTTGCTGTGTCATTTAGAATAGCATTTAAATTTACCCCTTGTCACCTAAGTATCAATTTCATACTGCTAGACACGTTTTCACTGTTTTTGTTATCTGAAAACAGTTTTCAACTAAGCTACCAGACGCGTTTTTGTTCTCTGAAAATGCATTTTCATTTTCTCGTTTTCATTCTATGAAACATTCTCTGAAAATGCTCTCTAAAAACATTACCAGACGGGCCCTAACACTCCAATCCAACTCGATTTAACTAAATAAAGGGGTTGTCCTTGTTTTGGCGATACTTAAAGAGTATGACGCTCTGAGTGATTTGGGATGATATTCTAGCGGTCCTTCTGACATATGCTGTTGTCGCACAACTGGGTTTCAAGCTGTGAAAATTAGTGTGTGAAAAGTAGTAAGTGCCTTTATAAGTTTTATCTCCCATCCCATGTGTTTTCTATAATTCTCTTCTTAAGCATACATGGTCACATGTTCCATGTTATCACAGATCCTATGCATTGAAAAAATAGTTTTAAAATTTTCAATTCAAAAACTAATTAGGATTAAACATTCATTGACAACATATATATACAGTCCCCTTCTATTGAGGGATCCTTCAAATAATTTTATTTGAGGGATTTCCTTTAGGGTCCCTTACGAAAAAAAATTCAATGATCCAAATCATCTATTTTTCACATATTCATTTAGAGATGATCCTTGCAAAAAATCATGCAAATTGAAAATCATTAAGGCATCTAATTGAGACCAACAAAATCAATGAACACGGTGCTTCAAGAAAGTTCTTGAATTTCAATAATTTAATTTAGTAGTCAAATGATATCGGATTCAAGTGATTTTTTGTAAAGATGATCTTTGAATGATATTGGATGCAAGGTAAATGATTTTAACCACTTAAGCCTCAAGCCCCTTGCTAAGACCAAGTTCGTATACCGGCCTGTAGGAAAAGTGAGGGTTTATTGCTATATTTTTATCAAAATGGATCAGCAAGTGCTCCAAAAATGGATTAGAAACATTTTTTCAATGCTTAGGATCTGTGAAAAAAAAAGGAAAAGATAAATGTACATAAAAAATGGATTAGAAACATTGAAAATTGGTTGAGGCAAGTGCTCGACACTCTGTCCTTAAGACAATTTACGCCCCACGACAGTGCTCATGGTTGATTGGCACTTGTCTCCCAAGATACAATGACCACGTTGTTACGATTGTAGCCCTCCAAATCATAAGGCCCTAGCGAACCACGATTGTGTTGAACACTCTCTCATACGAAGACACAAACTCTCTATTACTATGCAAGTGACTAACAAATGCTTTGAATGAATTGAAATTGCTTAAATGAATGAGATGTAGATGTAACCTTTATATAGATGTGGAAGTGTTACAAAATGTGTGTCTATTCTTGACAGTCAAAAGTTGGACCTCTTCAAAGACAAAAGTTATATCATTTCACTTTAAACAAACACAACCTAATATTCAAGAATAGTCACAAAACCTATCAAACAACATTTCCCTTCGAATAAAATATTTGATTAGAAAATGAATTAAAATTTTCCAACACGGCCTAGCAACAATCATATTGTTTGGGCCTGATTTTTCAGGGTAAACACATAATTTTTATTTTATTTTTGTCAAAGCCTAGCAACACCATATAAAATCTTATTTATAATGAAAATTTCCCCATGTCGTCCTATACAAGAGTGAGAAGAGTGTCTAGAGTTTGGGTCTTCGTTTTAGGGTGTGGACTATTTGTATTGGACCCTTTGATTAACCTTCTATTTTTATATATGAATCCTAAAATTTTTACCTACCTTGAAAAAATTATGTTAACTAATAATTTGGTCTCCTCATTAGCCAGTGGCTAGTTGGTTGAATCCCTAGACACCCAATGAATGCAGGTTTATAGTAATGAATGCAGGTTTATAGTAATGAATGTCCATTAATTGGAATTATAATATGGTGGGAAATAAAAGCGATACGTTTCTAAGAATTTTTCGATGGGTGAGCTAGTTAAAATTTTTAACAAAAATAAAAGTACACATGAAATCTTATAAACCACGCTAATTCATTCCAATAAGATTTAAATAAAACAAATATATATTATCAAAATGAATATATGTTCAACAACATAATTAAAAATGTACCTATTGAAGTTGTGTCCTACGATCCTTGAAAGAATTAAAATATTTTGTATTGTATCTAAATCGATATTTTCAGCAAGTTCTTTTTTAATGTAGACAATCATAGAATCTTCTAAAAACTCATTCTCCATCATGTTGCGAAGAACTGTTTTAATAAGTTTCATAGCTGAAAAAGCTCAGTATGTATCGTTGCTATAGAAACAGGGAGAGTTAGCACAAGACGGATCAACCTATCAATCAAATGATATCTTTGTGACCTTTTCTTTTCAACTAATCCCTGGCATAATTCAGAGAGAGTAGACACTTTTTGGAGTATAGGATGATGAGGTACATCTACCTAGTAATGTTTCAGTTCGCATCTCAAAATATGTAACTCTTTTGGAGTGAAATCTTGAGGATACAATCTCTCTGCAAGGTTGCAAATATCAATGTTAAATGATTTAAAAAAATTGCAATTCTTAACAAAGGATATCTGTGAGTCCTATAATTTCATGCAATAGGTGCAGGATGAATTCAAATTCGAATTGCCTAATCACATTGTAGGAACCAGTAGCTTCCCCACGTAAGGATCCTGTGGATCCATCCTTTATATTCTCAAGAACATACAAACTACATCATACATGTCTATCAAATCACAAATAGAATCGTAATGAGAACTCCACCTAGTTGCTCCAGCTGAATGCAAGGTACCAATTTGATTAGCTCTTCTACTAGTCTCTCGTACACCAACAACTAACAACTCTATAATATTCATTGATTAAGTAACTTGTAACTCACTATGTCATTTCAGAGAAGGGGATGAAGTTGATTTGATCGGATCCATAAATGACCAATACATTATGGAGATACGAAATATTTATGCTAAGGCAAAAAATTTCTAAAGAGTAGTGATTTAAAACAGATGGTGATGGAGACAACATTGGCAGGTAACCTTATTAGAATTGGTTTTGTGTTGTTTGATTTATGTACTTTGTTATGTCCAACAACTTCAGTGTACGCGGATTTAAAGTACCTACTTTCTTTAAGGGATAGTACGGTAACATCAATGAAAACTGGGCGATCCATTCATTAAATTACTTATAGGATAGTGTGAGGTCATTTAAAGAGAACAATCAAGTTTATATCGATGGTTGTTTGCTATTCCTTCAAGTTTTTTACCTTGATGCTATTTGTCATGGGAGTTTAATCATGCATAGGTGTATACCACCACTTGCTGTATGAGGAAAGCATAGACCAAGGAAATGAACTAGTGGTTGAAGAAAAGTGGGGGGGTTGGAAAATGGAAAGTTTATTGTTGGAAAAGCTGAATGTTTAGATGTTGGATAATTGTTAGGGTGTGGTCTAAAATCCAATCCGAGGTCAAGGTGGAACCCAACTCCAAGTTGAGGAAGTTGGTGGCCTTAGAATGACTATAAGGTTGGAAGAAAATAAAACCCAAGATGACTCAACAAGCAAGGCTTGTTGTGGGACAAGTTGTGAAATAAAGAGTGAAAAGAATAAGGAAAAAGATTAATCATGAAAAATTAAGAGGGTTGGCCTGATGCCAACTTAAAGGCCAAGGTGGCCTGATGCCAAGTCGAAGGCCGAGTTGGCCTGATGCCAAGTCGAAGGCCGAAATTGGCTTGATGCCAAGTCGAAGGCCGAGATTGGCCTGATGCCAAGTTGAAGGCCGAGATGGCCTGATGCCAAGTCAAAGGCCGAGGTGGCCTGATGCCAAGTCGAAGGCCGAGTTGGCCTGATGCCAAGTCGAAGGTCGAAACTGGCCTGATGCCAAGTCGAAGGCCGAAATTGGCCTGATGCCAAGTCGAATGCCCAGGTGGCCTGATGCCAAGTTGAAGGCCGAAATTGGCCTGATGCCAAGTTGAAGGCCGAAATTGGCCTGATGCCAAGTCAAAGGTCGAGGTGGCCTGATGCCAACTCAAAGGCCAAGGTGGCCTGATGCCAATTTAAAGGCCAAGTTGGCATGATGTTAACTAGATGGCCATTTGGCCAACTAAGCTTATTGATCCAAAACATTAGTTTTCAAAGGCCATGTGCATACTATATTATATATATTATGATCGTAATTTTAAACCGATGAATTTCCAACATCATTGGATTGTTTTTAATCAAGATTAGACCTTCGCCTCACCAAATAGGGCTCGTCAATGGGCCGGCCCGAGCCGGGCTGGGCTTTAAGGAGGAGAGAGAAAATAACGGGCCGGGTCGGGCCGGGCTTTTTTAGAAAATTAAAAGTCCATGGGCTACCCATAGTCTGGGCCTGAGAAAGCCCATCGGGCCGGGTCGGGCTAAGCCCAACGGGCCGGGCCGAAATGGGCCTACTTCATTTAAAAAGAAGTAGAATAAGATGAGAAAGAAACATAATTAAATTTTGTATCACTTGTTTATGAACAAAGTTTATTTTTCAGTTTCGACATATGTCCAGTTTTTTACCTATAACTTTTCAACCGTTTATCCAAATTTTGTGTTCTTTATATGGTTGGATTCAGCACAGAAAAATGAAGAACACAACGCGGACGAAATGTCAAAACTAGATACAAAAATGAGCAGAATTCAGTGGAAACAAACATAACGTTTCGAATAAGTAATATAATTCTAATGCTTGAATTTAATGTAACCAAATGCTAATTATCAATAGGGGGTATGTTTTCATCTTCCAAAGCCACTTAACTTTGATGCACAAGCTTTTGTATATATATAATTATTTATACATAATTATACCACCAATTTTAAACCATTATTTATACATAATTATATATGTATGCGGGCCTAACGGGCCGGGCCGGGCTTTCTTGGGCTTAATCGGGCCTATGGGCCGGGCTGGGCTTTGGACACCCAAGCCCAAGCCCGGCCCAGCCCATTGCGGGCCGGGCCATCCCAAAGCCCATAACGGGCCGGGCCGGGCTTTTTCTCGATGGGCCGGGCGGGCCCCCATCGGCCCATGAGCCCGCGGGCCAAATGATGAGCCCTATCACCAGATGTCAAGCCAAGTCCTCAGAGTTTCAAGCCCAACCCACGGAAGTAGACCCAAAACTTCCGGATGTTTTCATGCACGTGACGAGATTCACTTCAGGAAAGTAATCAAAGAAATCGATGTAAATCCGGAACATTCCTAAGAAGGAGAGAATCAAGGAGTCGGATTTTCAATCCGATGATCTTATGCAAATCAATTCCGTGGATTTAGGAAGTCACACAAGGCAAGATTTTGAACGAAGTTGACCTTCGGGCCATTTGATGGCCAGCCCATGGGTGGATGATCACCCTATATAAACCTCATCAGATGAAGAGAAAACGACGACAACATCAGACAAACAAACCTATTTTTCGTCTCACACTTTCTTTTTCTTAGACTTAGGATTTTACTTTTCAAGCACCTAGTGTAGCAAGTTCTTCATTTTCCTAGTGTAAATTTAATTCCTTGCAATTTACATTATCTTGTCATTTAAATTCTTGCAATTTACATTACATTGTCATTTAAATTCAAGTTTAATTTAGTTTATCGTTCTTATCGTTCTTATTTCGTTCTTATTTATTTATCGCTTTGATCTATTTTATCGCACTTTAAATTATGCACTCGTCTTTTCAATTATTTACTTTACGCACTTTCTTTCCCGCACTTGTCTTTCAATTATATTTAAATTCAAGTACCTTTACTTTACTCACTTGTTCTTCATTTCATTTTCACCTTCAATCTTCATCTCCACTCACTCCACATTATTTGGTTGCTCACATAAAGCCTTGACCCCGAGGTAGTGAAAGAACCTAAGCTGTGAGGAGGTTCCTTGCTCGGCCGAACAATCGTTTGATTAAAGTCAGATTTCGGACGCAACATCCACTCACATTGCATTCAAGCCAAATTCGTGGCTTGGTGGTGGCACGCCCCGCACTCAAAAAAGAAGAAGGACCAAAAGTTCCTTCCGTCGGTCTACCCGGCCGAAAAGAGGGAAACAATAATCTTCTGAAACAGAGAGTGACATTGGTAAAGAGTTTGCTTCATTAAAAAATGATGTGGCAACTTTGCTATCATTAGTTTCTTGTATTGAAGTGGAGATGTTTGCGCTAGCTTCCCAAATTTTGAATCCATCGAAGGATGATGTCTCAAAAAGATCAAGTCCAATGAAACATGATACAACACTTTGCACTTCATATCCGCATAAACACCTAGAGCAGTTGAACGAGCAACATGGTACCCTTTGTCCTTGGGGGAGCACGGGGAGGCCTATAGACCCCAAAAATGATTTGTCAGCTGATTTTGCAGTTAAGGAAAATTTGAATGAGTATAAAACCCTAGAAATTAACCAAGACAAAATTATATGCAAGTCCCATCAAGCAAGGTGACAACAGTGTCTGCAATTTGTGGCAGACAAATAACCCAATAATTTATCCAAATTATTGGGTTACCTTGTGGAAGTTATTTGTGAGACGAACCTAGGAGAACAACCTCCTAATGAGGTATGTTGACTAGGCATTATAGTTTGTTGCTTATATGAATTTGTTGTGTTCTTGTGTTTAGTGGCAGACCAAAGTATTTAAAAGGCCAAAAGCTCCCAAAAAAATATTACAAAATACGAGGCTTTTAGCTTTCAAAAATAAAAGCAATTGGAATGTAGGAAACGACACCATGTCATAAAGAAAGCCCTAAAAAGAAAATAGAACACGTCGTCTTCTTCTTCCTCACACAGATACACCTCGCTACCACAAAACGGCGCTACACAGCGGCTGTCTTACACCTCACCATTGACATGCACTGTAAGTGTACTAACAACTAAACAACGAAATACTGAGGCCATTCTCTGCGTAGCAAACAAAGCCTATTTGAGGCATTTCGTCAAATACTTTGTGGGCACCAGCAGAGGGGCATATTCCGGCATTACCAAGGCATTTTCAGGCTAGGGGAGGTGCAACTACACCTCCTTGCACCTATGTGGATCCGCTAGTGCTTGTGTTAAATAGTTTGGTTGGTTGGTTTAGCTGTTCGAATGATGCCAGACATCTAACGTTTGATTTGCATAAGTCATTATATTATGTTTAGTTATATTTCCCTTTGTCTAGTTTCCAATAGGGTTAACGACAAAAGACCCTCTAAAGGTTTGGGGTCATTCACAATATGGGTCCTAGTGTTTTAATTTCATCTATTTACACTCCAATATTTTTAAATCTGACCAATTTCAACATTCCATTAAGTTGATTGTGTGGTCAACCATTAACTGCTGGCGTGGCCATTATGAGACCCACCCATATTTAATATTTTTAAATTTTAAATTGATTAAAATATGAATAAAATATTAAAACAAAAAATAAGGAAAAAAATCAAAATTTTTTATATAAGCAAAAGAAAAAGAGAAAATATTTGCAAAAAAAAAAAAAAAAAGCAAAAGAAAACCCTCCCTCCCAGTGCGTCCCCCACCTTCCTTTTCCCTGCGTCTCCAAAACCTACCCAAATCACATCTCTGCTCTTTTTCTCTCTCCCTCCTGATACCTATCTCCTTCTCTCATATTTTTTTCTTCTCTCCGTTTCTCTATCTCCCTCCCAACTTCTCTGGTTCCCACTCCTCTCTCTAGTTCTCTATTCTTGGCTCTCTCTCCCTCCCGATCTCTCTCTATTTCCCCTTCAAAGTGGCAGATCTTCATCCCCTTCAATTGGTTCGATTGTGTTTGATGAGGAGGTTCTATTTGGTTTGACAGTGGTGGTTCAATTGGGTTTGACGGGCCGGTTCAATAGGGTTCGATTGGGTGGTGGGTGTGGTGGTTGGTGATAGTGGCATAGGTTGGGCAATGTCTGCTCTCCTGAAAACGCAAATCCTGAAAATATAGAAAACAACTTTTGGGCGTTTTCAGTCTCGAAAGCATAACTTTGGATTTGTTTTCAAAAGTCATTTTCTGTGTTTTGGGAAACGGTTCACCTAACGCATTCTCAGTGTGTTTTCTGGGTTTGAAAACAGAAAATGCCGTGTGAAAACAATACCGAACGGCACCTAAGCAGCTATTTGTAATCTAATTTCAAGATTTTGAATCTTCTTTAGGACAGAGCTGTTACAACATGGGCCATGATTCAGATGATGGTTCCCAAGATGGAAGGGATGAAGGTAAGTTGGATGTTTAACTAAAAATGCATTTTTTTGCTCGCTCTTTGTTATGTTAAAAAAGGTTGAACTCAGAGTTGAAAGGAATAAAAAATTGCCTTGGACTAGAGCAGGGGGGGATAACGACTTACTGGTCCGGGCTGTTGATGCTAGGGAAAATTTTTTTTTTTCTCATTCCAAGTTCTAAATTTTTCATAGTTGTGTTTCTGTTCTTTTTAGCTGTTTGTACACGGTCGTTAGTGCCTTTTATTGATTCATTCAGTAAAGTATTATTTCCTTTCGTAGTTGTACAACTTTGTGTGATTTGTATATTGCTGGTACATTGAATTGCGTGGTGTGGTGTTTCCTTCTAATGAGAAAGGTTAACTACCCTCTCCATGCTTCCTTTAATGATAGCACTTTTAGTACACACACAATTACAAAAATTAACGAAGTTATAGTTATATATTCCAATTCTCCCCTCGCAAGCTGATGCACCAAACTTGTCTATGAGAAAATGGAAGAAAGAGCTAGACACCCCATTGTAAAGATATTGGCAAGTTTTCCTGTCATTTATTTGGATATCTCAATTTTTCCTTGTCCATAATGTTGTGAATTTATAAAATACACAGTTGCAGTTTTAATTTTTTTTTGACCTTTGTAGTTCAAGTCTCATTTGCTATTGCTTATAGTTTTGCATACCAAGTGTGATCTCAAATTTTTGTTTTGGTAGATGATGAGGAAGAATTTGAGGAGGTTGGCAGGGGTAGTCGATTTCTTGGATTTATGTTTGGCAATGTCAATGACTCTGGTGGTCTTGATGCCGATTACCTTGATGAGGTAACCTTACTCTCTCTCCTCCGCCCCGCCCCCCTACTTTAATTTTGGGTTTAACTGTGGTGAAACAAACAAATAAGTAACAAGAAGTACTTGCTTACAATTATTGAAGCTTGAAATAGATTTGGCAAGTTATGGATGGCCATAGAAATGCATGTGCTATGAGTCCACCTACTTGGAATTGTTAGGGAATTCCAAATCTAAGCTCCTGTGGGCTGTGCCCAAGAACAAAATAGATCATAGACAAAATGAACACCAATTTACGTGGTTCACCCCAAGTTGGGCCACATTGATCCAAATAAATCATCCAAAAGGAGCATAAAAGAAGATAACAACAAAGAACGTTTTGGGTCTCCCACACAGAGGATAATCTCTCTTTTCCCACTGAAGCGCTCAATAGAGAAACCTAAACACACCTATTCTCACAACAAACCTAAACCTTAAACCAAACAGACCCTAAAAGGCTCTAACCGTACCTATAAATACCCCATAAGGCTAAGGCTAACCTGGGAAGAACAAGGACAAAAAAGGGCTCAAAATCATAACTTAAACTATGAAACAGTTTGAGCTGCTGGAGCAGAAATTTCTTCATAGCATGCTGCTCTCACTATCTTGTTATGCTTGAATGGGATTAAATTTTTTTCTAGAGGAAGTAAACAGCAGCCATTGGGCCACCCCAACTGAACAAGACGCACTTTTAATGGAAATCTAAGGCTATGTTCTAAGGCTATAAACCTTTCATTTTATTGGGGTCGTAAGAGAGAATCCGAGTATCTTGAAAGAAACTAATTCTTTCTTTTAGACCACTTCGTCTTCCCAAATTCCCTATGATGCAGCACGGAAGCACGGGTTTACGGATCGACAAACGTCTAAACCTGAAAAGATAAACTGAAATCCATCAGCAACTAGAATCCACCAGAAAAAAGAAAAAAAATCTCTAAATTTGATTAATAATATGATAAAACTTATTAATACAATGCCATGAGTTGGCTTAAATAGAAAACAAAGAAAAACCTAAAACCGTAGGAAACCCTAGGTTCCAGAATATTCCCAAAACTTAACTAATAAGAAAATAATTAAAATCCTAATTAAAATCATATCAGGAAAATAGTATCCTGATTGATAACTTATTCTAGAAATATAAATATAATATAGATCTTCTCAAGAAATCAAGTAACCCGAAAATCTGAATGATACGCCTTCCTTCTTTTCCTAGTACCATAATTGATGCTTAAGCATGATTTTCCATATTTGAAGCCCAATTTTCTGATTTTGAAATTTTCCCCCTTTTCAAATTTCCTTCGTAGGAACAAACCCATGATTTGTCCTACATCACCCTAATATACATGACCTATTTGAATGTCTTTAAGTCTTGATTGACAGTCCAAGAAAAACAAAGAAGTTTTGACTGACACAAATATTGTAACATTTGTATAATCGAACATACTACCAAATAATATATCACAGCACTTCAGATACTGCTTGTTCTACAAGAAAAGCATGAACAAGAAACTAAATTTCTGGAATGTCTTCTAAAGCTGACATGCAAGTAGCCTTTGCCATGAAATTGAAATATATTTTAAGATTTCTTGGTCCACTGCAAATTATTAATTCTGGGACATTCAACAATTTGCATCATTGTCTACCTGTTGAAGAGCACCCGCCCTCATCTTTTGAAGTGTTTAAACTTGACTCTATTTCTTGCATTTTGAGCTTGCAATAATGTTTTAAAAATGATCTTGCTTCCTCTCTCTCTTATTATTATTTATTCTTCCATATATATATATATATATATTTTTTTTTTAAAATTTTGGGGAAGCATTTAAATTTGTCAGCAATAATCATCCATTTAGATATTCATGAGTGTACTAATTTTTCACATTTACACTTTTAAATTGAGTTCTAGTTTAGTGATGTAATCTTGATGCTGAAACCACAGGATGCAAAGGAACACCTCGCTGCACTTGCTGACAAGCTGGGTCCGTCTATAACAGGCATAGATGTATGGATTTCTCATCCATTTCTTTAGGTCTATTGCTCTATTTGGTAGTCTTGAATATTATCTTGGGGCCCATTGTTATGGATTTCTTATTATATTTAAGGGAGTTATAATTGCTTTTTTGCTTTTTTGGCACTTGGTTTTTTTTTGTTTTTGTTTGTGGAACTGTCTTATTCCTTTACTTTTGCTTTCTGCTACCATTTTAACTCTCTTCCCTGATACATAACTTTTTGTTTGATTTTTAGCTGTCAGTAAAATCACCACAAACATCAACTGATGCTGTTGAAGAAGGTGAATATTGTGAGCCTGGAAAAACAATCTCATTCAATTTTTTGATGTTTTGCTAGTGACTCCTCCCTTCCACCTTCCCCTGTCCCTGTCCATATCTATTTGTTATATTTGTAAATTACAATTTCTTCTGTTGGCTATCAAGCAATATCATTTTAAGAACAAAGGAATCTGGTGAATGCACTATGACCACTCTTTCTAGATTTATTTGTGACGGCACTATGATTACTCTCTCTCAATTTTTTTTGCTAATGCACTATTATTACACCCTCTCAATTCATTTGTGAATACATTATGATGCTTTTTGTATATTTTATTTAGTTCTTAGGTGATAATTCTGATTTTCCTTCTTCCAATTTTGTACCACCCAGAAAACCTTGGATGTTTTGACGATTACAACCATTACTTAAGTCTTATTTAATTTTTCATTTTAGCACTTTATGCATATGAAATATTTAATTGTGCCATTCTAGGTTATACCCTTGATATTCTAATTTGAGCCTTGAGTGGCCGTTTGCCTCTCATGGAAGATGGATTCTGTGCTAAGGGGCATAAAAATGTCGGAACAAATGCTATAAATTTGTTCCTAGTGTGTTGCTGAGATGTTTAACCTCAGATAAATTTTTGTGACACCTGTTCTTTAAGGCTGTACATTGTACAATTTGAACTTCTCCACTGGGTGAACCTAGGGTGATTCTAATATTCTCTGCGTTGTATTTGACCTTAGCCATTCTGTCTGTCAGTCTCACGCTCTCATTCTCTAATAAATGAGGCGGAAATAAAAAATAAGTTCATCGTTCACATTCTGATTTTGTGAGTATGCACCCATTGTGTTCTCTTATGACAGATTATGATGAGAAGGCTGAAAATGCAGTTAATTATTTTGATATTGATGAGGATTTTGTGGGACCTGAGATTCAAGCTGCAACTGAGGAGGACCATTTGTTGCCCAGAAAGGATTATCTTTCTGCTCAAGTTTCATTGGCTACTTTAGAGCTCACACATTCTGTGTTTGATGATGAGGATTATGATGAAGAAATTGAACAGGAAGTGGAACATGAGGTGGTTGAAAGAAACGTTGATGTTGAAACTATCTCTTTACCAGGTGTTCTCTCAGTTAAAGTTTTCTTTTAGTTGCTAACTTTTACACCATGCATTCATCAATGTTTACCTAGATCACATATATCGATTTTGCTCATAGTTGGGGATGGAAAAGATACATCTTAAATGTAGTTGTATAATTTGATAGGTTGTCTTGCAGGGGATTCTAAAGGAGAAAAATATTCTGAGGATGATTATCAAATTGGTGGTTTGGACTCTGAAAATTTGGATGCTCATGTAGAAGAGTTTCAGGTCTGATTGTGGTAATATGTATAAAAAGTTGCATATCAATCCTTGCTCTTGGATATTATTTATTCTGACATGTTACTTGTAAAGAAAGAATTGTTTTCATCGTCACGTATATTCATTCTGTTTCCTACCAAGAAAAACATTTGCTCTGACAAGTTGGGGAATACAATTGTATTGTTTCCTAAGCAACGTGTACCAGACTACATTTGTATTTTGTCATATGTCTATATTTGCTCTCTAATTTCTTTGAGATGCTATACCTGATGTAAGGAGACAGCTGGTTTGTGAATGCAAGTGATTTCTTTGTCATCTAGTCGAGGGAACACGTATTGCTGCTCGTTCTTGAACTGAATTGCATCTTGACAGTGCTTCTCACTATTCTATTAGTCTTCATTGATGTTTACATCTCTCTTGGCCATTACAGGAAGCACTTTCAGATAAAAGTGCCACACCGCTGCCAGTTCTATGCATAGAAGATGGATTGGTGATCTTAAGATTCTCGGAAATCTTTGGTATTCATGTGCCCTTGAAGAAGGCGGAGAAAAGAGAACATAGATACTATGTTCCTAAAGGTATGTTGCATGTTGCATATATATGGAATCCTCCTTGATGCCTCCAAGGATAAAATTGCTAGGACAGAAATGACATAACTTAATGGCAACAAACTACTGTCTCAAAGCATATGTTATGTTAAAAATTATGTTTACACTTTTTTTTAATGGGTCAAATTTTTGTTGCGTTTTAGGTTATCTTCCTGTTAGACAGGTCTTCTAGTTTTGGTTTGTATCTTATTATTTTGCTTCATCTAGTTTTATTTTTAGTAATGTTTACAGAATTAAACCAACATCCTTTCAGATAGGTACAAATCCATGGATGTTTCAGATATCATTGAAGAGGATGAAGAGGTATTCTTAAAAGGATCTAGTCAAGGATTGCAATCTTTGAAACAGGCAGAAGCGATGAAATATGACATCTCAGCACTCAATGACAATGACTCAGAAAATGCAAAGTTTGGTGTACTAAAAGCAGCTAATTCAGTCGCTCTGCTGGATGACAGGCCAATAAAGGACTCCTGTCTCAATGCAGAACCATTGAAAGAGGATCTAATTGTTGATATTTCTGTGGGAAGGCAGTCACCTTTGTGTTCAAAATTTTATCCACTTGATCAACTAGACTGGGAAGAAGGAATTGTTTGGGGCAATTCTCCTGTAGCAAGTGACAATTCTGATGAGAGTTGTGAAATTTCTGGACCTGATGAAGTTTCAATTAATAGCGAAACAGAACCTGATATTGGGTCACAAAATATTCAGTTAGAGCCCCCAAAAGAACCTGATGAGAAGGATCGTGCTGTTGTGCTGCATAGCTCATGTAGTTTATTGGAGCCTTTTGGCTCAAGAAATTCGTCAGAACTTTTATGTCTTCCTGTCTCGGAAAGCAGATGCCATCCCCAACTTTTAAGGCTAGAATCTCGATTTGAAGTGGATGACCATACAGATGGTACAATGGAGAGTGTCGGTGAGAAGCTTCATCAGAGTGACGCTGTGAGGCAATTTTGCAAACTCACTTCACACAATAAAGACATGCTGGAAGGATCCTGGTTAGACCAGATAATTTGGGACCCAGATGTGCCTACTGGAAAGCCAAAGCTTATCCTCGATCTTCAAGATGAGCAAATGCTTTTTGAGATTTTGGATAACAAGGAAAGTGACAATCTTAGGCTTCATTCAGGGGCCATGATTGTGACTCGCCCGGTAAACTTGAGCAATGGGGATTCTTTTGAGCTGCCAGGTCACGGAGGTCATTTTGGTTGGCGATATGTTGCTAATGATAAACACTATTCAAATAGGAAAACTTCTCAGCAACTGAAATCAAATTCTAAAAGACGCACAGTGCAGGGCATAAAGATTTATCACTCACAACCTGCCCTGATGTTACAGACAATGAAACTGAGGTTAAGCAAGTAAGATGGATTGTTATATATTCCCTAATTTTTCGTTATTTGTTCTGATACTGCTGCATACTTTCTTTATTTTGTTAGAATGTTGTGTTTGTACTTCATCAGTATGTCATGGTTTATAGTCATTTGGCTCAACTCTGTTTCAAAAACAGTGCTTATCTGCACAAGTACTGTTAACTATACTGGGTCATGCATAGGAAAGAAATATGAATCACAGCTAATCTGTAATTTCTTTTTGTTATATAATGATAGAGTAAGTCTTGCAAGGTTTTTGAGATTTTGAACTGATGATTGAGTTTAGGTTTTTTTTTGGTCGAAGAGTTTACGTAGTTTTTTTTGGGTTGAAGAGTTTAGGTAGTTTTGGTTATCGTTTCAGCATAATCTTTCTTTTACTTGCGCATTATAGATATCCCATTGGCCATGGGTTTCAAGGTGATTTTATTTGTTAAACTTGTGTTGTAAATCTTCTATGCCACTCCATCTGACTCCTACTTTTACATGTTATGCTGCCTAATTTTATAACTTAAAAAAATAACTTTTTTGCAGTAAGGGTGTAGCTAATTTTCACCGACCAAAATCTTTATGGTATCCCCGTGACAATGAAGTGGCTATAAAAGAACGAGGGAAGCTCCCCACTCAAGGACCAATGAAAATTATCATAAAGAGCTTGGGTGGGAAAGGAAGTAAGCTTCATGTGGATGCTGAGGAAACAGTCTCTTCTGTTAAATCAAAAGCTTCAAAAAAGCTAGGTTGGCCCCTCTCATTTGGATGTGTTTATCTTGTGTATATATGTTTAAATTTTTTAATTGATGAATTCTTTTGAAGTATTAGAGAAGTTTAAAAGTTGACTCAGTATTCTTGATTTTGTAGATTTTAAGCCATCCGAAACTGTGAAGCTGTTTTATTTAGGGAAGGAACTTGAAGATGATAAATCTCTTGCAGCCCGGAATGTTCAACCAAATTCTTTGCTTCATCTTGTTCGTACAAAAATATACTTGTTGCCAAAGGCACAGAAGATTCCTGGTGAGAATAAATCTTTGCGGCCTCCTGGAGCATTTAAGAAGAAATCTGACCTTTCTGTGAAAGATGGTCATGTGTTTCTAATGGAGTAAGCAACTTCAAAGACCTGTTTTAAACCTTTTATGTTGTTTCCCCTTTCCCCTGTATGAGTGGGTTTGCTTGATGGTTATTGTGCTATTCTTCCGATGTTGTTCTTATTGTGATCGCCTTCATTGTTTTGTATGACAGTAAGAGAGAGTCAGACTGATGCTTCGCTTTGTATCTTGCAATTGAATTGTTTGTTCTTCGGACAACTGATCAATCTTAAAAGTATGAAATGATGTCTTTCATTGCTTTTCTTTATGGAATCTTAGGACAACTTTTCAATCTTAAGAGTGAAAGCATCATTAAAGTAGTTTTCTTGATTTCTACAACTACAAAGGTTTATGATATTCCAAGCACCAAAAGTTGTGCTGAACCGAACCACAAATTCAGGAAGCTGATATCTTATGTTGACACCAATTTCTAGGGACTAATCTGGGCAGTTAAATGAATTTATTGCTTTGATGATGTACTGGGAAAGAGTGAGGAGGTTCTGGGCAGCTCTATGGGCATTGGCTTTGGTTGATTTTATGGATATTCTCATTCTTCTTTAATGTTTGATTAGATTTTTCAAGTTTGAGCTTTTTCTAACTTGCCTTATTTTTTTGGTATCTTTTTTGTATTTTCTGTTTTCTCTTCAGATTTTGGATTCCCTATCCACTCTTTGTAATTAGCTTTACTACTTTAGTATATGTCTATTGCTTTTCAAAAAAAAAAAAAAAAAGGTATTGTTCCTTGGTTTTTCTTTTGGCTAAGCGTAACTTTTTTCAACTGTACAGATATGGAGGTGACCATACGAAACTAATTTGATTTATTTTCTTTGCAGGTACTGTGAGGAAAGACCTTTGCTTTTGAGCAATGCTGGTATGGGTGCAAGATTGTGCACGTATTATCAAAAATCAGCCCCAGATGATCAAACTGGTTCTTTGTTACGCAGTGACAGCAACAATTTGGGACATGTAATCTCACTAAATCCTGCTGATAAATCACCCTTTCTTGGAGATACAAAAGCTGGTTGCAGTCAGTCATCGCTTGAAACAAACATGTATAGAGCTCCTGTATTTTCTCATAAGGTGCCATCAACTGATTATTTGTTGGTTCGTTCTGCAAAGGGAAAGCTTTCAATTAGACGCATTGACAGACTTAATGTTGTTGGCCAACAGGTTTGTAATAGCAATACCCTTCGCATAATCCTCCAATATTTTTATTTTGTTCTCTTGGATTTCAGAAGCTTTTTTTTTTGTCCCTCCTGTAGGTGATTTACTGGCAACTGATGCAATTTGTTGGTTCTTGGCTTTACTCATGTCCTTGTTTGATTATAAAAAAAGTGATTTTCTTGTTTGCATTTTAGTACTTTGTTGCATTTTCATAGTTCGGATATAATACATATTACATAATAATTCAAACAGAACATAAATGTAACATTTACTTGTTTTTGGATGAGCTGTTAAGCCAGTGTGGGTTCTCAATGTCTGAGCCATCGGGAAATGTGTCCTTGAATATATATCAAGCTCACAACCCAACAATCCATACAACATTCTCCCTCATGTCTAGGTGTGCTCAATAGATGAGTCAATACAGCCCATAAGGGAGGGAGTGGATTTTTCTTTAGAACAAAAAGGATTTGTGCTATTTGGAAGAAGTGGAAAGGGGGTTTTGAATTCAGATAAGATTCCTATTTTAATTAATGGAAGATCAAGCCTTAAATTTGGAGCATCAAAAGGTTAAGCCAAGGAGATACTTTCTTCTTCTTTGTTTACTGTGTGGTGGTGGATGGTTTGAGTAGATTGGTGGAAAGAGCAAAGAAGATGAATATGAAAGGGGATTGGTAGTTGGTAGGGAAGAAATGGAGATCTTGCATATGTAGTTTATGGAAGATACAATTTTTTTTCCCTTTTGGAGGGGCGTCAAAATTTGAGAAATTTTCTGTGAGTACTAGAAGTTTTCAGTACTGTTTCTGGTTTGAAGATAAATAGAGGCAAATGTTCTACTCTGCAGGGATAAATACACATGCAGGAAAAGTAAGGGAGTTAGAATTCGCCTTTGGGTGTGAGGTGGATAAGTGGCCTATGAAATATTTAGTGCTGCCACTTGGGGTTAATCCTATGGCAATTAGTTTGTGGGATCCAATGGGGAAGAAGCTGGAGAAAATGTGAGACACTGTGTGCCATTCGTTGAACATTGATCTGACCGCTTGAATTACTGGAACAAACCGATCTTTGAAGACGAGAAGACAGATTATGTTAATGTAGATTTATCGTCTTCGTCTTGCGTCTTCTGGCTATGAGTTGCCAGCGGCAGTGGCAGATCAAAGCGATTGAAGAAAGAACGAGAATGGTGGCTCCTTTTGTCCAGCGCACATTGTCAGAGAACAATGTTGGCGACTGGGTGAGAACCTTCCGTTGGTATGTATTTAGTGTTTTTTAATCTGGAGGTGAAAAAAACTAACACTTATTCAATCAGTTCTTTGCTGCATGCCTACCTATATTCCACTTTTTTAGTCCTGTTAGCGTGGACAAAAATTAGGAAGCTTGATGAGGAAGTTTCCGTGGCAAGGAATATTGGAAGGTAGAAAAGGCCATTTGTTCAAATGGGATTTGGTGTCCCAGGTGTTTGAAATATGAGGTTGGTTGTTGGGAATATGGTAAGTAGAAATGAAAGTCTTCATGGAAAATGATTATGGAGGTTTGAACAAGAGCGTGGGGCTCCTTTGGTTTCTGTCATTGGAAGTAAATATGGGTCACATGAAAATAGGTGTGATTCTTCACCGAAAAAAAAAATAAGTGTGATTCTTCACCAAAAAAAAAATAGGTGTGATTCTATTATTGTGATTAGAGGGGTTCAAGCCCTTGGACAGAATCTCTTAACGTCCCTTGCTTGATTTCTTAATTGCTGTTTTGGGATGAGTGCTGGGTGGGAGAAACGGCTGTATCCACGCCTTTTCCTTGCATATACAGTTTACCTTGTTTCCATAATGTTTCTATTGTAAGCTTGTGTGTAGATTGTTCTACTTCTCCTCTGAGTTGGGACTTTGGCTTTCATGGAAAATTTAAGGAGCATGAGGGGGGAAGCTAACCAAGTTATTGGTTGTCTTAAAAAACATTTGTTTGGTTCCATCTAGATCAGGTAGAAGATTATGGAAGTTGGAATCTTCGGTAGTATTCTCTTATACATCTTATTCAAAAAAATTGTTGGACAACTCTTCTCTTTCTCTTTTCGGCCCCTCACATATTTCGAGAAGACGACCTTGCTGGTGCCTCTATCTCCATTGGTGTGATGTGCAAAATGCTACTGAAATTTTGGATGACCTACTGCTTTGTTACCCCATTGCGTTGTCCTTGTGGAGAAGATTGTTTACGGAGGCCCAAGTGAATTGGGAATAAATTAGCATTTCTTTTCAAAAAAAATTGGGATACTCTGGCTTCTTGTGCTGAATTGGGAGAGGTATAATTTTGGGGAGATGTGCTGTGGTGGTAATTTTTTGGGTGATGTGGATGGAGGGGAATAAAAGGATATTTGAGGGATCTTTTGTGAGATAGAGTTCGCTTTTGACCTTCCCTTTGAATATTGGTATCTCCGAAGTATAGTTCTTTCAGGCTTTGTTTTACAATTGGAGTGTTGCTATTTTTATTTTATTTTTATCTTTTATATTTTTAATATCTTGTTTCGTTCATGCTTTGTAATGTTTCTTTATATTAGTGAAAGCATGTTTCTTATAAAAGAAAATGCCGTCTTTTTTCCAAGGTTCTCATTGGATTACTTAGACAATTGTGCTTGGGTAGCAGGATAAGTCATTTTAACCATGAAACATCTTGAGCTATTTGGAATGGACCCAACTACAAGTATCAAACTCAGAGGGATTGTATGCCATTGTGAGTAAGAAAAAAGAGGAATCTTAGAATGTAAGGCTAATTGATTGTTTATTTGACAAAGAAAATGAAAAGAACCTTCTTTCTGAGGTACTCTTTATAATGTAATAGTAATGTTGGTGGTGCAGGTAGTTACATTCGTCAGATGATAAGAACATACAAATAGGTAGTTGCATGCTATAGAAATGATTTAAACTATTGCTGATAATTTGTTAATGGTCAGAGCCTCCATCTAGTCATCGTATTTTTTAGGATTAGAATGGGGTTGGAGTGGAAAAACTGAGCGGTCGAGTGAGATTTTAGTCAGCTTTATGGGTGTCGGTTGCTGCAGGTTTCAGGGAGAATGCATTCTCAGTTATTAGGATGGATTTGCTAGCTGTTGTCAAGTGATGTTTGCTACTTGTGGAGAAGTGTAACTGAAGGAGATGACATTTTCTGCCTTCCAACTGAAACTTCAAATTCTATGTGAAATTGATGTTCATGGGTTTAGCGGAAAACATGACGCTTCCATAAAGTGAAAGCTTTTTGTTTGTCTGAGTATTTTATTATATATCCTGGATTTTGTAATAGGATTCTCTAGGTCGATATCCGTTACTTGGTTCCTTTGTGGTTTTCCATATCGGAATATTAGTAGAACCCACATATTTCCTTAATTTTACTTGTGTCTAAATTGTGCACTGCCGGTCAATAACAATTTCAGTAGATCTATGTGTATTAAGAGAGAATCTTTCCAGAACATATATTGTTGAATCTGAGTTGTTCTCCTTCTTTTGTTTGCAGGAACCTCTCATGGAGGTAATGTCTCCTGGAACTAAGAATCTTCAAACTTATATGATTAACAGGCTCTTAGTCTACATGTGCCGAGAGTTCCGTGCTGCTGAAAAGCGCCATTTTCTTCCTTGTATCCGCGCAGATGAGCTACCTTCACAATTTCCTTATCTATCTGAATCCTTTCTTCGGAAGAAGCTGAAGGAACATGCAAATTTGCAGGCACTTTCTTTTTGCTCAATTCTCTTTTGATATATTATTATTATTTTCTTGTTTACTGTTCTTTACTCAACTTATCATTCTGAATGGATATGCAACATTTCCAGAGGGGATCAAATGGGCAGTCGATGTGGGTGAAGAAACGCAACTTCCGAATTTTCTCAGAGGATGAATTAAGAAATATGGTGAAGCCAGAAGAGGTGAGTTACACTTCAAATCTTTTGCTTTTCTGTTTTTACAAAGTTAAATCGATCGAACATTCTTGCTCATGGATGCTCCATAGAAATCCGTCGTTATTCATTTCCCTTTTTCTTTTTTTTTTATTTGCTTTTCGTTATGGTAATGCAATGCAAAAGAGGTCTCGGAAACCGGGTTGTTTCTGATGTTGAAAGAGCTTTTTTTATTGTATGTGATGAAAACCCGATATTTAAAGGTCAGTAATGTTAGAAGACGACTATCGGTATCCGATGGTAAGATACCTATGGTCGGTATATCTTTGAAAGCTCAAACGGAGAGAATAAACATACTCTTCGGACTGCTTACTAGATGTTGACTCATGAAGGGAAAAATACCTTTAAAAACAAGTTCAAATTATTTCAAGTTATATGATGGGATTTATGCCATTGTCTGAAATTGTCATGGGTTTAAATTATCACAGTTTGTTGACTTTTATTGCCTCAGTAGTAGCCTTCTACCTATTTTTCTTCTAGACATGAATGATAAGGCCAAATCTGTTCTTGTTGTCCCCTAATAATTGAATGCTTCTAATGATTGTTCTTCACCAAAATCTAATCTCATCTAAATGCATATGCTTTGGCAGCCAAAGTTTGGCTTAAACGACATTCAAAGTGTGATTAATTCTTAAATTTCTGATGGACACTTTGTTGAATAGCATCAAGCATTTGTTTCATTATGTTAGCACACAGTCATTCAGGCACATTGAAGCAAGACTTCTATACAGTTTAGAAATGGATTGAAGGAAACAACTTATCTAGTTTATTCTTTATACTTTGTCTTGCAATTTTAGAAATGGATTGCAATAAGTTATTAATTTGACGCCTCAACTCAGCAGGTTAAATAGTAGTTATGACAAGAGATATGATGCTCATGCATTTTTTTTGTTCATACGTTTTGCCGTATAGGTGTGTGCCTATGAAAGCATGCAAGCTGGTCTTTACCGGCTCAAACATTTGGGAATTACTGAAACACATCCCTCTGCCATATCATCTGCAATGAGTCGTCTCCCTGATGATGCAATTACTTTGGCTGCTGCATCACACATTGAAAGGGAACTGCAGATTACTCCATGGAACTTGAGTAGCAATTTTGTAGCATGTACACAGGTAAACATATATCTTTGACTTTATGATTTCTTTTTTTCATCAAGTGCATTTTTACTTGTGATCCTGTTTTTGAGATTTGCATCATATTCTCGTGGCTAATTTACCAGAAGAGGTAATTAATCTAGCAACCATCAGTACCTCTTTTCCATTTATTTGTTTGTTTACATGATCTCCTTTGTTGCTTTTTAAGGGAAAAGAAAATATTGAGCGTTTGGAAATATCTGGTGTTGGTGATCCATCTGGCCGGGGCCTAGGTTTTAGTTATGTTCGTGCTGCACCAAAAGCATCTATGTCAAGTGCAGTGGTGAAAAAAAAATCTGCTGCTAGTCGTGGAGGTTCCACTGTTACTGGAACAGATGCTGATCTACGCAGATTAAGCATGGAGGCTGCACGAGAGGTGCATTAATGCTGCCCTAAATCTCATCGAACGGTCAAGAAAAAAGACGTTATTTAAGAATCTTAATTTATATTTCTAGCTTCCCTTATGGGCATCTCTACCTTTTTGTTTAGTTAAATCTTTGCTATCCTTTTTAACATGTAGGACAAGAATCTGACTATTTTATGTGACTTTAAAAAGATATCCTGGCATGCATGAGAAATTGCTAGTAGGTCTATGCCCTCGTAACATAAAATTATCTTCAATTGTACAATAGGGTGTTTTAGCATCTCTGTTTCCTTTTGGAAATGTTGTGGGATATCTAGATGTATTTAATTTTTTATGTTGACTTTAATTGTGTTCTTATTCCCAGGTTCTTCTTAAATTCGGTGTTTCTGATGAACTGATTGCAAGGCAGACTAGATGGCATCGGATTGCGATGATACGCAAGCTTTCAAGTGAGCAAGCTGCATCTGGGGTCAAAGTTGATGCAAACACTATCAGTAAATATGCACGTGGCCAGCGTATGTCCTTCCTTCAGCTACAGCAACAGAACCGGGAGAAGTGTCAAGAAATTTGGGATCGGCAAGTTCAGAGTCTTTCAGCTCTAGATGGGGAAGAAAATGAGAGCGACTCTGAAGGAAATAATAGCGATCTGGATTCCTTTGCTGGGGATTTAGAAAATTTGCTTGATGCAGAAGAATGTGAAGAAGTGCTAGGAGGTGATCATGAATCCAATCATGATAAATTGGATGGTGTTAAAGGGCTTAAAATGAGAAGGCGCCCTTCCTTGGCTCAGGCAGAAGAGGAGATTGAAGATGAAGCAGCAGAAGCAGCAGAGTTATGCAGGTTGCTTATGGATGGTAAGGATATTATGTTACTTTTGTTTATATACGTTTGTGCTATGCAGAAAATATTAGATTGAGTATTTCCTAGTTCCAATGTAGGTTCTGTTAAATGGATTAGTTGTGCCTATCAATATTTTATTTTTTATTTTTTATTTTATTTTATTTTATTTTTTTGAAATCCCAGAACTCCACTTTGTCAACTTTGCTGACTCAGCTTCCAAACTGGGGCCCACCTGCTGAACCCTATAATCTTTGGGGGGCAGGGAAACACTAGCAAATTAATGCTAGATACGTACCTCAGAGTTTTGAACCCCCAACATGGGTTCCCCAACAAACTAGTCCCCCAACCACTGGACCACAACTCACGGGTGTGCCTATCAATATTTAGGTGACTTTTGTTTTGTTTTGTTATTTGGGAATAGACCTGCTGATATTGGTCATTGCTCAATTTCTAATGTGCTCATGTGAGAATTTGAATTCTATCTGGTGAATGTAATTGTGTTCCTATTTGTGATATGTGGTTGACCATGACAGCTGTTACACAGATGAAACTGAGAGGAGGAAGAAGACGAAAACAAGAGTTTCTGGGGAGGAGCTGGGGTTGGCTCCTGGGTCGCGAACAAATTATGGCTTCGAAAATGCAGATAGGGTAAAGAAAATAATTGGTGCAGCACAACCTGATGAATCCTATACTTCAAAAGATAATCCAGTTGGAGACGTGAAACTGGTAAGAATGAATCACCATTTCATCATGTTTAGTCTTGGTTTATTTAATTTATCTTTTAATTCAGCTTTTCTTGTTTAAACATGTACGTCATGTCTGATCATGAAGATATTCTTTCCCTATACATGTAGGTTGAACTGTGTGTGATGTTCATGTTTTGGTTGCAGGTGGAAAATCCTGTTAAAAGAAAAAAGACCGGAACAGTTAAAGGAGTGAAAAAGAATGATATCACACATACTGGTCTGATGAATAAGAAACTGAAGATATCAGGAGATGGTGGCAAGGCAAGTGAGCTTGTTGTAAAACTGCTGGTTCCTTTTCTTTTCTTTCTTCGTGTTTTGTGCTTATTTCTTCTTTGCATTTCTTTAATACTTAAGTTGCTACCGACTTACTGCATTTCCTTTTTTCTTTTGACCACACATACTTTCTGTTTTCACATACTTTTTGTTTGTTTCTGATTTTATGCTTTAATTCATGTATACAAGGAAACTGCCTGCACTGAGAAAGTATGATTGTGTTATGATTTCAAAAACCTTGTATGTTTTGTTCGTAACATTCCTTCTTGGATATACATTTGTGCATTTTCTTCCCTTTGATAACCAATACAAGACACAGTCTGGCTGCCTTTTGGAGGTGATAATGTGTAATACCGTTATTCTTATTTGTTGTACATTCCCATCAACTTTACTATGTGCTAATGATTCTTGGATCTGTGGAACGTGTCATATATTTGTATTTTTCTCCTCTTAGAAATCCTTCTTAATTTGACTACCTCTTTGAATTCAGATATATAAGGAGAAGAAATCAGCACGAGAGAAATTTATATGTGGAGCATGTCATCAGGTATATAACTCAGATAAGTTTAGTTTAGAGTTTTGGTAATATTCTGCTAAATAGTGTGACTAGTAACTTAATACTGATTGTTTCTCTTTTTGATGGCCCAGGCTGGACACATGAGGACAAACAAGAACTGCCCCAAGTATGGCAAAGATCAGGAAGCACACAGCGACACTCCAGATCTGGATAAAGCAGATGGAAAGATCACTGCTCTGAATCCATCTAATCAGGCTCAGCAGAAAACTACGACAAAGAAGCTGGTACCTAAAAGTGCAACTAAAATTGCCGTGGTTGAAGCTTCCGATGTTGACGTTGGTCCGAGTACAAAGGTTCTTCCATTGAAATTCAAATGTGGGTCAACTGAAAAGCTTCCTGATAAACAGGCTCCTGGAGAGACAGAGAGCTCTGAACGTCCGGTGGCATCTGATCCAGAAACTGGGAAGCCCACTTTTAAGGTGAACAAGATAATAATATCGAACAAGATGAAACCTGAAAATGCACCTGTGGAATCTCACAAGCCACCTATTGTGATACGGCCTCCCACAGATACAGATAAGGGTCATGTCGAATCACAAAAGCCAACTATTGTTATACGGCCACCAGCAAATACAGATAGAGACCAGGTGGAATCTCAAAAGCCCTTAGTTGCTAAACGACCATCAATGGAGGCACAGAGAGAGCAACATCACAAGAAAATTATAATTAAACGTCCAAAAGAACTTATTGATATAGATCAGGTTAGTCAGGATGGGAGTACTCCTGTTGAACATAGGAAAACTAAAAGAATTGTTGAATTGACAAGTTCTGAAAAGAACAGGAAGGATGAGAACATGTATTTGGCTAAGGAAGCTGCAAAAAAGAAAGCTAGAGATGATAAGAGATCAAGGGAGGAGCAAGAGAAACGGAGAAATGAAGAGAGACTGAGAGAAGAGAGGGCCAGGAGGCTTTACAAAGAGGAAATGAGGATGATAGAGGAGCAAGAAAGACTAGCAGAAATTAAAAGATATGAAGCAGTCATCAGACAAGAGAGGGAGGAAGAAGAACGCCAGAAAGCAAAGAAGAACAAACAGAAGAAGAAAAGGCCTGAGATAAGAGAGGATTATTTAGAGGACTCACAAGCAAGAAGATTTGACAAAAGGAAGCATGAAAGAGATCGGGGTGCAAAAAGGAGGCCAGTTGTTGAATTGGGAAGGTATGGTGGAGAATCTGCCCCAATAACAAAGCGTCGTAGAGGGGGAGAGGTAATATGTTCATGCTTATCTTCAAGTTATTTTCATTCATTCAGCACATGCCACCTATATTACAACTGGTGGTGCATTCATTCTACAGTATGTAGTAGTTCACCACCTACACCAGGATAAAATTTAAGAATAGATCAGTCGAAAAGGACAATCCCAGTCCTCCCACTATGAATTGCAACTATTCTTTTAGAATTATGAATTGTTTTCCAGTGGGTTCACACTAACTTTTAATCAAAATTTAGTTGGTAGAGTTTTGTTTGTGGTGTGACTTAATATTCCTCGGTACTTATAAAACAGTAAACAGATTTATCTCAAATAAAGCAGTAAACAGAGTAGAAGCAATTACGAATCACTTTTTAGGGGAGTTTATTTATTTAGCTTTTATGGGTCGTTGGTAAGAAATCCTGTTAAATTTATGTGCTAAGACAAACATCCTTCTTTTTTCCCTCATCTTTCTTAGAGTTGATTTATTTAACTGGTCTCAATACTGCATTTTAGTGATGTTCAGTAATTGTTTCGTTAATACCTACTAACCTAGAATAAGAATGGGATGAGGCAATGGTTGTTCTAATACATAAGATAAAATAAAACAAAACACGGTAGAGAAGGGCCCATTGTTCTTTTCTGAAATTGTGCAAGCTAAACTCTCATACACCAAGCAATGAATTAATGTACAGCCAAAGGTGCCAATGACTTTTTGTTTTCTTTGTTGTAAGAAATTACAGTGTCATTATCAATAGATTGCAATGTTCACAGATGGTATACGAATATTCACATCGACCTCCAAGAGGCATCTATAATAACAAATATCCTATATTCACATCGACCTCCAAGAGGCTTCTGTACAAAACATTCTTATTTATGTTAATTTTACTACAGGTTGGTCTGGCAAACATCTTGGAGCGTATTATAGAAACCCTCAAAGATCGAATTGAAGTATCGTATCTTTTTCTTAAACCAGTATCCAAAAAGGAAGCTCCTGATTACCTGGACATCATAGAGCGCCCCATGGATCTGTCTACAATCAGGGAGAAGGTGAGGAAAATGGAGTACAAGAGCAGGGAGCAATTCAGGCACGATGTGTGGCAGATAACTTATAATGCTCACAAATATAATGATGGGCGTAATCCAGGAATACCTCCTCTTGCAGATCAGCTCTTAGAGCTTTGTGACTATATGTTGGTTGAGAATGACGAAAGCTTGACTGAAGCCGAAGCAGGCATTGAATCTGCAGATTTCTAGAGATATTGATACTCAATATCCGCAACTTAATTTTTTTGAAAAAGAAAAAAAAAATGCCCACTTTTGTCGGAGTAAGTTTTTAGGTATGGGGATTAAAGAGAGTGTCGGCTTCATCTTGCATGTCAGGAACAGGAAGCATAAATGAAAGAAAAGAGTCGCATCGCCTGTAAATTTGTGATTATCCGCTGTAATTTGTGTTTGAGTTGTTGAATAACATCCGTTTTAAAGTTGTATTAGTTGTACAGTGCATGCAATGTTTAAAAAGTTTAATTGACACAAGGGCTTGTATCTCAAGTGGTTAAGAACATTTAGCCTACACAATGTCATGGGTTCGAATCCCCCCTCTCCAAATATCCGGTTGTATAAAAATAAAAAAGGTTTCATTGACATATCAGCTTTTCAATCAAAATTTCATCTTGCAAAGTCACCGATCTGAGCAGGAGGATCAAAAGATTTTTTTGTGCTTGATGTTATTTCATCTTCATTTCATGCATCTGACATTGCATTGCAGTATTGGTTTTTGGTCTTTTGTTTCCCGAGTACAACTTGATCGATAGATCAAATCCTTCCCAATGTTGCAGTTAATTACCTAGTGAATGAGTACTAGCAACGTCTACCGATTGAATCCGCAAATCAAAGTTCACATGCATCCAAGCAATCGAGTTGTATAATTTTTAGGAGCAATGGTCTAACTTGGGCATGATGTATTGAACAACAAAGAAAAATAATAATAATAATAATTTAGGCATGATTTACATTTTGGTCCTAGAACTCGATTATTGGTTTCCTTAACTCCACTTCTTCTCGTATCCTGCGTGCCTTCAGCCCATATAAAACACAGTGCCCAACATCCAGGTGAGAACCACTGTCCAAAAGTCCAAGCATAATCAATGTACAAGGAATTTCATGCATACTTTTTCTCTTGCTAAACTTGTGGATCCTTAGCTCCCACAACACAAGCTTCTGATGCAAACCCGAGCTTAATCTCGATTCAATTCTAATTAGAGTAACAATAAAATATTGTTCACACTCTAAGCACCAAGTTCAAACTCAAATAATATCATTCCAACACCTGGTTTATCCTTACCATCAATTCTGTGATATAGAAGATGATCAATAGTGTTCCGCATAGGATTGAAAAAGGCATCGGTTGATAGGATTGTTTCTATGATGAACACTATAACCTGACAAATGCAGAACAGATAGTGTTCCGAGGAACGCATAGGATTCAAAAAGCATGGATAGTGTTCCGCATGGGATTGAACATGGATAGTGTTCCGAGGTATTGGTTTATCCATGCTGTTCATACTCTTGCCTCTATGAGACAAATGCAATTGTTTCTTTAATAACTGTTAGACTCAAAACCTCGATTTGTAATAACCTCAAAATTGGGATTTTGTTGTTATTAATATTCCGAAAAATCATACAAGGTTAATTAAATGTATGGGCAATTTTTGAAGTGGTTTGGTGTGGAAATAATGGATTTACGAGTGTTTAATCTCAATTTGTACTAAAATGCCCTCACGTTTAATTTAATGATTTTTCAAAGGAAGTTAATCTTTGGGTTAGAAAATCAAGCTCGATCTCACGAACGCTTAGGCGCAAACGGTTGGTGAATCGGAGTTATAATGAAGGAGAAATTAAATTTCAAAATTTAATTGGAGGGCTAAATAGTGAATAGTGAACAGTGCTATTTTCAGAATTCTTTAAATTGAAGGATCACAATGCAATTTCGTAAAAATCAAAAGAAGAAAAAGAATAAAAAAAAGAGAGAAACCCATATTTTTATCTTGCCAGAGGCGTTTTTCGGCGAATTTTGCGGCGGCGTACGGTGGAGGTGTTCAACACTGCCCACCCAGATCGATAGAGGAGCAACCATGAAGTTCGTTCATGCACAGTGAAACCCAAAAATTTTTATGGCGATTTGACCACTTTATAGGTCGATTCAGGTAAAATTCCAAGAATTAAAGTTGTTTATCTCGTCGAGTTCTTTAAAAAAATGTGGTTTTGGTCCGGTGGTTCGACGATTTTACAGCTGCCGAAATAGTACTTGAACCACCACACGAGGTGGCGGAGCGTGGCAGCGCATGGCGGTGCTACTGTGTCTGAGTTCAAAAGACAATTTGTAGTCCTCGAGGTCGTGAACGCTATGGTGTGCTCATTTTTGCGAATTTTCTTTGTTTGACCGACGATCGGAGCCTTGCACATCTGGACAATTAGATCAGAGATAATCGGAGTGTTAGATAGTGTCCAATTTTATATACGTGGTAATTTGTGTTGTGAGGAGTCTGTAGGTACAAAGGATCGGAAATCGGAGGTCCCGATTTTAAGTTATTGTGTTTTGAAATTAAGGAGAGCGATCGTCGTTCGATCGTGCGTGATTGTGCGATCAAGAATAATCCGATCGTTGGATCGGGCCTAAATTGGTGCAATTGGATTTGAAATATGAGGTTGTGGGCCCGAGGTGGATTTTCGGAGTGTCGGTTGGACGGGTGGAACCCGTGGGACCCAAATAGTGACTTTTTGGACAATGGGTGTCATTGGTCCTGTTTTGACGTCGACAGTGTGTACGTCACAGTTTTGGAGTTGTTTGGATGATAATTGATCGCTTTGAACCCTGGTTGGTTCGAAGGGTTGTTTCGTCATTTGAGAGCGAAATCTTGGATTATGGATTTTAAGTTAAGTTGCAAACTTTTCTTAGGTTTTGCAGAGCCAGAGTTGGAGGATTGGAGAGCTTAATTGCTTAGTGTAGATTCGTTGAGGTTGCATAGTAGTTGCAGCTTGGATGAGATGTGAGTAATATTATATGATCGTGAATAAAATCACGAATTATTAATTATAATGTGATTATGATAATGTTAATGGATATAATTAACATGTTGATGTGGTTTTTGAGAAACCGTTTTATGTGAGTTAAAAATCAATCAATGTGTTTTGATTTTAAATGAGTTGCAGGTTTTTGCAAAATCGATGCTATTTAGGGGAATAACCATATTATATTATGATTGTATGGTGGTGTTCATAAGTGAATGGCCACGTACATATATATATATTGATATGATGGATGTATTTGAGATAGAAAACAATATTTAATGTGGAGAGTGCATTTTATTGTTTTTGGCATGTGTTGATGTTGTGATTGGAATGATAGATGTGAGAATGCACTGATTCCTTCAATTGGAAGATCACCTATAAGTGGTTGACCGTGGCATGTAATTAGGGAATTGTAGCCCTTGGGTGCGAGGCCCCAAACCATTTAGAGCTCTTGGCTTCGATGCAGATTTGTGAACATGCACTATTTGGTGTGGACTTTAGTGATAGTGAGTTGAGAGAGTCTAGCGTATTCTCACTTCTATTGTCCAAGAGTGACATTCATGAGTTGTGTTTCTAACATATTTGAAATAGGTTTTGAGTCAGCTAAGGACCTAATAGATCTTATAAAATAAAAGAATTGTGATTGTGATGAGATCATTGAATATGATTACCTTGGTTATATAAGGATTGTGGTATACTAATGAAGGTGCATGTGTTTGTATATTATATGTAAATGACATATTTATACTGCTAGTTGTGGTTTACTCATACGAACTTTAGAAAACTTATTGGGTTTGTTGGTGATGAACCCGGTACACTATTCATTTGCAAACAACACCATTTAAATATCCCAACTGGCAGCATGCTCAAACTAAAACAAACATTTACACATAGGCCTCCGACCTCAAATTCAATCCTAAGTGGGAAATATCAGAGCAACTACTGGAGTTTAATTTACAATGTTAGTTCCAATATACGATGAAATGATAAGCGAAGTCCTACTAGGATGGATAGGCTGGGCTTGAAACGACGAAGGAGTAGCTCACGTAATAGTCCCAAACTCTTAGCTATCAACTTCCTGGGGGGCACAACACAATAAAAATGTGAGTGGACAAAAAGAAAGTATTTCTCGAAAATATACAGAGCATACTAACCCCTCTGTTTTCGCAAACCTTTGAAAACTCACCAAATGCACTTGTAAATACATGTACAAGAGTGAAATGTGATAAATACATATGTAGGTAAAACGTGCTTGAAATCAACTGGTAAGCAAAATTCAATTTACACAATTTGTATTTCAAACCATCTTTTAAATCCAATAAATCAAGCGATCTCAAAACATAGTTCAAGAGAATTCAAGTTTCAAACCAATTCATATGAAAACTCTCCACCCAAGTATACTTATGGGAAAAACTGGCCAACCTTGTGTAGTATATCGGCAGGGTGGCAGGACTACAATGCAACAAAAGATAGTTATAAGAACCAAAGTGAAATTATGAATAAGTACGAGGACTGAAATATGATTTGGACAAAGTATAAGGATAAAAGTGAAATTGTTGACTAGTGAGAGGACTACAGTGCAACTAAAGATAGTTATAAGAACTAAATTGCAAAGAAAGATTTTAAGTAACATTTTTTTAAATGACTGGACTAGGAATCAGTTGCCCAAGAAAGAACAATTTGAGTTCAAAGGTGCAGAATGCAAGTCAAGCATCAGCTTTGGATTCCAAGTAAGGGGACTCACTCTTGGACTTGTATTTGGTGTATGATGACATAGTATATATTGTTGTGTGCGAAAATTGCACTGTTTATGATTGTCATGTGTGCTTGGTTTTATAAATGCTTGGCTTTGGTTCTCCAAAGTTTGGAGGGTATACGCCTACAGGCATTATCCTCGACGACCTGAGAGTGAAAGGGGCATAGCGACTTCCTTGGGTTTCGATTCCCTAAACCTTCGGAGGAGTTACGCGGACAGACTTTACCAATACCTTACGCATGAGGTATAGTCGATGAGATGTAACCGGTTGAAATGGACACTCTCGCTACTGTACAAGGGGAGTTGGATTTAATTATGATTTATGGTAGGTGTAATTGGCCTTAAAGGATTGGTTATCAGACAAGCATATACAGGAACATTCCGAAAAATGTTTACGAAAATTGCTTGAGCATGCCAATTGGTTTTGGATATATTTTCATTATTGGTTTGTAAAACAATTTCTTAGGTTGTTGATACTATTCCATGACCTCTGAGGTTGGTTTAACTCTCAAATAAATTTTGTATAATATTATAAGTTATTTTTCCGCTGTTGTTAAACACTCTGATCCAACCCGTTTTAATTTATTTATAAAGGCTTAGTATATTTTGGGAATCTTGGGAGTATAACCCTTGGACTTTGGTGTTATATTTTTGGGATCACAAGGTACGTGCCGCTGTCACATGTCTCGATTTTGGGGCGTGACGACTCAGACCATATATAATAATGTAAAAGCATTTCAAACAAACATGAATACCAAACCATAAAAAAATCATTCATAAACATCTAATAAAATCGTCATAACATGAAAACATTTAGAAAAAAAAATGTCCACTCACTATAGGTCCAAAGCACGCTTAACTCTTTGCGGTTTCGTCCAAAGCAATTCGTTGCGCTTGAAAACATATTTGAGAGAATACTAGGATTAACTTAATAATTGAACCCAACACTGAACTTTAATTCAGTACCCTAGTTCCCATGACTCACAGTGTGTGCACATCCTTTAAGAAAAGTCCTAAGGCCACTTTATTACTTTCCAAAGGAGGAGACAATCTTGGAAGACCCGTGGTCAATGGTGTAGTCAAACATCCCATATTGGTCAACAGGGACAACAGGGCCCACGACCTCCGATTACTAATCCAAATGTTTCTATTGGTCCAACATAATCCATTTAACATGTCTCAGGAGTTTCATCATGATCCGACGGTTCGAACATATCGAACCCGGTAACGCCTAATAGGTAATTTTTAGTAAAATGCTCAAACGATCGAGTTTAGCTAATCCGAGCATACCATTGTGCTCGGGACGACATATGGAGTATTTTAGAACCTAATGATTCGTCACCAAGTTGTCCACACACTACCACGCGCCACTGGCCTCGTGTGGGTGGCTTGAGTAATTTTCGGCAATTAGAAAACTCCAAATTGCCGGCCAATAACCATACCCTCATATCACTTACAATAAGGGGAGTAACTTTTCTACCTTCACCAGAGATAAATTTGATTGGGAAGCAGCCGGAATTGGAGGTTTTCTCGCCAGAAACCTAGAACACTTATGCTTTGATTCGCACAATCCAGCAACGGATCAAGTTGGGCTTTGGGTAGGGAAGATAGAGGAGAGGCTAATGAGGATTTTGGGTGTGACATCTCGATTGGTGGTGGCCGGGTTTGGCTGGAAACTCCTCTGGAAGTGGCAATTTCAAAGGGGGTGAAACAATGTTTTGGTTTTCTCCAAATTTCAGCTCCAATCTCTCCAAATCGAAAGTGGAAATATATATGGATGGAAAGAGGAGGAAGATACAAACATTTTGGTACCTTGGGCTTCGTTGGCCATGGCCGGAATTGGAAGAAATTGCCAACCAAAGTGGCCGGCTTGTGTATCGTGACAGAGAGAGGAGAGAGAGACCAGATTCCTTTTTTTAAAATTTGACTTTTGAGATTCCAACTATGCCCCTAAACTTCTGTAGATTGTAACTTTTTCATTACAAGTCGAAATTGAGCCTGCCGCCTGTCTATAGACTTTGTATCGACGAGCTCTACGCAACGGTGCAACTCAATTTCCCAAATTTCTTTATGAAGAAAAATGACTATGACACCCCTACCTTAATGGCAAAAATGTCATTTAATACTTTAATAATTTAATAAATGTTGAATTTGGGTCGGGATGTTACAAAGACCACCAACAAAGAGGATCAAGTCTTTTGGGGGAGGTACAAGACCATTGAAATGTAGTCGGTGCGGTGTTGCACGACATAATAAGAGAACTTGACGGTCATATGAACATCCCTTTTCAGTTTATGATTGCTTATGTAGAGATAGTTCTGTAAAATTTTGGACAGGTGCTACGTTGTAGTTTTGGACACACAACATTGCAATTTTGCAAACACTGCATTGCAGTTTTGAACACACTGCATTGCACTTTTGAGTTTGTGAGTATTTTTGCTTGACATGTGAGTGTTGAACGTGGACAACTATTATTGAGTTTAAATGAAATAGTAAAATTTTGCAGCATTTAATAATGACATCTTTCGTAAATTTGAGGTTTTTGAGTGCATGATTATAAAATTACATCCTATTTTTAGGCATTGGCCTTTTGTAAATTAGGTGAAATTGTATTCTTATTTTTCATATTAGTAAAGTATATAGTGAGCTTAAACTAAAGCTCCCAAAAAGAAATCACTAGAAACAAGTAGGAAGCAATTTTGATTGGATCATGCCAAGTTCTGTATCAAGAAGCCTCAAGCAGGAGAGAAACTCTCATGCAACGGGAATATCACTTTTTGCTATCACCGGATAATAACGCAATGACACGCAGGATAACTTTCCATGCGTCATTGTGTTATTGTTCGGGAATAACAAAACAATGTTATCTCATTACAAGTAAGTTTTTTTTGCTCAAGCAGGCTCAAAATTTCTATGGAACCAATTTTTGATTTAAAAGAAATATGCTAAAATTTGAGTTGACTTGTGTTGAAAAAGTTGTATTTACGATTCTAAATTTGAGTCGTTTTATACAATCCTTAAACCTAACCGATTTGTGATCTAAAAGAAATATGCTAAAATTTGAGTTGTCTTTGTGTTGAAAAGTTGTATTTACGGTTCTAAATTTGAGTCGTCTTATACAGTCGCCATATTTCTTTCACTTGATATCCACACTTAAAAAAAAAATACAAAAAAAGATATTGGAGGAATGGAGAATCCAACCTAGACCTTTTCTTGATCGCCGAACATTTGACTCCAGGCAACACGTAAGAAAATTTCTTTCCAATTCTCACTCTCAACTGGGCATCGTTATTCTCATAAAGTCCAATAGCAGCCTCAGTCAAGGCCTAAAAACAAATGAATAAAATAAATATAAATATAAGAAAAACATAATAGAAATGAATGGAATGAAGAAATAAAATATAAAGAAAAAAGAAGAAGGAAATTTCTAACGTGGTGGGCTGCAACTTTGACTAAGAAGAAGAGCCATCCGCCGCTCCTCCCAAACCCAAACCCAAACAAACCAACCCACCAGCTTTTACTTTACTTTTTTTTATTTTTTATTTTCTTTCTTCCCCAAAACAAAACTGAACTCTGTTTTCATTTCAAGCTCAAAGACAAAGTCCTCCATTGATATCCCTCTCCTCTCTCTCTCTCTCTCTCTCTCTCTGTCTTTGTCTGCTCTCTCCATCCAGTGTATGCTTTGCTAAACGAAATCTACAATTTCAATCTCACGGCCCAAAACAAAAGCAAAAGCAATACCAAAAGCAAAAGCATCCGAATTTTCTAGATTCGGGTCAACGACGCCAAACCCAGAGATGCTCCAGATTTTGATCGGTCAACGCCAGCTGCTTCCCCAATCATTAGACTTTGAATTCGAATTCGAATTAGGGATTCGTTTATGAAGAGGCTGAGGCTACTGAGCTGAGCTGAGCTCCTGGAATTTGTGAGGCAAATGGACCTGCTGATATCCACCACCTCGGCCTCTGCTTCTGTTTGGCTGTTTCTGCTGTTTGGTTTCCTTCAACTCCTTAAGCTCTCTGGCAACGTCGAAGGTCTCTTCTTCGTGTGTTGTGTGTGTTTGGGTTGTGTTTGGTTATGGGAATTTGGATGAATCAATGACTGATTTGGTTTCCTTCGAAACAGGTGACGCATTGAATGCGTTGAAGAGCAATTTAGTTGATCCTAATAATGTTCTCCAAAGTTGGGATCCCACTCTCGTCAACCCCTGTACATGGTTTCATGTCACTTGTAATAGCGAAAACAGCGTTACGCGGGTGTAAGCAGCTAAAACACTTCATTTCACTTGTTTCTTTCAGTTCATTCAATCAATTCATTTCCTTCTTGTTTATTAAGGAAACCCAGAAAAAGAGAAATACCCAAAAAGGAAAAAAAAAAAAAAAGACTAATGTGTGCTTTTCTTGTTTTTAACATTTACGCTCATTCAGTGATCTTGGCAATGCCAATCTCTCTGGTCAATTGGTGTCACAACTTGGTGTTCTTTCCAACTTGCAGTACTTGTAAGTGTGTTTTTTAGTCTACTTGTTTGTCCTTGTATTATCTAAAGTTCCATCAATATGCATCCAAATTGAAATTGGCATCTTACCTTAAAAAGTGAAAAACTGATCCATCGATTCACTACTTCCATTGACAGGGAACTTTATAGTAATAACATAACTGGAACCATCCCACCAGAGCTTGGGACTTTGACAAACTTGGTCAGCTTGGATCTTTACTTGAACAGTTTACGTGGTACCATTCCAGACACACTTGGCAAGCTAGAAAAACTACGCTTTCTGTATGAACCCGCATCCTTTATCTACATTCTTTGTTTTTTCTTAACAAATTGTCTTCATTCTTTAGTTGGTGGATTCGTTTATTTACGTTCTGATTGATTATGTATGCTTTGAATGCATCCCTTACAGTCTATTATGTGACTTGTCCACTAACAAATATGGTTTTCCTCTTGGATTTAGAGGATTTAGGTTGTGGTTCAAAGAAAATAAATATATCTTGTATTTGTTTGTTTTATTCGATATGCTGATGTGATGTTTTCAATTATTCCTTCAGTAACATTCATCCTTAGAGTGCATGATAGCATCTAGGTTGAACCCAAGAGATTACGTAGGTTGACTATGATCTACCAATATTGTGCCACTGTAGTTAAGGCATCAAGCGGGAGTTTAAACAAATTAGCAATAGGAAAATAATATACAGCAGGTCAACAATACGCAAAAAGACAAAAAACAGAAACAAATAAGTAATTGGAATGGTTAAGGCAGGATGCCTGGTATCAAGATTCTAAAGAAGGTAATAGTTCACTCGGTAAAGCTAATATGGATGTGACTAGAACTCTAAATGCAAGAAGCATTAAGCTAAAAGCAGTGGTGTAAATATTGTAAAGAAGGTCCTAATAGGAAAGGAAGAAAATTATAAGTTCCCATAGCTTTTTGCCATCCGTTTTATACCTTGATGATTATGAAACCCCAGGTTGCCAGTTAATCTTGGCACATAATAACTTGAAGAGGCCCTGTCATAAATCTGTTTAGCTCTTTTTGAGTGCTTTGTTTTTTAGTTCTCTATCCCCGGAAATGTTGATGTAGAAAAAGTACGAAAATAATGCCATCAACTATCTAGAAGAGACTGCTTGTGCTAGTAATTGAGTTCATGAAGTTTTAGTCTGAAGTATGATGATAGGCTTATATTTAATAAGAGTATTGCAGTTTGTGTTTGTATCTGATTGCAATCTTTTATATTGCAAATAGCAGTATAACATTAAGTTTTAATTGAAGTATTATAATTTCCAATTTAGTTTCTTAGCCATCCTTGTGATCTCTCTTAGGTTTATCATAAGTAAATTATCTTGCTCTCTTTTGGCTACTCTACAACTTTCACTTTGCAGATGGGGCATGCAGAAGTTAGGGAGATTTATTTATTTTCCTGAATACTGAGTATGTTAAAAAGAGAATCTATTGAATTCCGAGAAATGCTGTGGTTTAATCCTTGGTATCTCAAGCAGTAACAATTACTAGTCATATTATCTAAGGTGCTGATGTAGAATGTGTAGTTGGTAAAAGTTGACTTTTTCTAGGACTGCATTCTAACCAGTGAAGGGTCCTGCATAAACTCCAGTAGCATGTCTTGAAAGTTTCAGATCTTGTTGTCCTCTTTGCCTACTTTAGTCTGTTTGGACACTATGTGCACGCATGACTTACACAGTCTTCTAGTGTTTGTATGCTGACAAGAAACATGTGAAAAAAAGCCATAAAACTTGGTTTCACAGTCTATTTATCATCTCCCCTTGGAAAAAATTGAATAGTGATGTGTTAGAAATACAATATATGTTATCATTGCAAATATTGGGGATATAACAGTTTTTGTTCCATGAAATAGGCGTCTCAACAACAACAGCTTGACAGGGATTATTCCCATGACTTTGACTACTATTCAATCTTTGCAAGTCCTGTGAGTTTTGTACACTTTTCATCTCAATAAGGAGAGAGAAAGAGAGAGGGAGAAGAGTACTAGTTTCTCAACCATCAGAGAATGCAAATAACAAAGTTTTATATGGAATGCAGGGATCTTTCAAATAACAATCTGACGGGAGATATTCCGGTCAATGGTTCATTTTCACTTTTTACTCCCATCAGGTTTGTAGAGGCGATTTTATTCTTTTTCTTTTGGAAGGCTTATGTAAAAGATGTATGCACTGACATTATTCCTCATTTTGCAGTTACTCCAATAACCCTAATCTGAACCCTCTTCCAGTCTCTCCACCTCCTCCCGTTTCTCCAAACCCGCCAAGTTCTCCAGGTTTTTACCAGTTATAGTATTCTTTTGATATGGACTCAAATTTTTTTCAGAGAGTAAGATCTTTGATGTTTTCTAGGCACTTTGTGGCTATCCCTTGTGTTTATTTATTTATTTTCATAATATGAGATGCTTGCTGCAATCAAGAAATGAAGAAGAGAGAGAGAGAGAGAGAGAGAGAGAGTTATGAGTTATATAACATCTGACTTTGATGAGTTTTTACTATATAACATCTAAGTTTAATGATTTTTCATTTAGGTTCTGGCTCATGTCATGCAAATAAACCTTCTGCATAACTCTGGTGATTCTTATTAGGTAACACTGCTACTGGGGCTATTGCTGGAGGGGTTGCTGCCGTGATGAAGGCTATTGGGGCTATTACGTCCAGAAGGCTAAACTAAAGTTTCCAATTTTGGAATCTGGAAACATGCCATGATGATGCTGATGCTGATGACGATGAAGAAGAAGAAGAAGAAGAAGAAGAAGAAGAAGAAGAAGATGAAAAAGAAGAAGAACAAGTTTTATGTATTTTTTTTTTTATGTAATTTTTTTTTTTATGTTTTTTTTTGTTTTTTGTTTTTTGTTTTTTGTTTTTTTCGTTTTTGTTTTTGTTTTTTTAATTATTAGTGATGCAGCCTTATTTAGAGTAAATTTTTTTTTTTTTTTTTAAATTTTAAATTTTTAACACTCAGAAACAAACTAACTAACCACACCACATAAAAAAAATAACTAAACAGAAAAGAAAACAAAGAAGTTCCAAATTGCAATATTTTTTTTTTGTAATTATTATTTAAGCAAGAATACAATATCCAAACTTAAATTTTTATTTAAACTAAACTATTATAAATAAAAAATAAAAAATTTTTAAGAACACACAATTATACAAGCAACTCTAGGATGACCAGTTAAGGGCCTCAGAAAACACAGCCAGGGGTTCCGGGAAGGTTGGAGGGGTCACAATGGTCCCGCTTAAAACCCAAACTTCTTAGACACCGAAGGTGTCGCCTAAAGAACTCCTAGACACTGCATAGACGGAGGTTGCTTACTGGAGTTACCAAAAGTTACTCATATGAATTTTTTTTTTAATTATTATAAAAGAAACAGAAAAATAAAATTACTAAAATAATAACAATACAAGTAAAAGAGAAAGGATTGGAATACTCCCCCTTGAAGCGATTAGGTCGAGCATGGATGCATTTGAAGGTAGCTACTCCTCCCACTACTCCATACTTCCTATTCTTATGATTGAAGTTTCCTTCTCTCCCTTTTTATTGAGCTATCCTATAATGCTAAAACAAACACAAAAAACTTGAAACAGAATTAAAATGATTAGGAATAAAAACTGAATTGAAAAGGAAAAAGGAAAGTAAAACAAGTAGGGAAAGAAAATAGAACCAAACTATGCCGTCAATCCCCGGCAACGGCGCCAAAATTTTGTTAACTCGCAAGTGCACGAGGCGTTGGATAGTATAGCTTGTGTAAGTACGAGGTCGATCCCACGAGGATTGATGATAGATTGATTCAATTTGATTCCCTGCACAAAATAGAAATGAAAAGAAAATAAATAAAACAAGAAAGAAAGAAAAGAAATTAACTCAAGCAAATTAGTTACCAAGTTCAATTCAGATTCACAGATTGATTCTAGCTAAAGTATGATTAAGCCATGGTGTCTGGTCCTAACCTTGTATTCCTAATTCCCTAATTAGATCCTTGTTGTCGAACCTAAATTAAGCATTAGAAATCCATTAAGCATAGAAGAATGTTTTAAACAACCAAGTATGTATCTAATCCCTATTGTCGAATGTCCATACATACTCTTCCTATTCATAGTTCAATTTGAATTAATGCATGGTGTCTACTCTTAATTCAAACCAAGATAGCTAACATACAAGTTTTAATGGTGATCACTCATTCAAACAAGCATATTAACTTATAAGCATAATGAATAAGAACAAGAACTATAATTGAAACTTGGAAACTAATTAAACTTGAAAACTAAAGAAAAGAAATTACATTACAATGGAAAATAAATTACAACTAAAAAGCAAAATGGTTTTGTTACAACAATTGAGAACTAAAAAGAAAAACTAAGAGAATTTGAGGGAGAGAAGGGAGAGGAGCTCTAGAGAGATGTTTGAGAGCTCTCCCCCTTGGGGTGTGTTTACATGCTTGGAGAACTCACTATTTATAGGCCTAGGGGAAGTATAAATCTGATTATACAATTGAGTTTACTAACCACACTCACTTCACCAACTAACACCACTCAATTCACCAACTTTACCTAACTTCCCCACTAAAATGATTAGCTCATGCATGACAATGCATTGCAGTCAGCTTGTGGGCTCGATTTGGGCTTGTTCCTTCACTCTAACAAATCTGGAAAAATATGGATCTTGAAGCTCTTTGTCTTATCTTTCCAAGCATATGCAGCCCAACTCAAGGAAAAATCGGGAAGGCCTTCAAAAGTCATTTTTGGCCCAGTAACGCAGATGCTGCCGAATTTGACCTTAAGTTGCCCAAACTTGCATAACTTCATGTAGAAGACTCGGAATCATGAACCGTAAAATGCTACAGAAACTAGACTTCCGTATCTTTCCAATTATGTATGGCTCATTATCTGGTTCTTCTTGAGCAAGTACAGTCCAATCCGTGAAGTTGACTGATCTGCAGACACCGTTTTGAGCTAACTTGACTCCAAAATGCATTAAATGAGTCCCAAGCTTATTACACTGAAACAAACACAAAATAGATTAAAAGCACAAGTTTAACTCAAAAACATAACCAAATCATAAGTTAGAAGGGTACAAAATGATATGTAATTATGCACCGATCAACATCTCGATTGGTGGTGGCCGGGTTTGGCTGGAAACTCCTCTAGAAGTGGCAATTTCAAAGGGGGTGAAACAATGTTTCGGTTTTCTCCAAATTTCAGCTCCAATCTCTCCAAATCGAAAGTGGAAATATATATGGATGGAAAGAGGAGGAAGATACAAACATTTTGGTACCTTGGGCTTCGTTGGCCATGGCCGGAATTGGAAGAAATTGCCAACCAAAGTGGCCGGCTTGTGTATCGTGACAGAGAGAGGAGAGAGAGACCAGATTCCTTTTTTTAAAATTTGACTTTTTGAGATTCCAACTGTGCCCCTAAACTTCTGTAGATTGTAACTTTTTCATTACAAGTCGAAATTGAGCCTGCCGCCTGTCTATAGACTTTGTATCGACGAGCTCTACGCAACGGTGCAACTCAATTTCCCAAATTTCTTTATGAAGAAAAAATGACTATGACACCCCTACCTTAAGGGCAAAAATGTCATTTAATACTTTAATAATTTAATAAATGTTGAATTTGGGTCGGGATGTTACAAAGACCACCAACAAAGAGGATCAAGTCTTTTGGGGGAGGTACAAGACCATTGAAATGTAGTCGGTGCGGTGTTGCACGACATAATAAGAGAACTTGACGGTCATATGAACATCCCTTTTCAGTTTATGATTGCTTATGTAGAGATAGTTCTGTAAAATTTTGGACAGGTGCTACGTTGTAGTTTTGGACACACAACATTGCAATTTTGCAAACACTGCATTGCAGTTTTGAACACACTGCATTGCACTTTTGAGTTTGTGAGTATTTTTGCTTGACATGTGAGTGTTGAACGTGGACAACTATTATTGAGTTTAAATGAAATAGTAAAATTTTGCAGCATTTAATAATGACATCTTTCGTAAATTTGAGGTTTTTTGAGTGCATGATTATAAAATTACATCCTATTTTTTAGGCATTGGCCTTTTGTAAATTAGGTGAAATTGTAATCTTATTTTTCATATTAGTAAAGTATATAGTGAGCTTAAACTAAAGCTCCCAAAAAGAAATCACTAGAAACAAGTAGGAAGCAATTTTGATTGGATCATGCCAAGTTCTGTATCAAGAAGCCTCAAGCAGGAGAGAAACTCTCATGCAACGGGAATATCACTTTTTGCTATCCCCGGATAATAACGCAATGACACGCAGGATAACTTTCCATGCGTCATTGTGTTATTGGTCGGGAATAACAAAACAATGTTATCTCATTACAAGTAAGTTTTTTTTGCTCAAGCAGGCTCAAAATTTCTATGGAACCAATTTTTGATTTAAAAGAAATATGCTAAAATTTGAGTTGACTTGTGTTGAAAAAGTTGTATTTACGATTCTAAATTTGAGTCGTCTTATACAATCCTTAAACCTAACCGATTTGTGATCTAAAAGAAATATGCTAAAATTTGAGTTATCTTTGTGTTGAAAAGTTGTATTTACGGTTCTAAATTTGAGTCGTCTTATACAGTCGCCATATTTCTTTCACTTGATATCCACACTTGAAAAAAAAAATACAAAAAAAGATATTGGAGGAATGGAGAATCCAACCTAGACCTTTTCTTGATCGCCGAACATTTGACTCCAGGCAACACGTAAGAAAATTTCTTTCCAATTCTCACTCTCAACTGGGCATCGTTATTCTCATAAAGTCCAATAGCAGCCTCAGTCAAGGCCTAAAAACAAATGAATAAAATAAATATAAAAATAAGAAAAACATAATAGAAATGAATGAAATGAAGAAATAAAATATAAAGAAAAAAGAAGAAGGAAATTTCTAACGTGGTGGGCTGCAACTTTGACTAAGAAGAAGAGCCATCCGCCGCTCCTCCCAAACCCAAACCCAAACAAACCAACCCACCAGCTTTTACTTTACTTTTTTTTTTATTTTTTATTTTCTTTCTTCCCCAAAACAAAACTGAACTCTGTTTTCATTTCAAGCTCAAAGACAAAGTCCTCCATTGATATCCCTCTCCTCTCTCTCTCTCTCTCTCTCTCTCTCTCTCTCTCCATCCAGTGTATGCTTTGCTAAACGAAATCTACAATTTCAATCTCACGGCCCAAAACAAAAGCAAAAGCAATACCAAAAGCAAAAGCATCCGAATTTTCTAGATTCGGGTCAACGACGCCAAACCCAGAGATGCTCCAGATTTTGATCGGTCAACGCCAGCTGCTTCCCCAATCATTAGACTTTGAATTCGAATTCGAATTAGGGATTCGTTTATGAAGAGGCTGAGGCTACTGAGCTGAGCTGAGCTCCTGGAATTTGTGAGGCAAATGGACCTGCTGATATCCACCACCTCGGCCTCTGCTTCTGTTTGGCTGTTTCTGCTGTTTGGTTTCCTTCAACTCCTGAAGCTCTCTGGCAACGTCGAAGGTCTCTTCTTCGTGTGTTGTGTGTGTTTGGGTTGTGTTTGGTTATGGGAATTTGGATGAATCAATGACTGATTTGGTTTCCTTCGAAACAGGTGACGCATTGAATGCGTTGAAGAGCAATTTAGTTGATCCTAATAATGTTCTCCAAAGTTGGGATCCCACTCTCGTCAACCCCTGTACATGGTTTCATGTCACTTGTAATAGCGAAAACAGCGTTACGCGGGTGTAAGCAGCTAAAACACTTCATTTCACTTGTTTCTTTCAGTTCATTCAATCAATTCATTTCCTTCTTGTTTATTAAGGAAACCCAGAAAAAGAGAAATACCCAAAAGGAAAAAAAAAAAAAAAAGACTAATGATGTGCTTTTCTTGTTTTTAACATTTACGCTCATTCAGTGATCTTGGCAATGCCAATCTCTCTGGTCAATTGGTGTCACAACTTGGTGTTCTTTCCAACTTGCAGTACTTGTAAGTGTGTTTTTTAGTCTACTTGTTTGTCCTTGTATTATCTAAAGTTCCATCAATATGCATCCAAATTGAAATTGGCATCTTACCTTAAAAAGTGAAAAACTGATCCATCGATTCACTACTTCCATTGACAGGGAACTTTATAGTAATAACATAACTGGAACCATCCCACCAGAGCTTGGGACTTTGACAAACTTGGTCAGCTTGGATCTTTACTTGAACAGTTTACGTGGTACCATTCCAGACACACTTGGCAAGCTAGAAAAACTACGCTTTCTGTATGAACCCGCATCCTTGATCTACATTCTTTGTTTTTTCTTAACAAATTGTCTTCATTCTTTAGTTGGTGGATTCGTTTATTTATGTTCTGATTGATTATGTATGCTTTGAATGCATCCCTTACAGTCTATTATGTGACTTGTCCACTAACAAATATGGTTTTCCTCTTGGATTTAGAGGATTTAGGTTGTGGTTCAAAGAAAATAAATATATCTTGTATTTGTTTGTTTTATTCGATATGCTGATGTGATGTTTTCAATTATTCCTTCAGTAACATTCATCCTTAGAGTGCATGATAGCATCTAGGTTGAACCCAAAAGATTACGTAGGTTGACTATGATCTACCAATATTGTGCCACTGTAGTTAAGGCATCAAGCGGGAGTTTAAACAAATTAGCAATAGGAAAATAATATACAGCAGGTCAACAATACGCAAAAAGACAAAAAACATAAACAAATAAATAATTGGAACGCTTAAGGCAGGATGCCTGGTATCAAGATTCTAAAGAAGGTAATAGTTCACTCGGTAAAGCTAATATGGATGTGACTAGAACTCTAAATGCAAGAAGCATTAAGCTAAAAGCAGTGGTGTAAATATTGTAAAGAAGGTCCTAATAGGAAAGGAAGAAAATTATAAGTTCCCATAGCTTTTTGCCATCCGTTTTATACCTTGATGATTATGAAACCCCAGGTTGCCAGTTAATCTTGGCACATAATAACTTGAAGAGGCCCTGTCATAAATCTGTTTAGCTCTTTTTGAGTGCTTTGTTTTTTAGTTCTCTATCCCGGAAATGTTGATGTAGAAAAAGTACGAAAATAATGCCATCAACTATCTAGAAGAGACTGCTTGTGCTAGTAATTGAGTTCATGAAGTTTTAGTCTGAAGTATGATGATAGGCTTATATTTAATAAGAGTATTGCAGTTTGTGTTTGTATCTGATTGCAATCTTTTATATTGCAAATAGCAGTATAACATTAAGTTTTAATTGAAGTATTATAATTTCCAATTTAGTTTCTTAGCCATCCTTGTGATCTCTCTTAGGTTTATCATAAGTAAATTATCTTGCTCTCTTTTTGGCTACTCTACAACTTTCACTTTGCAGATGGGGCATGCAGAAGTTAGGGAGATTTATTTATTTTCCTGAATACTGAGTATGTTAAAAAGAGAATCTATTGAATTCCGAGAAATGCTGTGGTTTAATCCTTGGTATCTCAAGCAGTAACAATTACTAGTCATATTATCTAAGGTGCTGATGTAGAATGTGTAGTTGGTAAAAGTTGACTTTTTCTAGGACTGCATTCTAACCAGTGAAGGGTCCTGCATAAACTCCAGTAGCATGTCTTGAAAGTTTCAGATCTTGTTGTCCTCTTTGCCTACTTTAGTCTGTTTGGACACTATGTGCACGCATGACTTACACAGTCTTCTAGTGTTTGTATGCTGACAAGAAACATGTGAAAAAAGCCATAAAACTTGGTTTCACAGTCTATTTATCATCTCCTTGGAAAAAATTGAATAGTGATGTGTTAGAAATACAATATATGTTATCATTGCAAATATTGGGGATATAACAGTTTTTGTTCCATGAAATAGGCGTCTCAACAACAACAGCTTGACAGGGATTATTCCCATGACTTTGACTACTATTCAATCTTTGCAAGTCCTGTGAGTTTTGTACACTTTTCATCTCAATAAGGAGAGAGAAAGAGAGAGGGAGAAGAGTACTAGTTTCTCAACCATCAGAGAATGCAAATAACAAAGTTTTATATGGAATGCAGGGATCTTTCAAATAACAATCTGACGGGAGATATTCCGGTCAATGGTTCATTTTCACTTTTTACTCCCATCAGGTTTGTAGAGGCGATTTTATTCTTTTTCTTTTGGAAGGCTTATGTAAAAGATGTATGCACTGACATTATTCCTCATTTTGCAGTTACTCCAATAACCCTAATCTGAACCCTCTTCCAGTCTCTCCACCTCCTCCCGTTTCTCCAAACCCGCCAAGTTCTCCAGGTTTTTACCAGTTATAGTATTCTTTTGATATGGACTCAAATTTTTTTTTCAGAGAGTAAGATCTTTGATGTTTTCTAGGCACTTTGTGGCTATCCCTTGTGTTTATTTATTTATTTTCATAATATGAGATGCTTGCTGCAATCAAGAAATGAAGAAGAGAGAGAGAGAGAGAGAGAGAGAGAGTTATGAGTTATATAACATCTGACTTTGATGAGTTTTTACTATATAACATCTAAGTTTAATGATTTTTCATTTAGGTTCTGGCTCATGTCATGCAAATAAACCTTCTGCATAACTCTGGTGATTCTTATTAGGTAACACTGCTACTGGGGCTATTGCTGGAGGGGTTGCTGCCGGCGCTGCTTTGCTGTTTGCTGCACCTGCAATTGCACTTGCTTGGTGGCGACGAAGAAAACCACAAGATCATTTCTTTGATGTACCTGGTTAGTCAATTTTAAAAGAATAATTTAACTTGATCAGGATCATGTTGTATTATGGGATGCATGTTTAACTTATCTATACACTTTGCAGCGGAGGAGGATCCAGAAGTTCATTTGGGACAGCTCAAAAGGTTTTCTTTGCGTGAGCTACAAGTTGCAACAGATACCTTTAGCAATAAAAATATTCTAGGTAGAGGAGGATTTGGTAAGGTTTATAAAGGGCGTTTAGCTGATGGAACTCTGGTAGCTGTAAAAAGACTTAAAGAGGAGAGAACCCAAGGCGGGGAGCTACAGTTCCAAACAGAAGTTGAAATGATTAGCATGGCTGTCCACCGCAATCTGCTTCGTCTGCGTGGATTTTGCATGACACCAACAGAAAGGCTGCTTGTATATCCTTATATGGCTAATGGAAGTGTAGCATCATGTTTAAGAGGTAGTGTTTTAAATCCTTTGCTGTGTTGATGAATCTATGTTTTTTTTTTTACATTAATTCAATAAATTATTTTTTCAGTTTTAAGTTACATTTGTGATGTTGATCATATTTCCGTCTAATTTGAGGATACCAAGATCAACAATATATTTTTTTACTTTTGCTTTGGGAAGGTATGGTGAGATCACCTGACCTATTCTGTAATTCTGCTTTCTATGAATTATTGTAGATCGTCCAGAAGAACAGCTTCCACTTGATTGGGAAATAAGAAAACGCATTGCATTGGGATCTGCAAGAGGCCTTGCTTATTTGCATGATCACTGTGATCCGAAAATTATTCACCGTGATGTGAAAGCTGCAAACATATTGTTAGATGAGGAATTTGAAGCAGTTGTTGGAGACTTTGGATTGGCTAAACTCATGGATTACAAAGATACACATGTTACCACAGCTGTACGTGGCACAATTGGTCATATAGCACCAGAGTATCTCTCAACTGGAAAGTCTTCAGAGAAAACTGATGTTTTTGGATATGGAGTCATGCTTCTTGAACTTATCACTGGGCAGAGGGCTTTTGATCTTGCTCGGCTTGCAAATGATGATGATGTGATGTTACTTGATTGGGTATGCGTTTACGTTTTTCTATTTCTGTATGTAGGTAATTTATTATTCAATGCAGATTAGGTATTTCCCTGTGAAAGTTTCTGTAATTGTTTTAGGTAGTTCCCTGAAAATAATTATAAGATAGTAATAGTTCTGTAAACAGCTGGCATGCTCTTGTTAGATTCATGTAGAAAATGTAGAAAGACTGTCCGTTTTGGCTCAAATGTAGAATACAGTTACAATGATGGACAGAAGACGAAATAAGTATATTTACTTTAGGTGTGGGCAGAAAGAGCTTAGAAAATCAGTTCACTTTAATAAACTTTTACTAATTGGAAGTATATTTTAGTTGTAATTATTTATTTAGCTTTATTTACAACATTTAAGTTTTAACTATTTGAGATTAATTATAATGTTATTTCAGCACTTATATTGTTATTAATATAATTTGTATTATCACTATTATATATTTTATTACTATTATTTGTTGTTATCATTATAATTTTTGTTCTTGTTGGTTGGCCTTACTGTGATTGTTTGAAGAATTTGTGTTAATCCTAATTTCCTCATCTTCTTTCTGTTCTCTCTATTTTGGCTCTCCAACTTCTCTTCTTTCCTAATCTCTTTTTTCTCTCTTTATCTGTCTGTCTTATTCCTACATCATTTCTCGATTAAAAAAAATAAAAATAAAAATTCCTTCATCATTTCAATAGCTGAATGAACATACATTTCAACAAACAGTTTGATTTAATGGATGAAATCACACACTTTCATGTTTAAATATTACGAACACGTTTGTGCTGTCCCTGTACTATATTTTTCTTTTCAACTTATGGAACTACCTAACTTTTATTTTTTCAAAATAAAATTTAGGTCAAAGGATTATTGAAAGATCGGAGATTGGAAGCTCTTGTTGATGCTGATCTAAATGGTAACTATATTGAAGACGAGGTGGAGCAGCTGATCCAAGTAGCTCTACTCTGCACACAAGGCTCCCCAGGGGAACGGCCCAAGATGTCAGAGGTTGTCAGAATGCTTGAGGGGGATGGTTTGGCGGAAAGATGGGAGGAGTGGCAGAAAGAGGAGATGTTCCGCCAAGACTTCAACCCTGTTCACCATCCAAATACGAACTGGATCATTGACTCTACTTCTCATATTACACCCGATGAGTTGTCCGGTCCCAGGTGATACACTCCTTTGTTTCTTCGTCTGTATACATGTAAGAAGCCTTCAGGAATTGACAAGGCCCATTTTGTATTTCAGCGATACCACATTTGTGTATATGTTTGTCTTCTCTCCTCTTATTTGCTTTTGTTTTCCGTTTTATTCTTCTCTAATGTCCTGTTTATATCACACAATGGAGCTGGTGCTGCTGTAATTTTTATAGGGTTGTTAACTGGCATTATGAAATTATGGTGCTAGCAACACGGCAGGAACTAGGAAGGGCCATAGCACCCATTCCTTGTCATTTTTATGTACCCGGAAATTAGTCAAGATTGTCTAATAAATAAATATTTATTTCCTGCATCGCAGAATAATTTTGTATTAAAATTAAGGCGTTCCATTACCATACATATTACCATGTCATCATTCCTTTTGTGGCCAAGCTATGGTCTATGATTCAGCCGCGTAGGAGTGTAAATGAAAAAAATCCCTGATAGGAGCGCTCTTTTCTTCAGTGCTAACAGCCCCAAGAGTAGGCGAGGTAGATTGGCAAGGATGTTGGGTATTCTACACAGGGATGGCTTCGGCAAATATTTGGGCTTACAATCAGATTTTGGTCAGTCCAAAAAAGTAGTGTTTGACGAGATCCGGAATAAAGTGGAAACTAGGGTAATGGGATGGGCAGAAAATTATCTTTCCTAAGCAGGGAAGGAAATGACGCTGAAGGCGGTAGCGATGGCACTACCCACTTATGCCATGTCTTGTTTCTTATTGCCTAAAGGAGACTGCAATGATATTGTCAGGGCACTAGCAGGCTTTTGGTGGGGTAGTGCTGGGAACGGGAAAGGTGTTCATTGGGCGGCATGGAATAAATTGGTGCTCAGTAAAGACAAGGGAGGGTGGAGGATAATGGTGCAACCAAACTCTCTGCTCTGCCAGGTGCTCCAAGCTAAGTACTTTCCCTCATGCTCATTTTCAGAAGCTGGGCTAGGGGTTAGGCCTTCATGGGGGTGGCGCAGCATCCTCCAAGGGAGGCAAATATTGAAGGCAGGTATACGGTGGCGAGTGGGGAACGGGACGTCGATCAGAGTGTTTCATGACCCGTGGTTACCTATACCGTACACTTTCAAAACGCTGGCTCCATGACGACAGACACCGGAACGGGTGGGAGAGCTTTTGAACCCAGTGGCCGCCAATGGGATGCTGGGATAGCAAACCATATTTTCGGGGCAAAAAGCGGAGGCTATACTGTCTATGCCGATAAGTAGGAGGGGATGTGAGGATCGAATAGTGTGGCATTTTGCAACGGATGGGATATACTCTGTGAGGTCTAGTTATAAGGTTGCAGTGGCCTTAGATTCAAGTGGTTTACTTGGCAGGAAGGGGGAAGGAAATGCGAGTATGGAAGGGGGAGCAAAGGCATATTGGCGGCTCATTTGGAATTTGCAGGTACCGGCGAAGATCAGGCACTTCATCTGGAAGTGTAGTCGGCATTTCCTTTCCATTTGACGCAACTTACGACGACACGACATTCATACTGATCCCTTGTGCCCAGCATGAGGAGACAACGGTGCATCTTTTTTTCCGATGTGATTTTGCTAGGGTATTCTCGTTTGTGAGTCCTCTCCAATTGGATGTTGACTTGATACATGGAGATGACTTTCCAATGTGCTGGAGTAGCTTATGCCGTAGATTTGAGAACGAGCACGACCTGATGGAGTTAATGAGTTCTGTGGCTTTTGGCGAATTTGAAAGAGCCGAAAGGGCATGATTTTCAATGGGACCCCCACTGATCCGCAGGAAGCCGTCAGGCTGATGTCTCAACAATGCTTCGAGTTTCTCCAGACAGTTGACTGCGAAGTACCAATGAACCAGTCTGGGGGAGAAGTCGTAGCCGCACCCTATCCACAGCAGACATGGGCAACACCCCAAGATGGCTATGTGAAGATTAACTGCGACGGGGCATGGTTCGCAAGGACGTGGCAGTGTGGCATGGGCTGGATTGTTCACGATATGTATGGCTGGAATTGGCGCTCGGGGGGTGGAGGGGCCTTTCTCTGCACCTCAGCGTTGTGTGACGAGGCTGAAGCTATACGAGCGGGACCAACGGCTGGTGTACAACAAGGGTGGCCAAAGGTGGTTATTGAATCGAACTCCAAGGTTATGATTGAGGTCATACGCAATGGTACCACCCTTGAGGCGACGCTTGATGGCCTTTTTATTTTATTTTATGATATAGGCATACTGGTTAGGGGTTTTTAGTCTGTACTATTTTCCTTTGTACCTCGCTGCTGTAACAATGCAGCTCACTCAATTGCTGCCCATGCAGTGAATTTTGCTGGAGCTAGTGAGTGGGATACACCCCATTTTGGTTAATCACAATCCTAGAGACTGATGTAAACTCGCAATATTCAATTTGAGGATTGTCCATCCCCTCCTTCCTTGGGGACCTGTCCCATTACACAAACAAGATAACATGGGGATTCGAACTTAAGACCTCTTATATAAATCAATGTCTTTTCTCATTGAGCTAGATCCTGTTTGACATGTCGGCTGGAAGATTTATAAACACTAGGACTAGGGCAAGATTCGTATTCGTATAAATTACATAAATATATTAATTTAATATTATGCACTACAAAATTGGGTAGGCACAATCACTTTAATAATATATTTATGTGAAAAATGAATTATATATATGTATTCTAAATGAGGCGAGTTCGAGTCGGAGGATTAGAATATCATCCCTGCTCTTTTCCATACACCATATCCGAAAAATTCTCCAAACTCATCTCCATTCACGACCTATATGTTTGGTACACCATATTTGACTATGGATATGAATAAATAGCCCATGTCAGTTGTTTAGTATCAACTTGTATTATTTAATTACTTGACTATATTAAATGGGTTGAGCTTTTAATCCTTACCCGACTAACTAATACAACTTACACACCTCGATTTACATAATACATGCTTAATTATAAGGTTAGGGAAAAAGAAAACATGCTTTCCACATCTTTTCATCTTCTTCTCCCTCAGGTTCTCTTTGCTATCTTCTCAACTTGTTATTCTCTTCACTCTTCTCCAAGTATCCATCTCTCTCTCTCTCTCTCTCTCTCTCTCTCTCTCTCTCTCTCATATTCTCTCCAATATACGTCTTCTTGCTTCTTCTTTCTTCTTCTGTCTTCATCTTCAATTATGACTTGTTCTTCAAATTTTTGTTTAGGCAAAGTGTTTTTGTTCAAAATTTTGTTTGGGCGAGTGTTTTTCTTCACATATATAGGGTCTTGTTCTTCTTTCAAGTTTTGAGAAACTTCACACTGATTCTAAAGATGTTTGAGATGCACATTGGCGGATCTAGCAAGGGGCCAGTGAAGGCCATTGCCCTCACTGCCTTTTTTGCTACTAATGACAGCATTTGTAGTCATATATATTTAGAGCTTAATTTTGCCCTCAAAGAGAAAAATTTATGGATCCGCCATTGGAGATGCATATATATTAGGAATATGATATCAACATCAAACTTGCACTTTGCACTTTTATATATTAGTTTTCTAGGATCCAATCCTAGCCTTGCACTTTGCACTTTGTACCAAGTTACAACGGAAAGAATTCCCGGAGGTGAGCCATGGCCCAGACCATGAATTGAATTAGTTTGAGTAATGCTTTGTATACATTTATGAATTATTTGCCAACCATATATTAGCTCTTGGCAAAAATTATTCGTTGTGTTTTTGAACACTGTGATGCCCCTTACCGCTAGAAGGCTATACTTTGGCAGCTAGTGGCTTTTGCCTGCGTGCCAAGGAAATGGAGTGGAAGAGACTTGGGCCTGAAATGGGCTTAGAGACAATTACTTGAGGGATTGCAATAGGCGTGCACCTACTAGTGATACTCTTCTAGTAGAAAGAGGGAATGGAATGGTGTTTGTGTTGTGGATGTATTGCACTATTGTGATCTTTTCTTCTAATCAAAGTCACTGTGCTCTAAAGAGGGGAATCTTGCTTTAGATAGGTTCTTTTCTATGCCTCAATAAAGAGGACTTCAATATCTCAATCATGATGGAATAAAATGCAGGATGGATGGTGGTTTAGCCTGTTATCGGACAGAGAGTTCAATAACAGTTTTTTTTTTTTTTTTTTTTGTATATAAACTATCCGATGGACATAGTACATTTGCCAATAAGTAAATACAAGCTCAAAAAGACTAAAATAAACTTAAGTGCAGTAAAATAAGGTCCAACAGAGCTAGAAGAGGCCTTGTCGGACAGAAGGCAAGTCTTATCGAACAAAGCAACAATCTACTTGAGACAGTGCTGGTGTAACATCCCAATCCTAAAAAGGGAATTTAATAAATTAAAATAAGGAATTAAGTAAAATAATTGAAATAAGTAAATATAATAAGATAATATAATTAATAAATAATTTTCAAAAATTAAAAATAAAAATAAAAACTAAAAACCCCATTCAGCTCGTGCGTACCCCGACACCCCCTTTCTATCGTCTTCCTCGATCACCCCCTTTTCTCTCTCGATTTCAGACGACGACACCGTCGATCCGGTGCGATCAGTCCAAGCCCACCACCCTAAGCCTCCACCAACTTCACGGCCACCCCCTCCCTCCATCTTCTTCCCCCGATACCACCCCTCTCCCTCTCCCTCTCATTCTCCAACCAGAAAAGCCGAAGGCTTTTCTGGTGCCGCTCGGCCGTCAACCACCCCCAACCTCCTCCTAACTTCTCTCCTCATCCCCCTAGCTTTTGCCGACGAAGATTAGTTAGAAATAGTGCCCGACAAATCTTATGGGCTGTATTAATAAACCATTTTAATGGTTTATTTAATACATTAGTTCATTTACTGCTTCAGACATTTTCTATCCGAAATGGGATTGTAGCATCGGACACAGTTATGTCGGAAGTGACGTATGATGACGTCATACGTGCTTCTATCCGAAGTGATACTGTAGTATTGGACACAAGTCTGTCTGATGCTTGACCATGTGCTGGTCAATATTCGTGACTAGTCTGTTTGATGGGCCTGGGCTATGACAACTTTGTTTGGGCATTTTCTATCTACTGTGATGGCTTTTTTGGCGGTTGGGCTCATCTTAATAGGCCATGAAGTTGGCTCATTTGACTGCATAATTTAACCACGTGTGAATTTTGGTTTGAAGAAAAACAAAAGAAAAAAAACTTTGGCATATGAATCTTGCAAAAAAAAATTTGTGACATCTGAATTTCAATTTCCACTTAAATTATCATAATTTTTTTATAAAAAAAGTTTGATTTGTTGCTATCCAATGGAGCATCAAACACATTATAACTTAATCAGACTATTTATCAGAAACAACACCAAACATTTAATAATATTATGGATAAACGGTCAGTATTCTCCAAAATAGATTAATACTATCCGATATAAATTAGTCAGTACAGTCCGACATACCAAATGAGTCAAAGCCATACGAAGACCCTTACCATTGGACAAAATTGTCATCCCTTAATTTGACTATAACTTCATAATTACAATATTGGACATTGGTGATTGGCGAGAACTAGTTTTCATAACTGAAGCGAGATACATTTTCAATAGGAAAAAGAGAAAGAGAATGTCAGGTGAGAGAGAGAGAGAGAGAGAGAGAGGTGTTTACAGAAGTTTTGAGGTAAAGTAAGGCTTGCTTCCATTTTAAAAAGAAAATGAGAAGCAAAGATAGAAACCGCAGTGTTCGACATTGAAAGAATATCAACAATAACCGAAGATGCAAATAGTGTACAAGATTATTTTTTTTATTTTTTTCAATTTTGGGTTTTGAGGGAGGATATCTGTCACAACACAACTTCACTAGCAAGATATTGTCCGCTTTGGGCCTGGATCTGGTTTTGTTCCTAGACTCTCTTATGCTATATATCTTGCCAAAAAAAGTCTTTTGCTAGGAAGTTATGCCCACATATATATGACACTTCACCTTTCTCTTCTCGAGCCACGTGGGATTACTCACTGGTCTTGCCTTTCTTGCCTTGCATCCTTTCTTCTTGCCCCTTGTTTTCTTATTGATATTTTAATCAATTTGAGCATTAAAAAAACGGATCCCACGTATGCCACATCATCACTTAAAATTTACATAGGGTTGTGAAACTTGAAAGTATAGGGACAAACATACCTTAAGGGTATAATTGCAAGGCACCACAAAATGAAATTAACTCTAAGTCAAATTTTCAACATCACATCATTTTTAGTCATTATACACAGTCACCAAACTAGCCCAAGTCCCCCTCCACAACCAAACAAGGAAAAAAACACACACAATAAATACACTTCTAGGAATGTAGAAGAACCACAGCACACATTGTTTTTTCATTCACTGTGCACCAATTTTGCATTTGGCTGAGATTGTTTTTATTTATAAAGAAATCAACCATCATACCCAAATTAAACTACGCCAGAATCAACCCTATAAAAAAATATACTGTTCCGAAAAATATATATATCAACTCCAAAAAAAAACAATACATTGAATCCAATCATTCTCATAAGTCATAACCAACAAACCCACCAAAAAAAAAAAAGTCAATCTACAAGCAGTGACGGATTTAGGAATTTTTAAGAAGAGATGCAATATTTAAAAGACTAAACACTCATAAAAAAAATTGAGTGGTGCTAAACGAACCCTAAAATTAACTGAGTACACCCTATGATCTAAGTACACCCTAATATTTTAATCAAAATACAAAATTAACTAAGTACACCCTATTTAACTACCAAAAATACCATAATACACCTAATACACTCTATCACACAACTCTAATTTATAGATAAAGTTTCAGGCCTTTTCAATATTTGGGTTTAGAACAGAGAGAGACGACACATAGAAAAGGGGAAATTGAAAAGATGGCAACACCAGCAGCTTCGTCCCAGAAGGAAGAGGCTCCAAAGATTGTGTGGAACGAAGCCAAGCGAAGGTTCGAGTCGGAGGACCAGAAGGCGTACATAGAGTATGTGCTCAGGGAAAATGGAAAAAAGTTCCTTTGCTTTACAAATACTATATCATTTATAAATAAATATGCACCGTTGATGCTATGGTAAACTCTGATGTGATTGCATAGCAACCGTTCAAATTAAATTGGAAAATGTTACAGCATGATTGAAAAGTGAAAAGAGTTCCAATGGGTTGTAATATGAGAAATCAAGGAAAATGTAGCAGTGGGAAATAATACACTTTTTATTTCTTTAAATCCATCATACCAACTGATTACAACAACTCATATTCAACATAACTGTATAATACAACAATCGAGAGAATATTTGAAGCAAAAACAAAAGGCACACCGATAATAACATCTTTTCATGCCTTTCGGCTTCAATTCAACATTGTGAAAAGAATTCAAGTGCCTTCTTCTGACTATACAATATATTTACAATGAAGATAATCTTTGAGGTATCAGCCAGGTACGAAAAAATCCATCTTCTCCACCGGCAGATTCAGAAACGAAGTCTCTACCTACATCACAACAAAAGCAAACACCAAACAGTTCACAACAAAAGTAGGAAAACACGACAACATATGGTGTGAACATTTCTTTACTTTCAGCATGGGATTGATGAAAACTCGTCTTCACCACAAAGGGATTTGGTTGCAGAAAGTAAAGTGAAAAAGTGGAAACTCACATACCTCCACAAACGGAACAAAGACAAAGGGTATTAGACGCCTCTTGTGTGAGACAATCGCACATCTGGGTTGTGAGTCTCGTCATCGTGCCACCCTTCAACCACTCCAAGGATATCCTCATTAGAGCCTAGAGGTGTCAAATGGGCCGGCCCGGCCCGGCCATTTAAATTCGTGCCTTTAAGGTATTCGTGTCGTGTCGGGCCGGCCCATTTAATTATCAGGCCGTGCCGTGCTGGCCCATTTAGTACAACTATTGACCCAGCCCGATTCAAAGCCCAAGTCCACATTAAAAGGGGCCGGACCGGGCTCGAGCTGTGCCCGTGCTCGTGCTCGGGCCCAAGCACTAGCCCATTTAATTTGAATTTTTTTCACTCTTTTTTTTTTCCAGGTCTCAGCATCTTCAAGGACACCACTGAGTTATATCTGTCTAATCCATGTTTGGATAGTATCAGTAATTCTCTTCCAAATCTAAGTAGCGTGTACTACCTCAATGCTTGCTTTGTTAACAGTAACTCTCTTTGATAATTTTCTTATGAAATGAGCTATTAAATGAAGATACATTCCATCCTATATATTATTCATTTGTTCTTCCAGCTCTCCCATCTACTGTGGTTTAGATGATATGTGCCACTAGATAAAAAGAATTTTCGATGAGAATAATGCGTGTTGTTTTGAACGTAAATGGTATAGTATTATTTCCATTATTTTCTCTGTATATCCTGTCATTTAGGAGCCAGTTCCGTTCATGGAAGGGATGTTTGCTGGTCTTTTACGACATGACTTGAATGAAGATCCACTCAAGGATTGGGTTTCAAGGACTGTGGAAGCCTCTGGGATCAGCGAGGAAGAAATTGATGCTGGTGGGTTAAAACCAGAAGAAGAAGCCTCTGGGACTACAAATTGAGATTAACATCTATCTGTCTATGTGTATACTAGGCTCCTCTGGTTGGTTAAGCATGTAATCATGGGCCATTGATATGATTTATGCTGGAAACTTATGTCAATACTTCTTTGACACAAAGGCACACATGTGCCTGCGGATTCATTGTAAGTATCATTCTTATGTATTTTTGTTTATAGTTTCACTTTGAACAATAAGCCTCTATGACAACAGCTTCTGAAAGATATAACATAAATTTAGGACTGTTTCTATTTACCAAGTGGTTAATGGTTTACTTCAGACAAGTAATTTGCATGAGCATAACTGAATCTCTGCTGGACTCAGGTTTTAGATTTGTATTACGATACTGATTGTAAAAAGGAATTCCTTTTACTGATCTTTTTCCTTTGACTAAAGGAATTCCTTTACAAGGGTTAAGTGAAAAAAATATATAAAAAGGTTAAGTGGGCCGGGTTCGGGCCGTGCTTGAAGCGGGCTTGGACTCGGGCCGTGCTTGAAGCGGGCTCGGGCCAAGCCCGGCCCATGTTAGGCTTTGGGCCGGCCTGGTCCATTGGACCTAATTTTTTGATCCTGGCCCGGCCCAAGCTTTCGTGCCGTGCCGAGCATAGCCCACTAATATTCGTGCTCGTGTCGTGCCGTGCCCCATTTATACGGGCTGGACTTGTGTCGTGCTGGGCCGGCCCATCCCGTTTGACACCTCTACCCCTAACCTCATTTTCCCTCTTCACAAAGGGTGTATTTATTAACATTATATTTGTTTTCCAATTTCATATAACCTTTTTGGTCATTTTATATAAGGGTAAATTAGTAATTCAATAAATACTTTTGTAGTAGGGTGTATACTCAGTTAATTTTAGGGTTCATTTAGCAGCACTCAAAAAATTTAGACAATCAAATTCTCTTGTAATTAATCAATATTATTATCTATTCGTAGATTACAATCAAGCTACAATTGTTGCCGACTTTAATCAATATCAATTAATCTAACGTAAATTAATTTAACAAAAATCAATCTCAATTAATCTAATCAAACTAAGATTACAATCAAGCTACAATTGTTACTATTGATTAAACAAATACAAAGAGAGAAAAACTGAAGAAAATAAAAACCACAAGAAAACAAAGAAACAACAAGAGTGATGCAGTGGCATGGGAGCCTCTTCACCTTGGATTGGGTCTGCAGCATAAAGCAATTGAATAGCGGCTCTTCAAGTTAAAAGGATAGGGATTGGGTATGAAGTATTATAATTTAGGCTTATTTACACATATGCATGTGCTTTCAAATGAGTTTGAGATTACCACCTGTACTTTGAAGTGGCTCAATATACCACCCATGCTTTCAATAAGTGTCTCACGTTAATCCTTCCGTCAGAATTCTGTCAAATACAAGGGCAAAATAGTATATTTGTATATATTTTTTAAAAATTCTGTTTATCTTTCTCTCCTCTCTCTTCTCTCTCTCCCTTTCCCCTCCCTCTCCTTCCCCCTCTCTCTCTCTCTCTCTCTCTCTCTCTCTCTCTCTCTCTCTCTCTCTCTCTCTCTCTCTCTCTCTCCCCTCCCAAAATTCTAGCATTTTATTTCATTGGATGGGGTTGGTTTCATTTGAAAAAACACCGACCAGATTTTGTTCAAGTGGGTGGGCGGGTGTTGGCTGGTCGGGGTGAGAGAGAAGGGGGAGGAGGTGGGTGGGTGGGTTTGTTGGTCCGGGTTCGTGGGGGCTGGGGTTCTTAGGAGTTGGAGGTGGTGGTCATGGGGGCTGGGTCGTAGGGGGAAGGAGAGGGAGAGGGAGAGGGAGAGAGAGAGAGAGAGAGAGAGAGAGAGAGAGAGAGAGAGAGAGAGAGAGAGAGAGAGAGAGAGAAGAGAGAGAGAGAAACAAAGTTTAAAAAAAATAAAAAATAAAAAAATACTATTTTGCCCTTGTATTTAACAGAAATCTGACGGAATGACTAATGTGAGACACTTCATGAAAGTATGGATGGTATATTGAGCCACTTCAAAGTACAGGTGGTAATCTGAGACTCATTTGAAAGCACATGGAGCATATGTGTAAATAAGCCTATAATTTATATTGTTGTAACGATTGATGTCTTGCAAGAGGACTCCTTCTATACATTGTTACTTTTCCGTCGAGATAAGGCTATTGTATCAGGTTTCCTAATCTTTTTTATTATTTTTTTACTCGTGGTCCAAAATGACATCGTTTTGACCCAGAATTGAAAAAAATATATAGACATCGTGATCATACAAGAATAAAATAAGAAAATAGAAGCTGCACTGAGGCATTTCCACTAGCAGTTGGTGGGCAGGTTCAACGCAGACCATAGGAGCAAACTCCGCCACCTCCAAGGCGTTTTTAATCGAGGGGAGTTGCAGATGCACTTCCTTACCCCTCTGTAAGTCCGCCACTATCTACAAGGGATCAAAATTATAAAATATAATGAAGATATAACTCCCTAATTAATCAAAACAACATTGTAGCCCCTTCCACTACGAATATTGTCATAAAAAAACATATTGTACCATAAATACAAATTCTACTAGAAAAAAAAAAACCAGGCACACAGACACACACATAAACATTACACGTTCGAAACATTACTTCACAAAATTACAATTGTATTACTACATGAATATTCTCATCAAAAGCACATTATGTCAAATGGTTTAAAAATCGAACCAGATTGTATATGGTTGTTGAGACCCAAAATGTCACGAGAAACCCAAAGATAGTCGAAGCCCAATATAACATATAATGACAGGACCTGACCCAAATTCCACTTTGGAATCCGTGTCAAACCCTCCGCGTGTCCAACACCTGGCAGGTGCCGGGCACAATGACTAAATTGCCCTTCTAATCAAAATTTCAAACAATTTCAAGGTTCGACTTCTGCCGAAAATTCGGCAGAGTCTCCTATGTAATTTGATCATTCCCCAAAATTATTTCTACCTGTAAAACATAATTTAATGTCCTCAATCGTTCAGCATGCACAAATTATATTCACACACATCTAAAAACATTTGAACTAAATGGCCTCCGGCCTTAAAACATTTCGATCATCAACATTTGTTGCCATATTATAATATCCAAGTGAAACCTAAACAATCATCCAGCTACAATCATTTCAGTGATTATTATATTAACAAGCACAACAACATTATATGAAGAATTCTATTAAGTAGGATCATTATCGAACATGCCTCATAACTCAAATACCACTAGGCCTTGGGCCCACACATAAGTTTAGATTTAATTCAATTAAGATGTTAATATAATCCAAATCCAAGCCCATAACCAAATTCCTTAATATCCTTTTTTTTGTGGCTGCACCTAGATTATTCTAGGCTGCCTACGTACCCTCCGTGAAGGATCAAGCCACACGTAGCTCTTCCAATTTGCAAGTTATATTTATACCAAAAACCGACATTTCCTGAAACCATACCTGCATATCCTGCTGTCATCCACCGAGGGGTATATATATATATCATAAACACCGAAGGCAACCGGGGGATGGGGAACTGGCTAACCACCTGTGTAGATAAATCGGGCAGGTGGTTAGGGATCCTGGCCAACCCTGTGCAGAAAAATAGAAGCAGGGTGGCGAACAAAGTCCTTTATATCCTCGTAGAACTCGGAGACACAAAGTCAACCCGAGAACGTAGCCCATCAATTCATATAATTTCCATTAAACCGTCAATTTCATTTCCTCGCAAGACTCGGCGACACAAAGTCGAAACGAGCCGCGTCCTCGCAAGACTTAGGAGACATATAGTCAACCCAAGTCGCGTCCTCGCAAAACTCAGGGGACATATAGTCAAACCTGAGCCTTGTCCTCGCTCCTCACGGTTCGGGTGTCCCCGAGACACGTGGGGTGTAATGTCATACGCGCGCAGACATAATCGATACCGATAGCAACAACGGTCCGTAGACATATTTCTATCCGAAGGCAACCAATTGTCCGTAGACATATCATCATTTGAAGGCAACACTTGTCCGAAGACATTTTATATCCGAAAGCCACTAGGATGTCCGTAGACATCATTATATCCGAAGGCAACAATATATAATCCGTAGGCAACCGAGATGTCCGAAGACATCTATAACTCCGAAGGCAACACTTCAGTTTCAAATCATGTAATAATACATATAGTCATATAAGTTCATTTATAAAACGTTTCATAAAACCCATAATTGAATCATAATAACCTTCGCTCAATAAAATAATATTAATAATAATAATAGGAATAACAACAACAATAATAATAATAATAAATAAATAAATAACCCTCGGAATCCCATATCTTTATTACTCAACTAATTTAGTTTCCAATCAAACACGTCTATTCAATATCACCATTTAAACAACATCATAAATAACCATTTCCCAAGTCCTTGGACCATTCTAGTACTTTCCAAAGGATTAAGTGACCTCAGAAAACTCCCGGTAACCCTAGTGGTCAAATTCCCCATTTTGGTCAATCGGGCTCGCGGGGCCCACGACCTCCAAATTCGGTCTGAACTCTCCTAAAAGTCCAACGAGGTCAACTAATCACATTCCGAAGGTTTAGTCTCGATCGAGCGGTCGGATTTCTCGCGATCACACGATTGGACGGCTTTCGTGAAACTAAACTATAAGTCATCGATTCGGAGCATCCGGGGCTCCGATCCACAATCCGTCAGCCCCTACACGGTCCCAAAAATATGGGGAACAACATACTAAGAATTGGAATTGATCCGACGGTCTAACTCACCGAACCCGGATAACGCGCAATAGGTTTAAATCCGTTCGACTGTCATACGAACTCCAAATTGAAATCCAAGCACGTCTATGCGCTCATGGCGATGTAAGGATAATTTAGAAATAAAGATTGACAGTGAAAAGTGAACCCAAGCGTGGGAACACGCGCTGGCAGTTTCGGTTAGTTATAAAGCGATAAATTCGTCGCTCGGACAAACTCCAAACCAAGAGCTGTCCTTCCACCTACAGCTAGTTCTCTACCTCTTGAACACTTTTCTCAACTACGGGAATGTCCAATTTGGACCGCAAATGGCCCAAAACCTAATTTCAAAATCGGCTGAAACCTAAATTTAAAATTTGGGTTACCTATGCTACGATTCAATCTGCACATACCCAACCATCAGCTATAGCATGAAAAATAGGTGAAAAAGCATACCTTGATCGTCCAATTTGGTGGCGGAGGAGGGAGAAAGAAGCCGGTGAAGTTTCAGTCAAAATCGATGGTTTTCCTGCGTTTTCCAGCAGCTGAGATGGCGGCTGGCGGCAGGGGAGGTGTCGACTGGGCTGTGGGGTCGATGCCGGTCCGATTGGGTGAGCTCCGGTGGGCTGGGTGGCTGGGTAGTTGTTATGGAGGTTTGGTGGTGGCGCTGTGAGAAAAATGAAGGGGAGGGGAGGGTTCTGCGCAGAGGGAGAGGGAGGAGAAGAGAGAGGTCAGATTTTTGAAAATCTGACCTTGGCTAATTACCGCTTTGCCCTTCCAATAATTTTATCATATTTTATTCAATATAACTCGGAATTGAGCCCACAATATACCCACGAACTCATATTGACGAGCCCGACGTAACAGTGTGGCTCACTTCACCAAATTCTTTTCCGAACTTAAAATGACATTTTTGCCCCTTTTAATATTAATTATTATTTAAAATTCCAAATTCTCCTTAATTTATTATATTAATTTCAAATTATTTTCTTTTATTTTAACAACTTAACTTAATTATTTAATTTATTACACTCTCAGGGGTAAAGATGTCTTCCACTTGAATAATTTAAGAATTAAATACTAATTTAGGGACGGGATGTTACATATAATGTTGGTCATGCGTTAATCCAAGCTGTATTTTGGGAATTAATTCATGAAATAAATATAGAAATAGTGTACATGTCATGCCAAGTCAAGAATACATTTTCCTATGCTAAACCACCTGACAAGCTTAAGTGGGCCCAAGCCACATACATGCCTGGAGGCTTGCTGAGCGAGTTGTGGTATGGATGGTTACAAGGATCCATGAGGCCCATTAAAGGTTCAAAAGAATAGAGGTTTTGGGCTACTTGTGAGCCCCAAAATCCAAGCCCATTTTCTTGAGCCCGTTGAATGGGTAAGCAGAGAGAACACATCCTCCTCCCGCATTTATTACCCAACTTCCAATTTCCTACATTCCAGACTAAACCATTCCAGCACTTATTACCTGGTTAATCTTCAAACCTTCCACTGTCCATCATTTAAACCGCAACTGCACTCACCTTCCAATAATAAAAGCTAGAAGACTCTACATGTCTGGCCTATAAATAGGCTTCCTCTCACTCTGCAAAGGGGAACCAGAACCAGCGAGCAAGCCTATCCTCATTGCTAGAAACACTCAAGCCCTTTCATTCTCCTCATTTTTTCCCAAGGAAGGCAGAGACAAGCTTACTCTCTGCTGGAAACACCAAGCCTTAGCCATTGCAAACCCAAACACCGAAACAACGACATCCACAGCAAGAGCAAGCCATACTCTCTAGCTGCTGGAAACCTCAGATGTACATCTTCTTCATCTCTTTCCCAATATTCTCACAGCTAGAAACACTCAAGTTTAACCCTTTTATTTCTCTTCTTTTCTAGAAAACACCCCAAGCCCTAGAACATCACCTGTAACTTTTCCAACACCTTACTTCAAGCATCCCAAGCATTCTCTCCTGTTAAACTTATGGATTCTTAGCTCTCACGCTACATGCCTCTCACGTCAAGCCATATGTAGAAATCCAAAGTGTCACGCCCCAAAATCGAGACATGTGACATCCACACATACCTTGAGGATCCCAAAAATATAATACCTAAGTCCGAGGGTTATTCTCCCAAGATTCCCAAAATACGCTAAGCCTTTATAAATAAATTAAAATGGGTTGGATCATAGTGTTTAACAAGAGCGGAAAAATAATTTATAATATCATACAAAATTTATTTGAGAGTTAAACCAACCCCAGAGGTCATGGATTAGTATCAATAACCTTCGAAATTGTTTTACAATCCAATAATGAAAATACACCAACCATCTAGAATTTATATTTATACATATGTAGTAAAATATGATCAGCTGTGATGAATAGGGTTCACAACTTGACAACAACGTGAGACACGAGCCAAATGTTGACAAGTGAGGAGATCACACCAAGATGTCACCCACGAAAGGAATCAACAACAAAAGTAGGGGTGAGCATCACATACGTTCATTTACCTTGTAGGAGGCTCTCAGCCAGGTTTCAAGGTAAATAATGAATATAATAATGATAATAATAATGGCCAGAGATTTATTTCAAAATCGGTAAAACAATATGCACAAACACAAATTGTACCCATTTATTGTGGATCCAAAACCAATTGACATGCTCAAGCAATTTTCGTAAACATTTTTCCGGGCCCAAATATGCTTGTCTGACAACCGATCCTTTAAGGCCAACTACCCTTGCCAGAAACAAAAATATAACCAACTTACATGGTATGGTAGCGAGAGTGTCCATTTCAACTGGTTACACCTCATCGACTATACCTCACACGTAGGGTATTGGTAAAGTCTGTCCGTGTAACTCCTCCGGAGGTTTAGGCAATCAAAACCCAAGGAAGTCATTATGCCCATTTCACTCTTAGGTTGTCGAGGATAATACCCGCATGCGTATGCCCCCAAAACTTTGGAGAACCATAGCCAAGTATTCATTAAACCACACAATATGGCATCCAAAAACAGTGCATCTTTTGCACACAACAATATTTATTATGTCATACATACACATAAAATACAAGTCCTGGAGTGAGTCCTCCTACCTGGAATCAAAAGTTGATGCCTGACTCGCATGTTGCATCTTTGAACTCAAATTTGTTCTTTCTTGGGCAACTTATTCATAGTCCAATCATTTCAAAAATGTTACTATTTGTTCCAAAAGAATAATCCAATTTACTTTTAAGGCCTCAAATTTTCAAAATTATAAATCTAGCCCTGAACTTTCAGTAATTACATTTTGACCATTCACTGTTGATAATTACACTTTGGCCCCTTAACTTTCAGTAATTACACTTGACCCTCATCTTTTGATAAATACAAAACAACACCAAAACTACAAAATAATTTGCAGTTTGGTCCCTGATACAAAACCAACTTATTTCCAAGCCAATTTTCCAGATTTTCCAAGTTCAAAACAACTTCCATATCACTTAATCAACAAGAACTCTTGTAATTTCCATTACAACTCTTCTATTTCACTTAATACCATAACAAACTCAATAATTATCAAATTTGAAATTTATCTAAAATTCCATAAAGTTAAACCAACTCAAACTTATATCTTAAATGATATATTATCCTCAATTAAGCTTCCCACAACCACAATCTACTTAAATTTCATATCAAAACATGATATTGAAACTTAATTCACCATAATCTCCAAATAGTAGCAAATTCGAAATCTGCATAACAACTCTTAAAATTTACCTTAGATTGTAGAGCTCGTTCGCACGATCACGTAGAAGAAAATGGTTTATCAATCCGAGCTCCAGAGAGAAAGTTATGAATTTAAGAGGATTTTGAAGAAAACAAAATTTTCCTTAGAATGTCTTCTGAGGAAGACGAAGAAGAGCCGACGCGTAAGAAGAAAAAGACGGGCATAATATAAGGAGAGAAAAGAATGATTGTCTGCAGAAATCACTTGTGAACAGTAATGAACAGTTATTTCCATCCAAAAGAATGATTGTCGACAGAACAGTAACGTGAACAGTGCCAAATAGTAAAAGTGAACAGTACTTTGAACAATAATTTTATTTTTTTATTCAGCTGCCACGTGTCACAACCTCATTGGTCCAACTTCAATAATTCATTAAAAATTCATCCGGACTCCGAAAAATTCTCCGAAAATTACCACACATTCGTAGCCATGTAAACTATTTTTCTATGACATCAAATTACCAAAATTCCAGCTTCAAAGTATCAGGAAATAAATCCTCCCTTGAATAAGCCAATAGTTAATTCATGAAAGGATTCATGAAAATCAAAATTACAATAAATTGGATAGTGAAATTTTTATTATGAGCTTAACAAAATTTTTGGAAATTTTTGGGGTATCACACAAAGAGCCGCCGGAAGAGTCGCTGGAAGAAGAACATACTCATGCCAAGCCACGTCATAGAAATCCACCATCGGAAGAGCCACTGGAAGAAGAATAGGGTATTCCGTAGGACTTGCTTCTCCTTCAAAATACTCTGGGCCTAGTTCTTGCTAACTCAGAAACGAGGACTTGAAGGCTGCATCCACTTCTTTTCAACTATTCAGCCCATCTAAGCCTTCTTAGCAAAAAAGACCCTCACAATGATTTGGTTTGGTTTAGAGGTTTTGTAAATCGGTCTAAGCCAAATCGGACCTTTTATGTGTATATTTATATTTATATTATATTTTGCATGTGTAATACTCTAATTAGGTAATAACTATATATGAATATTTGAATTGAGCTATATTAGTAATTGAAATTTGAAGTTTGATTTCCTAAATCAGCTCGAGGTGAAACCGGCCTAAACCAATTCGATTTCCTTCATGACTTTTGTCAAAACTGAACCGAACCAAATCATTATATTGTAATTGACTCAATCGTGGTTTTGAGGTGAAACCGATCTAATCTGGACAGTGCCCACCCCTAGATGACGTGTATCATATGTTAATGGAACCCCTCAATTTTAATACAAAATGATTCCACGATGCAGGAGGAAACAATGAAAAATTACAAGAAATGGATGCTTTTATGGCCCTTCTTAGTTCTTGCCGTGTTGCTAGCACCATAATTTCATAATGCCAGTTAACAACCCTATAAAAATTAGTATTTATTAAGTTTTAGTCCAAGAAAGTAAAATTATTTAGGAAAAGGCCAAATGAGAATTTTTATAAGGAAAAGGCTAATGAATTCAGTTGTTTTGGATTGAAACAAAACAACTACATTGGCCTTTTCCAAATTATGAAAGTTTTGGTTGGCTAAAAACAAAACCTCCCTAAAAATTACAGCAGCACCAGCTTAATTGTGTGATGTAAACAAGGTATTAGAGAAGAATAAAATGAAAAAAAAAAGGAGATTCACTAATATACCTAATATAGGGGCCCAAGTTATAAAAAAACCCTACATGAAATGAACTTTAAAAACACACCCAAAATCCATTTACAACATAATAAAGAGGCTTAAAACCTCTTATAAATTACAAAATTGCCATCAATTTCTTAAAACAAGTCCAACCCCAAAACCTCATAAAAAATCCAAAACACTCAATAGGGCATCAAAGTAATTTAATAATCAAAATTAAATTCAATAAGGCTAGCTGTCATTTTTTGGGTTTATTTTGGGTTTGTTTATAGAAATTAAATTGTGTAGGGTTTATCTATATCACTAGTGCTAAAAATGGGTATATAACTAAATATCTCAAAAAAAATTTTTAAAAAAACAAATAAGAGAAGAGAAAAGACAAGCATATGTTAAGTTTTAGAAAGACGGACTAGCAATCCACTACTAACAACACTGATATTGTCCCAAACTTAACCGCCTACATAGCCTAATAGGTGTGGAGTTTTATCACAAAAGACCTTGATGCTATTTGTAAATGGGCCTCGTCAATTCCTGAAGGCTTCTTGCATGCATACAGATGACGGAAGCAAGGAGTGCATCACCTGGGACCGGACAACTCATCGGGGGCAATATGAGAAGTAGAGTCGAAGATCCAATTCGTACTTGGATGGTGAATAGGGTCGAAGTCTTGGCCGAACATCTCCTCTTTTTGCGTGGCCTCCCATCTTTCAGCCAAACCATCACCTCCAAGCATTTGGACAACCTCAGACATCTTGAGCCGTTTCCCTGAGGAGCCTTGTGTGCAGCGTAGTGCTACTTGGATCAGCTGCTCCACCTCGTCGTCAATATAGCATCAACAAGTGCTTCCAATCTCTGATCTTTCCATAGTCCTTTGACCTGAATTTTATTTTATAAAAAAATGTTAGGATGTTTCGTAAGTTGAAACGATAAAGGAGACGGTACCACCAAGGAGAGCATAAATGTGTGTGATGTTTAAAATTGAAAGGGGGTAACTTCATCCAGCAAATCAAACTCTTCTGTTAGAATGTATGTCTTCCCAGTGACAAGTTCAAGAAGCATGACTCCATATCCAAAAACATCAGTTTTCTCTGATGACTTTCCAGTTGGAAGACACTCTGGCTCTATATGACCCATTGTGGCACGTACAGCTGTGTTAACGCGTGTATCCTTGTAATCCATGAGTTTGGCAAATCCAAAGTCTCCAACAACTGCTTCGAATTCCTCATCTAACAATATGTTTGCAGCTTTCATATCACGGTGAATAATTTTCGGATCATAGTGATCATGTAAATAAGCATGGTCTCTTGCAGATCCCAATGCGATGCGTTTTCTTTTTTCCCAATCAAGTGGAGGCTGTGCTTCTGGATGATCTACATTAATGCATAGACATAATCATGAAAGCAGAATTAGGAGAATATATAGGTCATGTGATCTCACCATACCTCTCCAAACCCAAATAAATAAATTGTTCTTCATCTTGGTATCCTCAAATTAGACATAAATAAGATCAACATCAACAAGGTAACTTAAAATATTCGAAATGATTTCTTAATGTCATGAAAAAATAGATTGATCCACTGTCCACATAGCAAAGAATTTAAAAGACTACCTCTTAACCATGATGCTACACTTCCATTAGCCATATAAGGATATACGAGCAGCCTTTCTGTTTGTGTCATGCAAAAACAGCGCAGACGAAGCAGATTGCGATGGGCAGCCATGGTAATCAGTTCAACTTCTGTTTGAAACTGTAGCTCCCCACCTTGGGTTTTTTCCTCTCTAAGTCTTTTTACAGCCACCACAGTCCCATCAGCTAAACGTCCTTTATAAACCGTACCAAATCCACCTCAACCTAGAATATTTGTATTGCTAAAGGTATCTGTTGCAACTTGTAGCTCACGCAAAGAATACCTTCTCAGCTGTCGGAAATTGACTTCTCGATCCTCGTCCGCTGCACAACTTCTGGGCTGTGTGAAATCCACTTCTCGATCCTCGTCCGCTGCCGAGTTTATACATAAGTAACATGCACCGTTTGAGTGTGTGGAAGTTGTGGCTCCGCAGGAGAATGTCCGGTCGGTTGGACTCGACTCCAGCTATTGAAGGTGCCACTGGGTCTCCGGATTGTTACGGCTGGAACTCGAGGATGGAGCTTTGCGGCCGACCCCAAAGAAGGAGAGATGTGCGGCTCATCTACCTCTCGGAACCGAACCCGAACCACCGACGTGTCGGTTTACCAAATGTGCAGTTCGGTTTTGGTTTCCGAGGGAGGCAGAGGCAGCGAGCGGAGAGAGGCGGAGAAAACGAGACAGAGAAAATAAGGAGATGAAGTAACGGCGCAGAGACAGAGATAAAAAGCGAGAGCGGGACAGAGGAGAAGGAGATGAAGTCTAGTATTGTTGGAAGTTTCTTGTGCTTCTCTCTTTTTGCCCAAGACTTCATCTACAAAATTGGTCAACAAGTATTATAAATTTCAATTTTTTGTTGGTGTTGGTGAACTGAGGTTGAAAACTCACAGTCTATCTGAATTTTGAAATGCTAAATTTCAAATCTAATATGAATAACAAAAGTTAAAACAAAAATTAAAAATTAAAAATGAAATGGTTATGGAACAGGTCCTAAATGTTGTATTAATGCTATACAGTTAAATTGTTTAAAATAAAATATTAACAATGTTTAGAGGTTCTCTTGCATGTACCATCCAAAATTAATGGATTATGAAGGGTTGTATGATCTTCAGATATGGACACAAAAGTTATGAAATAATGAATTTGCAATACTTTTTTTTTTGGTCTGAGAATTTGCAATACTTTGCCAATGGTTTTTAATTAAAACCATTACAGATTTTTTTAAATTTATATTTAGGAAAAAATAATAATTTGTTTTTAATGAAACGAATAAAAAAAATTTAAGCATTGAATCCTTTCCCTTTTCTTTTCTTTAGCTCGGAACTTTATTTTTGAATAAAGTTTAGGATAACTTTATTTGGACCCATCAATCCTATTTTTTGATCCAACACTAATTTTAAACATGTATAATCTATTTTATCCTTATACGTAATTACCATTAAGGACAAAGATCATTTAAAATAAAAAATAAATAGTTATTTACACTAACACCCCTCAGATTTTCAGCTTTTTCACAAAACCCCCTGAGGTTTCAGAAATTACACGAATACCCCATGAGGTTCAATTTGTTTTCACAAAATCTATTTTTGTTGATTGTTCGTCCAAAACTTGATGATTTCCTTTTAAAAAATGTGTGCAAATGACAAAATCAACCTGAATGAATGTATGTGCAATCTAAATCTCAATGGCTAACTTTGTCATTTGGAGAAATTTTTATATATAAAAGTATCAATATTTGGATGAAAAATCAACGAAAAAGGGTTTTGTGAAAACAATTTAAAACATGAGGGGGTGTTTTGTAATTTCCGAAACCTTGGTGGTTTTTGTTAAAAATCGAAAACGTGAGGGATTGTTAGTGTAAATAACACATAAATAAATCTTGTCACTCGATCCAACATAACAATATACGTTCTTCCAAACCTAGTTAGACTTATTTCTCAGACTAGTTTCTCAAACTATCATATTACTAGACTCTTGTTCTCGTAACTAATCCATAAAAAGTTTTATACGCTTAGGGCTCGTTTGGTACACCGTATTAGACTCTGGATATGAGTAAATAGTCAATGTCAGGTGTTTGGTGTCAACTTGTATTATTTAATTACCTGACTATTTTAAACTAGTTGGGCTTACTCTCCTTACCCGACTAACTAATACAACTCACACACCCCAGTTTAGATAATACATGCTTAATTATACAGTTAGGGAAAAAGAACACACACGTTCACGTGAAAAATCTGACGACGCTATTTTCATCTTCTTCACCCTAGGGTTCTTCTCTGCTATATTCTCCAAAGTTATTATCTTCACTTCTCTCTCTCTCTCTCTCTCTCTCTCTCTCTAATATGATTATTCTCTCTTCTATTGTCTTCATCTTCACTTTCTTTATCATATTTCCTCTTTTATTAAATTTTTTGTGGAAATTATATTATGAGTTTTTCCTTTTTGACTTTTTTGTTGATGTATTGGAACAATACATGCGGCTGTGTATCGAACTCAATAATCAAATAATCAAATTATCAAATTATCATCATGCGGATGTGTATCCAACTCAATACATGCTGCTGAGTTTTTCTTGCCTTTTTTTCTTTATATATTTCATCTTCTCTAGGTATCCAACTCAATAATCAAATTATCATCCCAAGTCAACGATTAGAACAATACATGCGGCTATTTTTTTCTTGCTATATATATATATATATTTTTTTTTTCTACTTTTGGTGCTTTGTTGGTTTGTTTCCTGGTTATATGAAAAAAAAAATCTTGTCCAAAACAATTGAAAAACAAATCCTTATAAAAAAAAATTCCGTGTCATTTTAATTTCAATTTCCACTTAAATTATCAAAGAATGTTTTGTAAAAAAATAGTCTGATCCGATATTATCCGAAACAAGCAAACACAATATAGTTTAGTCAGACTATTTATCCGGAACAGTACCAAATGCCTTATAATATTATGGATAAATAGTAAGTACTCTCCGAAATAGATTAATATTATCCGACAGAAATTAGTCAATATAGTTTGACGTACCAAACGAGCCCTTATATTGGTCAAAACATATCTAGTATTTACTCATGAATGGTGAGACTGATGTAAGGGAGTCTTCGAATGAGGTATGGGTTAATTTTTTTTGCGTTTTTCAAGTGTTTAGTTGCATGGTGGTCGCTGCTTACATTTGGTAGACCAGTACCAAATGCGATAATAAATTTCAGTTGTGTTTCACCGAAAAATCCAAAAGAGTTTGGTTGTAGATGATCGAAATTTAACCTAATATTCGGTGACATTCCACCATAAAATTGAAAGTAGTTCAATTGTATCTGACCAAATTTGTACCTATTATTTGGTGGTGACCCATCGAAATTATTTGTCTTTTTTTCAGTAAGTTGTTGTCGACCACAAATTTAATGCAAGATATTTTTACCTTTTTTCTATTGAATTAACAAAAGGAAGGTGAAGCCGCTAGTGAAGGTAGCAATGTTGGACTAGAATGTGTAATGGACTATAGTGATCAATTCACAACTTACGTGGAAATAATTTTTAGTATTATTTTTTTGGGTTTGAAATCTTCTTTTTTTATATGCAAGCGATAATCTACTTTAAACTCATTCAAACTATGGGGAGGGGGATTCAAACTCTGGTGCAAAGTGAGGAGCACATCCGTTCTAGCCAACTTGGCTAAGCTCATGTCTGTTGTCTAAAATCATTTTTAGTATCATTAACGTGGCGTTACATTTCAAATTTCAATTTCAAATAACATGAATGTGATGTGTAGATATTCAAATATAAAGATGCATTAATTAGATGAGCTCGTGCACAATGAAATACGAATAATATCATAATTGTTATTAGAATGTCTGCTTCTGGAGGTGAGGCCAATAGATTGAAGAGACCTCAAGTAACACTGGCTTGTGAGAGAAACTATAAATATGAGACAAATGGTGTAAAGTCGGATACAAATGGTGATATGAAAAAGCGTTCGAGGAACACTGGTAACATGAAATGTGGATGCCCATTCTTGTTAAAGGGTGTGAATATTAGTGGTGGGGATGATCGGAAGTTGGAGGTGGTTTGTGGAATACATAACGATGCTGCTTTGGAGCATCTTGAAGGTCATAAATTGCCGCAACAACTTTTTGAATAAGAGAATACCTTGTTGGTGGACATATCTAAGAAGTTGGTGAAACTCGGATATTTTAGCCACCTTGAAGGATAGAGATGCAATGAATGTTTCAACTAGCAAGACAATATACAATGTTAGGATCTGAAATAGAACCAAAGAATTTGCTGGGTGAACACAGATACAACAATGGCTTATTAAGTTGTCCGAACACAATTTGTTTTGTTGATCATGTATGAATTTATTTTTCTAAGAACTCTCTCAGGATGGTAGGGCTTAAAAACATCACAACACTTGAGCAGAGCATCCATATTTTTAGGTTTATGTGAATTTTAATTTTGAGAATATTTGTGTCTATTTAAATGGGTTTTCTGCTATGTCTGAAAGTTGTTATAAAAACTGACATTTATGAAAGTATGAGTCAAATTTTGGTTTAGGGACTGAAATGTAGCCAAATTTTTTTTAAGGTTTTGAATTCTCAGAACAAAACAAGATCTAGTCTGATCATTTTAGCTCCAGAAAAGGAATATTTGCAGCACGACCTTGTCTAAGAACAAACTGATGGGAGCAGCTTCACCGGGAATGGAAACTCAAAAAAGGACTAGAGGAACCTTCCTGTGTCTGACCGACAAAAAAATTTTCCTGTCTAAACGTCTGTCAGAGGGGCTAGCCTTGCTCAAACGTTGGTAACTAACATCGTCCATATACAGAAATAGCTCAAAACTGACATGGCTGGTCAACCAGCTTCACCTTTTTCCACCAGTGTTGGATCGTGGTTTGCTTTTAACCTCGGCTTCCTGAAAGCAAAGAAACATATAAACATGCAGTCTTGAGTATTTTCAGGCCATCATGAACAAAATTGTTAAAATGTTTTGTCTGAATATACCTGTGGCACGTGGAGGAAAATGTAGTTCTTTGCAGTAGCTGGATTATGATTTTCTGCACCCTTGCTCCAATCATAGCAAACCTGCAAACACAAGTTTGGAAAAGATCTTCAATATAATATTTAAATTATGAGACGAAAATATGTTGAGAGTTCGTTTGACTCTTGTACAATCAGTTTTCAAGTCATATTGGCTTGTACAGAAAGCATAACCATCAATGTAAAGGTGTAATGCGAGGCATTTAATTACTCTAAGAGATTGTAACCATAGACCACCATTAGTCACTTGTGTACAGAAAGAAACATCATTGTACAATGGCACACGACAAGAGAAAAAAGAAACAATAGTTAAAGGCGAGCAAGCGTATAGAGTTAAGGTTTATTGGAGGCACAAATTGAGATTACAGAAAGGTTGATCATCATCGCAGGAACTAATATAAAAATACATCCATAAAAAGCATTGCCTGAAATTTTGGTACAACAACAATCTAAATATTCAAGGGTGGTTTACTATAAAGTCATAATATAATTGTGGCCATAATAGTGTACAGTTGAATGACCTCTCCTCATAAAGGTTTAGCTGGCCATACTCTGTTCCCAAAATGTAATCTAACATAACTACTTCAACCACTTTAAACCAGTTGAAGAACATGAATTGTATACATGTGCACAACTACCAGCCATTTCCGACCCCAAATTTGAAAGAGGAAACCAGAAAAGTTAGGTGGTATTTCCCTTTTTCTAAATTTACATTATACGATGACTCAGTCACATGAATCAATAATATTAACAGTTGAGAATGATCTTAAGTAGATCATGATACTAATTTAGTGGAAATTTAAGCATAAGTGTATAAGATAACCCTCGGAATATTCCTATAGATCAATGAAGTCATGACACAAGGTGGTGTGTGTGAGTGTGTTGTGAAAACATTTCTATAGATTAGTCTGCCTTGGTATGTGTTAGTGCTGTGAATTTATGTGCGCAAGTGGGGCCTGTGAGTACAGCGAGAGAGAGAGAGAGAGAGAGAGAGAGCGAGAGTCTTCATATTGGTTGTGCAGTCATGAAGAAAGAGAATTACCGCATATGCAAATATGGAACCATCATTGTTGAACGTACTGAAAGGTATAGGTTGATTGCACCTTGACATTGCCTGAAAAATCAGAAAAAGCTGTATTAGACACCTATGCACATATAAATACATAGGATCAGCCGTAGACCGAACATATAAACAAGGAGAGAGTTGGAGAAGCACATAATACAAAAACAAAAGAAATAGAAAATAGATGTGGCAGAAACCTTTAGTCTCTGTTTGCTATCCTTATCCCAAAAATTGAAAGAACCATCAGAACCAGCAGTAGTAAATGTGTGATGCACCTGAAACAAGGGACGCAAATAAGCTTTAAAATTACAAATAAAAGTAACAGAACATACAAATACAGATTTATCCAACTTTTCTTTGAACCATAATCAATCGGCAATGTATTCTGCAAAAAAGTTTGGACTGATCATAGAAAATATCATAATTAGGCATTCCCAGTCATAATTCTGAAGTAAAACAAAGTACACTGATCCAAATGCACTTAAAGTTACCTCATATAATAGAACAAAATCAACTGAAATATATTTAAAGGAAATTTTAAAATTCGTGCATATGCCCATAAATCCACTGATATAAAAAATCTGAAACCTGAACGATAGATAGTAGAAAATCTGAAACCTTCACGATAGATAGAAAATCTGAAACCTTCACAAATGATACTAATACCATACTTCTACAAAAACATCATAGTCTATGAATGACAAGGTTGAAAACAATCTCAGCGATTTTTTCTTAGCTAGGATACTGAAACATGAGAACACAAAATTAACAAAGAGGTTTAATAAGTTTAAGGTAATCCACCAGAAGAAATACAAACATTATTAAGCCCTTCAGTGCATTATCCAGAAAAAAATATATATATGAAAAAGGAAAAAGACAAAGGAATGGTAATAAAAATCATACTGGATGGAAGTTCAGAGAGTTGACTGAGTATATCTCGTTGCCCTCTCTATGGCACTTAAAGGTAAAGTTTTTATTTTGTTGTTGTTCATCCAGATGATGTACCCCAACCCTCCCTTCAATAGAGCCAACCTGGTTACATCATAATGTCAGAATCATAATTAGTTAACTATTCAGAGAAGATAAAATAATGAAGCAAAGACTGAGTATGCATGATCTTACATCATGTTCAACAATCACATCAGTCAAGAAAAAGAAAGTACAGTGGCAAACGGAAGAACTGATGACAAAGATGCATATCAACTATGAACAAACATTTGTCTAAATTTCTCCTCTTTTTTTTTTTTTTTTTTTCTTAATCTCATTTTGAGAAATTACAATAATCTCTATGTCAAAGTCTAAGATTTTTAAATAAACTGGTCACCACTCATATTCTTCATATTCTTTATATCCCCTAGATAACTAAGGTTTTGCTTGTGTCTCCAGAAATGATCACATTACTCAATTGAATATAAACAAGAAAGCACACCATGAATTCATGTTCGGTGGAAATAATTATGCAAGAATACCATATTTTAGTTTGTCATTCTAAGCAAGCTATTTGAAAAAGAGGAGAACTATATTTTCAGAGAGAACCCAAACATAAAACTACAAGCACAAGAGAAAATACTTACCAAGAATCCTTGCTGATCAGGAAATGCAGCAACACACCTTGTTTGATACTTTAGGGGCGAAACAATTCTCTTGAATTCAGTCTGATCGTGATTGGAAATTATTAAATTTAGATGCAAAACAGTGAACGTTCATAGAGGTGATCAAATCACACAAATAATAAATCCCAGCACCAATGCAATTTATTGTGGAAAAGTGATTTACTGGAATTGAAAACTGAAAAAACTAGAGAAAAAAAAAGCCTATATAAATGTTAATTCTGGAAACTAGGGAGTGAACAAAGTTACTACATAAGTTAGCCTGATTTACTTTTTAATGTGCTTTTCTTGCATGAAATTTATAAAATAAATGTCATCCCTAAAAATAAAATTTACCTGTGGGTTTTGCAAGTTAAAAACAACCAGATTTCTGTCTGCAGTGCCAACAACCATTAGAGGGTATCTCACTGATAGAGCATAGCAGCGCTCAGGTAGTTGTTGGGTATGCACTGGATTTGGCTGCCTCACATCCCAATACCTAAGGATAGGCAGAAAATATCATTCATAAAAACAGAAGACTTGGTATCAAGGCAAGATGACAAAGCATTAGTAATTTATGAAATAAGTTAAGGTAGGAAAACAATACAACACATCAACAACTAGAAGAAACTTAGTTCTCAGATGAACAAGAACATTCTGTAACAAAGAAGAAAATAATATGAGCAAAAAGGCTGCCAAACTGGCAAGAGCAAAGAACAACATTCTCAGCAGCACTACCTGCCATAACCTTAAATGAATTATTTTAGAAAGAATACCACACAAATTTCACGTGTATAAATTTCAGATAGCTCAGAATACATAAGAACAAAGGCTTACTTACTTCATAGTCTTGTCCCAGCTTCCTGTGACTAAGAGGCTCATCTCAGGGATCCAAGCAATCTCTGTAATGGGTGCATCATGCATGGCAACAGTTACTGGCTGGCCACCCAAAGGCCACATCTTAACTTGCTTGTCACAACCTCCAGAGAACACAGTCGTTCCATCCTCTTTCCAAGTTGAACACAAAACCTATATAGATGGATTATATTACAATGTGTATACTAAGTCACAAATCATATTATAAACTTCTGACCAGCTTACAAGAAAGAAAGAAAGAAAAAGTTGTAAGTTATCACAGAATTTCCTTAAAGGACACACATTGATCCCATGTAGTCTCAAATTAAATGCACATGTTCGCTCACTACCCAAAAAGGACTCTCTATCTTTTTAAACAATATTGCATAAAAATAGTACTAAATTTACTCGTTTTGAAATCAGCACCACATAACAATTGCACATGCAATTTTCCTTGACGTCTTCATTGGAAACCTAAGATCTTGCAAACAGGTATCACACCTACCATAATTAATATAATTATTCTGTCCTACAAGTAAAGGCAGTGCAATCTAGAATTTAAATTCTGAACAGGTATTTCTTACTAGAACCATCGCTGTGATAGAAAGTTATAATTGACTCATTGTAAGCCAGTATGTGCATATATCCATAATACAAGAGGGTTCAGAATCAAGCTTGAGAATTGAAAACAAAGCAAGTTGGCCTAAACAATGTGCAATCAGATATGTTACCGGATGGTCGTGGGATATCGCTGCCTTGGGCTGACTGACAAGATTTGTTGCGCTCTGGTGTATCTCCCAGCATCGCACCTAAACAAGGGAACACCACCAGTCATTATTAAATCCTAACAAGTTTGGTTGGGAAAGAAAGAAAACGGAAAAGAAAAGAAATTATAAATGCCCCATGTTTATCTTATTTCAGTTAACACGAATTGCATAAGCAGATTGTAACCAAAAAAAAATATGTTAACCTCATAGCATATTGCCTTATACTCTGGGTTGTCCATAAACCACAAGTTCAATAAGATGGTCACAGAAATTCAATCAAAATCTCTACAAATAAATATCTTAGCAAACAAACAGAACCCTTAGGTTTTATAACTGATAAAAACCAAAATAAAAAACGAAGAAAAGAAAAAGAACATGAACCTGGTTGTCCCAGGAGGTGGCGACCAGAATGTTGCTCTTGGGACTGAAACTTAGGCTTGATATGGAGTCGTTTGGAGGTTGAGCGACCTAAGAAACACAAAAAGTCAAACTAATTTTACTCAGAAAATAAATACATGACAGAGCAAAGAAAAATCGATCGAATTTACCTCGAAGGACTTGTTTGGATTTGGATTTGAATTTGAATTTGCACCAGCCATGAAATTCGCCATTGAAGTTGCAATCAAGTGACAATGAATGGGTTGTTGTCTAGGAGCTGATTTGATTGGTTGAAGAAAAGGTAGAGGAGCAAATATATAGAGGAGGGGATGCGTGAGTTTTCTCTTCCCCGTCGTACCGTCGTAGGTCTCACGCAGAGTTGCTAATTTCCCGCTCGTAGGTCTTACGCACAATAACATTACGATTAAGTTTGGGTTAGTGTCACTTTTTAAAAATGGTACTCTCAACTTTTACATTTAAGACATGTTTGTTCATATACTTTCATTTTTAATAATAAATGAAAATCTCTCTCTCTTTCATTCCCTTCTCTTTCATTTTTAGGGTCAGGAAGATTAAAGCCTCCATTGATCCCCTTGGGCGATTGATAGGCTTCCTTCGATTTCGAAAGATTTTGTTCTATTTTTTCAGTTTTCGGAGTTGAAGTTTCAACCCACACAAACACCCATTGAAATCTACAACCAACCTCTCTCCGTCCCTCTTGTGTGCTCTCTGTTTTTTTCTTTTATAAATAATTTTGGCTACTTTTTTAATTTGCATTTTAGGTTTAATTCTTATTTGGCTTTTCTTTTTGCAGGTTCCAATTTCTCCATCGATTTATCTCTTGTAATTTTTTTTTATTTAAATCTCTTCCCAATTAATGGTAGCCCCTGCCTTGATCTCTTCTTCAACGTGCTTGAACCATCTGAGTACACAGGCCTCTTTGACGAGAAAAAAAGAAAAAAATTAAAGTTAGAGGCCGAGGTGGAGGCCTCCTGTAAACACTATTGGGGTTTTATTTTCTTCTTGCAATTGCTACATGTTGTGGTTTTATTTTGTCCTCTTTCTTATTAGGAATTGTTTTGGAGGCTTAGATGATATAGTTTCTTGTTTTCACTTCGTTTCCTCGTATTACAAACTATTTAATCAGTTTTGTGTGGCAGCAATTGATGAATATCAGTCAAAATTTTATGGACTGAAGATCTGAGAGGGGGCCGAGGTGAAAAAGTTGCGGGAGATGGATGGTGTCTTCGTCATGCCCTCCAATGTTTAAAAGACAACTTTAATTGGGTTTTGTAGTTTTTTTCTTGTGCCCAGATTCAGTTAGCTAGCAATTAGCTATTTGTTTGGGTTGTTGTAGAAACTGACCTATTGTCGTCTATTTGTATAGAAATCCACAATGATGCTATCCTCAAATACAAATGTGGAATTCCTCATTCTTTGTTTCCAGTGATATTTTTTTGTCAAACTGATACTTTATTAGAAAACCCGTAACAAAGGTAGAAACCAAGGAAAGCTACAGAATAGAAGGGATGCAAGTCAGGCAACCTAGGGAGACATAGGCTCCAAAAGAAAACAAAATCTTCCAACCACAAACGTCTCTTCCACCTGCACCCAAAATTATATACCAAGTTTTAGACTGATCAGTAAAAATAGTCTTTGGTTTTCGACTTCCCATTGATTCTAAAAAAGTCTCAAACAACCAAACAAATGAATCAGTTTTCTCATCCAACAAAAAAGCACAACCGAACAGTACGTTTTTCCAATGGTGATTAATGCCAACAAAAGGAGCACATATTGTCACATCCCAGAATCGCTCCGCCGTAGCACGATATTGTCCGCTTTGGGCCGGGGCCCTCACGGTTTTGTTTCTGGGAACTCACGAGCAATTTCCCAGTGGGTCACCCATCCTGGGATTGCTCTAAGCCACAACTCGCTTAACTTCGGAGTTCCCACAACTCCGAAGCCAATGAGCTCCCAAAAGGCCTCGTGCTATTTGGAGGTGGGCATGTACATATAAGGAACATCACCCCCTCTCCGTTGGCTGATGTGGGATCTCACACATATCATGTTATACCTATTGGTTCGATAGGTGGTATCGAATATTACCACATCCCCAAAACACTCATAATCAATTCTTGCCCTTCCATCTCTCCAAAAAAAGTTTGTCATTCGGTTTTCTTGATCCACTTGCACTGTGTAGAAGAACATAGGATCTTTAGCTTGTTTGTGCTTGAAAAGGTTAATCAAACTTTGAGCATCCCCTGCTTCAAGCATAAGCATTTTCTCCTTATTCACAATATTGTAGCAATCCCTTTTTGTAAAACCAACATTTTGGGATCCGCCAACTTCTTCTGCTAAATAAGAGTATGTATTTGTCGTCCTTATTCCTGCACCCACCATGGTTTTAATCACGCCTTGTTTCCCTCTTTTCGACCGGGTAGGCCGATTGAAAGAGTTTTTGGTCCTTCTTCCTTTTTGAGTGCCGGGCGTGCCACCACCAAGTCACGAATTTGGCTTGAATGGAATGTGAGTGGATGTTGCGTCCAAATCTGACTTTAATCAAACGATTGTTCGGCCGAGCAAGGAACCTACTCACGGCCTAGGTTCTTTCACTACCTCGGGGTCAAGGCTTTATGTGAGCAACCAAATGAAGTGGAGTGGGTGGAAATGAAGATTGAAGGTGAAATGTAATGAAATGAATAGCACGTGCGTAAGGTGCTTGAATTTAAATTTAATTGAAACGACAAGTGCGGAAAGTAAAGTGCGCAAAATAAATAATTTAAAGGGCGAGTGTGTAATTGAAAGTGCGTAAAATAAAGAATGTAAAGACGAGTGCATAAATTAGAGTGCGTAAAGTAAAGTAATTGAAAAACGAGCGCGTAATGTAAATTGCATAAATTAAATAATTGAAATGCGAGTGCGTAAAGTAAATGGCATAAAAAAAAGTGCGGAAAGTAAACTAGATTACGAAGAATAGTAAAGATTAATTAAGACATGAATTGAAATGACTGTAATTGAAATAGGATTGAAAAACAAGAACAATAATGTAAAAGCATAATTGAAATCTATAGGAACTAGGGCGGAAAAAATAAGAACTAGACTATGAGCTACATTGCACTACTCCTAGGATAGGAAATTGAAAAGAATGTAAAATGACAAGTTGTGTGTTGTGTCGGGGTCTTTTCTCTCTTCCAAAAGCTTGGTATTTATAGGGGCTTCGGTGCATCTCAATTTGGTAAGTCATCAATTGGCCTTCAAATCCTCCATCAGTTTTATTCCTTCATTGGCATTGACCTTGGCTGATTCCATCCATAATCATGATTGCTCCATAATATCTTCAATTCCTTGTCACATGCATGAGATTTAATGGAAACAATAACATTTTATTTGATTTTCCTTCCATATTGAGCTCTCCCACAATAACTTCGGTTGACCATCGAGTTGGCATAATTCCTTCTATATTTGAATTGTAACATATGAGAAAATCGTCCTACGGATTCTCTCTCTCCTCATTTAAACCTTGTCTAATTTTATGCATTCGGCCGCTTCTAGTCGTTCGGCCATATCTATACTTTCGGCCACATATAGGCTCTCCACTATTTTTGTGCTCTCGGCCAAATTTACATATTCAGCCACATGTAGATTTTCGGCTTTTAGCCAATCTTATTGACTAGGCCCACTGGAATATGGCTTGAGCCCAAATAGTGATTTGGGACCATTGTATCATAACTTGGCTCACTGTTAATTTAATTTTGGATCTTGGGCTTGACCCGGCCAGATTTCAACCAGGTCCAAACACGCCTAAATGTGCTTCTGAAACTTTTCTGTTCGATCTCAAAAATTGCCTTTCTTCTGGCTTAGCAACTTCATGGTTATGTTCATGAACAAAATGTGAGACTTTCCACCTACCATCATCATCTTATAAGGCAAACCGAATGCTAGCTTGGCAACCTGTTCTTGTGTCTAATTTGTTAGCCATGTTTAGTTCCAAAGGGTCACGATCTAATCGGAAGCCTGCCTTTGAACAAACAAAACTAAATTGCCGCAAAACTTTTTGTGTATTATATCTCTTTTGATCCCTCCGAACATTAAAACCAATTCTTATAGCATAATTGTTGTAGAGGTTATAAGCTTCCTCTTCAGTTGACACAACCTTTCCATACAAATCTTCATTAAAACTATCCATATGACTGACTATCATTGGATCTTCTTCTCTGATGTTCTCGTCGTCACTTTCAATATCAATGACTACTTTCCACAATAATCATTAAAACACACAACAATATCAATAAATGGAGAAAAGAAAATACTTATGCTAAATGAAAGAAAAATTGCATAATTATTGATCTTTTATGCAAAACAGCCAATAAATTATGAGTACATGGTGTATTGGAACAATTGAAGGAAAAAAAAGTAGCTGTAGAAATCATGAGAAGAAAAAAAAGGGTGTTCACTTAATAAAGGCTTTCAAATCAATCAACCCAAAAAAATAATTATAAAAAGCATATTACCTGTATGCATAAGTCAGAAAGTGTAGACTTTAACCACTTGTGTTGAGACTTGCAAAAGTTAGAAAGTGCAGACTTTAACCACTTGTGTTTTTCGGCATACTTTAACCACTTGTGTTTTTCGGCAGGTACAGGCTATAGCGACCTAGGGTTGCTTTATGAGAAGATTAAAAGTAAAAAATAAAAGAGATGGGGAATTTGGGTAAGTAAACTAACGACACTAGGGTTGCTTTTCGAATCACGGATATTTTGGAACGTATCCATACACATATCGTATGAATATCGATAATATCGATGAAATATTGACGAAATATCGATATCGATAATTTCGCTCAAATTTCAGCAATATTTTGGCAAAATATCAACATGATATCGCTATAATATCGAAAATATCAAATTGCACACGAGAATGAGTTTACTTTTCAAGTTTCAACTTTCCAACTACTCTTCACAATACACTTACTCTACACATAGAGATGATGAAGATATTGAAAATTTTGAACCTCATAGGAACTCTATGTGGCACTAAGTCACTCATGTATCTTACCATGCAATGTATAAAGTGTAAAATATTGTAGTAAATCATTATATATAAATGATTATGGTATGTTTAATCTTCTTTCATTAATTACTACATATTTTCTCCTTTCACAATGTTTGTCAGCTCAATATATAATCAACTTAAATCAGTCAAACCCATCATGCAATGCATTTCCTTCCAATTTTTTGTGATAAACTAATAGATAATTGACTAAATAAACATCCCCCAAAGTTTCAGTAAAAATTTCCAAGTTTTTCTTACAATTTCCGTGGTTTTTATTCAATTTTTATCAATATCGATAATATCTCGATATTTCCATCGAAATTTTCGTGTTTTTGGACTATCGATATTTTAGACCTTGGTTTGGAGTGTGGGGGATGGGGGTGGGGGAAGAGAGAGAACATGGAGAGAGAAGGTGGATGTGTTGAGAAGTTTTGGTGGAGGTTTGGTTGGTGGCGGGTGGTGGTGAAGGCGTGGGTGTGCGTGATTGGGTTATGTGCTGGGTATTATCCATGTGTTGGGTTCGTGAGAGAGATAGAGAGGAGAGAGAGAAGGATTTTTTATTTTTTTATTATTTATTAATTAGTTTATATTTTATATTTTATTCTAACTAACCAAAAAAGAGTGGGCCCCATAAACACCACGTCATCACTTAACAGATTTTTAACAGTCATCCTAACGGCATAGCAACATTGCAAAAATTCACAAACATAGGATACTTTATTTTTGAAATTGAGAATGCATGGACAAACATGTCTTAACGATAAGAGTTCACGGTACCCAACTAAAATAAACCCTTTTTAAAAAGCAGCTTCTGTTGTGCTTTGAAAATAATCAACTGTAAAGCAGTTCCATGTTTCATAAATAATATTTTTAAGGTGTTGTTAGTAGAAAAAGTAGCCTCCCTGCATTGCCAGCCTTGGGGGTGGGCAAGAAGGGCCTTGGCCATGGGCCTCCAATTAAGGGGGCCCCAATTTTTTTTTATATCTTATATATATTAGCCTTCCTGCATGCGTGAGAGTCCTTTTTTCTATCACGCATGCTACGCACAACTTGCAAAGTTTTTTTCTCTATTTTTGTAATTGTATTTCTCTAGATGTCCGTTTCAACAGTTTTATATTTTAATCGTTCGCATGTGATTAATGGCCATCTTAAAAGTTTTCATTTATCGCCCGTATTTTTCTAGAAGTCCGTCTCAACAGTTTACGCACAGTCAAAGAAAAAAAATAAACTATTGAGATGGACTTCTAGAAAAATACAAGTGATAAAGGAAAACTTTTAAGACGACCATTAATCACATGCGTGCAATTAAAATATGAAACTGTTGAAATCGACATCTACAAAAATACAATTACAAAAATAGAGAAAAAAAACTTTGTAAGTTGCGCCTAGCATGCGTGCACATACGTGTATTTTTGATGCGTCATTGAAGCGAGTTTATGACACTGTTATTATGACATTCGCTGGACGCGTCATTGAAATCATTTTCAATGACGCGGAATGTGCGTCATGGATTCCAGTGGTTTTAGACGACGTTGAATCCGCGTCGTTAACAGGTTTATAATTTAACGACGTCGCTTATGCGTCATTAACTTAACGACGCGTCCTCCGCATCATAGAATTATATTTACAATGGCGTGTAGACTGCGTCATAAATTTAGAATTTATTTCCCCAAATAATTTTTCGCATGCCGCCTTTTTTTTCACCAATTTTATTGGCGCCTTATTTTTTTCACAACTTTTTTCCAGGGTCTTTCTTATCTCTGCGTTCTGTCTCATCTGTAAACCCAATTCCACTCTCTCTTTGTTCTGTCTCATCTCTGCGTCTTAGATCTCGAAGGCAGCCGCTCCAGCAGCTCCTCTTGCTTGAAAGAGAAAGGATATGGTATAAGGTAAAGCCCAATTCCAACAGCTCCTCCACACTTCTGAAGTAAGCAAGCTACTCTGCAATGAAATCAGTGGCTGGACGTTTCAAAATCGGAGCTCAATCAAGAGCCTACGCGGCTGTTGCAGCTGGCACTGACATAGTCTCGGCCGCACCCAATGTTTCCCTCTAGAAAGCTCAGACCTGGGACGAAGGCGTCTCCTCCAATTTCGCCACCACTTCTCTCAAAGACATTTTCAAGGTTTTTGTTTTTCTATTTACTTTCCAATTAAGTACGTTTTCAAGCTTTTTGGAGGCTCAAATTTGTTGTCTTTTTGTGAAATTTTGTGTTCCAAGACAAGAGAGTCGTCATCTTTGGCCTCCTGTAAGTTCCTCGCTCTATTTATATCATTTGTTTAATTTAATGTAATGGTTAATGGTTAGTGTTGGTGCAATTTTTGTTTTTCATGTTTATACTGACAATGACAAGCCCAATTTAGGTTTAGCAAAACCCTAAAAGATGAAATAAAATATGAATCAAAAGCAATGAAACTGTGAATCGTAGAAGTTTATGGAAAGAGCAATTTATATGGGTTTTTTTGTTTTCAATATGTTAGGGTGCCTTCACGGGAGTTTGTTCTCAGCAGCATGTGCCCAGTTACAAGAAGCAAATTGATAAGTTTAAGGCTAAAGGGATCGATTCTGTGATTTGTGTAGCTGTTAATGATCCATATGTTATGAATGGCTGGCAAACAAACTTGAAGCCAAAGATTCTGTAAGTTATTCCTTTATTAAGTACCATCTTCTTATTTCCCAAAATAAGTACGTTTTTAATCCACACTGCTCTTAGTGACTTGAATTTCAAGCAAAACGTATATAAAATGGATGTCTTTCTTGCCTAGGTTGTAGATGCGTGGCCACTGGCCTCATGAGTTATGACTCATAGATCATCATTTCCAAAATCGTACCCTGAATATGTTATTTTATTTTTATGCAAAGAGTCTTAGTATTATTATGTTTTTGGTATTTAAGTTTTATGTATTGTTACTATGTTATATATTTATATGTCAACATTTGGTTGCTTTTGAGTTCTTCATAATTGACATATAACTTGGTATCAACATTTGGTTATTCTTTTCAGCTTTTAATTTATGTTTTTTCAGTTTATTGTTTTGGCTAATTTTTTTTCTTTGGTTTTTCTAACGGTTTTCGCTCAAATCTAAACATTTGGGACAATCTTGCATTCACAAAAATTGAAGAGCAGCCCCACCAACAAATTGAAGAGCAGTCAACTACCGGATCGGATCTACCCGTAACCATGGTAACTTTCCCGTGCTCTCTTCGTCCCTATCATCCGATCTGTGTAATGTTAGATGAAATCAAATTGGGTTTTCTACGCGCTTATGATTTGATCTAGATCTGTAATAGTATTACAAAATTAATGGGGTCGGCTATTTAATTGAATTGAATGGAATTGGGGTTTTGATGGATGTGAAATTGCGATTATAATGATCATGATGAATTTTAATTTTTGTAATTTTGATTTGGGTTTGTGGTGCTACAGACGACTTTGAGGTGTTTGGCTGATAGGAAGGTGGAGAAGTTTGAGAACAATCCCCATAATTGGTAAATTATATCTGAATTTTAGATGCCATTTTAATGCTTATTTTGGTTGATCTACATTATATTGTTTCTATATGCACCTGCATTTGTGAAACATTGGAGATAAAATAAATTGATACCAAAGCTGAAACCTCTTAGCACCCATTTGGAAATGCTCATGTGGGTTAAAGCCTGTAGGAAATGTTTGAATTTGTGTCATTGCCTTGATCTGTATGAGATCAATCAAGAGGGATTCTGTTGTTTTGGTTCATTTTCATTCGCTTGCATGGTTTATGTGCATTGTATTGTGTGAATGGTTTTGGTGGTTTTGTGGTCTGCTTAGGTACGTTACCTATGTCTTAGAGAAATCTCTGTTTGACAGCCAAGAAAATTTCGGAAATGGTAGGATAATGAAATATGAGGAAATAGTGGTGTCTTTTTTGGTAGGAAATATATATTTTTTGGTATTAATGGGCATAGTCAAATTAGAATGTTGGTCCTATTTTATATTTTAAGTTTTTTTCCATTATATTAGTAACAATATTAATTTTGTGTATGAATATTCTTTGCCTTTCATCTTTAGAGGTTCCAAGTAGCCAAATAAAGCTACTTAATACAAAGTAGAAGAGTTGTCTGGTAGTGATTTCATAGCACCCTTATTTTGGCGTTTTGTTTCTCCCCGTTGCACTAATTTATGTGCAAGTTCTTTAGTTTTTCAAATTTTGTTCACAAACTGTTGTGAACAAAGTGACTGCCCTAACCAACCAGACAAAAAAATGATTTCTTAAAAAAATTATTAGGAATTGAATTTATTCAATAAATAATAAACTTTCTTCTCAAGAAGAAAGCAGGATGTGAGGTGATAAACCTTTGATTTCTTGCCCAAATTGATTGTTCTGTTGTGATGTGATGATCTGTTCGACTCGATAAACGTTTCTTGAAAAGCCATTTATGCCAACGATACTTTGCTACATAAGCAGCCTGGTAGCTACTGCAGCTATCACCCATAAATCCATTCCTTCTCTCTGTGTGTGTGTGTGTGTGTGTGTGTGTGTGTGTGTCTCTCTCTCTCTCTCTCTCTCTCTCTCTCTCTCTCTTTCTCTCTCTCTCTCTCTCTCTCTCTCTCTCTCTCTCTCTCTCTCTCTCTCTCTCTCTCTCTCTCTCTCTCTATTTGATTATAGAAAGGGACGACCCAATTGGTTTAATTGTACTCCTTCCAAACAAAGCTTATTTCTTTCATGAATTCTAGCATTCAAAAACCATAAACGAGGAGGAAATGAAATGATTGTTGGTTGGTTATAAACGAGGTGGCAATTTTATTGTCTAAGGAAAAACAATAATAATGAATGCACATGTTATAATAGTGGTGTCTTTTTTGGGAGGAAATATATATATTTTTGGTGCCCTTTCTTGGTTAGGCAGCAATCAATGTCATTAAGTGTAATTGATACATCTGCTCTATTCCCTAATTGAAGCATTTTATTGGTGCTAAATTTTGAAATTTAATGGGGTGAGCACAAATCTATTGTACCCAATTTAGATGTAGAAATATGAGTTAAAAAAGCAAATGAACAAAAAGATACCAATATGGACATGGATGCATACAAAGCAAAGAGTAGTAACAGAAATTGCAGTTGGCTAAGCTTTTTGCTGCATTTCCATTTTGAAATCAAACTTCAAATGAAATACTCATTATTAGTGTGATGATAATGCCTAATATTTTTAATTAGTTGAAATTTTTATAATGAGTTATTGGATGAATGCTGATGATTTTGTTTGTGGATAATGATTTATTGCATTGGATTAATATTGATGATTTTGTGTTTGGATAATGATTTGTTGGATTAGGTGACTATATATGATTATTTGATTTGTTCGAATTTAGGGTTTATGATTTGTTGATTAAATTTTGTGACGGACTTCTTTTCCTCTCTCAGTTGTTCATTTACCTTAATTAAATTTTTTTCTAAAAAAATGATTTGTTGATTAATCGGTATGACTGTTTGGTTTGATTAATTCATGTGTATGGCAAAAAAGGTTCGGAGTTGCATTTGGAGCCTCATTGATTTGGATTGCGGGCTTGATTTACTTCCCCAGGTTTTCATTCATTGTTGTAAATTGAATATTTTTCTTTTTCTTTTTCTAGAAGCAGGATTGTATCTGCCATGTTTGCTGAAATTGAAGAAAGCATCGCAAGATCAACTCTTCTTGAGGATTTTAGGATGATTGAACTTCCACTTCTTCTAGCCAAATGTATCGAGTTAATGGAACTTCTGGTGACTATTCCACTTCCTGCAAAGTCATTCTATTATTGTTGATTACTTTATAAAAATTAGTACTTTAAGTCATCTTGATCTTTTGTATGAAACATTGTAAGGTTGAGGGAAATGAAGACCATGTTAAATAGAAATATAATCATTTTGAATAATAGAAATATAATTACTTTGCCTTTGTATCTTCATTTTTGCTTTTATATATTAATCTTTTTTTGCATAATTAAAATGATGGGATATATATATATATATAGATTAAGAATTTTTTTTAAAGAATAAAGAATTTCAACGACGCCTTAACCGTGTCATGAAAAATATTTCAATGACGTCTCATCAACGTCATTAAGTTCAATGACACGCTATCCACGTCATTGAAACCCCATTCCATGACGTGGAATAGACGTCGTGTTTTGAAAAAGTTTTCACGACACGTTTTCCGCGTCATTGAAACTCCATTCCATGACGCGGAATAGACGTTGTGTTTTGAAAAAGTTTTCATGACGCGCTATCCGCGTCATTGAAACCCAATTCTATGACGCAGAACAGACGTCATGTTTTGAAAAAATTTCCACGACACGCATTCCGCGTCATTGATACCCTATTCCATGACGCGGAACAGACGTCGTGCTATGAAAAAGTTTCCATGACCCCCCCTTTCGACGACGCAGGTTACGACGCCTGATCCGCGTCATTAAATGTCTTCCATGACACAAATTAGACGTCATAGAAGGGCTTTTGTGTTGTAGTGGTGACAGAAAAAAGGCCTCCCGCATGTGCGCAGGGAGGCTAGTGTGGCTTAAGCGCATTGTTCATTGTGTTTGGAACTTGATTGCTACTACCTTCATTGAATGACACTATGTTAGGGTGATTGTTACTGCCTTCGTTGAATGACACTATATTAGAGTGTTGTATATGCCAAAGTTTATTCCACAATGAACCTGGGCATTGTGCCTCATAATTTGGGTGGCTAGTTATTTAGTAGGGTTAATTACACTTTAGTACCATGTGATTACACCCTTAAGACATGTTAGTCCCTACCTTTTCAATTTTAACAATAACATACCCCAGTCTTTTAAATGTGTTACAATGTGGTTCCGCCGCTAGAATTTCCGTCAGATCTCTCGGTTAGTTGCCTACGTGGCAATCGTGGGTCCCACATTTTTCAATTTTTGTTAATTTTAAATTGATTTAAATATGAACAAAATATTAAAACAAAAAAAGGGGAAAAATTAAATAAATAAAAATCTCTCTCTCTCTCTCTCTCTCTCTCTCTCTCTATCCCACTCTCTTGCCTATTCTTCTTCCCCCATTCTTCCATGACCACCACCCTCCAACCTCCACAATCCAGAACCCACGAACCTAGAACTACAGCCCCCAAGAACCCCATCCCGCAACCCTCACCCCTTTTTCACCCACAAACCCTCAACCCTAAACCCACCACCCGCAACCCACAGATGCAATTGAATTTTTTTATTTTCTATTTCCAGTTTGTTGGTTTTTGAATTTGTAGAGAGAGAGAGAGAGAGAGAGAGAGAGAGAGAGAGAGAGAGAGAGAGAGAGAGAGAGAGAGAGAGAGAGAGAGAGATGCACCGGCCGATGGCGAGAACGAGGTCCGGAGGATGGAGAAGAAATTGGGAGGGAGAGATATATATTTATTTTTACATTTTTTTAAAAATATTTTAATTAATTTAAAATTAAAAAGAAAAAAGAAAATGTGGGACCCATAGTGCCACATAGGCAACTAACGGAGAGATATGACAGAAACCTAACGGTGGAACCACATTGTAACAAATTTAAAATACTGGAGTATGTTATTGTAAAAATTAAGAAGGTAGGAACTAACATGTCTTAAGGGTATAACCACATGGGACTAAACAGTAATTAACCCTATTTTTTAAAAGGAAGCAACAAATCTCACAGGTTTATTGTCAAAATGAATGCAATCCCAAAACAACACTTTATTAGGCTCAATCAAGAAAGAGATTTATGTATTAATTGCTCATATTCTTATATAGAAAAACGAAAAAAAAACCAGAACACACCAAAGACTAAACCTAAATTATATTATATAATATAGTAAAGGCTTATTTACTGTAGTTGTCCCGCCCCAAAATCGAGACACGTGACAGTGGCATGTACCTTGAGAATCTCGAAAATATAACACTTAGATCCGAGGGTTATACTCCTAAGATTCCCAAAATACGCTAAGCCTTTTTAATTAAATAAAACTGGTGGGATCAAAGTTATGAATAACAGCGGAAAACTGAATAAAACATTGTACAAACTTTATTGTCAAAATACCAACCCCAGAGGTCAAGGAAGAGTACCTACAACCTCATAAGTTATTTTACAAATCATAATGATTAAATGCACACCAACCATTCAGAATTTATATAGAGGAAGGAAATGAACAAGAAGCATCCTCAAACTCTTAGGAAAGGAAATCACGACTTGTTAGAGATGAAGTGGTACATGGACCAAATGTGTTGATGGGTACAGAAACAGCACCAAGTAAAACTCAAGGGTTGTGATCTACATGAAAAAGTAGGGGTCAGCATCACATACGTTCATTTGCCCCGTAGGAGGCTTCCAGCCAGATTTGAAAATAGATAGCAAAATAATATTGTAGTGTTCATGAATAATAATCAAAAGAATATGCACAACACAAACCATTTCCATATAAATACAGGATCAAAACAGTTGGCATGCTCACACAACTTTCGCAAACGTTTCCCGGGTACCCATAATATGCTTGTCTGACAACCGATCCCTATAGGCCAACTAACCCTACTAGAAATAAAAATATACCAACTTACCTGGTTTGGTAGCGAGAGTGTCCATTTCAACGATTACAGCTCGTCGACTATATCTCAAGCGTAGGGTATTGGTAAAGTCTGTCCACATAACCCCTTCGGAGATTTAGGGAATCGAAATCCAAGGAAGTCGTTATACCCCTTTCAACCTCAGGTCGTCGAGTATAATGCCCGCATGCGTATAACTTTGGAGAACCAAAGCCAAGCATTCATAAAACCAAACAAGATGGCATCCAAAAACAGTGCATCTTTTGCACACAACAATATTTACTATGTCATACATACACACAAAATACAAGTCCGAGAGTGGGTCCCCCTACATGGAATCCAAAGCTTAAGCCTGACTTGCCCTCTGCACATTCGAACTCAAACTGGCTACTGCTGAGCAACTGAATCATAATCCAACATTCAAAAATATTACGAAAAATCCTTGATTGTACTTTGGTCCTTAAACTTAATCCAAATTACAACTTAATCGTTATAAGTCTTTGAAGTTCCATTTCTGGTCCGAAAACGGTAAAATCACGGTATGGTAAAATTAAAGTCTAAATACTACTTTGTTGTTCATACACATGGACCAGAGGAATAGGGATAATTTAGTTCAAGCATTTTAAGGAAGGAAAATAACAAAAAGATTATCCAATTTTATTAAATTTCAAATGGACAGAGTAACGGCATATGAAGTGTATTTTAGGAATAACTTGAAAATTACCCAATTATAAAATAATATGAATTGAGTATTTGACAATTTTCACTTCTGCAACATAACAGCTAGGAAAAAGAAATACGGAATTAAAACAAATAAAATACAGGGTATGAAGTAGAGATTACCTCGGTGAGCAATAGTAAAATACGACGATGAATAATAACTTCCCGAAAATGACAGATAACGACGCTTGCTACCTTCTAGAAGTGAATAGTAAATTCAGATGAATAGTACCTGTGGATAGTGACTTCTCGGGAAGAATTGTAATGGCTTATACTACGTATGGGAAGTGAATAATAGATTTTTGGTGAATTGTATTTTGGGTGGATAGTATCTGGGTAAATAGTATTTTGGGTGGATAGTGTCTGGGGCAAATAGTTACTTCAAGAATGTCGGAATAGTAACTCTAATGGAGGAGAAAGAGAGCAAGAGAGGGAGGAAGAGAGAATTTTGATTTTTGGTGTGAGGGGTATTTATAGAATTCCCTAACGGCTCAAATCGATTTGAATATTTAATTTAGAGGCCCATATTAAAAGATAAGTTTTGGATCATGTGTAGGAAGGTACATGATAGCTCCAAGATGGATGGTCTAGATGCATCCCCAACAACCAAACTAAAGGCCTAGATCAAGTCAAAAGTCTTTGATTTGATCTATGGTCTAGATCTGATCTAGAATCAAATCCATGGCTTAGATTAAATGTGCGTATGGTATAACGCTATACACCCTAGTTTTCCAAGTCTTTTAAGTCTTCCAACCAATCATATGTTGACATGCGGCAAGGTGACAAGTTCCAACCAATCACAAAATGCCATATGGAAATTCCAATTTTAATTTCCTCTTTCCAACTTCGAAAATTCAGTACAAATACTTCCAAAAAATACCACAAGCTGGTAATGACGTCTACTATTTTTTTTTATGAAGTTATGAAGTCAAAACACCAAAATTCTAACTTCACAATTTTGGAAATATGTTAATCTTAAACATAATGGCAATATTTACTTGGAAAAAAAATGCTACTTACCTCAAAATGGACCGTGCAATTTTTACTGTGTGCGAAAAATATTCTGAATTTTTTTTTCAGGGTGTCACATTCTACCCTCAGAAAAAATTTCGTCCTCGAGATTTACTCAAGACACCCACACTACTCAAACAGGTGTGGATACTTTTCTCTCATGTAGGACTCGAGTTCCCAAGTTCCTTCTTGAACTCCATGGTGTTGCCACTGAATTTTGACAAGCGGTATATGTCGATCCCTGAGTTGTCTGGTTTCATAGGCCAGAATTGCAATTGGTCCTTCCACATAGCACGTGTCATTCTATAGAGGCAAGTCGTCCCAAGTCATCACTTGTTGAGCACCAGGTGCACTTTTCTTCAATTGAGAAACATGGAAGACATTGTGTATGTATGACATTTGTGGTGGCAGCTCCAATTTATAAGCAACAACTCCGACATGTTCTATCACTTTGAATGGTCCAACATGTCTGGGTGCCAGCTTGCCACATACACCAAAATGGTGAATTCCTTTATGAGGGCTTACTTTCAGAAACACAAGATCTCCAACTGAGAATTCAAGAGGTTTTCTCCTCTTATCAGCATAAGACTTCAGCCTACTCTGGGCGATCTTCAGACGACTCTGAATTAACTTTACTTTTTCCGTCATCTCCTTTATAATATCAGCGCCTAAGACAATTCTTTCTTCAGTGTCGTCCCAACATAGTGGTGAACGACATGGTCGTCCATAAAGCGCTTCATAGGGAGCCATTCCAATGCTACTCTGGTAGCTGTTGTTGTAAACAAATTTAGCAAGTGGAAGATATCTGCTCCATTCACCACCAAAATCCAATATGCATACTCGTAGCATATCTTCCAAAATCTGGTTGACTCGCTCAGATTGTCCATTCTACTGGGTATGATAAGCTATACTCATGTCAAATCGAGTACTGAGTTTTGTCTGCAGTTGCTTCCCGAGACAAGAGGTAAATCGTGGATTTCTATCTAAAACCATTGACTTTGGAACTCCGTGTAATACAACAATCCACTCCACGTACAACTATTTCGAAGTAATCGACCTTCGAGTTCATCTTGACTGGTAAAAAGTGTGCAGATTTGGTTAATTTGTCAATGATAACCCAGACACCGTTGTGTCCCTTCAAAGATATGGGCAGATCTGTTACAAAATCTATGGTGATGAGATCCCACTTCCATTCAGCAATAGGGAGTGATTGCATTATTCCTGATGGCTTTTGATACTTTGCTTTCACCTGTTGGCAAATCTCACACCATGCAACATATTTAGCTATTTCTGACCTCATTCTTTTCCACCAATAGTGCCTCTTCAAGTCCTTGTACATTTTGGTACCTCCGGGATGCATTGAGAAGTGATTTCGGTGTGCCTAATCCAAAACCTTTCTTTTGATTTCAGGGACATTAGGTACAACCACTCTATTTTTGAACCTTAGTCCACCGTTGAAATGAATCTTCTAGTCCTCTGAAGCTTCTCCAGCTTCTGTCTTTTGTCACCATCGCTGCAACCTTGGATCCTCATTCGACTTCAGGATCACTTCTTGTTCCAATTGAGGCTCCAACTGCAAAGTCGTTAGTACACCATTTGGTTGCATCTCCAAATTGAATTCCTCAATTGTTCTGAAAATTTCTCGATCTGCTAGCATCAGGCTTGTCAAGTTCCTTGAGTTTTTCTACTCAAGGCATCTGCAACAACGTTTGCTTTTCCTGGATGGTACTCCAATTCGAAGTTGTAATCTTTGAGATACTCCATCCACCTTCTCTGTCTCAGGTTCAGATCATGTTGTGTAAAGATATACTTGAGTCTCTTGTGATCTGAGTAGACAGTGAACTTTTGTGTATACAGATAACACCTTCAAGTTTTCAAGGCATGAACTACCACAGCGAGCTTCAAGTCATGTGTTGGGTAGTTCGTCTCGTGGTTCTTCAGTTATCTAGATGCATAAGCGAATAAGCGACTACTCCTCTGTTCTGCATCAGCACGCATTTGAGTCCTTGTCCAGAGGCATCCATGAAAACCTCGTACAATTCTTCATCATTGGGTAGTACAAGTATGGGGTTGTCGTTAGCATCTTCTTGAGCTCATCGAAAGCCTTCTCGCATTTGTTGCTCCATTCGAACTTCACTCCTTTCTTGGTTAAGCGAGTTAATGAGCTGGTGATCTTTGAGAAGTCCTACACGAACCTTCGATAATAACCAACTAATTCGAGGAAGCTTCTTATCTCCGTCACGTTGTAACACCCGTTCCTAAATTAATATTTAATCATTAAATTATTCAAGTGAAAGACATCTTTACCCCCGAGAGTGTAATAAATTAAATAATTAAGTTGAGTTGTTAAAATAAAGAAAATAATTTGGAAATTAATATAATAAATTAAGGAGAATTTGGGATTTTAAATAATAATTAATATTTAAAGGGGCAAAAATGTCATTTTAAGTTCGAGAAGGAAATTGGGGAAGTGAGCCACACCATTATGTTGGGCTCGTTGATACGAGTCCGTGGGTATATTGTGGGCTCAAATCGGAGTAATAATGAAGAAGTTACGATCAAAAGAACTGAAGTGGCATAATCGAAAATATTTCAAATTTCAGTTTCAAAACCCAAATTTTTTCTCCTTTGGCTGCGCGACGAGCTCCGTTTCAGGCAAGGCCGCTCCCAAACGAACCACCACACTTCCCTCTTCTAACCCCGGCCATTCCCTCCCGATCCGCTGTCGTGGTTTCCGGAAAATCGAGATGAACAGGCGTTCCCGACAGTTTTTCAACCAATTTTTGGGGAGTTCGTTCTCCCTCCTCCGACCAATTGAGATGAGTAAGGTATGATTTTTCACCTATTTTTCATGATCTAGCTGATGATTGGGTAGGTTTTGATCGAATTGCAGTGTAGGTAGATCAAATCTCGAGTTAAAGTTTCAGCCGGTTTTGAGCCACTTATGGTTCGAATTGGATCTTCCTTTAGTTGAAGAAAGTATTCGAGAGGCCGAGAACTAGCTGTAGGTGGAAGGATAGCTCCCGGTTTGGAGTTTGTCCGAACACCCAATTTTATCTCTTTTTAGGCCTCGGATATACCAGCGCGTGTTCCCACGCGCCACAAGCGCTGGCCCACTTTTAATTGTCAATATTTAATCATAAATTATCCTTACGTCGTCATGAGCGTGTGGGCGTGCTCAGATTGCAATTTGGAGTTCGTATGACAGTCGAACGGATTTACGCCTATTGCGTGTTATCCGGGTTCGATGTGTTTGGACCGTCGGATCGTTCCCAATTCTTAGTATGTTGATCTAGAAAATTCCAGGATCGTGTAGGATTTGACGAATCGAGAATCGCAGTCCCGGATACTCCGAAATCGCAAACCCTAGGGTTAGGGTTACGGAAAATCATCCGACCGTCCGATCATGCGATCGTGAATAATCCGATGGTCCGATCGAGACCAAAATTTCGGGACATGTGTCCTAGGCATATTGGAACCTTTAGGAACTCTCATATCAGAATTTCGAGGTCATGGGCCCGGGTTGACATTTTTGGGACTTTATCGCTTTTTGAGTCCCGAGTTTACGTAGACCATTCTAAACTTGAGAAAAGCTTATGTGGGCATAGGAATCATCTTAAATTTGATGCACGGACTTCTAAGAGCCAGGGTCAGAGATTTTTATTTAAATATTATATTGAGCAATTTTATTAATAAATTATTTTTATGGTTTAATAAGGCAACCGGGCACAAACTGACCCACATGAGGGACTTTCGAAAGGTCCAGCTAGCACGGACTAGTAGTGAGTGGACTTTCGCTTTCTAAATGAATTTTAAATTAATAAAGTTTTATTAATTGCTCTTGAATAAATTATTATGAATTTGTGTTTCAAGCATGAAATTGAACCCAATTGTTTTATTTGAAATATTTGTTATGAATATTGTTTCGAGCATGGAATTGATTTGGAAATGAGATTTATGTTTTAATATTGAGGAACTTGAATGATTCGGAAAGATGAAGATTTGTTATATATATATATATACGATTTAAGGAAGTTTTTTTTAAACCACCCTAGGTACCCAAGCATAATAAATGTTGCCTTCGGAATATATATGGATATTGGTTATTACCCTGTCTACGGACATAATTACCTTTGATTTAAGTCTGCGCCCATATGACATTACGCCTCACGTGTCTCGGGGACACTCGAACCGTGAGGAGCGAGGACGCGGCTCAGGTTTGACTATATGTCTCCTAAGTCTTGCGACGACGAAGCTCGGGTCAATTTTGTGTCGCCGAGTCTTGCGAGGAAATGGAATTGACGGTTTAATGGAAATTATATGGAATTGATGGGCTGCATTCTCGGGTTGACTTTGTGTCTCCGAGTTCTGCGAGGATATAAAGGACTTTGTTCGCCACCCTGCTTCTATTTTTCTGCACAGGGTTGGCCAAGATTCCTAGCCACCTGCCCGATTTTACTGCACAGGTGGTTAGCCAGTTTCCCCCTCCCCGGTTGCCTTCGGAATAAATGATATACCCTTGATGGGTGATAGCAGACTGTACACAACATGCGAAGGGTTGCAGGTATAGTTTTCTGGGAAAAAGTTTAGTTATCCAAATGTTGGGATAGTTTTGATAAAGGAATTGAATAGTTAATATGTGACTTCCTGCATGGTATTCAACTATATAACTTGTGGAAATCAAGGTAAATATTGATTCTAGATTTGGTGATTGGTTTTCTTGATTAAAAGAACTATGTGTGGCTTGATCCCTTAGACAGGGTACGTAGGCAACCTAGTTTTGTCTAGATGCAGCCACGAGGAAGGATACTATGGAAATTGGTTGTGGAGTTGGTTTTGATATCTATTTATTATTTTAGTTAAGTTCTATCCGAACTTATGTGCGGGCCAAGGCTCGAATGATTTTTGAATTATGTGCTTTGTTGGATGTCGAATTCTAATCAACAGATATTCTTCACAGAATTTGGTTGATATTAATGTTGTGCACATAAGTATGTTAATTAATGAAACGATTGTAGATGGACGTTTGGTTAGGATTCACTTTGGATTGGATAAGACGTTAAGAAATGAAGTTTTAGTTGTTGAATTGATATTTTGAGATTATTAAACTGTGTTTTACAAGTGAAATTGAATTTGGGAAACGTTCAATTTACAGGTGAGACTCTGCCGAATTTTTGGCAGAAGTCGAACTAAGGTTTAATGAAATTTTGAGTAGAAGGGCAATTTAGTCAATTGTGCTCGGGCACCTGCCAAGTGTCGGACACGCACAGGGTTCAACTCGGATTCCAAAGTGGAATTTGGGTCGGGTCCTGTCAACGTTCTGTGGTCTTCCCCACTTCAAAACTGCTTCGATCTTGCTAGGATCAACATGAATTCTGTCATCGGAAATCACGTGACCTAAGAATTGTACCTCCGTTAGCCAGAAATCGCACTTTGACTTCTTCGCATAAAGTTGCTTCTCCCGCAAGGTCTCCAAGACAATCCTTAAGTGTTATTCGTGCTCCTCCTTCATTTTTGAATAAACAAGAATGTCATCGATAAAGACAATGACAAACTTGTCGAGATACGATTTGAAGACGCAATTCATGAGGTCCATGAATGCGGTAGGTGCATTTGTCAGTCGAAATGGCATCACCACGAACTCATAGTGGCCATACCGTGTGCGGAAAGCTATCTTTAGTATGTCCTCTTCTCGTACTCGTAGTTGGTGATATCCCCACCGCAAGTCCATCTTTGAGAAGTATCTGGCACCTCGTAGTTGATCGAACAACTCATCGATTCTGGGGAGAGGATACTTGTTCTTGATCGTTGCTTGATTCAGCTTCCGGTAATCCATGCACAGTCGAAGTGATCCGTACTGCTTCTTGGAAAATAAAACCGGAGCTCCCCAAGGTGATGAAATTTCTCGAATGAACCCTTTTGCTAACAAGTCCTCCAGCTGCACATTGAGTTCTGCCAATTCCGTTGGTGCCATTCGGTACGGTTTGATTGAGATTGGTTGTGTTCCAAGTACTAAATCGATTCGAAACTCGACTTCCCTTAGTGGTGGAAATTTAGGTAACTCGTCAGGAAATACTTATGGGTAGTCGTCAACTACTGGTGTCGCTAGCTTTTTCCCTTTCTTCAGTTTTGTAGATGCTGTCAGAGAATAGCATGACAAAACTCTCTCGCCTCTGTAGCAGGTTCGCAGGGGTGGGCTTGGTTGTACGATACGCTCGTCAAGCCTAAGGTCCACCTTTTCTTCTTCACGATTGGTAACACTATCCTTCCTCTTCTCGCAATCTATTATTGCTTTATGGTTTTTCAACCAATCCATGCCCAAAATTAAATCATAGTCCACCATCGTCAAGAGCAGTTCCTTCTTCTTTGTCCCCATGCTTTCCAGCAACTACGAACACTTATCCTGCATTCCTTCTTGTTTGTGGAATTTTCAGGTATCCTACCTGGTCCTACCTGGTTCCTCTTGGTAGTGCTTGGTATGAAGAAAATGAGAGATTTGGAGGGGTATTTATAGAATTCCCCAAAGGCTCGGATCGATTCGAATATTTAATTCAGAGGCCCAGATTAAAAGATGAGTTTTGGATCATGTGTAGGAAGGTACATGATAGCTCCAAGATGGATGGTCCAGATGGATTCCCAACAACTAAACTAAAGGCCTGGATCAAGTCAAAAGTCTTTGATTTGATCTATGGTCCAGATCTGATCTAGAATCAGATCCATAGCTTAGATTAAATGTGCGTACGGTATAGCGCTATACACCTTAGTTTTCCAAGTCTTCTAAGTCTTCAAACCAATCATATGTTGACATGTGGCAAGGTGACAAGTTCTAACTAATCACAAAATGCCATGTGGAAATTCCAATTTTAATTTCCTATTTTGCAACTTCGAAAATTCTTCCAAAAAATTATCCAAAAAATACCACAAGCTCGTAATGACGTCTATTATTTTTCTATGAAGTCAAAACACCAAAATTCTAACTTCACAATTTCGGAAATATGTTAATCATAAACATAATGGCAATATTTACTTGGAAAAATATTCTGGAATTTTTTCAAGGTGTCATGATAGTACCCCCGAAACTTCGGTCAAATCTCAATTTACCCCCAAAAAAGTTAAAATGGCCCACTTAACCCCTTGACCAAGGTTTTGTGTTCCACTTTACCCCCATCGTTAAGGCCATTCAAAAGACCGTAAAAATGCTGATGTGGTATGGTCATTATGGTAAAAGCACCCACGATGGCCAATTAATGAGGTGTAGTCAGCATCCTACGTGGCATGGTGGACCCCACAGACATTAAAAATCCAAATCTAAGCAGCTCAGTTCATAGATTTTGCCAAAAGAAGAAGCTTCTCAATCGAAATAATTTGGGGATTAGGGTTTTGAGTGTATAATCGAATAGAGAGAGAGAGAGAGAGAGAGAGAGAGAGATTAGAAAATCTGAGAAGGAGCGAATATTGCAGAAGAGTCAAATCAGAAGAATCTAAATCTTGGCATTGCGCGAATATTGGAAAGATTGAAAAGGACAATGACGGTGCCAAGAGAGAAAGGAGGTTCTCAACCCGAGTACGGTAAGTGGCCATTTTCTTTTAAAATGGAATCGTCGAAAGGGAGAGATTTATAGAGTGTGGTCCAGGTTTAGGCTTCTTTATTGTTTGCTTGCTTTGTTGGGTCGGGTCCAAAGGTGTTGAGTATGAAAAGCATGGAATAAAAAATTGTTGTGGTCCCCTATGTCTTACTGTTATGTTTTTCTTGTTTACTAGTTGTTTAAAGGTTCTTCTAGTGCTTTTAAAATTTTTAGTTGCATGTGAATCTTGATCCATGTCTGTTTACTGGTAGTTTGGTGGTTGTGTTGTCCTTTTTAAACTATACATATGACTAGGCAGTGGTTAAAGTGTGTTTTTTATGTTCTGTTGTGTAGATGACAGGGAATGACCTTGGAAGTACACCATGGAGGTAGAATGGTAAAGTCCCCAAACCTCAATGAGTGGTGGTTTTGTGTGGGGTGGGGGGGGTCTGTTGATTATTTGGACTGGTGTCTTCTGGACTACATAAATTTGTTAGAGATATATGAGCATGCAAACGAGCTTGGCTACCATGATCAACTGGTTGTGACAGGGATACAAAATGATAAAAAATGTGTATAGATAGTGATGCTCAGCTCCTTGAATGGTGTCATTTGGTGCATCCTGTCATTTACTTGGAACACTCCACTGTTATTAATGTGGATGAATCTGGAGTGGCTTGGAGTGAGAGGGGTCCTATTGTAAGAAACCTAATTGCTGAATTTGAACACGAAGATGAGAGTGATGAACAGCCTGGTTATAGGGTATGTATGAGGAGGTTTAAGTCTTAAGAGCCAAATTCTTCTCAGCCTTTACAAGCTTCTGAACAAAGGAAAGTAAGGTTTAAGTCTCTATGTAAGAGGAAAGCATTCTTGGCAAAGTTTCAGCATGGAGATATTGAAAAAGCTCTGCTATGTTTTTATGTTTTGCTGTGTCTTGGTGCACATATGTTTTTGGGTAGAAACTGTCTATTTGGTATTTTATTGTCTACTTTGTTTTTGGGTACAAACCATTTGGTATTGCCATGGATATCACAGGTGCATATTCAGTCTTTTGTATTTTGTTTTGGCATTGCCATGGATTAAACATGTGCTTACAAAGTCTTTCTTTTGAGTTATGAACAAGACTATGTACAATTTATGCACAAGTTATTAATCAATGGTAGTTCAAAAGCTCTGAAAGGTTTCAAGAATTCTTGGTGCATAAAAAAGTGTTTAGTCTTAACCATTACAAAAGGGATTTGAAACCATTACATTTGCAAAATGCTACAGCCATTACATAAGCCTCTCATCTCACTAAATTGCCATTCTACTAGGTACACCACATTACCTAACTTTCAAACATACCACATTGCCTAACTTTCAAACTATTCACCCTTTTTGCTTTAGTACTTGTGGTGGCAGGGTAAAGTTCCCCATTAACTTGAGAACCATTAGTTGCCAACAAGTCAACTCTCTTTGGTGTGTGAGCGTGCCACTGTTAGCAATTTAAAAATCCTAACAGACTTGGAAATGAAATAACTTGCGTCCCAGGTTATTGATTAAAACAAGCAATTGTGAATTTGGGTGAGGAATATCTCCCAAGTAAGTTCTTTTCTATGCCTCAGACAGGTGAGGACTTCACAATTTTTCACATTACAACTTGGTAACTTCTAGCAAAAGAAACAAAATCCACGCAGAATTGCTTGAATTGAATCTTCTTGCGACAGAGTTCATGTATCAACACCTTCAGCTAATAGATATTAGTTGGAAATCGATACCAATGCTATGATTGGCAGAGCTTTCATCAATTTGAGCAGTGGAGAGGCTGGAATAGTGGGCTACACCTGTTCTGTCTGTTCTAAAAGGACTACCTTCGTCTGGACTAGCCTGGATTGGAAGTGCTAAACTGGCGTTCTTCAGAATTGGCAATTCTTGGGCTGAACCTGCTTTATAATGGCTAGTTCTGGCTGATGAACCAAATTTGTAACGACATAAACTTGAGTTCTGCTCAATTCTTATGGAAGAACTTCTATTCTGGGCTGGATTACCCCAAAGGAAGGTTTCTAAAGGATTTTGGGAATCGTAACACCTTTGAAAAATTTGTTGAGGTTTTCATATAATGAATAACCTGAGTTCTGCCTGTTTGAATTATTCTGAACAGTTTTCAAAGTAATGCAGAATTGAGTTCTGGCTGTTTTCCTGAGGTTCGATTGCTCCTGAGGGCTTTGTGAGCTTGAGAGCTTTTGAGATCAAGTGATCCTTGGTTTTTGGCAATTTTGACTAAGAGTTTATTTTTTTGATTGGTTGGTTGAGTGTTCTTCTCTCAGTTCACGTCCTTTTATATTTATAGGAATTTTTAGTTCCTAAAAATATCTAAAAATATCTATTTTGGGACGTGCTTTTGTTTCAGCAAAAAAGGAGATAATGGGCCGTTGATAAGGAGTAGAAAATATTAGATTTTTGGCTGTGATTAAATATCTTCTCTCTTCTCTTTGTAACTTGTGTTATAAATATCTTCCCTGGTTTAGACGCGTGGGTGTTTTTGCAGAGTAGTTCAGTTGGTTTTTGCTGAGAATTTCTTCTGAATGTTCTCTGGTCATTTGGAAACTTGTGTTCTGAAGATATTTTTGCTGATAAGACTTTTTGTTTGTAGATTGAAGTTTTAGTCTGTGCAAAATATCCATAGGTCAGCTTCTTCTCTTCTTCGCAGTTCGATTGATCAGACTTCAAGTTTCAAGAGTCTGATTTTTGGAAACTTGTGAAGGCCTTGTTTATTTGTTTTTCTAAAGCGATCTTTGGGCTTTTTCCAATTCTGGCGAGTATGGCCCAAGTAGCCAATATTGGGCTGATAAATAGAATTTCGGGCCCAAGTATTTTTCACTCATTTAATGAACTGGGGAATTTTTATTTAACCAAAATTTTGTCAATCTTAATCACCATTAGTGGTAATTTAGATTTTATTACTTTGGTTAATTCTTTTTGAATAGTATGGGCTATTTTTCCATATTTTGGCAAATAAGACCCAATTGCTTTTAAAAGACTGGCCCAGTAACCAGATGGGCTGGTTATGGAGAAATTGGGCCCAAACACAAACGTACTACATTGCCTAACTTACATTACATAACATTGCCAAACCAAACCAAACCATAAACACAAAGGCCCAAGAAATATACAGACCAATCCACAACTTCTTCTCTCTTACTCTCACATGCCCAATCTGATCTTCAACTTCTTTCTTTGTCCTCAGCAGCCAAGCCATCAGAGCTCTCTCATGGGGAGGCATTTCAATATCAACCAATAGAAAAAACCCATAACCGTTTTCCCCCTCTGCATTCAAACAACAATTCCGTCACATTCTCACAAGTTATTGTCCACATTTCAATAAAATAGTAAATCCAAAACCTACCTCTGACTTTGGACACACAAAGAACCTCTGAAGTGGGTTGGACTCTGTCCAAGAAGTCTACAGTCGAGCAAGCCTCCCACAGTAGCAATGAGGTGCAGCAACGGCCAGCTCTTCTCCTTGTGAAGGTTCTTTCCTTATCTTCACACCTTTTAATCGAAGAAAGATGGATAAATTTTTCTCTGGGGAAGCTTACATCCTTCAAATGGTGTTAAGTAATTTTTCTGGGTTTAGAAACCCTTTTATTGAAGAAGAAAAGAGAGGATTGTTAACTGGGGTCCACTTCAGCCCTTCAACTGCTTAGAATTGGATTTTCAACGCATGTGGGGTCCATTATGCCACGTAGGATGCTAACTATGCTTAGCAATTGGCCACCGTGGGTGCTTTTACCAAAATGACCCTGTCATGTCAGCATGTTTTACGGTCTTTTGAATGGCGTTAACGGTTGGGGGGAAAGTGGAACACAAAACCACGATCAAGGAGGTTAAGTGGGCCATTTTAACTTTGGAGGGGTAAAGTGAGATTTGACCGAAGTTTAAAGGGGTACTATAGTAAATAAGCTTATAGTAAATGATCAATCTTCTTGTACAAAACTAATAATGCTTTGTGAGTAATTTGCTGACACTACAACAATACTGGTTTCTCCATTAGAGTTAAGATTTGCTGACATTACACAATCTCCAAGTTGCACTGCCTCATCAAGCCAGGTTTTCTTCACAAACGTGATCTATGTTTGCTCCTTCCTCCACCACCCTCCTACTTTCTGATAATAATCACCACCGCGAAATCTCAGTCTTATATCCTGAGTTGTTACACCAACTGCCACCAAAATATTTCTTCCTGCCATTTACATCAGACTTGTAATTTCCCCAAGAAACTCCATGATCACCTTTTCCGTAATAAGTAGTCTTCTTTGAACCATTCTTCCATTGATCACTTAAGCAATTAGCATTCCACTTTTTCCTTAACCCATCCTCCTCCCATGGCTGCAGCTTTGCTCCGATGAGCATGCTCCCAAGGATTTTCCCAATACTATGGGAGAATGTGTTTCACCATCCAATACAGGAACTTCGTTTCCATACAATGTTTCACCATCCAATACAAGAACTTCGTTTCCATAAATTTGTTTGAAGACTTCAGGAGCTTAGACGATCGATCTGCATGAGAAGGCAACATATATTGTTAGATGATCACTGCATTAGTTTCATAGTGAAAACAATTAGATGGGAAATCTTAATAATAATTAAAGATGCAAACCTTGTTTTGTTGGCGCAGAAATAAGTTGTGATATCCCCATCAGTTGAGTTGGAAAATCAGAAATAAACAGGCTTTAGCTTAGAAATACTTGCATCTGCAATGACCAAAATGCCAAATGGTCCCAATGTGCTCCTATCTACAACCTCATCCCTGCAACGTACACTTCCATTCACTCTCCTATTCTATGCTAAGAAGCACGGATACGCCATTTGAGGTGCGTATCCCGTATCTGATACGCGGAAGGATACGATACATTGAGAATACGTACGGATACGCGTTGGATACGTACCCGAGTCAATGGATACTGTCAATGACTTAAGGATACGCGTATCTGATTTTGTGGATACGTTTTAAGCCAGAAAATTAAAAATTGGCACAAATTAGAAGTCTTGAAGGATATAAATTCTCCTTACCTGTTTTGGTTCTGATTCTTCTTTTTCGGAATCAGATCTTCCTCTTCTATATATTATAAATAAACAAGCCCTTAACTACCACACCATACCCACTCATCAATTCTTTTCTTCTTCTTAAACCTTCTGGTGTGGTGGCTGTGAATTTTCTTCTGGTTTGGCTTATCTTCTTCATCGTCGGCGTCATAAGTTGATCTCTCTCTTTGTTTTCTCTCACTTATAAGTTTCTTGTTCTTTGTTCTATTCTGGTTCTAAGATCTGGTTTTTGCTTTTGTTTTGCTGCTGGTTTTACTTTTAACTTTTGTTTACTTACGCACTTTTCAAAGTCAAAGCTTTTCACGGTTTCTTTCAATTGGAATTATTAAAGTTTCAGATACCATAGTGGTTTTGTTGGGTTTCCCCACCCACTTGCTTTGTTAATAAGTTAATAACATTAATAAAACCAATTCAACTCAAGCCCAGATACCAAGGCAAGAAACTAATCGGTTTTGCTGGTTCCTCCCCACCCACTTGCTTTGTTAATAATTGGTTTTGCTTTGCTTGGTTCCACCCACTTGCTTTTGTGCCCACGTGCTTTGTTAATAATAATAATTGATTTTTCTTTGCTTGGTTCTACCCCCCCCCAACGTGCTGATGTGATGAATCAAAGTTTAAAAGGGCAAAAAGAACAAAATATAAAATATAAAATAATTAATTTCACGTTGAAAAGAGTTGACTGATACATGGAACGGAGGTTTGGCCCTTTCTTTATTTTAAAACGATTTTTGTTATGAATGATTGATTGGCCATGTTTGTGACTTGGTGTATTGGAATGGTGTGCTTTTGTTTAGAAAAAAGTGAAAGGTTGTGTTTTGAAGAAGGTGTTGGGATGCTTGAAATTGCTAACCTCTCTCTTGATGAACTATCATTGGAGGTTTCTTTATTTATGTTATTAAGACATTACAAATATTGTAATTGATAGAGACTTTTGTTTTTTTATTTTTCTAGAGTTTAAATTTGAATTTGGTTAATGAATTTGAATTTTTATGTTAATTAAAATATGTTTTAAATTATATATACTGTTATTATTATATTTTAATATAAATTTTTAATTGCCGTATCCATGACGTATCGTATCCTAGTTTTTGAAGATTTGCCATATCCCTATGTCATGTCGTATCATATCGCCATATCTGTATCCGTGTCCGTGCTTCTTAGATTCTATGTTTCCAATACTTGTATTTCAAAGTCCACGAATATGTCCGACTGTCCACATTTTCAGTCAAAAGAAAAAGAATATTAGCAAGTAAGAAAATATGATTATGAATATAACAAAGATCTCATATGCACAGACAAACATGTGTGGCTGTTCCAATATGAAGTGGCACAACCGTCCCTGCCTCAACCAAGAAATCACTAATAATTACAACAATACTTGTTTCTCCATCTGTTGAGATAAAATTCCAGAGACTTTTTAATTTCATAAGTCAACACACATAAATAATTACAAACACAAACACAGATCTAGACCCTAGCCAAAGTTTTAGTCAATCAAACAGAAATTAGAGATAGCTTTGTGTGTGAGAGAGAGAGAGATTCATACCATTTAAAGAATTGATATGCTCTGCAGATTGAAGATTATTAATCAAAAAGCATGGAACCGGAGTCATTGAAGCAATTCTGGACTTTGAGTTGTTGAACTAATATGAAGAATACTAAAACACTCATTCAAAACAATAGCATTGTGTCGTGCAATGGATGGTTTACTTGCAGCTTTACTAAGAGAAATATATCACACAAAAACAAATACCAAATTAAATGGAAACTAAGAAACTGTGAAGCTAATTTATAGGTATTTGTTTACCAAATTTCATACCACAATCCTCCACTTAAACTGACTGTTTACAACAATCCTAGGAATTTTTACGCATAACATATGCAATATTTGGCTAATCCATTTCAGCAATAGCCATATATTTAACTAAATAAACTACGTCCAAAACCAAATGGGTATTCATCGGGAATAAAATCAACCTTCTTGAAGCAAACCCATCTGTGTTATAATATGCAGTGAAAAAGAGAATAAAAAGAATCCCCTTTGCTAGACCAAATGCAGAAACCATTACCCTTACATGGAAAAAAAAATGCATAATTCAAGAATTCTATACCCGAAATTGACTCAATAAATTTAACATCAATAAAAAACAGAGAATTTAAGGCTGAGATGTGATCGACTTATTAAAACAACAATTGAGGCTGAGAGAACGATGGACAAACCTTTTTGCTAGACTAAATGCAAAACCCTACTTCGTTTTTTCTTGTAGCACCTTCAAAGTCAGTCAACATTCAGTGTTGTTCTCTACATATACGCTGGCTCTGTCCCACAACAGCAGCAAGGGTAATGGTAAGCCCTTGTTCACGCATAAATAATCACCTCCCGTTACCAATTCAAAGGCCTGTTCAATCCCATCACAGGGGAGACATACAATCAAAATTAATAAAAGGGAAAGAAATTGAAGATACAGTGAAGGCAATTAAAAGATGCAAACCTTGTTTCTATTTCAAAGTCCACAAATAGAAGTAACGCAAAAAATAAAAGAAGCATTTTCTTCACCTAACGGCTTCTGATCCAATTCCTCTATCAAAACAATCCCCTAAATAAATAAAAAATCAAAGCATAATCTAGGATTTGTTATACAGTGGGGATGGAAAAAAAAAAGCGAAAGAAATGTGAAAAAGAGTGATGCTTTGGGGTCAAATGACAGGACCCAACCCGAATTCACCTCGGAATCCGTGCCAGGTCATGTGGTAAAACCGATATTTACCCAAATGTCGGGCCCACATACAATCAAGTTCCCTTCTCCCGAACAATTTGAGAAAGGGGTCAAGACTTCTGCCAAAAAATCGGGCAGAGTCTCCCCTGAAATATGGACATACCAAAATTAATTCAACCTGCTTAAACACAACATATATACAATACTCAAGTGCCAGCATGCATACAGTATACGTCAAAGGCCTCTGGCCATCAAATTCAACCCACACGGGTATACAGAGCAAACTCTACAAGTATTCAGAATAAAGTAGCAGAAAGAGAATTTACATAATAGGGGCAAGTGCCCTACAAGCAAGTCGTGCTCGAGAGGAGGTGTGCTCGGCCAAACCACTCAGATGCTACGACTACGACCTGGTGGGGCGCAAAACAGAAAGTATGTGAGTGGACAAAAATAAGGTTTTAGTAGTTCAAAACAACATACTAACCCCACCGTTTCAAAAACAATGATGCAATCATGCAGTTCAAGTCATTTAAATAAATAATCAAATCAGGATTCAAAACCCAACCCGTCAACGAACTCGTTTCGACGAGCCGGACACAATGGCGCAACTTGTTTCGCCAAATTCCGTTTCGAAAATTAAGTGGACCAAAATGCCCCTCTTATTTCAATCAAATTATTTAATTCCAATTGTAATCATTTTATTCTTTTTATTTCCTTTTTAATTCCCAATTAAATTAACTTATTTATTTTGAATTTAAAAGACCTAAATTAGGTCCGGACGTCACATCAAAGGTGAGACCTTTGGCAACAAATTGGATATCTCCAGGAGGACAATTGAGGAGGAACCACTTTGCTATTTTTTTTCTTCTGCTTCTCGCTTAGCTTTGCTTCTTCTTTGTTTGCCATTTCTCTCTTTCTTAGGCAAGAAATTTATAATCGGACAAATTAAAGCAACTGATATTTCATTCAGTGCAGTTAATGGGGTGCGAAGGAAGGGGTGAAAACTGAAAGGAACTGCTCCTTTCATACGAGCCGAGTTTTTAGGATTGATTTTTAATTTTTTTTTAAATTTGATCTCCTTTCACAGGATAATAGGGCCAACTTTTGTGGGTTGCTGTTTAGTTTTGGTTTTGATTATATTGAGTATTTACTATTTCACCCTCTTTTAATTAAAATTGTGTGTTTTTAATATTTTCTTTGGCAAAGGGCATTTTCGAAGTTTTTGCTTGATAGATATACTATTGTCCAACTTATAAAAAATAAAAATTGAAACAACACGAGATTAAATTAAGGGGCCGTTTACTTACCAGGAATGGAGGAAGTAAGGAGTAAGGGAATTTAGGAATCGGTATGGGGAGAATCATTCTCATTAAGCCGTTTACTAACCACATGAAATCAGCACATGAATGGAGTTGATTCCCATTGTTATTGTTTACGAATTCTCATGAATCAGAACCTAAACTAATTCAATTACTAAAATGCTATGCACATATAAATATATATTTTCACCTAAATAACTTGTAAAAAAGCAAATTAAATAATATAAGTACTATATAACGAGTGATGAAATAATTGGTATAGAATAATTGAAGGCTTGAGGCTCAACACATTGACAAGTATCCAAATGCAAAGTTGATAGGCCTTGGGATTGGTGATACAACAGAACCAGTACCACAAATCATCACATCAAGCATGGCTAATGTTAGTAATTTCAACTGAATTTTTACTTTCAATGTACATATTATATTACTATATTTTTCTAGTTTAGATGTTGATTGTGGTCTAAGTTCCACCAAGATTAAACAGGCTTAAGGTGCAATTCTGTGCTGTGCATGGATACAGACAAATTTGTGACTTTAAATTTGGGCAGAAATAATTTGAGATAAACTCAGTGAGGGCAATGATAATGCAGTAGTTTCAGTTCACTGAGGGCTCTGTTCAGGCAGAGGGATCTCGTACGGGGAGGCATTTGCCTGCAGTCAAAACATTGCTAGACTATATAAACCAACACTAGAATTGAGTTGGGGAGGCCAAAAAAGTATCATATTTTGCAGGACAATTTGATTAAAAGAATATTATAAAGCTTCGATCAAGTATAAATGATACTGAAAGTTCAAAATGAAACCAAATGCATGTTCAACCATACTGAGAAAAACATGACAGAGGGTTAGTTGTGATGCATACTAATTTAATCACTGCAGTCATAACATGCTGGTTATGGAGATGATGCATCTTAGGATTTATATGCTTGCTGCTTACAGGGCTAGTTGTGAACATTAGCAGTCTCTTGTTATATGAATACATCCTCAGCACAACACGACGTACACATCTCATTTAGTTTGCAATTGGATATGTTCATTTAATTGAGGGATTTTGGTTTGTCTACTATGTTCAACTTGCTCATATTAACTATTAAGAGAAAATAATTGGATGGACTGTTTGAAGGATTGGAATGTTTAATACTTTGGTGTTTTGCAGTATGCACATGCCCTTTCGACTGTGGATGGTTATACAGGATATGGCCCTGAGCAAGGCAACAAGGTACATAGTGCATACCATACTACTTGCTTTAGCATTTTTCATCTGGTGCATCAAATTATTGACCTTTTCTTTGTTGTATAGTATTAGTGGTGCATCAAATTTATATAACATAGAAATCCTCTTGCTAGATTGCGAATTTTGACTATTGATCACATTAGTTTTTACTAGAATGTGTGGTCCACATTCACAGTCTCGCAACATAACTCGAGCAAGAAAGTGTTACTCTATGCATGTGTGTGTGTTTTGCAACTAGATGGTGTCCTCCATTAATTGCACTTTTTAAACTTGTATGTCTACATAGGCATTGCGGAAGACAATTGCACAGACATTCTATAAAGATCTTCCCATAAAAGACACAGAAGTTTTTGTATCAGATGGCGCACAGTGTGACATTACTCGGCTTCAGGTACTCAGCTGTTTAAGTTTGGTGGATGCTAGTTATCTTATCTTCTTTTTTTTTTGGTTTTGTCTTTTCAAGTGTCACTTACTCTTTTCTGTTTCTTAAATTCTGAAAATTGCTACAATGCTAGAAACAATGATTTCCCTTCTGTGGTATTTACAGCTACTGCTGGGTTCCAACGTGACGATTGCTGTCCAGAATCCATCCTTTCCGGTGAATTCTTATGATTCTATATACTATGAGTTTACGTTACTTTTTTTTTTTACTGCTTACCACTATACTAGTAGCTTTTGTAAAGAAATGTCACCAAATCTTCTTCAATGCCACCAAGTGATGGATGCTAAGCATGCTCCTCGTTAGTTTTTCTGGAAACCCTGATATTGGGTAATCTTTCATGTTGCTAAACTTATGTTTCCAGACATTCTTATTGGGAATGCCTCATAATTATATGCAAAGTTGTTGATACACTACTAGAAAAATGCTAATATGCATCGGGTAAAAACCGATGCCTTTTAAAATAAAAAACCGAAGTATTGTAAGGTGATGCTAAAGAGGGGTGTAAAAAGCATCGGTTTTTACCCGATGCGTATTATAGTAAATAACGTCGGTTTTTTCAAAAAACCCGATGCCTATTATAGTAAATAACGACGGTTTTTTTAAAAAACTGATGCCTTAATGAGCTTCATTTGTTGACTTTCTCCAAAATTAGTTGACTTCCGATGCCTTTTACGATAAAGACAACGGCTCTTTGTGTTCTACCGATGCCTTTTACGATAAAGACAACGGCTCTTTGTGTTCTACCGATGCCTTTTATGATAAAGACAACTGCTCTTCGTGTTCCACCGATGCCTTTTACGATAAAGACAGCGGCTCTTTGTGTTCCACCGATGCCTTTTATTGATAACCACTTCACTTACATTTCATTTTCTGATGCCTTTTATTAACAACCACTTCACATCTATTGTAGTTTCCGATGTCTTTAATGTATTTAGCATCAGTTATTTTTTTAAACTGGTATTAGCATCGTTTTCTTCATATTTACAATGCCCTTTAGAAAGAACCACTTCATAAATGATATATTTCCGTATGCATTTTTATTGTTCTACTGTCATTCAAGTCTTGTACTGCCAAACTAAATTAAATAAAAGGTATATCTTCATTTAACAATTGTCATGAAACATTACAATACTTGATAGTTTCCAAACGTCAAATTGTTAATAACTACATGATATAAATATTTCAATCCGACATTAAAAGCTTGAAAATAAAGAAAATAAAGTACTACGCAGCTACACCAACATTGAAGAGCTAGCATTACAGCACATTATACTTGTTTTGGTTGGAGCCTCCATAATCATAGAAATCTGCCAAAACATTAACATATGGATCAAAGAGTTGTACAAAATTCTAAAACCATAAGCACTGTCCTAGTAATAAGAAATACATGAAACATTGAAAAACATTCTCAAACGGATTACAAGAGGACAAATTAGGAAACAAGAGCCATTAAAAATTAAGTTTGTCATCAGCCAAGTATACTGTATAACCATATTGCAGATAACAAGAATTTGAACATATTTTACCTTATTCCTTACCCCTGCAGAAGAATTAAAGTCCTGTAAATTAGGACTATTCCATCAGGCTTCAAGACTCTTGAGATTTCCCCTAACAACAGTTCACTTCAAAATTCAATTCATCTACAAGCAAGATGCCTCGAGCAATGGATAGGTGCATCTCCATTCTAAACATGAGCCGAATAAAAAGAGGCAGTGAACTTCAAAACCACATTTAAAAGTAAAGATAAAAAAGCTGGATTTATCTTAAGAAATGGTGTCAGTGCCTCTTGCATGTATTGAAAGGACCTCAAAAGCATGGAGAAGAATCGCTGGATTGTGTTGCTCTGCACCAATGGCTTCACCCAACTACTCATCACACAATTTTCTCCAAAGCTCACCTAGCTCTGTTCCCATTTCACAAGCTCCAAATGCTCAATCCCTCTACAACATTTTGCATTCCCACCATGAAGAATAACCTGCGTTCTAATTTACCACAAAACAAACTGCGAGAAATTGAGAATACAAAGGCATCAGTTCTCTAGGCAAAACTACACTGCAGTATCAGGCATTGGTTCTCAAGTGTGTCCTTTTGTTCAGGTGTCACCTTGCCAAAGCTCACAAGTGCTACATGATTAAAATGAAGTTATTTTACTAAAAGCTACAGCCAAGATTGTTGGTTATTAAACAAACTAACTTAGAAATTCTTCATTCTTTGCTGGGATGAACTACCAGTCTAGCAAGAAGGAAGAATTTTATACAGGACATCTTTGCTTGGATGTAATATGATTTCCTATTTGTTGCACTTGGATACTGAAATAAGAAAAACAAAAGATAGCACAAAATAGCCAGCATCAATTAACTCACAAGTTTACAATCCTAAAATTTCCCTTGATTAAACACAGTAACCACATTAGTATTGGCTTTTGCTGGAAAACTTGCTAAAGATCTAAATGGATACTAAATTCCAATGTTGTGTACAACCTTTACAAACAGAGTAGTTTCACCTCTTAACTTCCTAGATAAAGGCAAAACACATAAATAGTGAGACCAAAATTAGTAGTTTCACCTCCACATCCACTTATGAATTTCTATCTAAATTAGCTCACAAAGCTTCATTGGAATAGACCAAAACAATAGAAAAAGATAACAATTGCCACTAAGACCAAAATAATCACCACAAACAATGGTTATGAGTATGGAAAAATTGCTTCTTGAACTGTACAAAATATGAGGCAGGCTGCTGATGCGAGGAAAAAAATTTCAACTCCTCTTATTCATGTAACTACTCTTGAAAGCAAAAGAGAAAAAGCCAAATTATACCTCGCCAAATCTGAGTTTGCAAGCCTCTCTGTTCCCATTTCACAACATCACCCCAAAGCTCCAAATGTTCAGCCCCTCTACAACACACAGAGATGCCTCAGTTGCTTCACTAATAAGCTCCAACCTAGGTACATCAATCAACCGGAAAAGTTAAAACCAATCTGTTATATAGAACCCAATACCTAACCAGTCAAACTCACCAATTTGTCAAAATCAAAACAAACATTTACCCATATCAGATGCTGGGTAAAGGGGGCTGCTGGTGGGCTTGGTTATGAAATACCTGCAAATCCAAAATCAAACTGAAAAATGGCTTCTTCAACAATTCTTGGTACAACAAATCCCCTTATTGATGAACCCGAAATGTTACTGCAAAAAATAAAATAAATCCAAAACAAAGTGGCACGACATGTTACAACAAAGTCTGTACAGTTCATTCTAAAACTCCCCTCAAAGGGATGTAATTGTGGAAAGATTATACTATAATCTAGTACTAACATAGACAATATCATATCTTCCATCTTTAGAACATGGTCTCAAGGCACAGAACAAGTAATGCCAGTCCATCCACAAGGATCCACATCCAAGGAATTCCAATTGGACAAAACTAGATGTGGGTCTTCATATATAACTTCCTTAAACGTTGTAAGAGCCCAAACTGTGCAAAATCCAGTTTTCACTCAGAGAAAACCTACTAAAACAACAAATGGGCAATTAAACAGACATACTAAATCGTGTTCCTGTAATTTTCATATGTAGAGCTAATATAGTAAAGCCAGCAAATAACATAGTTGAACACTTCAACCAAACTAGTAATACGGTTATATAGTGATTTAAGTAGCATGATCACCCTCACACTAGTTCAAGACTCTCTCTCTGTTGGTTAAGGAAGAAATCAAACACAATCTTGAATTCTATACAATTTTCCATCGACTGTAAAGATAGGAAACTTCTTAGCTATGGTAAAATTTTCTGTCAATTTAACAACACTAAACGCATGATTGACAATCAAATTTTTTTGTTCCCCCAAACTTTCTTAGCAACTAAACGGAGATTTACAGAAATCAAGATCTGAGAAACAGAGTGACTAAACAGAAACACATACCTTCTTTTGATGCAAATGATTCACAAGCCACAAAAAGAACCCTAGATAACAAGCGCAGAAGATGAAAAGAGGCAAATGTTATCATTTTTCTCTCAGTTTTCTCAACACAAACAGAACCCAGAAGAACTCATCTACGCATCACCCAAAGAGAAGAAAACCCAAGCAAAAGAAAAGGGTAAAAGAAACCCAATGGCCTAAAGCTCGGGACTTTATGAGAGAATAAAGCCTACACCAAGTTCAAGATCTTACTAATACTGTAAATCTACTTCTACTCACTACGATGGAGTTGGCTTATACCAACAAAGTAGAAAAAGAAATGCTACCCAGATATCAAAAAGATGTTAAATTGTTGAAACAAATACCACTGAGTTCCAAATCCAAGGTTTTGGCAACTACCCGCTAAAAAGTCCAACACAAATCAGTGGCCAGTGAGGAAAATGAAGCAAAATTTCAAAACAAATTTCGATTTTTTTTTTCTAAAAAAGCACAATATATAAAGATTTCTGGGTCGAATGACCTCAACACTGCTGGGGTTGTCTTAGATCTAGGTTATTTCGGGGAAAATGTCACACTTCAAATCACCTCTGGCTGCAACTCACTTAATCAGAATCTGAACTGCAATACTCAAGATTTCTCGGTTTAAGTCTAACAGCAACCCTCACTCTTCCAGGCTATGTTGGAAATTAAAAGCCAAAGTCCCCAAGAAAAATCTGCAAAATCAAAGCAAATCAGTGAGAGAGTTGATTTCAGATCTACCTTTCGAGCGAGAGAAGCTATGGGTGTCTAAGTGTGGCCTCTATGGTAACGTAAACTGGGGAGAGCGAGAGAGACGGTGAGACAGAGAGAGATAGACAGACATACGGAGGAAGAGGAGGCGGTCATTGTCGTCGTCGGTGGTTGGTGGGTGTCGGTTGTAGATGACGAGCACGATGAATGCTCGCTGATGGCTGGTGGTCGTTGTTATTCGCAAGACTAGAGTGAGAGAGAGAGTTCGAGTTGGGAGAGAGAGAGAGAGAGAAAAGAGAAATTCAATTGATTGATATGAAGTTAGGGCATGCAGAAGCAAGAGGTGAGTTCGCGAAATTTTCACTGGGAAAGAGGCGCTAAAAATCCCGCGTGAAGCGCTAAAAATTCCGTCTACTTAATAGCATCGGGTATTTTACGGGGCTGATGTTATATATACTATAAAAGGCATCGGTGGTCCTAACCAGTGATGCTTTAAGTACTAAAAACAATGTTTTTTTGGGTCCGATGCCTAATACTATAATTGCATCGTTTTTATATTTCTCCGATGCCTATATAGTGTAGTCTATTAGTAAATTTGTAGTAGTGATATTTGGTATAAAACTTTCTGGTTTTGGATTGATTATATAAAACAAACAAAACTTGTTCTTCTCTTTTCTTAGCAACGTATGCAAGGCAGAGGAATAATCGTCACAGAGAGAATGAGAATGTTCTACATTTCATTGAATGAGAGAGAGCCAAAATACATACCCAAAAGGCATGACACTAGCTGCCAAAACCTGCAGATCCTAAAACTTAGGACGCAAGGACTCATCTCCACCATTCAAGGTCATTGGAGGCTACGATTCTTACACCTAGGCTAGAATTTGTTATGGCAAGACAGTCTAATACTGACTAAGAATGACAGTTGTAAACTTTCCCAAAATAGTAAGAAAACTAGCCGTTGAAAATAACAACTAACGACTATTACTAAAAATAGAAAGTTCTTCAATCCTTCGATTTCTTCATTCCCTTCAATATCAATCTGCAGGATTGACATCTGCATCTTGATTTGAGCCTAGTAAGCAAGCTTAATTATCAACGACCTCTCCTAAGTCAAGCATCGGCTTAACTCCAAGCTTCACCCTCAAGTAATTGAATCTGTCTTTAGGCAATGCTTTTGTAAAAATGTCCGCAATTTGCTCTTCACTTCGCAGAATTTCATGTCAATCACTCCCTCTTGTAGAGCCTCCTTATGAAATGATATCTTCTGTTTGTGTCTTGTTCTTTGATGAAAAACTGGATTCTTTGCCATCGAAATTGCTGACATATTATCACAGAATAAAGGTGTTGCCTCAGTCTGCATTTCACCAAAATCATCAAGAACAAACCTTAACCAAATGGCCTGTGCTGTTGCTTTTGATGCTGAGACATACTCAGCTTCAGCTGTTTATAGTGCCACTGTGTTTTGTTTCACAGAGGCCCAAGAGAATACTCCACTTCCAAAACTAAATGCATAGCCAGAAGTGCTTCTGCTATCATCTTCACTGCCTGCCCAGTCTGCATCACAGAATCCAATGATAGTTGCAGACTTGTCTTTCACATACTCAATGCCATAGTTAAGTGTCCCTTATACATATCTTAGGACCCTTTTTGCAACTCCCATATGCTTCTTTGTAGGGCTGGTCATAAACCTTGATAACAAGCTGATAGCATACATTAGATCAGGTCTAGTTCCTGTTAAATATAATAGACTTCCCACAATTTTTCTGTAGAGTCCTTCATCAGCTAGATCACTCCCATCCACTTTCTCAAGTCTTTCACCAGTAGGCAATGGGATAGACACAGGTTTGCAGTCTTCAAGTCCAAACTTCATAAGCAAGGATTTGGCATACTTGCTTTGATGAATGAAAACACCTTGGTCTCGATTGAAGTATTCCCATGCCCAAGAAGTGATGAAGAAGTCCAAGGTCCGACATTTCATATCTCTCGCATCATCTCTCTTTTAAACTCAAGAAGCATCTTCTCACTGTTTCCAGTATAAACAATATCATCAACATAGATTGAGACAATGATCAAGCCTCCTTCATTATCAGATCTTGTGTACAAAGTAGCTTCACTAATGCTCCTTTTGAACTTGCACATAGATAAATATGTATCAATCTCACTGTACCAGGCTCTAAGAGCCTCGCTTAAGTCCATACAAGGCTTTTCTCAACTTGTAAACCTTGTGCCCTGCATTTTTCAATTCAAAACCTTCAGGCTACTCTACATATACTTCCTCATCAAGCACTCCATTTAAAAAGGCTGATTTGACATCCAATTGAAACAACTTCCACCCCTTTTGTACTGCAAGTGCAATAAGAGTTCGAATTGTATCTAACCTTGCAACTGGTGCAAAGATTTCATTGTAGTCAATTCCAGGTTTCTGAGCATACCCTTTTGCTACAAGTCTGGCCTTATGCTTTTGAACTGTTCCATCCAGATTCAGCTTGGTTTTAAACACCCATTTCACACCTATAACAGGTTTATTAGCTGGTCTCTCAACCAATTCCCAGGTATTGTTCTTTTCTATCATTTCTAACTCTGCATTCATAGCTTCTTGCCAAACTAAATCTCCTATCGCTTCTTGATAGTTCTCTGGTTCTATAATGCACATATGACATCTTGCATATATCTCTTCCAGAGTTTTCAACTTGACTGGAGTAGAACTAGGTGTAGAAGTTTGACTGTTATTTCCACCTGAAACATCAACGGTAGTATTGGAGTGAGAGCTACCCTCATTGTCAAACTGGATTGCATCAGTTTGCTCTTCACCAACTTCAACATCTGTTCCATTTTCTTCAAGATTGAAAAATATAGGAATAGACTCTTCCCGATTCCTTTCCCAATTCCATGACTTGTTTTCACCGAAGATTACACTCCTTGAGAGTACAATCTTCTTAGATTGTAGATCATACACTCTATAGCCTTTCTCACAACTTCCATATCCCATGAACACTCCCTTTCTAGCCTTGTCATCAAACTTCTGCCTCAAGGGTGATGGGACATGAGTGTAACAGATGCAACCAAACACTCTCGGATGCTTGATCCCTGGCTTTCTTCCTGTGAATGCTTCAAAAGGTGTCTTGCTTGACACTCGATGTTGTAAAGCATCTATTTTGGAGATATACTGCTATACTTATAGCTTCTGCCCAAAAAACCACAGGGATACCTTTCTCAGTCATCATGGACCTTGCCATTTCTCCAATTGTTCTATTTCTTCTCTCAGAACTCCATTTTGCTGAGGAGAATAGGCAATAGTTAGTTGCCTCTCCATTCCCAATTCTGCACAATAATCTAGAAACTCATGTGAGGTATATTCACCACCTCTATCACTCCTTAGCCTTTTCAAACTATAACCACTTTGCAGTTCAACAAAAGCTTTGAATTTCTTAAACACATTGAAGGTGTCAGACTTGTTTCTGAGAAAGTATACCCAACACATCCTTGAAAAATCATCAATGAATGTGATGAAGTATCCATTTCCACCAACTGACTCGTTTTGCATTGGTCCACATAAATCTGTGTGGACCAATTCTAATGGACAGCTTGCTCTCCATGCTTCCTCTTTGTCAAACTTCTCTCTGTGGTGCTTGCCTGAAACACACCCTTCACAAACATCTTCCATTTCTGTCAACTCAGGTAGTCCAACAACCATTTCCTTCTACTGCATCTTCTTCATACTAGCAAAATTCAAATTTCCAAGCCTTCTATGCCAGGTCCAAGAGTCTTCAACCACAGATGCTTTTCTTGCTGCAGGGGTCATTGATTCTAATGTCAAAGGTCATGGACAGCTTGCTCTCCATGCTTCCTCTTTGTCAAACTTCTCTCTCGTGGTGCTTGCCTCGAAACACACCCTTCACAAACATCTTCCATTTCTCACAACTCGTAGTCCAACAACCATTTCCTTCTGCTGCATCTTCTTCATACTAGCAAAATTCAAATGTCCAAGCCTTCTATGCCAGGTCCAAGAGTCTTCAACCACAGATGCTTTTCTTGCTGCAGGGGTCATTGATTCTAATGTCAAAGGAAAGCATCTATTTCCTGTCATAGGCACTTTTGCTACTACATTGTTGAGGCTACTGTCATCAAACACCACTGCATTGTTATCCCCAAAAAGGACATAGTAACCATGCTCCATCATCTGACCAACACTTAATAGGTTTTCATCCAAACCAGGCACCAACAAGACTTCATTTATATATCTTTTCCCACATTGAGTTTCAACCACAAGTGTATCTTTCCCAGCTTGCTTGCACAAGGTCACCAAAGGCTCACTTTGACTTTACAAGTTACAGATCTGTCAATATTTATCAATGCAGACTCTTGAGAAGTCATGTGATTGCTGCAGCACCGTCCACAAACCAAACACTTTCATTTCTCACACTTGCCGAGTGACAAGCATAGAACATGGTGCCTGTGGTTACATCTTCCTCTTTTGAACAGTTTGCAACTTGTTTGCCATTGTCACGATCTTTAGTCAAGTGACCAAATCGACTGCACTTGCCACACTTGGGTTGTCCTTTATATCCGCATATACCAAAATGGTATTTCGGCACACTTGGCACCGTGGTTTCACACCACCTTGACTACTACCTCCTTGCCTGTTTTGAGAATTAGAACTATTGTTCCAGTTCCCACCAGAGGCATTGTTCCAATTTGAGCCATTATTGTTGTTAAAGTTTCCACCTTGAGACCAATTTGAGCCCTTTTTGTTCTGTCCTTGCCATTTTTGATTTGGCCTACTCTGTGAACTTTTATTAGTTCCAAAGAGCTTGATTATTTCCAACTCGAGACTGCTAAAAGCTTTCTCGCCTATCAATTTTTCCCTTTCATCATGCAAATCTTCTCTTTTATCATAGACTTTTACAGATGCTATGACCTCTTCAATTCTAAGAACATCAAGATCTTGAGTTTCTTCAATGATAGACACAATAGACTTATATCTTCTACTCAGACTCATCAAGAGTTTTTGCACAATTCTTGTTTCAGACACATCTTCACCAAGAGATTTCAAATTATTCACAGTTCCAAAAAACCTAGCCAAATAAGCATCTAGACTTTCACCATCTGTCATTCTCATATATTCAAAATCTGCTCTAACAGCTTGAAGTTTTACAGCTCTTACCTTTTTATCACCTCTGAACTCTCTTCTCAAAATCTCCCAAGCACCTTTTGTAGTATTTTCATTTCGATGCGAGGAAGAGCTCATCGATCAATGCTCCTTGAATAAGACTCAAAGCCTTGGCATTTTTGATCTTATCTTCTCTGGAAATAGTAGGTGCTTCCACTGGAATTTGCTCAGCCTCACCTTCTTCATCTCCAGAGCCTGATTCTTCTTCAAGAGCCAACCGAGGTTGCACACCAACCTCAACTACATCCCATAGATCATATGCTATGAGGATAGTCTCCATTTTGAAAGACCAAAAATCATAGTTTGCACCATCAAACTGTGGAGTTCTTAGATCTCCTCCTGCAAAACCTGAACCCACCATTTTTTAGTGAATCCCAGTGAACCAAACAGTAAAAGAGCAACCTTTATCCCTTCTTAGAGATTTCAGGTAAACCCCCTTTCTCACAGCTCACGCCCCTTTTCTATAATCAGACCAGGAGCTCTGATACCATGTTGATATTTGGTATAAAACTTTTTGGTTTTGGATTGATTATATAAAACAAACAAAACTTGTAGCAACGTATGCAAGGCAGAGGAATAATCGTCACAGAGAGAATGAGAATGTTCTACATTTCATTGAATGAGAGAGAGCCAAAATACATACCCAAAAGGCATGACACTAGCTGCCAAAACCTGCAGATCGTAAAACTTAGGACACAATGACTCATCTCCAGCCATTCAAGGTCATTGGAGGCTACGATTCTTACACCTAGGCTAGAATTTGTTATGGCAGTACAGTCTAATACAGCTAAGAATGATAGCTATAAACTTTCCCAAAATAGTAAGAAAACTAGCCGTTGAAAATAACAACTAACGGCTATTACTAAAAATAGAAAGTTCTTCAATCCTTCGATTTCTTCATTCCCTTCAATATCAATCTGCAGGATTGACATCTGCATCTTGATTTGAGCCTAGTAAGCAAGCTTAATTATCAACAAAAGTGACATTCAAGACAACTATGATATGTTTTTCTTTTCAATTCATTTACTCATTCTATTGGTGATTCATATTCTTTTCGATATGATTTTATGATAGAAAGTTTCCCAATGGATGCTACATTTTCTTCTTGAGTATGGATATAACCAAATCATGAACTTAACACAGCTCATACATATTCTGATATGGAATGTTATATATTCATGACAGGCTTACATAGACTCAAGTGTCATAATAGGTCAGGCTGGTGATTTTGAAGATGAAGCTGGGAGGTATGGAAGCATTGAATACCTGAAATTTGGGCCTCACAATAACTTCTTTCCTGACTTGGCAACCACTTCAAGAGCAGACATTATCTTCTTTTGCTCTCCAAACAACCCCACTGGTCATGCAGCAACAAGGAAGCAATTAGAACAACTTGTAAACTTTGCAAGGGAGAATGGATCAATTATTATCTTTGACTCTGCTTATTCATCTTATATAAAAGATGATAGCCCTCGATCAATTTATGAATTCCTGGTGATAGAGAGGTATTTAAGTTTTTTTCTTTCTTTTTTTACTATTTAAATTATTTTAGTGCATGCTTTGAGTTTATATAATCATGGTTTTGCAGGTTGCCATTGAAATTTCATCATTCTCCAAATTTTCTGGGTTCACCGGTGTCCGGCTAGGTTGGACAGTTGTTCCTGAGGAGGTCTTATACTCAAATGGGTTCCCTGTTATACATGACTTCAATCGCATTGTGTGCACTTGCTTTAATGGGGCGTCCAATATTGCTCAAGCTAGTGGACTGGCATGTCTTTCCTCAGAGGGTTTACAGGTAAGTTTCAAGTCCAAATTAAAAGGGACAAGGGGACCAATCAATATGCAGCTTTAATGTTGATTCTTTGTGTGCCTGTGTGCAAGTTCATAATAAGAATAGAAGAAGAACACTTAGGTGGCTGCAAAATCTTTCAAAGGACATAAATTTCCAGAAATAATTGACATTTTTTGTTATGCATTGTGTATGTATCCAAACCCAAGAAAACCCCAAAGGTTACTTCTTTCTGTACAGAGGGGGGATTTTATGTTAGGACTTGAGATCCCACATTGAAAAAATAGCATATTCTAGAGTGGTGTAAGAGCTCTTGAGCACCCTTCTCTTACCACCTGGTTTTTAGGGGCAAATTCTACCCATGAGTTCTTAACATTTTAGTATTGAAAATGATCTTCGGAATTTGCATTCTTTTCTTTAGATCTTTCAAGTGTTTTTTTTTCGTATCAGCATCCAATTTTCCTTGCTGAGATATTTGTTAATGGAAAATTGTGTATCAGACTGTGCGTTCTCTGGTTGACTACTACATGGAGAATGCAAAGATATTGGTTGAAACATTTGCTTCAGTGGGTCTAAAAGTATATGGCCGCACAAATGCTCCCTATTTTGGGTGCATTTTCCAGGCTCAAATTCTTGGGATGTATGTGTGGAAGCAAAATATCTCACCCTAGGTCAAATAATTAGGCCAATCAATTTGGGAATTATTTGACCTAATTGGGAGTTACGTAAATTAATTGGGAGGTTATTTGATTCTTGGCTTAATTAGGGATTTGATTCCTCACCAGGAAGAATAATTCCTTTCCATCTACGGAATTATTCTTCTGAAACCCTAGCCTCCGAGGCCCCCTATAAATAGATGGCTACGCACAAGGATGAAGGTACGTCTAAAATTCTATATGAAACTCTGCAGAAATCCCTCTCACAAACCCTAGCCGCCATACTTTTTCTCTCTCACACAAAGCTCCGGCCACCACCCGGTTCACACTTACACATAACTCCGTACCCTTTTCGTTAGCTATTGTTTTCCTACAAACACTTGAACTAACTTAGGCATCGGAGGGCCTTTGGCCAACACCCCCCCAGGTGTGGTCCTCTTATTCCAATCTATTTTGCAGGGAGAAAGAGACGACGAAGAAGAAAGGAGAATCAATCGGTCGAATATTCTTGTTGGATGAAATTTGCTCCCATAAATTGGTGCTTTCATTGAGAGCACGAAATATACTCAAACCGTGCTCCAAACCTATTTTCCAATCCACCAAAGTCTTCCAAACAACCATGGTTGGAAGCAAATGCCTTAGGAGCAAAACCACCGTGACGGCGCACTCCGGAACGGCCGAAACCTCGCTGCCACCGCGAGGTACAGTTGCTGCCAGTGTTTTGCAGCGGCCTCCCATGGCTGCCAACGCTTCCCAGCAGCTCCCTAGCGAGTTCCAGCAGTCCCCGGTGGCTGCCCATGTCATCCAACCACCTCCAGAGGCCTCACAATCTCCCCAAACAATTTTTGTGGCAACCGGACAGCCACCAAACTGTGGGGACAGCTCCTTGCAACCGCAAATCACCCCCGTGAACCACCAAATAGCGGCTGGAATTGCCACACCGCTTGTGGCCCCGCCAAGCCATGGCCCCATGGCCTCCTCCACCTTGCCACTGCAAGAACCAAGCAACGGCGCCATCTTGGAGCAAGTTCAACCGCTCCCTCCTTTACTGTCACATTTGATGCACGCCCACGTCCGCATCCAATGAAGCCCTAGCCCATGCACTTTTGGGCCCAATGCAATTTCCTCCATTCGATCCGCGCAATCAAGCAGAGTACAACATGTGAGTTGATCAACTCATGCAGAGGTTGGACAATCAAAACAACTTGGTTGAACAACTCCTCCAGCAGATCGACCTAGTTCGAGGTCTTGAGAAAGCACACATAATTACAATTCCAGGATCTGGTTTTGGTCCATCTGGCGAAGAGTTCCTGAGAATTAGCGCTTTTGGCCACACAGAGTCTATTCTAGAGGCCTCATCTAGGCTTAAATCCCTATTTCTATAAGAAGCACAGTAGGCATGGCTAAATCAGATGAGCTTGGGCTAGGCCAACTTTACAGTTTCAGTTTGAGATCTCAGAACCTCATTGGCTTGTAATAAATTTACTTTTGTCATTGGCTTTTCTTTTCTTTTTCACGTGCATGACCAAAACAAACATACCTTCTTTTTATGCGATGACAAGTCAATATTTTAAACTATTCTAAATTTTTTTGGGGGTATTCGAATTCGGGCGCAAGGGGCAAATACATTGTCGTGCCCAACTAATCTAACTACGTCTGCAACCAAAAATTGCTCAGCTTAAATTGCTTGGCCATTGAATGAACCCCCACTTGCATTGAAGTTCGAGTCCCCATCCTGTAGATTAGATTAATTTAGAGTAATTTGGGACTCGTTTGATAACTATTACAGTTTTTAGTTTTCATTTTTCATTTTTCATTTTTTATTTTCCATTTTTCATTTTTTAGTTTTTATTTTTTAAAAACTGAAAACTAAAAACTTGTTTGGTAACTAATTTAAATTTTAAAAAATAGTGAAAACTGAAAGCTGAACACAAGATGTTTGGTGACTGATTTCAATTTTCAGTTTTCAGTTTTATGTGAAACTTGGAAATGAAAGTTTTTAGGGTCCAATCTTGAATTTGAGATCACATAATGAAGAAAATGCATGTTACAAGGAGTTCATAGTATTTTTCGGTGAATTTTTGGAATTAGAATAATTTTTTTTGTGAATTTTGGAGATGGAGTTCCACAGGCTTGGATTGGGTTCGTAGCCAGATGCAAGAATCGAGCGACCGAGTCCAAGTCGGGAGGTCCCAAATACCAAATTTTGATAACTGAAGTGCATTTCATGTGTCGTGATGTAAAATTAATAAATGAAATAGGAGCGCAAAAAAAATGAAAACGAAATATAAAAACCGAAAACACTTTCAAGTTTTTTTCAATAATAAGGGCGATTTTGAAAACTAGATTTCACTTTTTTTAAAACTATAAACGAAACATGTTACCAAACAAGTTTTCAGTTTTCAGTTTAAAAAAGTGAAAATAAAAAGTGAAAATGAAATTGTTATCAAACAACCCCTCAGACTTTCACTTGTACTTATTTTAAAATATATCAATAATAAAGAATAAAATAATAAAAACATGTCCCAACCGATACCTCCTGGCCAACATCCCATTCTCAGTACAAATGCATCAACATCTGATGCGCAACCATCAAACATAAAGAAAATACTAAAAATGTGTATTTAATGTAACCTATAGATAATTGAGCTAACTACGAAATTAATTCAAAAACAAAATGATAGAACGGGAAAGGAAATAGATGGAGACAACTGGCCTTATACTATGAATATGGAGAGAGTACACTATATCCTGAACCTTATAATTTTGCTTCTTTAGAAGCACAAATGTAATGCTTACATCCAGTAAAGAGCTATCACAATGCGTTGATGCTAATTTCACACTTTGAAAGGATAAAAAGGATAAGAAAAACTGACAGAACCAACACTTTCAGTGTTGAGTTGTACTCGCAATATTAAGAGAAGTGCAATCATCAAATATCAAGGACCAGACAGCTAACGAGTTCAGTTGTCGGTGCTCTCCTTGTGGCAATTACCTTCCAAAGATCTAGTTCTGATTCTGTTGGTCGTTCAGCATGTTCAATGGGGAGGTCGAGTGATGAGGATGAAGCTGCTGAGATTGAAGCAACATGGTTCTGCGCATACACCTGCAGAACAGCAATATTTTGATTGGCATCCTTTGTGATCACATGAAGCTTCCCCAGGGATCCGGCAAGCAAATAGGGAGACTCTGATTCAGTGAAGTCACTAATTGGAACATCTTCTGCAACAACTTTCCAAACATCAGCTAGGTAATCGTATACCTTGATCTTCGCATTATCAGGGGAACTAGAAGGATCCAGTGCATACAATTCACCATCAACAGTGGCACTCATTTTCGTCCCTGCCTGTCTTGCCGGCCAACCTTCCCCCAAGCCAATTGGCATTTCAACCCATGAATTCGCCTCTGGATCATAAACCTCTCCTCCAACATCAACAAAAAAGGGCCAGCAGTATAAACTCTGTGGAACAAACAACCTTCCCCTGTATGAAGTCATTCCAGTAGCAATAGGCTTGAGCAGATCAGCCAAAAATGCAGTAGGTAACACCTGAGCTTTCGTAAAGGGCATGCTTGGTATTTGGGACCACATACCTGTTTTTGGATCAAAAACTTCAGCTGATTGAAGAGGGGTCAATCCACCATGACCCCTAGTAACCCCTCCAACAGCATAAAGCTTATCATCTAAGATGCCTGTCTTACAATAAGCTCTACCAATTGACATTGGACTTGATTCACTCCAAGAGTTTGTAACTGGGTTATATCGCCATGCACATCTCAGGGCTGAAGCCTTGGAAAATCCCCCTAGCACATAGAGGCAGCCATCAACAGCCCCAACTGAGCAACCACAAAATGGCATTCGATCCATTGCATCCTTCCTCCCAAGCCAACCCATGATGACATCTGCAATCCTGATACTTGAGCCTGCCATATTCAACATTCTAAGGGCAGCTAAACCCTTCCTAGATTCATCTTCACGAGAAACATTCGGCATTGGTGGCAACCTTTGCCATCTTACGGCCAGAGGATCAAGAGCATACCATATGAGCTTATCATTTTCGACCTTTGTTAATATATAGAGCCATTCCTCTGTTGTTCCCATCTCTTTTCTCAAAGAGAAAAGTTCAGCACTCAAAATAGTGGCTTTCCAGGTCCGTGACACTGACTTCAATTTCAAATAGTGGATCCTAGGTATTCTGGAAAGAATCTGAATAGATATCTCGTCAGGAAGGCAGGGAATCAATCTCGGGTTTTCCTCATAAAAGCGTGAAGACAACCTTGGCCTCTTGCATGGTGCACTCTTGAAAACCTCATAAGGTTCATTTCCTCTAGTCCTGGAATGGTTCAAGCTCAATATAGTCCCCATGGGTATCTTCCTCCAACCTCGTTAGATTATAACAAATTCAACCTCTTCAATCACAATTCTACCATCATATATCTACAAACAAACAGAAAATCTTAATAAATAAGGGATGGTATGAGGAATTAAGAATCAATGCCAGACGTCAATTACCAAAAAGCAAATCACATTTTTATTTTTAAAAAAAAACAAATAACAAAAAGAGAAACGAGCAAGCAAGACACTGCAAAGCAAATCACTTGAAACAACCTTGACCACCATATCGCCTCCTTCAATTCAAGATTTGACAAGCACCCAAATATTATAAAAGCCTCATAAAATCAATCAACGTTCCTAACAGCTAAATTATATAAAAATAATAATAATAATTAGTCGGTCGTAAAATATTCAGACCAAAAGGAAAAAAAATGCCATTTCCGAACAAAAAAAAACACTGGCCATAGCAATTAAAATAAGATGAACCCAGAGCTTCCTCAGCCATGCTTTCTCCTCCAAATACAGCAAACCCATTTTATCTTCACAGCTAAAAGTCTAAAATTTACAAAAGAAATACACTTTCTTATTTGTTTGTCTCAATTTTCTTGACCATCAAACAGAAAAATGCGACACAACCCCTTAAAACTTCAATTTCATAAATGAATATTCAATCCTTGGACAAAATCACCAAAATTGAAACAAGGAAATTGAACTGCAAAAGAAGAGAAGAGAGCAAATCGAGACTGTTCACCTGGGAATTTGAGAAATTAAACGGCAACGAGAAGCTGTGTGCTTGTGCTTGCTCCGGAGCTTAATAGCGGGGCGCTACCAAGAGTGATTGGCTTTTTCGCGCAATTCCTTCCTCAGTCCTCCTCACTTTATTTGTTTTTTCTTTTCTTTATTACGATCTTGCTTGTTTGCGTGCGCTAGCGAACTCATCTGATTCGCTGCAACGCAGTCCAGGTGTTCATCAAATTTCTATGAGTAAGATTATTATGATTTTTTTAGGACTAACGATATTTCAGTGGCCGAAGGTTTATGATCAGTACCGAAATGGATTCCGATATTTCAATTTCATCAATTTCATAACTAACATTTCAAAATCTTACCAATTTACACTGCCCGTTATATTGACGGTTAGGTCAAACGTTAAATGCTAACGTGGTACGGGACCCACCACATAACCTGATAAGCCAGTCGAAATAGTCCAAACGAAGGGCATTTTCGAAAAAAAGACAAACAAACAAACAAATTTTCACAGTTAGAGTTTGGCACGCCTTCCAAGGCTATCGTTCCAATACCCAAGGCTTGGACAATGAAATCAAACAAAACAAATGAAAAAATATGCAGCTTCAGAGTTTTCGAGAGAGATTGAGAAAGTGTTTCTTCGAAATCTTGAAATAAAGTTCATCTAGTGCAAAAATCAAACTGCAAACGGAGGTTTTGGCAAGATCTGAAGAATATGAGTTGGGAACTTCGTCCTAAAAGATATGGACAACCTTTTTATGGTACGTATGGGTTACTAAGATTCTTGGCATATTGTGTTTTTCGAGTGAAACTTGCAAATAGAGAGTCTGAGTATTTTTGTATTGCATGTTGGAAACAAGGGTTTTTATATTGAATGTTGATTGTGAGTTTCGAGTTAGGTGTCGCTTTCACTGTCTGGATTTAATTGGTAGGTGGAATTGGTGTGAATGGTAGGTGGTACGTGGAAGTAAACTTTGGCTTTTGTATGTGGTCCTATAATGACAGCAATACTTTCCTTTTGTGTCTGTGTGTACTGGCATGGGAAATTTGGCTTTTGTATGTGGATTTGTGTCTTTTTGTTTGGTAAAATGATTTATGTCTTTTGTATTTGAAAAATGATTCGTGTCTTTTTGTATTTGAAAAATGATTTCCATGTATTTTTGTTTAGTAAAATTTATTTGTGGCTTTTGACATGCAGGAGATGAGTATGAATTTTCTATTCAAATGTACCACAATGGTGAACTAAGAGGTCTATTATGTGAATTAGTCTGTTGATTGGTTTGATTATTGTGATAAGGATAGAATCTCAATGATTGAGATAGATGGCATGGTAAGGAGTTAGGGCATGAAGGTATCATTCACTACTGGTACAGTGTTCCAGGTGGTCATTTTGATGGTGGCCTAGTTAAGCTGAGTGAGGATGCAGATGTCTTAGACATACTAATATTTGTACCAGACACTAGGTTGATAAATATATTTGTAACATCCATGACCTAAAAATAATGAAAATAAAATAAAATGAAATGGATTAAATAAATGGGATTTAATAATTGTTTTAAATCTCGGATTTGATGACTTTTGTTCATCGGAATTTATTTGATAATGGTTTAAGTCTTGGTTTGACTTTGGTTGAAATATATTAAAAGGATTTGCATTGAGGTATGTGCATGGTTTGGGTTTCCGGTTTTTATGTGTGGCCCTGGTGGTTATATTTTATGATTTCGAATACTTTTGAGTATTGAATGGGAAGTAATGACGTCCGGTGGCTTTCGGTACGATTTGAATATGGTAAAATTATTATGGATTATATTACATATATGAGTGTTACATACGTAAGCCTCGGGTTTTGGTTATTATATTTAAAGAATTGTTATATTATATTTTATTTATATAATTGAGCTATATTTTAAGAATCGTTGTGTGTACATACATATACTTTGGGTTTTGGGTTACGGACGTTTTAAACGTCTGGATATTTATGTTTAATGGGTTATTATATATATATATATATATAAATATATATATATTTATATACACTTATATATATATATACATGTATACTTTGATAAATGTCGGACTTGGATTATACTTTGAAGAATTCTTAATTATACTTGACTATATATTTTAAACGTCCGGACATATATGTATACAGGATTGGACTTTCGGTTGGGTTTTTATGAATCGTATTTATAAAGTGAATACTATTATGTTTTGGTTTTGATATTGATTTTTGGGATTTATGTTGAATTTGGGTTTTGATTTGACGTTCTTAACTTGAGATTTTAATATGAGTTGACATGCTTGAATTGAGTATTGATTGAGATTTAAATATGGTTTTTCAATGAGTATGACATTTCATTTTTATTATGGTCTATTATGCGGTCATTTGACGCTTGTGATTATTTTGAATATAGAAATATATGTTTGGGACGGTGATGTCCTTATTTTGAGTATATATATGGGTTATATGCTTGATGGACTTGTATATGTCCTGGTGTCCGATGTTTTGGGGTTGGGTACATGTGATTGATTTGGGAATTGGAAAGTGATTGGTTATATATATATATATATATATATATATATATATATATATATATGTATATATATATATATGTATATATATATGTATATATACTGGTTATCGCGTGGCGATTGATTTGAGTGCGGTTGGCACCTTGTTATGTACCTCCCCTGTTCTTATATTGATTATCGCAAGGCGATTGATATGATATGGTTACTTGGATATGGTTCGATCCGGTGCATACCTTAACGGGGTGTAACTGTAAACCCTTAACGGGATAGTCTGCACGCGTAGGACTTGTTTCGGAGGTATGGTAGTGAGGTTTCTACCATATAGGCCTGTGAGCTTAGTTCCATTTGGACGGCTCAACCCTGGGCACAGGGTCTCGAGGAGGCTGTACCTGTGTCCAGTCAAATGATCCCTTGTTGGATTGTTTTCCCTTGGTACTTGTGTGTGGTGTTGAGGTTATATTATACCTATACACGTGTGTTAGTACCTTCGTATTCATATTTCTTTTAGTGAGGATCGTTCCTCGCTTGTCGTGCTTGTGAGCACATGGTTGTGAGAGTGGGGAAGATTGGGAAGCAGTGTGCTTGATTGGACTACAGTATTTGATGTGTTGAGTTTATTGGATTTTGAATCCTGAAATTGATTTCTATATTGTTGTCAAGTTTGGTTTTCTTGGCATGAACGAAATGTTTGGTATTTCAAATGTTGTTTTGGGTATATGAGGATTTTATTATCTTCTTGTACTTACGCTCTTCAAGTTATTTCAGTTTATATTTTATAAATACCTACATGGGTGATTGGGAGGTTTTGCCTTGGGAAAAGTAAAAGGTTGGTTTGTTCGGAAAAAGGTTTTGAGCTGGATTGCTTTGACGTACTTTGAGATAGTATGGTTTTTAAATCAATGAAGTATATAAACGATTTCATATGCATGGTTCGCATTGTTTTGAAACGGTGGGGTTAGTACTTTGATTTAAGTATGAAAACTTTGTTTTTGTCCACTCACACTCTTTCTGTTTTGCGCCTCCCAGGCCATAGTCGTTGCTTCGACACCGTTCAACTGAGCGCTTCTCTTCCCGAGCTTCAACTAGATTGTAGGACATCTTTGTCCCTTGTTGTAAATTTTGTTATTCCGCTGTTTCATTTGAACGACTCTTAGATTGCTCTATATCGCCCATTAGGGTTGAATTTGATGGCCGGAGGCCTGTGTTGTATATCTGTAGCATGCTGGCAGTTGGGATATTCTATTTTGTTGCTTGTTAGACAAGTTGAAGTTTTGGGATTGTCCATTTTTCAGGGGAGGCTCTGCCCGATTTTCGGCAGAAGTCTTGGCCCCTTTCACTTTTGTTTCGGGAAGAGGGAACTTGTTTAGTTTGTGGGCCCGACATTGGGTTGATGTCGGCAAACCAGCAGGGTTTGGCTCGGGTTCTGGGGTGAAATCTGGGTCGAGTCCTGTTAATATTCCTAGAACATATGTTGGCATGCAGTCAAGAATAGTTTTACAGTCAAGTAGGGTCAAACATATTTATAAATTTGGATGATGATTTTGGGACCAATAGTGGGGTAGTGATTGAAGAGCTTGATGACAATTATGGTGCCATTGTTCTAGTGGGTGGGAGAGTATCCCAGGTGGGAAAGGTGAAAGAAAAACAAGTGTTGTAATAGAAGAGTTGAATGAAGAAGGGTTGAATGAACAAGCAGGTGGACAAGGCAAAGAGTTGAATGAAGAAGGGTTGACTGATCAAGCTTCTAAACAAGACAAAGAAAAGGCTACTGTGAATACCACTGTGAATAATGAGGGTTGTTCTTACAAGGGCAAAGAAAAGGCTAGTAAGGGTTGTTCTGATAAAGGCAAGGGCAGATATAAAGGCACGGATGACATGTCACATAGGGGTCAAGCATGCTTTTGGTAAAAAAAAGATGCAAGGGTTTGAGGAGGACAACTACTGTTCAAAAGAAAGACAAAGATTCTAAGGGGCTCTTTGACAAAGAAGTTGTGGAAGGAACTGTTGAGGGCATTAGGAGAGAGTCCAAAAGTCATTCCATGAAGTTGAGAAGTGGAAGAAGATATGCAAATGTTGCAGACCTTGAAGATTTTGATGATGATTCTGTTGATACTAAGGACTCAGATTTTGTGGATCCCAACTTTAGTGGTGATAAAGATGATATTTTTTTAAAGAATGGGTGGATGACCATACTGAATGGGCAGGGGTTAAAGAAAGTGGGAATGAGGTTGCTCCTAATTGGCCTACTGATGTTGGGTGGATGACCTATCAACTTTCTTCAAATTCCAAATCCTGTCTTAACATCCTAAATACTTAGGGTTCGTTTGGTACACTGTATTAGACTCTGGATAGGAGTAAATAGTCCATGTTAGTTGTTTGGTGTCAATTTGTATTATTTAATTACATTAATATTTTAAACGGATTGGGCTTTTAATACTATCATTACCTGACTAACTAATACAACACACACACCCGGTTTAGATAATACACACTTAACTATACAGCTAGGAAGAAAGAACTATTCACGTTTTGTTCCTTTCCAACTTTTTATCAAAACCCCAACTTTCAGTTTTCTTGAAATTTTTTATTTTTTATTTCATAAGAATCACCTTTTGTTACTTTCCAACTTTTTATCAAAACCCCAAGGAATCCTTTTTTCAGCATTTATATATAGTTGGGGATGTGCCAATAAAAATTGCAAAATCTAAATACAGTTCACACAGACCATCATAAACCTAATTTCATGGCTCAAATGAGCTCTCTCTCTCTGCAGAAACTAAGACATTGAGCCAAGTCCTAGGCCTGGTGGAAGCATTCAAAGCCTTTGATGCAGACAATGATGCTGAGCTTGGAGGGATTTTGGGGTCACTTGGGTACAAGACAAGTGAGCAAGATGTAAGGGCAATGATGCAGCAAGGGGACACAAACAGAGATGGGTTTCTGAGCATAGAGGAGTTCTTGCACATGAACACAAAGAACATGGAATTTTGGGGGCTTGAAAATGTCCTTAAGAATGCTTTTGAAGCCTTGGATGTTGATGGGGATGAGGTTGTGACTGCTGAGGAGCTTTATGAGGTTATGGGGCATGATTTGGGTTTTGAGTTGTCTCTTGAAGACTGTTAGGGGACTTCGTACTAATAGTCAATTCCCTCCGAAATATAATTATATATGAGATACTTCAATTATGATAATGGGTTAATTCATGTAATCTTATCTTACAATCTTGGCAAAAATGAATGAAAAAATAAATATTGTCATATGAATATTACAAAAAAAAAAAAATATGTCATTCATTAAATTATTCTAGGGTTAAAATTGTCTTTTTCTTTAATAAATTAATAATTAACTATTAATTAAGGTTTGGGTTATTACAAGAACACTTTCATACATCCGTCTCATAAAGCATATAGAGGTCAAATAACATATTACCATAATAGGAATTGTCATATATAAAGCAAACTAGTGAGTATGCAAACAAACCATAAAACTATCTTCTAAAACATTAAAATATCAAGTAAGTACTTTGTACATCCCAAAAGAAACCAAATAAACTAAATAAGTTCATAGGCTCTAAAAGAACTCCATAAACAAAAAGAAAACATGCTTGACAATTCGAAATCCTGGCACGCTTAATCCTCCACGACCTTCCTACTTGTTCCCTGCCTTTGTAGCAACATGACCTACAATAGATCATTGTTTGTTAGACTCAAGTAAGGTATAATAATTTGTTTAGAAAAGTGAACTATACCTTCAGCTCTATTGCCCTTAAGCTAGCCAAGTAAGCCCGTCAATTCCTCTTCCAATGTCCAGCTTTCCCACAATGGAAATATGGTCCCTTTGCCTCTTTGTCTTCTTCCTACTGCTTCTTCTTGATGTCTCCCTTGAGTTTGAGAGTAGGGTTTCCCTTCTTCTTCTGGTTAGCTTTGAAGTTGCCTTTACCTTTCTTATTAGGCTTAGCAGAAGAAGTTGATCCCTTCTAAAAAACAACAACCGTCTCATACCCTCCTTCCTTCTTGAAGATCTTTTCAGCAGTCACACACATATTCAACAACTACGAGATAGTGTGCTCCATATTCCATATGTTGTAGTTCATAACAAACTGGGAGAAGGAATCAGAAAGGGACGCAAGGAACATGTCAGTTTCCATATTACGATCCAATGGATTGTCAAGATTTTCAACTGCTCAATGAGTCCAATGATCTTCAGTCCATGTTGGTGAACTGGTGCTTCCTTGATCATCTTGGTCCTCAAAATCTCACATTTGACGCTAAAACTCATGTTGCGTGTGCCTTCTCCATAAAGCTCTTGAAGATGGTATATGATGTGAGCAGCATGGATCATATGCTCATTTTGTTTCTGGAGCTCCTCATTCATGGAAGCCAAAATGTAGCAATTGGCCTGACAATCATCATCCACATGTATGTCATACTTAGTATGCACTTTGATAGATTCATATTTTGCATATATAATATATCTATATTTGCATTGTTTTCGTGTGAAATTGGTTAGTTTAATGTGTTTAGTGAAGATTTTGTAGGCAATCATTCCTAGAAAGGGGTTAGAGCTAAAATTATGATTTTTGAGGCTTACGTGATTAAATTGGGTGCAATTGTCAACTCAACAAAATCTCGACAACTCACTCTGTCATTTCATCAAATACCTGGAGTGCATCTGTGCAAGTGTCAATTTATAGCCACAATTGGTCTCAGTTGTAAAACAAAGTAGGGAAAATATTCAATTATACTCATATATGCTCATATATTCTCATATCTTTTATTCATCTCCAATATGGAGGTATTTATAAAGAAGACAACCCAAAATAAAATAAGAAATAAATCCAAATTACAATATAAAATAAATATAAATTACAATAGGAAATAAATCTCAATTATAATAGGACTAGATAAATGGGTAAGTAACCAAAATCCTAACTAAGTAAGGACTTGCCAACACTCCTCCTCAAGTTGGGGCAAAGATATTTCACATGCCCAACTTGACAAACAAGTCATAGAACACCATACTTGACATTGACCAATCAAACAACTATAGAGAAGGCCTTGTCATAAACCACAAGTGAAACAACTGCAAACCCTAACAAATAGGGCACATAGAAGAACACATAAAAGCATAACGCAGAAACCCTATGAGAACGACAGTAGATAAGGCAGAATATAGAAACCTGTGAGCAGGGACAGTAGATAAGACAGACACAAACACTGTGAGCACGACAATAGGTAAGGCAGAACACAGAAACCCTGTGAGCATGGCAGTAGATAAGGCAAAACGCAGAAACCCTGTGAGCAAGACAGTAGGTAAGGCAGAACACTGAAACCCTGTGAGCATGACAATAGATAAGGCGAACACGAAACCCTGTGAGCACGGCAGTAGGTAAGGCAGAAGCAAAGGCAAAGGGCACAGAAACCTTGTGAGCACGGCAGTAGATAAGGTAGAACACAGAAACCACTGTGAGCACGGCAATAGATAAGACAGAAGCAAAGGCAAAGGGCATGACCACAGCAACGGAAAGCGAAGCAAGCAAAGGAAACATCAATAGCGGCAACAACGACCACGACAACGGCAACGACCACATAAACGATAGCTGAAAACGATGACAAATTCTTCCATATCAACTTTAGCCAATTCATGCATACACAACTTCTCTTTACTTCATCTCTCCCCTTGAAGAGAAGGGGTCGTCAGAGTCAAGAAATAAGCAACATCTTCACGGGAATACGTCAAGGTAATGGGGATACGTCAATAAACATATCCTTTTCACTCCCCCTCCCCCCTTGAAGAGGAGAGGAGTAGAGCACTCAAATTGCAAGGAGAATGCAAGCATAGGTCACAAGAAAACCTGGCTCTAATACCATATCAAACAAAGTAAGGCAAATATTCAATTATACTCATATATGCTCATATATTCTCATATCTTTTATTCTTCTTCAATATGGAGGTACTTAAAAAGAAGTACAACCCAAAATAAAATAGGAAATAAATCCAAATTACAATAGAAAATAAATATAAATTACAATAGGAAATAAATCTCAATTATAATAGGACTAGATAAATGGGTAAGTAACCAAAATCCTAATATAGTAAGGAACCAAAATCCTAACTAAGTAAGGACTCGCCAACATCAATGACAAGCGCCAGAAAGATAGAGTTAGAGAGGTTTACCATAAATTTTGGGAACTAAAGTAATTTGCAGTTGATGATTGTGGTTGAGCAGTAGGATGCATTGGCATTGGCTGGGAGTTGAAGCAAATATTTTTCTATTTGGCTGTTTGTATGAGTTGGAAAAAGAGGAATTTTGTCAGTGCAACACAAGGAGAGCCAATTGAACTCCCAGTTGAAGAAATTCATTAATAACTCACCTTTAAAGAATTGGAATCAAAATCCAGCTATGATCTGCAAACTGGAAAAGCTGTTTCGTTAGGCTGTGGTGCAGGTGCTAAATCAATGTGTCCACATCTTATTCTAGTGTTTGCTCTTGGGATATTTCAGAAGCACATAAAGAATTTGAAATTGGGAAATAACGATGCACAAATGTTGTCAATGTTAGATCCATTTGTCTTACTGTTAATCCAAGCAAAGGTAAGAGATGGTCTTCATATTTTTTTCTTCAAGCCACTCCTTTTCTAAATGGCTTTGCTTTTTCCAAAAGTAAAATTTTCCTTTTTCTACCCTTCAGCCGCATCTTGCTTTGAATTCCTCAGTTTTGGTTTTCTTTTTGGTCTTCCTATTATTTCTCAACTTTCTAAAAATTATTTCTTAACCTAAGGCTGGGGATCTTTTTTTCTTTTGGAGACCACAGACCACAAAAACACGAAAGAGAGTTTTTAGAGAGAAAAAGACGTTGACCTGGAGCTAGAGTTGCTGTGGAGCGGAGATTGAATATTCAATTGGGTTTTTTTTTCTATGACACTATTTATCATTGTTTTTATTAAAGTTGTCATTTACTAATTCCTTTTTGCTAGGGCTATGATGTAGCCTAGCCATGAATACTCAATTTCTTTAGTCAATATTAATTCCAAGTATTTTTCCATGTTGAGTATCTATTACTGTGCTTAATGCTTTGAACGTTTGGCCAATATTTAATTGTTTTGATGTTAAATTGACGATAGGGATATCCAATTTGGAGTTTGCTTCTTGTAATAGATGTCATGGGTTACATAATTAGACATGGATGTTTATCATGACTTATGTGGTTGTATTACAGGTTTTCCAAGGAACTCAATGGGTTCTTATTATCTTAACGTTTCCTTTGTCATCAGAAAGAGTTCAGATTGGTGCAGTGGTTAACTGTTTCTTGAGTTCCTGAAATCTTAGTTCACATTCCTCGGTCCCCACAAACTTGATTTCCTTGCTCGACGACCGATCAAGGTGTGCAACTATCGAAGAGATGTCTTCCACTAGACGACGATAGTCACATGCCCAAACCAAGAAAACTTTTTACTTCAGTCACACAGGTAGGTTGCATCAAAATTTGCCACCGCTTCCACTTTCTTAGAGTCCACCGAAACTCCATTCGTCCAAACTCACACCCAAAGAAAACCCTTCCAAATACGCACTGTTTCTGGGTAAACCAACCCAACCTGAATTCCCAATCATCCACTCTAAGGGACACACAAAGCAACGCTTACTTCCTTCACTACCTTGATTCACCAACTTTCTTTGTCGACCTTAGCCGACTCAAACACTTCCCTTGTAATAATACATTGTCCTTACCTCGAAACCACTTGCTAATCTTGGTAGGTTTAACGGTCATACAACCTAAAATATCTCCCACTGAAAATGATATAAAAATCTCACTCTGTTATGCCACCATACATATCTCGGATGCAATCTCCAGCATCTTCCTTATCTTACACTATCGTCATCCCAAAACTCACTGAGCTCTCGGACTTGAGATACCTACAACTAAATTATTATATTCATATTTATATCTATATATTTTACTATTATTATTATTATTATTATTATTATTGTTATTTATTATTATTATTATTATTATTATTATTATTATTATTATTGTTATTTATCTTTTTATTTATTTATTTATTTAGTTATTATTGTTTTATTTAATTTAATTTTTTATTTCTTTCAATCCTTCCTGGGTGCTACACAAGTGCAACATCCCAAACATATTTAAGTGTGCTAACCTTCTTTTCCTCCGACTCCTTATCATTCACCCTTCGACAGAGAACACTGCCGTCACATTCATTCATACATCGAATTTGCCCCGAACCAAGGTCAACAATTTTCTCGAGACCTAACTCTCGAACTTCTCCTTTCTACCTTGCTGCACAACCAATTCCACCTAAGGAAATAGTCAACATCGAGGTAGCAGCCACACTAATCCTCAGGATATCGTAACCTTCTCAGTCTCTGAACACAACTACTTGTTTCTCACTGAACGGTGCAAGTAACGCAACCACCATTGTTACATCGGCTTAGTGCCACCATGACAACCATTCGAGAACAACCTCAGCACAATCCGTTTCTCCATCATGATCCTCTTGAGTTATCGAGTGAATCAGAACACCAAAAAAACTCTAATACCACAATGTTGTCCATAACTTGAACAAAATCCAGTCTTAGGAATATTTGGATTATTTAGCTTAGACTAGTGATATTTCTATCACCAATCCAACTCTCAAGATTCAGTTGAGAGGCTCAACCGTCATACGTCCTTGACTTGAAATCCTTTGTATTCCCATAAGCCCCATTTATATAATATAATATAATAGAAAACCAGAAAGACCTTTCCTCTCAAGAATTCAAGGACACACCAAACAGATTTATCTTGCAGCTGCATCTAGTTTAACCTAGGCTACCTACGTACCATTATTAAGGGATCAAGCCACATGTAGTTATTTTGTTAAAAACCATAAAGTTCGTAGAAAACCAATTTCCCAAATACCATAACTTAAAGATTATCTATAAAATTCAAGCAAGCCCCTTTTATATATTATCAATGCACACACACTGAATTTCTCCCACCCTTATACCAACAACATGTACGAGGGGGAAAAACAATCCAACATGGGGATCGTTTTAACTAGACCATATGACATAATCCTCTATATGCATGTGGCTAGGGATGAGCAGTCCAACCGAGGGACTATTGCTCCCTAGATACGCACGGCAGAATCCTCAATACATGTGTGGCTGAAATAAGTCTTAAGAGCACAGACTGCCCGTTAAGGCCTTTTGTACACCCAGTCAGTATACCTTGTCATTAGCATTTAGTACTAGTAATAACCATCATCAAACATCAAAACTCACATAACCCAAATATATCAAAGGTTTCAATAAACATCGCGTTTGTATTCTTATAAAAATCAAGACTAATTCACATAATATTTTATAACTTCAATATCCCAAGATAACCCAAAATTCCATATACTCTTCTAATAATGATGATAGAATAAAATCTCCAAAAATCCCATAATATAAGACGGGACTAGCCCGTTAATAAAATTCCCTAACTTCATTAACCCAAAATAGTCCAATTCCATTTCAAATCACATTTATGCAAGCAATTATGATATTTGGAAAAAACGATGCACATTTAAAAAACAAATGTCCACTCACTGACAGTCCAAGCTAGCTTGACCTGCGAGGGTCCCTTATGTTGGTTACGAGGAACCTGAGCACCTATTCGAGAGAATATATAGATTTGATTAATAAACATACTTAACCTTGACTTTAATTTAAAATTGAGTTCCTAGGGCCATTTTAGCACTTTCCAACAAGTGAAACGGTCTCAAAAGACCCATGGTCAACAATGCAGTCAAACTTCCAAATTTGGTCAATTGGGCAAGCAGGGCCCCCAACCTCCGATTTCTAATATGAAAGTTCCTATAGGTTCAACAAGGTCTACTAAGTAAGTCCCGAGGGTTTGGTCTCAATTGAGCGGTCGGATTGCTCTCGATCGCACGATCGAACTGTAACCAGCTTACCTGACCCTAAAATCATTGATTTAGAGTATCCGGGACTCTGATTCTCGATCCACGAGTTCCTACACGATCCTAGAAGTATGAGGAACAACATATTTGAAAATGGAACCAATCGAACTATCCGAACCTATCAAACCTAGATATCGCCTAATAAGCGCACTAACTGCTCGATAGTCAAATGGAAACCTATTGCTAATCCTAGCATACCGTCACACTCGCGACGACATGGGAAGTATTTTGGGACTCAATGAGCCTCCACCAAGTGGTCTAATTGCCGCCACGCGCCGTCGACAGCGCATGGGTGGCTTGAGTAAATTCTTGCTATCGGAAAACTCCAAATCGCCGGCCAATACATTTACCCATAGATTCAACACAACCAGGGGAGTCACTTTTGGCCTTGGACCTCGGCCAAAAAGTGGCCGGAACAAGGTCGATCGAAGCCAAACCCGTGAGGGTTTTGGCCAGAATTTCTCTAGCTCCAATCGGCGGCTACGGCCACCAACGGCATCGGGCGACCTAGGGGAAAGCATGAGGGAGAGGAGAGCTACCTTTTCCTTGTGGTGGCTCGATCTGGAGTGGCCAAAAACGTCGCCGGTGACGGTAGCCATTTCTGCCGAAGCTTCCAGTCAATACCAACGGCTATCGCTTGGTTTTCCAGCCAGGAGATAGGGTGGGATGAGAATAGGAGGAAGAGCTGGTCATTTTGGTACCGGTGCTGTCACCTGAGGTGGTCAGAAAAGAGAGATCGCCAGCGTTAAGGGGGGAGGGGCAAAATGGGGTTTTCAAGGGATTTTACAATTTTTGAATTCCTATTTTGTCCTTTCAGTTTTTAGACTTTTTCTCGATCGTTATAACTCAGAATTGAGCATGCCGCATGTCTACGAACTCGTATCGACGGGCCTGATGCCATGGTGCAACTCAATTCCCCAAATTCCTTTCTGAACAAAAAGTGATTAAAATACCCATAACCCTAAGGGCAAAAATGTAATTTCATAATTTAATTAAGTAATAATCAAATTGGGTCGGGATGTTACAACTTGTGTGGATTGTGCGCTTGCAATAAATTCACGACACACTTCCGCCGGAGCTTGCTCTAGTACATATGCAATCATCTCGATAGTCATAAATATCTTGAGTTGTGGCCCTCTAGACAATGCTTGTCCAGGAGTTTGGCGAATGCGGTTCCAGATGTCTTTACAAATACATATATAAGTATTATATTGATTTTAGATTTACCATTGACTTGGGTCTTTAAGTCAAATAGTACCTCCCACTTATTTTGGCAAATTCAATATCCCTCATGGTGGAATCCGAGAGTTTCAATTAAAACTCTTAGTGGGATGGGAGGCTCCCTATTATCCGGATCACCGCACTATTATAGGATCTAGGGATTCTTCATATAGTAAAGAGTAGGTGCGCTTGCCTATTCACATCTTGATATGATTACCCAATTCGTTCGGCCTCTAGCAAATGTGAACTCCCGAATATTATCGTGAAGCCCCATTGTACTAGTTAAGTTTTATCCCACCATGCTTGCTTAGTATATGAATCAAACACAAACCTCATCATATTAGAATGTTGGCCATGTTTGTGCCTATCTTCGCAACATCAAATGCATGAAATGGATTCCTCTTAAACATGAGTACTTTGCTTTATACCCCCTCATATATTTGTCAAGCCTTTACAATGGTCATGCTTATTTAGAATCCACCATGGTGGAAGGCCACGCAAAGGACGTCAAAAATGCCTTTCGTTGTCAACTTAATATTGTCAATTGATTGAGGGAGTTTTAGCTCACATCTTTTAATTTTGTTTATACATTTTAACAATTTGACAACTTATTGTCCTAGGACAACTATTACTCCATTTAAACATATTAATAGCTACACTATGCTCCCACTATTTAGTTTCAAAAACCCAAATCATTTTCACAAAACCATTTCATTTTGAAATTGGGAATATGTGTTACTAGGATCTCGAGCCTATGCATTTAGGATTTCCACATTTACTTGCATTTCAACTAATCTAAGCCAGTCAAACGATCTAACCGCTTAACACATGACAAGTAATATTTTATTTATTTGTTATTTCCAAAACCCATTTATGCCCTAACCTTAACATCGTTAAGGGTTTAGAGCATGTTTTTTTTCCTCTCCCACGAGCATACGTCTCCAGCGAGTGTATTTCTTCTTCTTATTTATGTTTTTTCTTTAATTTTTTTTCTTCCTGTTCGTGCTCTCTTCCCACTCTTCTTTAATATTTTTTTCCCTTTAACTTGTTTCTTCATGGTAAATTGGAGCGTGCTCTCTTCCTGGTTTGGGAGATCTATGTTGTTCAATCGTCCGACTTAGTCTGCTAGTTGTCTTGCAACATCATTGAGGTTAGTTTTAATGTGATTCGTCATCCTTCTGTCACAAACGTGCTTTTTTCTTATTTTATGTTTATTTAATTCTTTCTTCTTGGTTTGGAAATATGTTTTCTTCCTAGTTTTGGATTTCTTTGCGGTTTAGTCATCCAATTTTGTCTGCTAGTTGTCCTGCAACAGACCTAATTCTAAGTTCGTCACTAATTTATGATTTAAACTTAAAGATATATTAGTAGAGGTTATATTTTGAAATATATTATTAGCTTAGTTATTGAAAACTAATATACTGAACATACACATATAAGTGTTTTAGAACTATGTCAGTTTCATTATTTTTCAAGTATAGGATTGCTGCAAGCTATTTGTTTATGTGTTTAATACCATAAGAAACCATTGAAAAAATTGTAATTATATTAAAAGCTTTACCTTTAAAAAGCATTGTGCTTTTGAACCCAAAAAAAAAATGTTTCATGCTGAAGAACACACTACTACAAAAACCGCAATAGACGACGGTAATTTACCGTCGTAAATTTAGTTTTTCAACCATCGAGGAATCGACTGACATCTTTTACGCATAAAACCATGACGGTAAAATCCCGTCATCTATTATTTATAAAGACGACGCTTTTACTCAAAACCGTCGTCTATTAATTTAAAGACGACGGTTTTTATGAAATACATGACGTCTATTATATGTAAAGACGACGGTTTGTAAGAACTGTCGTCTATTATATGTAAAGATGACGGTTTTTATGAAAAACTGTCGTCTATTATATATAAAGACGACAATTTTTATGAACGAAATGTCGTCTATTATATGTAAAGAAGACGGTTTTGTGATAGAATTATCGTCTATTAATGTAAAGACGACGATATTTTTGAAAGAACTGTCGTTTATTATATCCAAAGATGTAGTAATTTTACATTTTATCTTTTTTTTTTCTTGCTTCCAATGGTTCTCTACAACGATTTTAGCTAAAAAAACAACCATAATGCTTTGTGAACAATAAATTCAGCTCCAAATAATTCAGCTCCGAATAATTTGTTTCATAAAACTTGAAGATTCAATAATAATTACATAGTTTACCAATCTTCATTCCTATATATCCATACAAAATATCATATCCATAATATTAAACTATAATTAGAAAAAGAGGGGCTACATATGAAATTCGATCCGAATATCATCAATTTGTTCTTGTGTGTATGAGTTAGCGTTGCCTTCTTGCACTGCAAAACCAAGATTTTTTTTTAAAAAAAAGCAAGTTTTAGTTAGAGATACATTTATAAACCTTTTGCAACTATAACAGGATTTAAAAAAAAAAGAAACAAGAAACAAAAGCCAAAAGAGGGGAGCATAACTTATTTGGATTTCCTCTGACTTGAGAAACTGAAAACCGGAATGAAAGATTAGAATATGAGCAGCCAGAATGAAATGTACCTCTGACTTGGAGCAATCTGATGGAGACAGAAAACTTTAAGGTTAGAATATGAGTTGAAGAAAGATAGCGAAATGTTATATATATAGGGTTTAGGGCAAATTCGAAAAATTACAATTCGCGGTCAAATTTTTCAAAAGACCGCGTTTTTAAAGACGACGGAAAGTAAAATTAAAACATCGTATAAATTAAAATATACACGACGGTTTTTAAATAATAGGGACGTTCTAAATATATACTACGTCAGTTAGTTACAAAACCGACGTCTTAAATAAAAATAACTACAGAGAAATAGAAATTTGTGTTAAACAAGAAACTAAATATGCAATCTTTACGGGAACTCAGTTGTTGTTTTACACCAAACCGAAGTTCTTAGATTGGTTTGGTGTAAAAACACAACTGAGTTCCAAAGAAAGACATCTTGCATGACTGAAACCATTCAGAGATGTGAGAATTGAGATATACTGAACGTTCGGAATAAAAACTCCAATTTAAAGGAAATATTTAGAATTGGAAAACTAAAAGTGACTTTATTACGACTTGGAAACAGAAAAGGGCCTTTATTTCGACTTGGAAACCTAAAAGCCGCCGTTTTAGTGTCCAATTTTGCAGATAAAGCGTGACGTTTCAGTTGAAGTTGAAACCTACAACGACGGTATTTATGATTTCCGTCGTCGTTGTACTGACGTTTACTTCGACTTTTGGTGTCGCGCTTGTTTTAAACAACAACGACGGTATAATTAATATAAACGACGTGAAAATGATTTACAACGGCGATATAATTAATAGAACTGTCGTATTATCTGAAAAACCACGATGTTATCTTATATTATGACGACGTGGTAACGATTTACCACCACCTTTTATTTATAAAAACTGTCGTAGTCTAACGTATAATACGACGTAAAATAATAAAAGACAGACGTGGTTAATTAACTTTACATGTCGGTAATTATCAAATTACGGTTGTATTAAATAGTACTTGATACGTCTCTTAATAATACAATTACCGTCGTGTTTATTGGATGTTCAAAACGGCGGTATTATATGTAAAACGTCGTCTATAATTACTACGTCGGTATATTTACATCTACCGTCGTTGTTTATTTGTTAACTTTTTTCTGATCGGAATGACATGTTTCATAAGACGACGCTTTTAAAGTTTTATGCGTCGTGTTTTAAAAACACCCAAAATGAATTTCCAATTTTTAGGTGTTTTGAGATATACAGAACGTTTGGACTAAAAACTCCAATTTAAAGGAATTATTTAGAATTGGAAAAATAAAGTGACTTTATTACGACTTGGAAACCGAAAGGGGCCTTTATTTCGACTTGGAAACCTAAAAGCCGCCGTTTCAGTCCCCAATTTCGCAGATAAAACGTGACGTTTTAGTTCGAAAGTTTCGAAGTTGAAACCTACAATGACGGTATTTATTTTTTCCGTCGTCGTTGTACTGACGTTTATTTCGACTTTTGTTGTCGCGCTTGTTTTAAACAACAACGACGGTATAATCAATAGAAACGACGTGAAAATGATTTACAACGGCGATATAATTAATAGAACTGTCGTATTATCTAAAAAACCACGACGTTATATTATATTATGACGACGTGGTAACGATTTACCACCACCTTTTATTTATAAGAACTGTCGTAGTCTAACGTATAATACGGCGTAAAATAATAAAAGACAAACGTGGTTGATTAACTTTACAAGACGGTAATTATAAAATTACGGTCGTATTAAATAGTACTTGATACGTCTGTTAATAATACAATTACCGTCGTGTTTATTGGATGTTCAAAACGGCGGTATTATTGTAAAACGTCATCTATAATTACTACGTCGGTATATTTACACATACCGTCGTTGTTAATTTGTTATCTTTTTTCTGATCGAAATGGCATGTTTCATAAGACGACGCTTTTAAAGTTTTATACGTCGTGTTTTAAAAATACCCAAATGAATTTCCCATTTTTAGGTGTTTTAGTTTCTGATCCACGTCGGTTTTTATATTACCGTCGTCATTTAAAATTTAACGACGGTATTTATTTTGTCCGTCGTCGTTTTACCGACGTCTATTTCGATTTTTGTAGTAGTGACAAATTATTTGTTGTTCTAGTAATCGGTTTCTTTATTTTGTCCCATTTGTTTTTTTTTTCTTTTACTTCATATATAGTGAGGCAGATGACACAACATATTTTTCAATGGGAACAACAAGAAGTTTGTTGATTCAGTTCCTCATATAGGGATGGAGTTCGAAACGATACATGACGCATTTCTATTTTGGACTAATTAAGGATGATGAACTGGTTTTGGTGTTAGAAAATTTTATGCAAATAAGAGTCGAGTGGATGGACAATATACTTCAATTAGATTTGTATGCTCTAAAGAGGGTGCTCGAGGGAAAGACAAACGAGATCATCTAAGAAAAAAACATCGAGTCGAGACAAGAACAAATTGTCTTCCGAGACTTAGACTTTTGTTTAATAGAGAAAATAGAAATTTCCAAGTGCAAGAATTTGTATATGAGCATAATCATCCTCTTCATACTCCAGAAACTTGTCATATGATTCCATCTCAACGAAGAATATTAAAAGCCCAAGCAGCTGAAATTGATGTTGCTGATAATTCCGGACTAAAAGCAAAAGCCGCGTACGGATTTTTTAGTCAACAAGTTGGTGGAAAGGAAAATCTTGGGTATGCACAGAGAGACTATAGAGATTACTTAAAAACTAAGCGCCATCGGGAGTTGGTTTATGGAGAAGCAAGCAACCTATTGGTGTATTTCCATAAATATTCATGTGATAACCCATAATTCCAATATGCCATACAATTGGATAGTGATGAACAAATCACAAACATCTTTTGGGCTGATGCACGAATGATTGTTGCCTATGCTCATTTTGGTGAAGTTGTTACATTTGACACCACATACAGTACCGTTTGGACCTGGTTGAAATCTGGGCGAGTCAGGCCCAAGATCCGAAATTAAATTAACAGTGAGTCCAAGTTATGATACAATGGTCCCAAATCACTATTTGGGCCCAAGCCATATTCCAGTGGCCCTAGTTGATAAGGTTGGAATCATGATGACAGATGGAATCAGCCAAGGTCAATGCCAATGAAGGAATAAAACTAATGGAGGATTTGACGGCCAATTGATGACTTACCAAATTGAGACGCACCGAAGCCCCTATAAATACCAAGCTTTTGGAAGAGAGAAATGACCCCCGACACAACACACAACTTGTCATTTTACATTCTTTTCAATTTCCTATCCTAGGAGTAGTGCAATGTAGCTCATAGTCTAGCTCTTATATTTCCGCCCTAGTTCCTATAGATTTCAATTATGCTTTTACATTATTGTTCTTGTTTTTCAATTCTATTTCAATTACAGTCATTTCAATTCATGTCTTAATTTTATCTTTACTGTTCTTCGTAATCTAGTTTACTTTCCACACTTTACTTTATGCCCTTTACTTTACGCACTTACATTTCAATTATTTAATTTATGCAATTTACATTACGCACTCGTTTTTCAATTACTTTACTTTACGCACTTTAATTTATGCACTCGTCTTTACATTCTTTATTTTACGCACTTTCAATTACGCACTCGCCTTTAAATTATTTATTTTGCGCACTTGTCTTTTCAATTATATTTAACTTCAAGCACCTTTACTTTACGCATTTGTTCTTCATTTCATCACGTTTCACCTTCAATCTTCATTTTCACCCACTCCACATCATTTGGTTGCTCACATAAAGCCTTGACCCTAAGGTAGTGAAAGAACCTAGGCCGTGAGGAGGTTCCTTGCTCGGCCGAACAATCGTTTGATTAAAGTCAGTTCTCGAACGCAACATCCACTCACATTCCATTTAAGCCAAATTCGTGGCTTAGGGGTGGCACGCCCCGCACTCAAAAAAAAGGAGGACCAAAAGTTCCTTCCGTCGGCCTACCCGGCTGAAAAGAGGGAAACAAGTACTAACAAAGAATATAGGCCCTTCGGTGTATTTGATGGGTTTAATCACCATAGAGAAACAGTAATATTTGGGGCTGTACTTCTATACAATGAGACAACCCAATCTTTTTGAATGGTAATCATCAATCTTTTTGGAGGCACATAAGCAAAAAAGAGCCAAAAACTATTTTCACATATCGAGATCCTGCAATGGCAAAAGCATTGACTGAGGTTCTTCCAGATACGTACCATGGACGTTGCACTTAGCATATAATGCAAAACGTAATTAAGCATTTGGGAAATTTGATGAAGGATGGTTCATTTTTCCTTCGAGATTTGAAAGCATGCATGTATGAGTATGAGGAAGAAAAATAGTTTCAAGCAGCTTGGGACGCCATGCTATGCAAATATAATGTTAGAGAGAATAGTTGGTTGAAAAACATTTATCAAATTAAGCAAAAATGAGCTCGGTGTTACATGAAAGGGGTATTTACCATTGGAATGCGAAGTACGCAGCTTAGTGAAAGCTTAAATAGTGACTTGAAGGCCTACCTGAAATCAAATATGGATAAGTCATTTTTTCAAGCGATTTGAAAGGGTGACTAATGATAAGCACTACAAGGAGCTAGAAGTAGAGTATAATACTAGACAAAAGTGACCAAGAATGAAGGTACAAAACTCCCCAATACTAGGACAAGTTGCAAAAGTTTATACTCCTTTAATATTTGAAAAGTTTCAAGCAGAATTTGATTGGTTTCTAGCTGCAACAATAAAACAATGTGTTGAGAATTCTCCAGTATATGAGTACGCAGTTGAGATTGTAATAAAGATGGGGAGCATAAATTTATGTTTCAACCTTCAGACCACACTATCTTATTTAGTTGTATGAAGTTTCAGAACTTTGAAATTTTGTGTTGTCATGCTTTGAAAGTTCTTGATATATGGGATATTAAGACCATTCCAAATCAATACAGCCTTCAAAGGTGGACTAGAGAGGCAAGGAATGAAGTTGTTGAAAATATCGAAGTAAGTGTTCAAAAATATAACAATTGGATGTCACCAAGCGATACAGGACACTTTGTCCAATGTTAGTTAAAATAGCATCGCGTGCCTGGGACTCTAAGAAATCCTTTGCCTTGATACTTGAAGTTGCAAATGAGTTGAGTAAGAAGGTGGAAGATATTTGTTTGGATGAATCTAGGCTAAGTCTTGATGGATATGAACATCATCAATCTTCACACGGTATGAGTGAAATAATGAATGACGAAAACTCCATTACATATTTACTTCAAAAGGCAAAAGGTTTGAAGAAGAAAGAGACGTGTAAAGGTGGAAAGTGCCCAAAAAGTTGGGTTGAGAAACAACCAAAAAGAAGGAAAAAAATTTCAAGCAGTGACCATTCAATATCACAACCATCTAATTAGGTAACAATTGAAGATTTTAAGTTAAGTTATATAGTATTAGTTGATTTAAATTTTTGTTCTTTTCTCTTGTGATATAGGATCATGAAACTCAACCATCTGATCTTCCCAGTAATGTTTCAAATCCTTCAACGGAATACAATTTATACAATATAAATCCAATTAACCATGGTAATTAGTAATTTATTTTGTCATATACATGTCATAACAATTTGATTTGCTAATGTAGGGCGTTGAGGTACCCAAGTCATTGGCACGGGAGAAATATCAGTATAGTGATCCAAAAGAAAATATGTATCAACCTAGTTTTCATGAGTTCTTAGAGGAAATGGTTACTAGAGCTAGTATACCTTTGTTACTACATACTTTGATCAAGCATCAGAATATGATTTTCTTGGTACATAATTTTGTTTTTTGTTTAATTAATCATCTTGTTTTCTTTTCTTTTCTTTTTTATCTTTTTAAAACTAATCATTTTGTCTTCCTTTTTCTTTCTATTTTTTGTGCTATTAAAATGGTATCATGTCAATTATTACGCAGGTCGCAAAGATGACACCAGCATGTGTAATGGAGATGTAAACCATATCGATTGAAGGAGTTTTTAAAGTGTATTATGAACTTTAGTTGCATTTGGCATGTCTTTTGGAGAACTATTGAAGAACTAATCATCTTCCTCATTTTATTGCTATTGGAGAACTATTGGTGAAGGTTTAGCAGCTTTATATAATAGCCAACACACCATCAATGTACTGATTCCAAAACGATACATGTTTTTCAATATTGCAGCATTTCTCCTTTTTCTTTTTCTTTTTTTGTCTTAAACTACTACTTCATAAAAAGAGCCACAAAGGGCAGTAGAGAACCAGCCTCAAAGACAAATAGTACAATAAAGCAAAGATCAGGATCTACAAGTCATATAGATAGACCAGAGCAAATAAAGATCTTTGCCACCTAAGAGAAAATTACAAACTAAAAAACAATTACACTGAGCCAAAGGGGCAAGGGAGACCAGTTCTCTAATCTAGCAATAACAACCTTTAGATCATCCATCTAATAAGAACAACTTAAACTATGCAAATTAATGACATTCACGAACACTCTAAAGGAGATTATCAATTATCAAGTTTTACTTGAAGTTCTTGTATGGAAGACATGTTTATGATTGCTTGCAGTTCTTGTATGGAATACTCGGCCTTTTGTAAGGATTGTACTTACACATATGCTTTCACAACATTTACCCTAATTAAAAAGGAGGAAAAAAATGTTTGTAACTTGAGATGCTAGGGGAACATCTGTACTTGCATATAAGACGAGCATGATAGATGATAATTTAGTAACCATTATCAATTAAACTTAGGCACTTCTTATGTATGGTATCAATTCATATATCTAAATTAAAAGGAAGCTAAGAAATTGATCCTCTAAATCAAGGGAAAGAATCAACAAATCTTACAAACATTATATTCTTACATAAACATATAAGAAACATAACCCTCCCTCCCCTGTTTCAACTTTCAAGTACTGTTGCTGCTTCCATTTGTTGCTCTAGGCATCATCCCTCTCAGCATAGGAAAAGAAAAGACTGGATAAGTTACTTATTGACCCAAAAAAGACTGAATCAGTTACTTCATATTTGTGAATTCCTTATATCCCAAACAAGAATCCCAACAAAAAAATATATACATAGCCCTTACTGACACCGCTCTCCAACATAGTCAAAGAAAAGGAGCAATTCTTTTAAATTCATACCTTTTGAGCTAGACATTTTAACAAACATGTTCTGAGCATATACAAATCGTGAGTCATTTAATCTATAACCACCAAAAATGATGTCCGTTTAAATCGTACATGGGCAATGAAATCCATGTTAATAGGACTTTGCAAGACAACCACAAGACTAAATTGGATTATCAAACCACAAAGAATTCCCAAATTAGGACGAAACACGCTTCCAAACCAAGAATAAAGAAGTAAATAAACATAAATAAAGTAAAAAACCATGTCCGGGACAAAAGGAGGAGGAATCATGTTAAAACTAACCTCAATGTTACTGCAATACAACCAGCTAACTAAGATAGACGCTTGCACAACACAGAACTCCCAAGTAGGAAGAGAGCATGCTCCCACCCAATTACTAGGAAGAAAGAAGTTGAAGAAAAAAACTAAAGAAAAAAATAGAAAGAAGAAGAAGTATGCTCGCGGGAGAGAGAAAAAAAAAACCCTTAATGGCGTTAAGTTAGTTTTTAAATGGGTTTTGGAAATAATAAATAAATAAATAAATGACTTGTCATGTGTTAAGCGGTTAGATCGTTTGAGTGGCTTAGATTAGTCGAAATGCAGGTAAATACGGGAAGCCTAAATACAGAGGCTCAGGATGTGTGTTACTATTAACGAAATGCTTTTGCATTTCTTAAGTATGGTTAAATAGTTGTCTATAGGCTTCATGGATGATTATGGACTTATAATTTTTGATTCATCATAGAGCCAAGATGTTGAATCTAGGTCTTTGACGGGTGATTGATTTTATTACGCGTATTAACTACTTTAAAACATTCATGGTTGGTGGGTGTTGGACCCAAGACTATTCTTAAAGTCCCTAACTAATCTTCTTTCTCCTTTTCCTTCTTCTCGGGCATCCTTCTTCCTAATTACATAACTAGTTTTGGAATAGAATGGCATGCATAATCTTTTGTTGCCATTTGAGTCCAAACTGGTCTCCTTCACCTGAGCAGAACGGGACCACTGTAAAATCTTTTGTTACCAACTGAGTCCAAACCAAAAACCATCTCATCACTACAAGCAGACACATCTCCTTATGTCTAACCCGAATCTGCAAACCCCATTGTAGAAAATCCAAACAAAGATATGGCACCCAACAACCCTAGCAACCGACATCCTTGCCCAACATTGAGAACAGGAAGATCGAAACTAGAGATCCAATATCGCAAGAGGTCCATATGACCCCAATAAAAAAATTAAGCACCAACCACCACCACTAGCCACCAAAAACCTGCCCTCCCGCAGCACTCTTTTCCAAGCACAAGAATTGCAGATTGCCACAGAAGACCCTAGTCTTACCAGATCTCCTTGCAGAGATCACCACAGATAAAATAAAACCTATATGGAAAGGAGAAGACAACCACGCTACAGACCACAAGCCAAAACTGTAGGGCGGCGCTGGCTTTGAAAACAAGCAAACTCGTGCAAACCAAAAGGGAAGGAGACTGGAGCCACGGAGTAGACCACAAACGAAAACCAGACGATGGCGCCAGCGTCGGATAGCAAACGAAAGTGGAAGCCCCTCACGAACCAAGAAACCCTAGCCATCGTTGTTTGCTCTCCTTTGTAAACGAGAGAGTGACTCCTGAAAGGAAAATTATTTTGTAAAATCCCAAGAAAACTATGAGAAAACAAATCGTCCAACATGGCATATCTAATATGAAATCATAATAAATCGAAAACAAGAAAATAGCTAGAGATTGATACAAATGTCATCCTAGGTCCCAATCTTTATAGGTTTATAAAAAAAATGGCACCAATGACTCTAAGACAACTAATGAGAGAAGGATTAGAATACATACCCTTGGAACGTATCTTGAAACCAACGATGGTGTTCAAGTAAAGGGTTCGGTCCCTTGATTGTTGGCTCTCCACACTTGTCTCCAAATATGTACACAAATGGTGCACCTCCCCAAAGAATCTTTTCCAAGGATGGAGAAGCATAGGAGAATAAGGAACCTTGAGGAGAAGATGGGTGCCAGCCTCTTCTTCCTCAAAATGGCCAGCCAAGGGAGTCTTGAGAAAGAGGCTTGATTTTTCCTCTCTTCCAAAATGACTAACTTGAAGCCCTAAAGTGTGGTGCTATGGCTATGTATATATAGAGACATTTTGTCACACATGTGCCCCTAAAGAACCCATGTGCTGCACCCTCCCTTTCCTTGGCCTTTTTGGGCTATTTTTGTCACCACATTTATCTCATAATGTGTCACACTAGTGTCTAAGTCTATGTGGTCCATTTTTATAAATTTCCAAGCCATATGGTACCCTAACTAAAGTTCCATAACTTTAATTGGATAATTAAACTAATCTAATTACTTTAATTAGTTTAATGACTTAACAAATTAAGTCACTTACTTGTCTAACAAGAGTTGGTCCCGGTCAACCTTAGTTGCCCATGTCAAGTGTCGAGTTAACGCATTGACCTTTGACTTTGACTTTGACCGTGACTTTCATTTTGACTTTTACCAAGTCGTAAAATCATTTATTCTCTTTTAAATTCTCGATCCATACCTTTTCGGCATGCAATCTTATATGTTCTAATTAGCGAGACCGTGGGTAAAAATGATTTCTTCTAAACCAAATGTGAATTGTATCCCTCCATACAATTCTCCATATTGGCGAAGGCTAATTATAATTAGTCCTTATAGGGCTTCCACAAAGCATGAGTGACACTTAGCAGTATGTCATGGGTACCCAAGCCAAATAGAATTCATTTAGAGAACCTAGTCAGTTTGTAATTACAATGCAATTTGGTCCTTCTCTAATACAATACTCTGTCGTGTTGTTGGGATATGGTTAACTCGTGTCAAATCCCTAACATGACATCCTTTAGGTCATATGATTCACTTAGATGAAATTACAAACGTTCTTGTTTCAATTCTCATCCGATACTTTGGCCAAAGATTTAACGAATCATATCTTTAAAGTATTCTCTCTTCTTACTAAGATTAGAGATTCCTTGTTGTACATTCATATGCCTCTATGCACATGCTGAGTATCCTGAGATATGCCTCTATGCACATGCCGAGTATCCTGAGGAACAACTTTAAGTCACATCCTTTTGATATGACTGTTTAGTGTTCTCAATTATCAATGTTTGATCCTCCAAAACAACTTTCACTCAACAAAACTACCAATAGTAGAAGATTATAAGGTAGTTTTGTTGAGTGAAAGTTGTTTTGGAGGATCAAACATTGATAATTGTGGTATTTTAGGTCTGAGTTGTAATGCATAAGAGCTTGAATCTATTTTGATAATTATTGCTAGCCTCTCCATTTGCTATTTAATGTTATACTCATTGAAATTTTTTTCTTAATTTCTTTTATTTCTTTTATTTCGACATGAAACTTGTTGTTATTGCTGAGTTCATGAATGGGTAACTGTTGGTTTTTCCAGATTTGATGGGTGGATTTAGTTTCTTAGTTAAAGGAATCTCCTTAGGGTTTGTCTGGTTTTAAATTTTTTGTTGGTTTATTTGGTTTTATATATGTTAAATTTAGTAATAACCATAATTGTTGAAGTACCAATACTTACTATCCTCCAACTGGACTACAGCGCCTAGTGCAATCCCAGAAATTGCCTTATGGTCATCCTCATTGAAAACAAGGAGCCAATAAATTCATATTCCAGCCTTTAGAAGGGGTAATGAGGTCGAACACCAAAGAAATCCACTCTAAGCCTCCATTTTGCTACGGCTTGAAAGTATAAGGCTTTGGAATCCACCTATCTTGAAAAATCCTTATTGATCGCCCACTCCCCACCCGCCAAACAAGGCTTGTTTCAACAACTTCTCTACCAAACGAATAGCCTTCCATATCATAGAGTGTGAAGACCATACTGTAGCGTGCATAAATTTCCCATTCAGAAAATAACGAGCCTTTAACATTCTGGCCACTAAATAGCCAGGGTTCTCCAAAATTCGCTAGGCTTCGCCACCATGACTAGCTTCAAAAATTTTGAATTCAAGTCCCCCCAAGCATTTCATTCAAACAAAGTAGGGCAAATTTTCAGTTATACTTAGATTTCTAAGATTTTTATTCTTCTCCAATATGGAGGTATTTATAAACAAGTACAAAGATGTGTTAACCCTAAATACAATAGGAAATAAATCTAAATTACAATAGAAAATAAATCTCAATTATAATAGAACTAGACAAATGGGTAAGTAACCAAAAACCTAACTAAGTAAGGAGCCAAAATCCTAACTAAGTAAGGACTCGCCAACAATTTCGATTTGCATAATTTCCGCCATCCTAGCCAATGTATTCCTCGACCTCCTGCCCTCCCCCACCAGTAATGTGCAATCATAGCAGACAGCTCATGACACAAATTATGTGGTAGTCTGAAAACACCAATTGTATAACTAGGTAACGTTTGCCCCCACTACTCTAATTAAGACCTCTTTACTGCCGTCGACAACAATTTTGAACTCCAAACAGGCAATTTCTGCCACAACATATCACGGACATTGCCAAATATCTTGTTTTTATTGCGATGTGCTAGAGTGGGTAACCTCAAGTATCTCTCATGGAAAGCCACAATACGTACACCAAGCATATATGAAATTAGCTATTTTGTGAAGGGATATGTCGTGGGACTAAACCCAGCAGCAAACTTGTCAAAATTAATCTTTTGATTGGAAGCCTGTTCATACACTCTAAGAATATGAAGCAAATTAGACACATCATATAAATATGCATTACAAAATCATAAACTGTCATACGCAAATAATAAATGAGAGAGAGTGGGAGCTCCCTGAGCCACAGAAACCCTCTTAATGTGTTTCAATCTGAGGGCATTTTTCAGCAACGCCGATAAACCTTCAGCACATATTAGGAACAGGTAAGTAGACAGCATGTCTCCCTGGCGTAAAGTCTTGGAATTGTCATGAAGGACTTGGAATGGCTAAAGTCTTGGTGTTGTGTGCAGTGTAGAATCAAACATGGAGTGGCTAAAGTGTAACATCCCTGACCCGATTTCACTATTCAATCCCAATTGTTTAGTCAAATAAATAATTTTGGCGAAATTACAGTTTTGCCACTTGGATTAAGGGTATTTTAGGCACTTTAAAAATTCCGAAAAGAATTTGGGAAATTGAGTTGTGCCGTTGCGTCCGGCTCGTCGATCCGAGTTCGGGGATATGCGGTACACCAAATTCCGAGTTGTAACGATCGAGAAGCGATAAGAGAAAAAAAAAAAAAAAAAAAGAACCGAATCTCAGATTTTACTGTAGCCGCTACTGATAAAATTGCTTCTGTGCCAGCGGATCCCTTCTTCTTCCCGATTTTCCTTCTCTTCTCCCTCATTTTTCTTCCTCACGGACCAGTCACTTTGACTCGGCGATTTCTCCCTCCTCCGAAGTCCGTTTCAGGTGATTCCAATTCCTAAATCTTCGTCTCTTCCTCCTCTATCTAGCCTGCCCATTCCCCAGATTGAAAACCCACGGATTTTAAACTGGAGCGACTGAAAGTTCGATGGTTATCGAACTTTCCGACGAGTTTTCCGGCGACTCCGGCAACCGTTTCGGTCGAGTGAGATATGAAACTTCATCTACTCTTCATGCTCTATCCATTTATGTAGGTATTGTAGATCGGTTTTAAGCCTAAGTTGTTCGATTTAGAAACCCATTTTAGGCTGGTTTTTGAGTTGAATTTCCGGCCACTTGCCGGCCAAACTAGGTGTTGCCGTAGTTGAATAAAATGCTCCACTTGTTGAGTTGAACCTATACCTGAAGTCTTGACCCTTGGTTTGGAGTTTTTTCGGTCACCGGAATTACTATGCACACCCAATTTCGGCGGGTTCCGGGGCACTATTGTGGTGGTGTATTGTGTCCTAAAATGTTCCTCATGTCGTCCTGAGCGTGTAGGTGTGCTCGGATTCCATTTTGGTTATCGTTTGACGGTCGAACGGATTTACGCCTATTATGCGTTATCCGGGTTCGATATGTTCGGGCCGTTGGATCGGTCCCATTTCCAAGTATGTTGTTCCCCGTACCTCTAGGATCGTGTAGGAACAAACGGATCAAGAATCGGAGTCCCGGATACTCCGAATCATTAACCCTAGGGTTAGGTAACCCGGTTACCGTCCGATCGTGCGATTGGCGCAGTTCCGACCGCTCGATCGAGACCAAACTGCCTGGATGTGTTTAGTAAATCTTGTTGAACCTTTAGGAATGTTCGGATCGGAAATCGGAGGTCGTGGGCCCCGGAGGCTCGGTTGACCTATACGGGAAAGTTTGACCAATCGGTTGACTGTGAGTCTTCCGAGGTGGTCCCACTTGTTGAAGAGTGTAGTTTGACTCTAGAAACTCCCCGGTAGTTGTGCACGCTTACTTTGAGACCCGAGAACTAGTTTCTTGAGTTAAGGTTTGTTGTTGGGTACGCGTATTAATTAAACCGTTTATTCTCTCAAATAGGTACTCTTGCTTCGCGTACTCCGGAAGAAAAGCTCTATAAGGATTGAGCAGCGTGGACTTGTTGTAAGTGGACTTTTGTTTTGAACAAGCATTATTTCAAAGATTGAAATTTGATGCATAAATGATTTATCTTGATTATTGGGATTTCAAATATTGTTTAAGTCTTGGATTTGATTTTGATAGAATTATCGGAAAATTTATGCATATAAAATTAGTCTCTTTGACTATGGAGTTTTAATGAGGTTTTGAATCTTGGATTTGATTTTCATGGAATATTTGGAATTTAAATTATATTTGAAACATATGCATGTTTTGGAGTCCCGGTCTATTTGTGGGACATTGATGGCTCTACATTTAATTAAAGGTATTTGAGTATTGAATTTGGGACGGGACAAACGTCCGGTAATTTTTGTATACGGTTTGGGTATGGTGAAATACCCGGGAATTTCTTGAGTTTTATATTTGACAATTTGAGATTTATTATTATGTCGGGTTTCAAAATTATTTATATTGGTTATTTTGATTTTGGAGTTTTATATTGTTTTAACCATAGGAGTTTCGATTGACTTTAATATTTAAAATTTATATTGTCGTGAGTGAAAACTTATTGATTTTGGGAATTTATAGTTTATATTTTATATTTTATATTTATACGTTGATTAAATGTTTTGGGTCTTGGATTTCACGTTTTTAAGAAATTCTATCTACTTTTCGATTATGGAGTTATATATTTGTTTCAATTGTGGAACTTGTGTTTTATGGGTTATACTAATTATATTTGATATTGGAAGCTTATGAATACTTTGGGTTCCGGATATAAGTATGTTCAGACTTTTGTGTCTATATTCTTATTGTGAATATTTTTGGGTGTCAATTATGGACGGGGCAACGTCCGGATGTTTTTGTGTTCGGGTTTGGGTACGGGCTGAATACCCTGGAATTTAGGGTATGTCAGGGATTATGTATATTAGATGGAGTGCTATTAGCACCACTTTATGTACCTCCCCGGATACTTGGTTACAGATACAGGATACAACGGAACCCAGTTCACCCTTGGCGGGGTGTTACTGTAGGCCCATGCCGGGCAGTCTGCGCGCGTAGGACTTTATTCAGCCGCACAATATTGAGTTATTTTCTTTTGTGCGTGTTTGGGAGTTAGTCCCCAGTTGGGACGGCTTGTTCCCTGGCTACGTGGTTGTGAAGGGATTTTTCTCCATGTAGTCAGTCAACAATCCCCTTGTTGGATTGTTTCCCCGGTACAAGTATTGGTCTAAGAGTCTTACTATTTATATATGTATATATATACCTATTACTATACTCCCATTCCTATTTTCTGTTAAGTGAGGATCTTTCCTTGCTTGTTGTGCCTACGGGCATTGTGTCGGGAAACAGTTGGTTGGGAATTTGGATTTTCTTGGTTTTTAGTCGTTTTGGTTTTATATTTTCCTTGTTGGGATTTTATGAGACTTTACATTTATTTTATTATAAATATATATATATATATATATGTGTGTGTGTGTGTGTACGAATTAGTGTGGGTGTGTCTATGGATTTTATTTCCAGGTTGGTTTTATTTGAATATGTGCACTAGGACGGTGATGCACAGGTACAGATTTTAAGTTAAGGTTTGAAGCTAGACAGGTTGGGTTCCAGGAAAAAGGGAGTTATTCAGTATTGCTGTATTTTACTTAAACGGGATATTTTTGGATGGATTCAATTCCATGGTTTTTATTTTAAGAATTTAGTGTTCAAGTTTGTGCACAGTACAGATTTTAAGTTAAGGTTTGAAGCTAGACAGGTTGGGTTCCAGGAAAAAGGGAGTTATTCAGTATTGCTGTATTTTACTTAAACGGGATATTTTTGGATGGATTCAATTCCATGGTTTTTATTTTAAGAATTTAGTGTTCAAGTTTGTGGTTTCCAAGAATTTGCGGAAGTAGACAAGCTACAGTTTTAATTATGGTATTTCAAGGTACAAATTTAATGGAGTTGTTTTCAAGTACCTGTTCGTATAACTATGTACATTTATACAAGGATTTTTGTTGCATAACGCTTGTCATTATTTGCGAAAACGGAGGGGGTTATTATGTTCAATGAAAAATGGTGTTTAAAGTTTGATTTTTCGTCCACTCACATTTTCTGTTTTGCGCCTGTGTACTAGATCCGGTCGAGACCACCACGTCGAGGCATCACGGCTAATGGCTCCTGTAGGAGTTTTCTTGTATTTATACTTTGCTATCCTTTGCACAGGTTGTAAAGTTTAAATTTCTTTAGATTGCTCCGTAGCTCTCACCTAGGGTTGAGGTAGAGGCTAGAGGCCCCCCTTTTAATCTGTGTGCTTCTGCTTTGTGCATGCTGCCAGTTGGTTTATCTCTGTGTTTTTGACAGGTGGACATTTTGGGAAACTCCGTTTTTCAGGGGAGACTCTGTCGAAATTTTGGCAGAAGTCAACTTTCCTATTTCCTTAAACCAAGGTTAAGGGGCGTTTTAGTAAAGTAAGTCATGCGTTGGGGTAGTGTCGACGGGAAGGTGGTTGGACACGAGTTCTGAGGGGGAATTCGGGTCCGGTCCTGTCATAAAGTCTTGGAATTGTCATGAAGGACTTGGTTGCAAATAACGTGGGTTGTATTGCAAATCAGTAAAATACACACATATTTCTTTTATGATGTATTTAGTCGACATTTGTAAAAGAAGTAGTTGTAAACAAAGCGAGCTGATTTTCCCACTTCCCTTTTCTCCACTTACACTCCCTTTTGCTTTTTAATACTTTTGAATCAATTTTGTTCTTTTTCTTTTCTATTCTACCCTTACCGACATTAATTTATTTTTACTTCACCACACCACACTACCAGCTGGAGAGAGAAGCCCTCAGCTCAGCCACACCACCACCCCCACCAGCCCACACACCCAACCACCACACTCTCCCCAATGCAATACAACTCTACCACCGCCAGGGACGAACCTTAAGTTTGGCTAACCTGGGCTATAGCCCAAGTGGCTTCTTTTTTTCCAACCAAAAATAAAATCCTAGCTCACCCAATTTAAATAACCTACCCTCCTTTAATAAAAAGAGAAAGAAGAAAAAAAGAAGCATCCTACCCTTGCATGTAGAGAAAAAAAAATGCTCTTGTTGCTGCTGCACTTGTCTTCAAGACTTAATTCAAGTGAACCAAGTTCCTATATTTGTCAGGTAAGCTTATCTCAATTTGTTGCTGTTTTAATTTGATTTTTTTCTTTTGGAGTTTATGAAGTATCAGTTAGGATTTGCAATGGAAACTTATGAATTATCAATTAGGGATTTGCAATTGGGGCTAATCAGTTTCAGTTTATGAGTTATGAATTATCAAATAGGATTTGTAATTGATTTTATTGTTCTTGCTTATTAAATAGGAGTATTTTTTTTTTGTTATCAATGAAATTATATGGTATTGTTGAGTTTTCTATCTAAGTCCCTTTGTACGTAAGGTAAATTTAGCCAAGCTCATTTTGAAATCCTAGGGTCTAGGATAAATTTACAAAATGAGAGATTGGAATCCCAATGCAATACAACTCCACCACCGCCATCTTTCTCCCTTTTCTTTTTCTTTCGATTTTCTGTTTCTTTTTTGGATTCCAATCTCTCCTTTCTCTTTCAGTACTCTTTCTTTCCTCAACAAGAGAAATTACCACGTGTATGAACCAAGTACAGATCAATTGGCCACGGACTCTATTGTTGCTCTGACATATTTGCATTGGCAACGCTATTCTTGGACCACAATTTTGTGATTTGTGGCAAATCTATGGGTGTATTTGCGGGTTATATGGAGCTTTTCTAGTAGTGACTTATGGTGGCTATTATGGAGGGCATTATGGTGCGCATCCATAACCCATGGATTTACAGCACTCCCTTTTGGATGTCCATACAATGACAGAGTTGTCTCATTAAAAACATTGTTTGGAAAACCCAATGGGACAAAACCAAAGAGAATGAAAAAGAGTGCAACATTAATTCTTCTGGAGCATTGATATGGGACGCGCTTATTCTGCCTCGTTAAAACCTTGTTAGGAAAAATCCGGTGGGACAAAAACCTAGTTGAAGGGAAAAGAGTACAGTGCACATATGTCATGTATGTAGAAAATTGTTGAATGCTCCCCCTGATAATGGCAGGGTTGAATTATTTTGAAGATGTAACACAAATTATATATTGGTCACACGTTTGTCTTCGGCAAAGTGAGCTTCAGTAATGTTTGTATAAAAAATGCTTCCACACCATTACAGAATGTATAAGGGTGCGTTTGGGGTTGCGGTGCTTTTAAAAGAAGCAGCTTATTTTTAAAATTCTGAATGAAAAAGTGTTTGGTAAATCAAGACAAACTGCTTTTTTTCAAAATTGTGGGTCACTGGCAGCAATTTTTAGAAGCAGCTGAGGGCCAGTTTGGGATTGCTGTCACTTTTAAAAAAAGTTGCTTCTGCTGTGCTTTGAAAATAATTAGCTGTAAAGTAAAGCAGCTACATGTTTGGTAAACAATATTTTTAAAGTGCTGTTAGTACAAAAAGTAGTGTCAAACCCGTTTGGTAAATTTTAATATAAAAATATTGTAACTGTGAATAATAACTAAATAGACTCTTGAAAGTGTTATGTGCTAATTATGTGGTGGTAGTAGTGGTGGTGGAGTTGGTGGTGAAAGAGATGAATGTGGAAGTGGTGGTGAAAGAGATGGTGGTGGAGGTGGTGAGGAAGGCAGATGTGGTGGCTATGGTAGTGGGGATGGCGGTTGGAGAGGTGGAGGTAGTGGTGGTGGAGGTTGAGAATGAGGAGGTGGTGGTGGCGGTGGCAGCGTGGTGGTGGTGAAGAAGAAGGAAAGGGATGTGACGGTGGTGGTCGATGGTTGTGGTGGTGGAGGTGGGGGTGGTGATGAAGGTTGAGGTAGTGGTTGTGGGGATGGTGGTTGTGGAGGTGATGGTGGTGGAGGTTAAGGATGAGATGGTGGTGGCAGTGGTGACATGGTGGTGGTGGTGGCGGTGGTGGAGGTGGTGGAGGTTGAGGAGGATATGGTGGTAATGGTGGTGGAGAAGGAGGTGGTGGTGGTGGCTGTGGCGGTCAGTGGTGGTGAAGGTGGTGATGGAGATGGTGGAGTTGGATGTGGAGATGGAGGTGGTGTCTTTAAAAAAATTTAATGATGGTAGTTTGGGAATTAAAAAAATTCATTAACTTCTCATCTCTGCTTCTTTTGAAAGCAGCTTTAAAAAGCAACCTATAGTCTGCTTTTAAAAGCTGCTGTCAAAAGGCCACTGCTTTTAAAATAATCGGGATATTTTAGATTTACCAAACACCTTAAACTGCTTAACTTTAAAGTGAAGCAGGTTTTTGACGAAAAAAAGCAATCCCAAACGGGGCCTGAGATATTGCTTTTAAATACTACTGCGGATGGAAGCATGTGGAGCTTTTTAATAAATATTTCAATATGCCCATATTGTCCTCGTTTATTTTAGAAAATGACGTGATTTACCTGCGGGTGTGTGTTCCTGTCGGGTCCTCGACCCTAACGGGGGGAGTTTTCGGGGCAAAACGGGTATCAGATACGGGGATCCCCGAACTTAGAAAATCCCTGACGGGTATGGGGCGGGGATGGTATTGACGTCCCCGCCCTCGACCCAATATGTATATATTTAATTTTAAATTAATAAATATATAATATAATATTTAAAATATTTTAGTGATGAAGCCAAGGGGTTTCTAACCCCCAACCTCCAAGATAGAAACTCACAAGCTTACCACCAGCGCACCCACACTCATTGGTCTATAATTACATCTACAATGTTATTTAACCCAACTAGCCTACCATAATGCATTCCATTGTGTGTAATACAAACATAAGGAAATAATCAATATTTTTTTGTCAAAGAATAATCAATATATATATATATATATACTAGTATACCACCCCTGTGTTATAAAGAAGTAATCAATATATTTAATACTACCCATCCCTCTTCTCACCTTGTTAGTACGAAAATTGTATTGGCATTCCCTAGACTCTAGCATAGGTTGAAAATTAGTGTGTGAAGAATTGTTACTGGACGTTTTGGCACAACTCATTCAATCCCATACTTCCAAGGCATGACTTGACCGATATGAGAAACTTGACTTCAGGTAAATCATGACATAACCATGCATTCACAATATGATTTATAGTTGAAGTTATTTTCAATGCCATTGTGTTTTAAGTTAAAATGTTAGCATTTCCTAAAGAGACGTGCACCATACTCATCTCTTAATTCACTTGTTTTAAGATATGAATATTTTTTTCTTAAAAGTGGCTGTTGGTATGTCATCACTTAAGAGTCCATATTGAATCACAATTCATATTCATCATTAGATGGGATTTTGTCTTCTATCTGGCTTCTTAATAGAGAGACCATATTGCATCAGGTTTGGTGGTGATAATTGGATCAGGTTTGAGAGTTATAGTTGATTAGAATTTGTGGTCTCTTAGGTCTATCTTTCGAGACAAAATCTGCTTGGAATAAAAGAGACGTCTTTTCTTTTTGAAGGACAGCTTTTTAACGTCATTAATTTTTGAAGCATATTGAGTTCTTAAGCAAAAAGCTGATGTGCATATTTTTCACATAAATCATCAAGTGTTCTTTGTGTGCTTGGTGATTTATCAAATTCTTGTGTCATTCATATGCATGTCGGTGACTCATACGGTTGAGGGCACCTAGACTATTGTGGCGTTTATTCTCGGGCGAGTTTGAAGCAATCGCGACCAGTATTGCGTTCAACATAAGGAGTGTTGAAGTTCATTCCGAGACAGAAGTTAAGATACGAAGAAGTCGGTAAACTTTATCTAGATTGCGTCTAGGATAAGTGTGTGAGTACTTCTTGTAATCTTAATTCTATAGTGGATTGTTCTGGACTAGGGAGTCCCGTGGATTTTCCCAGAGGTGGGGTTTTACCACGTAAAATAAATATCTGCGTGTTCTTCTACTTTAATCTCTGTATATTTCAGGATTGATAAACCATATCAATCCTGATTCGAAAGTCTACTTTATTTATTGCTTATAATCTCAATTAGCCTATTCACCCCTCTAGGCATATTCAGTCATCCTACATGTAATTTCACACCTCTTCTTATCTCTACTTCTTCTCCTCACCTCATTGCATTGGTTTTAGTTCATAGGTCATATATGTATTTCATTTTTAAATTTATATTAATATATTATTGGTTAATATGCTTATTAGAATATAACAAAAATGCATATTTGGGCTCGTTATATCCAAGGTACATAAGAAATATACATGTGCCCATACTAAAGGTATATAATAAGTCACAACACAAATATGTATTTATGCATCTATAGAGGATCCGCTTTGTATTTTTCGTTTTCTTATTATGATTGTCATGTTGTTATAGTATCTACAATATTACTATTTCTTTTAAAATATGATTAATTACACAAGTTCATTCATTTTTGGTTAATATTAACATATATTAAACAACTACTACATATCCATATGGTGTTGAAAACGGTATCCATAACCAATTGGATAGCTAAGAAACAAAAATCACTCTCATAATCAAGGTATCCATATCCTTATGGTGTTGAAAAAGAAGAAGAAAGTTTTTTTAAATAAAAAATTGGGGTTATATCTAATTTTCTATAATAAAAAATTATATAAAACTATCCTTAAAACACTTAAAATAATTTTCAAGATGGAAGCTTAACGTTTCGAACCCCTGACCAGCACCAAAATAAACCACAAGCCAACCACTAGCACACCACTACTTTCTGTGTAAAGATTAAACAATCAAAGTATTTAATACTTCCCATTCGCCATTCCAGTAAAAAAGAATTATAAAACTAATACTCCTTCTTCTTCTTCTCTGTGCAAGATGTTGTAGCTGGTTCTTCACCATAGGGTTATGAGAAAATCCCTGAGGAAGAAGATGTGGCTTCTTGGTGCAAGCTTTTGCAGCACGTTCACTTTGTCAGTTGTTTTTCCTATGTTTGGCTGATCATTGTTGGATGAGATATGTTAATTTCGTTCAACTTCCCAATCTTTGTCAACGAAAACATTTTTGTGTGTTATTTTTCTGAGAAATTTTAATACCTGGGTTTTAGAGATGTTGTTGATTTGGTTATATTGTTATCTTTTTATTGAAAAAATCAAGGATTCGGGGTGGGGATGGGGGATAACTCCTCGATGGGGAGGAGGATTCCTGAAACCGCTTACATAGGGACGGGGTCGGGGTCGGGACGGGGACAAGGTGATGACGAGAAGCGGGGACGGGGATGGTATTGGCATACCCGGACCATACCCGCCCCGTTGCCATCCCTACTCCATTCCCACCTCAGTCCTCTGTAGCTCTCTCTTCCCACTCTCCATTAATCTCTCATTTTTCTTATAGATCTCTCATCTCTCCAAATTATTTTTTCGACATTTCACAAACCCAACCCACCATCCCTACTCACAAACACAACCCAACCCAGCACCTACACCCATCCAGATATGTTTTCTGGCATTCAGCTGAGGATATCTTGAGGTGAGGAAAGATTTTTAGGATGCGGTGGCTGGAGGCTGACAGGAAGTGTTTTTAATTTTAAGATGGAGGAGAAAGGGATAGACTGGCGAGGGGATGATGAAATTAGGGTGTTTTTTAAATTTTAGGCAAACCTCTTCCTCCTCTTCCTTCTTGATCTCCTTTGAAACTTGATGGCACTATGTTTTGTATAATTGGGGTGTTGTTTAAAAAATAGATATGAGGGAGGAGAGGGGATGATGAACTTCAATATGCAAAGGCACTACCAGGCATCTCTTTGTCGTGATGGGTGGGTGTAGGTACCAAGTGGGGTTGGGTTTGTGGGTAGGGATGGTGGGATGGTGGCGACTGGGTTGTTGATGTGCCTTTGGGCTGTTGGTTTGTTGAATGAAGAGGCTGTGAAGAGAAAGAAGAATGGAAGAAGAAGGGTCGAGAGAAAAAGGAAAAGGAGAAAAGGGGCCTTTTTTCCTTACTATTAAGATTGTAAAAAAAAATTGTAAATGTATTGTAAAACAACATAAATATCCATTTCTTTCTTTTTTTCATTAAAAAAACATAAATATCAATTTCAATATCATACCCTTTTTGTAAATTATACACACTAAAAGCAATTCAGATAAAAATTTATCAAACACTTTGACTATTCACAGCAATTTTTGAAATACACAGTAGTTTTTTTTAAAAGCACAACAACGCCAAACTAACCCTAAGTGTTGTCATTCATTTAATCCCTGGTGAGATTAGAGTAATACCAATAACATCTAGGCTATTTCATAAAGCATTTCACTATATAAAATAGTTAAAAAGATTCATAAAATAATTCATATGCTCTCTGATAAGTAAGAATAGAATCAAATACAATAATAAAATGAGCTCATATGTTACCTGTATGATGATAAGAGCATTAAAAGTTATATGGCGTAATCAACTATTCATATAAATTTTTGTATTCTTTGAGAGAAATTTCATAGGCTCTTCAAGAATCCTAATTAAATAATATTTTTTTAGGATGGTGATTTTCCCACTCCCCTTTTGTTCACTTACACTCCCTTTCGTTTTTTAATAGTTTTTACTATAACAAAAAAATGGCGTGTAAGTTGACAAAATATGAGTGAGAACATACAATTTATAACAGAGAGTATAAGTAGACAAAAGAGGAGTGGGAAAATCAGCTCCCTTTTTTTAACTTCTAACATTTGAATACATTGCAACAATATTGAACTTGAATTCGAATTCACAACTCAATCAAAGTACTCAATTGAGGCAATTAGATCATTTTCATTTCATGGAAAAGGTAAGAGTAGTTCTCAATAGCTCAAGGCTTTCTACTCTCTTATTCATCTCTAGTGCGTACTAATTATATGCATAGGCAATACATCATCATTTACCAGCCATAAGTGGTGGTTACAAGGCATAATTACAAATGATAAATATTGAGTGCCTATAGGCTACAATTTCTATAATGATAGGTATTATTGAGAAGAAGACTTATGGTGGCTATTATGAAGGGCATTATGGTGGCATGCATAACCTATTGATTTACAACAAAAATCAATTTTGATGGTTCATATTCAATATGTTTACAGAGAATCTAACATGGTAGCTGATAGTCTAGCCAATCTTGGACATCAATTTGATAATCCTTATATTTGGTTCTCCAACTTTCCTAGTTGCGTTTTGTTCAGAATAAAATTTGATTTATATGGTTTAAGGGTCCGCAGGGATCCTCTTTGTAATTCCCTTGTATTTTCAAAAACAAAAAATAGCTAGCCTTCCATGCCATATGTATGAAAATAATCAAGAATATCCAGGGCCATTCTGTTTGGTTGCAGGTAGCATTTACCAAAAGGATGTGGTACACTTATATATCACAGAAAATGAGAGAGAGAGAGAGAGAGAGAGAGAGAGAGAGAGAGAGAGAGAGAGAGAGAGAGATGGGGTATTGGATCGATGGAGTCAACTGGAGTCATTTTCATGAGATAAATATGAATATAGGCAATGTCTGAAGAGAGCATTAAATAGGGAAAAAGACAGGATGGTTGAAGTCATTGAAAACACAGAGTGTAGTGGAGTACTAGAAATGAAACGAAACTGGCAATGCAACTGCAATGCCTGCCAAACCCTCCTGCTGTTAGCTAACTCATAAACACAGCATGTTTCAGACTTTTAGTACTTTCTCATATCATTTATATATATCTACTTTTGTGCTTCTTACACTACTCATTATATATATTCTACTGTTAGTTACCTTTCTCAATTACCAGTTGGCTATAATAACCTAACCTTGACAAAATATATTCAAACATTCTGTATCCTTTTACTACCAATAGTACCTTCTCTCTCTCTCTCTCTAGATAGCCAGCCATGAACATACAAAACAGTTCTACTAGTACTAAGGAGAAGAAGAATAAGAAGATGATGAGGGGCTTCATGTGCCAGTCTCCGGCAGCGACCGTGGTTTGTATGAACAGTGCAGATGCTCGCTCAGTTATGGTGCCTAGAAGATCATCTACTAGTAGTCTTAATAATTTTGATATTAATTTCAATGGCACACAGTACACAAGATCATTGCTTAACAGCAGCAAACACTACTACTCCAGGCTCCTCACTTCTCCTCCTCCTCATGTTCGTGATCATGACAAAATATCGCCCTTATTAATTATGCCGCGGCCATCAATGCCGTCCACCAGCAAACAAGTAGGAGTTCATCGTCATCATGATCTTCTTCCTCTTACCCATCAGCAGCCAATGTCCTCAAAGTCGATTGAAAAAAGACCGTCCTCTGATTCAGATTCAGCCCGACCTTCATCCTCGGATGACAATGTCTTCCAGGTAAAGATTAATTACTTTTATTTACCAAGTTCATCAAATTTTCCAACCATGAATATGAATACTATTTAAGTGCAGCTTGAAACAAAATTTTCTCATACAGCTAGTTATAACTAGCTATCTCATCATTCCTACAAGGCCATTATCATGCAATGTGTAGATCACATGATGTTGTTTTGGACATTTTATTTATTTCATTTTTCATACTTGTATTGTATGCACATAACAAGATTATTACATGGCTTGTCCCAAATTCATTTTCCTGAAAAAGCCTAGCCCAGAGCTCAATCAACCACACTGGAAATAGATTAGGCCCACAGTTAGATCCAGTACTGAATTCAAAGGCACGATGGCCCGCCATATAGCCCCCTCCTCAATAAAGGAAAAAAAAAGAAGAAATCATTGGAAATGCTCGTCTTGTAACATTGTGAGAAGGGACAACGATGTATTATGTTGGTTGTTGCAGGTGGTTGTTATGAGAGTTTCTCTTCACTGTCAAGGATGTGCTGGTAAAGTGAAGAAACATCTTTCTAAAATGGAAGGTAGCTACATCAATATGTCAACATTAATTCAATTATTTTCAAAGGCCTTTTCTTCTTACTTGTTTCATTTTCTTGTGTTTCTTTTTCCATAGATATTGTTGACTATATGTCCTTCAACATTAATTGCATTATAACTAAAGTTTTACGTGTACCTAAATTGTGAGTTTCTCTTGTAAAAGTCGGTTTATTATGTGCATCCATAGATTTACACGGTTACTTTAGTGAGATATTCAAAATCCCAAAAATACTCTTGGCTAATCAAAATATTCAGAACAATATTTATTTAATGAGAATAATCTATATATATTAAGATAGAATGTCTTAAAAGTGAAATTTTCAAAATCCTCATAATTGCTCTTGGTTAATAAAATACTAAAACAAAAAGACCCTTTATTAAATATGAATAAAATGATACATTCATAACTATTAAAATTAAAATTATAAAAACAAAAAGAAAAGAACAGAACTGCATTTATTCATAAAACCAGGAGAATTTATTCCTAAAATAGAAGACAACTACCTTCAAAACCTTCATTTTAAATTAAAAGAATATAACACTCATTAATAAAAACCCGATTGGCACCCACGTGTGCGCCAAGGGACTAGTAATATAGTAAATTTACAATATTTTAACTTAAAATAAATAATTAAAAAGGGACATGTATTTTCTTTGTATTGAAAACAATGAACACGCTATGTACTTTCTAAAATAAAGATAAAAATAACGAAAATTTCTTTATAAAAATTCCAATTAGCATGCGCTATGGGCGTGGTTTAGGGGCTATTTTTACATTAAGCAAATGATTAACACAATATCCTTTTTGTTTTATCATTTTATGCAAGCAATTGAACAATTATTATTTTCTTATACCAGGAGTTACATCATTCAGTATAGACCTAGAGACAAAGGTGGTAACAGTTAGAGGACACGTGTCACCATCTGCAGTGATGAACAGCATTTCGAAAGTGAAAAAAGCAGAGTTATTGGCCTCTTGAATCCTTCCATTCCAAGGTTACCCCATATGCAGGCAAAAGTGGATCAGGATTTTAATCCTTCTTATCATCACCTCCGTTTTAGGTAAAATATTCCAAAAGGTAGTCCTCCCATAAATGATAAAAAGAGGTCATGGGGGGCTGTTGTGTTGGTGTGTTTGATCATCATGTGAGCTGTACCCGTATTGATGGTGAAGTGTTTTCCTTTTCCTGTTGCCAATTCAAAGTGATGTTGATGTATCATGGTTAATTAGAATTTACATTAAAAGGACAATTTTAATTTTTACCATTCAAATTTATATATTATGAGAATATCACTGTTTTGCTATTATTTCGTCATTTAAAAAAATTATTGCACGTGACCAATCGGGATTGGTAAGTGATATAGAAGATTTTCCCCCTCTTCATATACGTTTGACATAAAATAGAATACAATATGCTGCTGGGCCCAAACTAACCAGTTATCCAGATCCTTTTTTTTATTGGTTAATTTCCATGCCCTTCATTGTAGTCCTATTTCTTCGTGTTAAAACTTAAAACCCTAATTCATTCTTATATTTTATTCTAGCGCCGTCCCTCTCTCTCTCGAGATATTTTTGTGGGTTCCCGGTACACTAGCCAGCTGGTGTATCCACCAATAAGAATAAGACACATGTAATTATTTTATTTTTAGTTTAGAAGTACAGAAAATTAGAGAGTCTTCCATTAAACTTTAACTCTGCATCGGGAGTCTTCCCAGTTTTAAGAAACATAAGAGAACACTAGCCGAGAAGCAAATTTTTCTGTCAAAGAATCCCCAATATTCAACACAAAATTACTCAAAATCAAATAATCTCAATGTTCAAATAGATTACCGCCCAAAAAGAAAAAGGAATGAGAATCATAAATTGAAAAAATGCATACACAAGACATAACTCAGGATCAAATAATCTCAATGTTCAAAGAAACCCCAATCTTCAACACAAATTTTTATTTTTTTTGGGGTATGGAGATGAGTATTGTATTAAGCAGCCCAGAAAGGGAAGAGAATACAACACGGCTAGCAAAGCCACAAGGAGCAACTGAAACAAAATACAACCAAACGGCAAGACAATTCTAAGAGCTCTATCGAGTAAAAGATCTACACGCCCCACCAAAAGCTGTCGACCCCAATCTTTATCCTTCTTGTTCAGATTGCTTTGAATTTCAACCAAAAATGAAAAGAGGGGGAGGAGTTCGATAAATTTAGAGAACAAAAGAGAGAACTGATAAATAAAAAATGGGAAGACTCCAGATGCAACTAAAGTTTAACGGAGAGTTAAAGCCTAAAGGAGTTAAAGTCTTAATAACGGGAAGACTCTTTTAAATTAAAAATAAATCATTCCACGTGTCTCAATCTTATTGGTGGGTACACCAGCTGGCTAGTGTACCGGGAACGCCCAAAAATTTCTCCTCTCTCTCTCTCTTGGTGAACCCATGTTCCAATGCTTTTCTATGGTATGGGGTTCTATTTTCTACTATCTAATTAAGGATATCCACATATAAGTCATGCATTCAAGCCCAATTTATAAATACACCCCACAATACCCAAACTCTAGAAATAAACCCATTTGATTTTTCAAACGGGCCCAAATATACCTAGGCCTGTAAAATGGGCCTCACCCCCATGACATTTTTTGAAATTTTTATTTAGGGTAAATTTCACTTTACTACCCGTAAGTTTCCTAAAATTCAGACTTTGCTACCCAAAGTTTTTTCCTTCTCACTTTCATACCCAAAGTTCAATTTTCTTCCAATTTCATACCCACCGTCAATCTGCAGTCAAGACCTCCGTTAAATGCTGATGTGTCACTTTTTTTAATTTTAAATTGATTAAAATATGAATAAAATATTAAAAAACCAACTAAAAATCAGAAAATTAAAATTAAAAAATAAAATCCCATTATCATCTCTCTCTCTCTCCTCTGTGCGCTCCCTCTCCCTTTCTCTCTCCTCCGCCATCTCCCTCTCCCTCTCCCAGGCTTCATCCTCTTCAACTCCAACACAACCACCATTTTTCCCCGCCAACTCTCCCCCCCAAACCTTCTCTCTTGGGCCATGCCCACAGGCCACATGGATCGTTTGGCTTTTGGAGAAATCTAGAGATCCACATAGTCAGTTCTGCTGAACTTGGTAAAGCCCCTGAAAAATAACAGAGACACAGTTTCAGCATAATAATGATTAATTCGAATTACAGTTATGACAAAAATTAAACAATTAACAAAACCCATGATATACCAACAAAAAAAAAAGCAATCAAAATCAAAAATTGGATTTTGGGTTTTGAGTTACAGAGTGCAAAATCCAAAACCCATAAACTCAAAAGAAAAAACATACCACTTCCTGCTCTCAATGATCTTTTGACGCCCAGGGAACTTGAACTTGGCGCAGCGCAGAGCCTCATGAGCGTGGTTCTTGTTGCTGTCTTTGCAAAGAACAGAGAGAAGGACCTGACCAATAGCAACCCTAGCACATGGATCATTTGGCAAGAATCATACATGGAAGCCTGTATTCAAATTTCAATCCATTAATTGATCACCACCATAATTTGCATAACCCAATCCACCTAGCAATTTGTCCAAAAAAAACCCACCCCATCAACGAAACAAACACTTTCCCGTCTACAACCCATCCCCTCCTCTGTCTCTATTCCCTTTCTCTCTCTTTGAACAAACACAGGTCGGATTTTGTCATCGTTGCCGTATTTGAAATCTGGCGAGTGGAGCAGCTGCCCCCTCTTCAACTCAGATCCCCCTCCCGACCCTAGATCCCCACCCCACCTCCTTGAGGACCCTTACCCAGAACCACCCTCCTCCCCTAGATCCCGGCCCAGATCCCCACCCCATACCCAAACCCACCCAACCATGTGACGTTGGTGAGCACGTGATAGGAGTCAGCCTTGACGATGTCGATGACCTCTGGAGGCTAAGGAGTTGCTTGTCGAGGTCTGTGTGCTGGGAGAGGTCGTCGAGTTCCAGATCTAAGCATCACTGGTCGGTGCTTTAGGAGAAGAAGTCGATGAGAAAGAGGGGTAAGAAATTGGTAGGTGCCCTTATTTTTAAAATTTTTTTTCTTTTGATTTTTAGTTGGTTTTTAATATTTTATTCATATTTTAATTAATTTTCAGGTTTTTTCAATTTGTTAATTATTAATTGATTATTTTAATTATTTTTTATTTTTTATTTATCAGCTGATATGGCATAATAATAATAATCAATTCTCTTTATTGCCACGTCATTTTCCACGTCATAAATTAACAGATTTTTTGACAGCAGATTGACGGTGGGTATGAAATTGGAAGGAAATTAAACTTTGGGTATGAAAGTGAGAAGGAAAAGACTTTGGATAGCAAAGTCCGAATTTTGGGAAACTTAAGGGTAGTAAAGTGAAATTTACCCTTTTATTTATTTTTTCCGATATTGTATTGGTTGTGGGGGTGTGGTTTTCAAGCTTCAGAAACTTTTCAACAAAAAGAGTATTAAAGCCATGTTTGAATAGGGAAGATTAGATTGGACTAGTAAAATGTTCATGCCTAAAACTTATCCGTATTATTCCTATTATTTTCAAGGAGATTAGTGGGGGATAAGTTTTAGACATCAATCTAATATGAATAGTCCACCTTAATCCTCCTAGTTAGAAGACAACATCCACATTCTTCCTTAATTGCACATGAAATCTAAGCATTTTACTAGTCCAAGCTAATCCCCCTTATCAAACATGGTCTAAATTATTATATATGAATAGCCAAAATGGAATCATGATTTTTTTTTTTACTGTTGCATTGAAGACATCATGGAGGGCATAATTAGGGCTGGGATTTTCAACTGACAAACCAGCCAACTCGAACCAATTTTTTTGGACCGAAAAACTACCTATTTCGGTGTTTGTTGCTTATGGGCGCGGGATTTCGGTGTCTGTCGGTTATGGCCATTTCGCTCTCTCTCTCTCTCTCTCTCTCTCTCTCTCTCTCTCTCTCTCTCTCTCTCTCTCTCTCTCTCTCTCTCTCTCTCTCTCACGGCTTCTCTCTCATCTTACCCCCTAAAACTGGCCTGCGATCTCACTTTATCCGCTGAAACTGAAATTTTCTCACCCCCGAAAATCTCTAAAATTTGATGAATTTTTCTCACTTTACCACTTTCGGTCATTTCCCCCATTAAGTTTGCTGACGTGGCAAGTGCATTTTAGTAATTTTAGCTATTAAACCCTCCACCATCACAGTCAAATTAGCCGCAACCTCCACCATCAAACCCACCACCCAGTCATACCACCGCAACCCCCAACGTCACCGTAAGAACCACCACCAAACCTCACTGTCATCTCTACCCAATCAAACCCCATCCACACCGCCCACACCAAATCCAACTACCACTATCCAATTGAACCCACCACACCCATACCAATTCAGACCAACACCAGCAACTCCACCATACCAAATTGAGCCACCACCATCAAACCCAACCAACCAACTTCAAATCAAACCACCATCGACCATCGATCAGTGAAATCGAAGGGAGATCGGCAAATCAAAGATAGGGAAGATGGGTGAGAGAGAGAGAGAGAGAGAAGATCCAAAAGTTCGAGGGGGGTCTGCTTGGTGCTTTGGGGATGAGGGTGACCGAAAAGGGAAGAGGGGGAAGATGGAGGTGGGGGCTGGTGAGTTGACGGGAATGGGAAAAAGGGAAGAAAGGTAAGACGGGTTTGTTAACCGTACAAAAACTTTTGAAAATTTAAAATCTGTTTTTTTTCATATTTAATTTGGATTTTAAAGTTTTTCCATAGCTAAAATTACTAAAATGCACATGACACATAAGCGCAGTTAACGGTTTTGTGGTTTCATAATTTTTTAGAGATTCGGGGAGTTAAGTGAGAAAATTTCATCATTGTTTTACAAGCATAATTATACTAAGGGCTTTCTACCGAATACCCCCTGAACTATCACGCTTGTCGAAATCTCCACCATTAATTATTTTCTCAGCCAATTTAGCCCATGCCGTCAAGTTTCTACTCTTCCATCCAATTTTCCTTCTATTATAAGAATAATTTTGTCATTTTACAAGGTATATTATTAAGACAATTAAAGAAAATGTAAAAAATAAAAACAAAAACAAAAAAAATACAAAAATGAAACCTGGCAATGTACAACACTACCATGGACGTCTTGGTCCTCTTTAGCAAGTCCAGCATCACCAAGGAGCTTCTCCGCCCAGTGGCGTACGGAGCTAAGGTCCAGGGTGGGCATGTGCCCCCTCTCAAATTTTATTTTAGGCTATTGTATTATTAATATAATCATACTTTTCTAACTAAATTTTGAAGTGCCCATGTATTTCTTTCTTTGCATTTTTCTCATTTTCCTTTTCTCACTATCATTGCTACCCTTTCACATCTCTTATTGACGTACTTCTATTTGTAGTGATAAATTACCATTCAAATTTTCTTAGTGTGTATTTTTAATAAATTACATTTCATTTGATTTTTTCCTAAGATCGATGTTGGGTAGATAGTTAATATAATATGTAAAATAATGGAGTACAAAAATTAGGGATTTTGTATCAAGTAGAGCATAGACCATAATATCCATGTTGAACTCTTGGATGCACCCAGCACTCAGATGCCGATTATTTGCACCATTGACCCCAGTGCAACATGGATGGATCCTATTTTCCAATTCTTGCATAACCAGAAGTTGCCTACAGATCCTGCCGAAGCTAGGCGTGTTCGCTACCGTTCCGCTTGGTACTTGATCATCAATGGTGCATTATACAAGCGTGGCTTCAGCCTCCCTTACCTTCGGTGCCTCACACCAGAAGAAGGCAACTATGTCCTTCGGGAGGTTCATGAAGGCATTGGTGGCGATCATTCTGGCACTCGATCTCTTGCTCACAAGGTCATCGGCCAAGGATATTGTTGGCCTACCATACATACACCAAGGATATTTTTGGCCTTCACCCAGAAATATGACAAGTGCTAGAGGTTTGCCTCTATCCCTCAACTCCATGCCAAAATCGTTAACACCGATGGTCAGCATGTGGCCCTTCGCCCAATGGGGACTCTATATCATTGGATCTATGCCAGAGGGAAAGGGACATGTGAAGTACGCTGTTCGGCAGGGGCCGTGCCGAAAGGGCCCATGCCCCAATTCCAGTCATCAATGCCTTTCTTCAAGGGTGATACATGTCACACGTCACCCCTGCCCTTCGGCAGGGTCCATGCCGAAGGGTCCTACCGAAATCGCAAAGACGACATTTACATGCACGTCTATGTATCCTGGCCAGTTACCTCACTAGCGCAGCGCCTCATAGCTTGCAAACTTGGGGGACTAGGGAGCCGCCTATGGCATCACTTAGTTTGATTATTCAACTTTTTACAAGTTCCCAACCCAGAAGTCACTTCTCAATCGGCAACTTGGGGGACTATTATTTGTACTATAATTAACCGAGTGTATTCAGCGATGAGATATTGGCGCCTTGTTAATCCCTCAATCTGCCAATTATGAGACACCTTGGAAAACCCCCCAGACGCTGATAACGTCACCATGACCTTCGCTGCCGAAGACACCTTCCTCCAATGTGGTGATCGTCTACCAAAGGTAATCACTAAAGCTTTAGATGATAGAACCTAAGTCTTGGACAAGTGTCACTTCCATAGTGATTTGTACAAAGTCCCACATCGAAACTTTGTGCAAAACTCTCACTTTCACTCCTCTATAAAAGGGGAATATTTCCCAAGTAAAAATGTAACTCCTATTTGACCGTACTGTTACTCTGCCAAAATTACTATTTACCACTCCTGCTGACTTAAGCATTAGAGAGCCTTCGGCTGGTACTACACCGATATCCGAAGCTTGACAATTGTTTTGTCTCTTCTTCCGCATGTCTATCTCCCCTTCTGAAGGCTCACCCTTTCTGAAGGTCCACTCCTTCCAATACTCTGAAGATCCTACACTCCACCTGTTTAAGTTGAATCCAATTTTGAACATCAACAGGTATATAACTAAATAGCCCTTAAAATATCTTATACGGTTGTAAATTGAAATTTTGAGTTCTTCAATATTACTCTAAAATGACAAAATTGTCTTTGGCAGGTACGTACAAGATCTTTAACAAGGCTCTTAAAAGGATTCAAGATGTAGATCATTATTTTTTTCCTCTAAAAGAAAACGGGTAAATAACTTCTCTTAGTTCTGGAACCATGGTTTCCTAAAAGGGTTGGGACTTATTCATCTGTGTAATGGCCATGGCCCATGGGTATATATTCATAACTTCGTACCTAAGTATATATTCACCATAACGTGCGTAATTGAAAAAACTGAAATCAAAATTTAATGAAAATGAATATCATTAATATATGAAAATCTAATTGTCTAAATTTCTTTTGGCAAATAAATAAAAAAACAACATCAACTGTAGTATCGTGCAACCCAACATAAAGCACACAAGAAAACATATGCACATCTTCTATCCATCATGTTGACGTGAGACGTGGGATATCACTGGATTGATTGGGGGTGTTCCTTGGACTTAGGCTCACCCTTAGGTCCTAGGCCTCCCTCCTCCGTACCCCTGCCACCTGTAAATCCATCATCATTACTGCTTAAATATTTAATTAAAACAAATGTATTTAATATAAAACGATGTCATTTTTGGCAATTAAAAAGAAGAACCTCAACTGTAATGTCGTGCAAACCAACACCAAGTGCACACAAGAAACACATGTACATGTGTTTCCGTATGAGCAGAGCAAAAAGACTCCGTCTCTAAAGTCTTCCACTGCAGCAATGGTCTTATCTTCTCATCGTCGTCACACTAACAACAGGCACTTTAATAGTGAACCAGCAAATTCAACGCATTCAGATTCATTGAACCTGGACGCAGATTCAGTCCATCCCCTTTGGTCAAAGGTTTGACGTGTTTACATAATATTTTTGTATTTGTATTTGTATTTGTACATGGTCGTGGTGAGTAAAATTTGCTTGCACTGGGGATAGGACAGCAGTCCTATCTCTCATCAATCGCAGCCCGTCACGTGTTTATTTTCTGACAAAATATGAACACGTGGCGGATTATAATTGGAAGGAAATAGGACTGTTGTCCTATCCCGGTGCAAGCAAGTTTTTTCGCTCACTCACACAAGAAAGGAGCATGTTGTCCGCATTTATATTATTACTATATTTTCTTTTGTTTAATCATTGTCGCGTTGGCTTTAGAGCTTTCCCTCCGTAGAATTAGAACAAGAGTTAGGCCGTGATCCTCTTGCACATGCTGTCGTATCGCCAACGAATACCAATCTAACGTCAAGTTCCCATTGTAAGATAATACAGGAACAGCTCCGTCTTGTGAGCCTGGCAAAAATTAGGCTTTTCTAGCCGTAGGTTTTTAGTTTATTAAAATAAATAATAAAAAAAGATGAGGCTTTTAGGAAAGACGCCTTAGATAAGACCACTGTTTTAGATTCATATAATTACTAAAAAAATGTATATACAAACTCGAATAAACCCTATAAATTGCTTAATTTATCAGTCAGACTATTTATTGAGGCGCTAGTTGCCAACGTGGCAAATATGAGTTTTATGCTGATCGCCTGTGTCGCTAATTGCCAACGGTCTGATAACTGTTACGGTGAAGAAGGGGAGTGGAGTGGTGGTGATGGGGTGTGTGCTATAGGGGGCGGTTGGGAGGGGTTGTGGGAAATTTTGTTCCTTTTTGTTAATTATTTTAAATCAATTTTTTGTTTGTTTATGTAGCATCTATAAAAATGGAATACACATGCAAAGGACCCACCAGTGCAGTGATTTGGAGTAATTGCTCCTCCATGCAAGGTCTTGGGTTCAAATTATAGCATCCGTATAGTGTGTGTGAATTTAATATATATATTATCGTCCCTCTCAATGAAAAAGACCCTAAAAAAAATATAATACACATTGAGTCTTGCTCTATCAAATACAAATGAGAATGAAGCCATGTTTTATAGGCAAAGCCTTCGCTAACAATTAGGTAAAAACAAAGCTCCTGGAAGGTGTATGGAAATTTCCTTCAACATGCGGTCTCCACTTATTAGCTTTACAACAATATAGGCATATTCACTACAAGAAAATATGCTTTAGTTGACACTTCATAGTTGACGTTTCTTGAAAAACCATCAACTATTCTACAAAGCTTTGACACTTTTTAGAAAGCGTCAACTATTTTCAGTTTTTCCTGACATTTTATGGAAAGTGTCAACTAATGCCCAATAACTTTGACGTTTTTTAAAAAGCGTAAAAACCATTTTGTTGACATTTATTAGAACCGTCACTTACCCTTCCAAAAAAACCGACAATTAAAGAAGAAAACCCTAAGTACTATGCCGTTCATTTTCTCTCTTCTCTCTCCCTTCGTCCTTCTCTCTCTGTCTTGCGCCGCCCTTCCTTTTCTTTTTGTCAAGATCACTTTGTCGCACAACTCATATCTCTGCTCTCAATCTCTCACTCAATTCTTCTATGCTCTCGCTTAATCATCTTTCCACTCTCACTCTCTCGCTCAAGATCTCTCTCGAGTTCTTTCCAATTTTTCTGTTGGTATATTTGGGTTTTCGACCACTCTAAGTAGAGTGCAAAACCCACAAATCAACATCAACGAGAGCACAACCGTCGACTTCGTTCCTCGACTTAAATGCTAGCTTCATCTCGACCGGTCGGACCCCATAAACATCTGTATCCATAACCATTTCACAACCATCGCAAAATCGAATAAAGACCGAGACCGCTTCTTCGATCGACGACCTTAGATTCACGATCAGTGTGGAACCCATGAAATGTGGTGTGGGTGATCGACCGTGCAAAACAGAGGAGAAGAGATGAAGGATATGGTGTTGGAGAATCTTTCTTGCTACGGTTGAGGCGGCATCAACTGGACTCGAGTTCTTCCAATGTCAAGCAAACCGAGGTGTGTTTCTTCATCTCTTTTTAGAATTTGAGGTCGTTTTCTTTGAAATACGGACTATTAATACACGGAATGGATTTGATTTCTTTTATGTATTTTGGTTCATTTGATTTAAAAGTTCAAGTTTGAAAACAAGAATACGTCTGATTTAATTTTTTAAATCGTTGGATCGTTTTCCTAATTGAGTATTTCGATTCTAGTATGGGTTTCCCGGTTCTCATTATTTTTGAATCTTTCTTTTGATTGTAGGATCTAGGATTTTCATTGCCTGCGAGTCTAAATTTGCAAGTCGATGCTTTAATTATTTAGGAATGTAATGATTTTACGTTGTGTTGAGCCTTGGAACTTGAGTTCATGGGTTCACCACGGATCCATCTCTTGGGGAGTTCATACTAACTCATCCAGGACATCCAGTATACCTCTTTTTATACTCCTCAACTTGACATAATCTTTCTTGTATTACATTGAGAATGTACCAAGGACATATGTTATCTTTGAGATTGGCATTCTTTTCCCTTTGTTTTGGAGCCTCTAACTTTCAGTTTATATCTACTTCTTTGCCCAGATTCCAAAGAAAGGAAAAATCTATTAGGTGAATGGTGGGAATGCCAAAAATTGGGATGGTCCATCACCAAGTATGCGAAGCTCAATTACTAATTTCTTATTTCTAAAACCATCATTGTAGATGTCTGACCCTTTTGATTTCCAGGTATGTGGAAAAGTGCAAATACCCAAAAGATGGTTCATCACCAAAGTCTCTAAGATACATTGGAAGGTATCCTATATTCTCAACTTAGCGAGTCCTATGAATTTCAGGTGTTTAAATTGTTTGATTTGGTCTTTCAATCCCAATCTGAAATTGGTGGTGAACTAAAAGTTTATTTATAGGTCAATGATTTTTAGCTTTCTTTCTTCATCGTTTTAGTTTCTCGTTTCGTGTTTGTGTTCACTATCTTAATCTATTAGTTTAGCATGGCCAACTACAAATTCAATCAGGTCAATTCCATCAACTGATCACTTGTCACCACTCACCACCCATCATGTAAAAGTTTCCTTTAGAAGTTAGCTTCCCTAATTACCTACCTCCCCAAAAATGGTTGCTTTAATAAAATCATTTGTCTTCAAACAGTGAACCACCATTGACCATTTTTTATGTATTCTTTTTTTTATTAGATATTCATAAATTATTTTCCTTATGATATAGGGATATGCTTTTTGCAAGTTAGGCGACTTCTTTTTTTCTTTTTTTATACAAGGACAAATGGCTCCTAAAGCTTTACTCGGAACACAGAACATGTATAATGGTACATGATTATATCAACGTAGTTTCCAAGGAAAGCAAAACCCATTGATCATTATAACTTTGCCTCCATTTTATTCTAAGTGGAAATTTAGGAGGTTCACAAAACTCATCATGATATACATATATATGTATATCTCTTTGCCCTTAAGTAGTGTATGTTGTTTTCTCAAGAGTTTGAATGAAAGGGGATGTGGGATTCAAGAATTTAAGGAATGCAAATGCTGACAATCATATGGATAAAGGAACTATTATCAATGTTCTTTAAATATATTTAGTATAATGCGTGTTACAATTAGAGATTATTTATGGGCAGCTATTATCTATGTTGTATCTTTTATTCATTGTTTCATTGCAACATATTGTTGTTGATGCTAAAAATTAACTTTTTGGTTTCGGTTGTACATTTAAGATTTTCTTTTTTAAAAAATTGTACATTTAAGATTTGATGTATCCACGTATAGTTCGAAAGCCAATAGTTTGTCATAAAAGAAATTTTCTGAGAATGTGATATTAGAGAAGTAGAAACTCCACAAAAATCATGTCTTCTCTTCTTGCATTTCTGTCTATTGACATGAAGCCACTTTGAGTAAAACTGGTTTTTCTATTTGATAATACTTTGTCTTGACTCTCCTCTTGTATTATCTATTTGATAATACTTTGTGCTGACTCTAAGCTATATAAGTGACACGAGAACTGCAGATTTTTAAGAGCATCAATATAAAAATTCAGATGATCAATTAGTTTATTTATGCATGTAATAATACCTAAAAATAAAATATGTATCACTACTTGTTATCAAGCGACTTTTGGTTTTCGGAAGAATCAATTCTCGAGAGATCTGATGATGGTGGGAATAGGTTCAATTCCTCCCAGGTATATTCTTTTCTATAACTTATCTTTTTCCAAATTCCAGTTACTCCCGGTTTCTTTTCATATTTCCGAAAATGCAGACTCAGATTTTCTCTTATCAAGTTCATTATAGAGATAGCGAGGGTTGCATAAGGGCATACATTACATATTTAGTTTATTGTTTGATTCCTTTGTTGAATGGATGCTGAAATTTTCTTTTAAGGCTCTGCTGAAGAATATAAATCTGCATATTTAAAGGATTTCCATTCTACCCTCTTACTAAATTTGTGTACCTAACTAGGTAGAAGTATACGGTCATTTCTTTTGTGCGTAATTGAGTTCAAAATTTTCTCTGCGTTAATTTTAGTCAAAAGGAGCAACTACTTAAATTTGGCAATGGATATGTGCACGATATGCCTCTCATTATTATTTTACCTATCTTAGTCCTCTCAATTGTGAATAAGTCTGCTCAAGCCTAGAGATATTAAGCATTTGCCAAGTGTTGTATGGTTCGGGATAGGGAACGCGTCAAATGAAAATGACTCAACTCTTTGATTTGGGCAAATCAAACATTGTCAGTTCATGTATGCCCTCAAACGTAAATGGACTTGAGTATATTGTATCATTTCTTTTCTTAATTAAATGAAATTGGATTTGTGGCCATATGTAGATGTAAATTTAATGAGCGGTTTCTCTCTCTCTCTCGTAAAACTTAAAGACGGTATCGTGTTTGAAAAGTTGGTCTATGTGTGCTAATTGAATTTGATAGCATTTTACATTTGGTGCGTATTACTTTATAGAAAGAGATTGTTTCCTTTTTGCAGCTAGTTAATTCCAATTTGAGCAGAATGTTATCCTATGTTTAGCTTGATGGATGGAAATCAACTTGGTCATGGTAACTTTCACAAGTGCTTAAGCTTGATGGATGTATAATGTGTTTAAGTTATCAAAGCATTGGAGGAGAGGCTCGTAAAGTGCCAAGCTTCTAAGTGACAATTAGTTCCATGTAATTTGTGATCTACTACATACTATGTACTAGATAGCTTTGGTCATTTAATTTTTTTATTGCTGTGTAATTTTTAATGTGTTTTCTATATATATAATTACTCTATCTAATTATATTGTTATAGTGGATGTACAATTTCCTATTTGTTTTCTATTATTGGGTTATCATTTTTTTAATATTATCTTTTATTTCTTGGCTAAAATCCGTCAAGTAATCTTAACAACGTTTAAAATGCGTCAAGAAAGTGTTAGTTGACGGCTAATAGCCGTCAAGAACAAATGTTACTTGACGGTTAAAGCGTGTCAAGTAAGCTTAACAGCGTCTAAAAACGGCGTCAAGAAAGTGTTAGTTGACGGCTAATAGCCGTCAAGAAAAAATATTACTTGACGGTTAAAAAGTGTCAAGTAAACAACGCGTTTAAAAAGTGTCAAGAAAGTGTTAGTTAATGGTAATCGCGTCAAAGAACCAAATTTTACTTGACGGCTAAAAAGTGTCGAAAGGGTACCTTTTTTATTGATACCCACACTCTTGGCGGTTTGAGCCGTCAGAAGTAACATGTTAAGTGACCGCGTTTTAGCCGTCAACTAAGGCAATTTTCTTGTAGTGATTGTCCTCTTTCCTTTCTAAAAATTTCCTTTTCATTCATGCTTTCCAGAGATTTCATCGCAATCCTTTGACTAAAGTCTGTTGCTCATCAGCCTTTTCCTAAACTCAGAGTCAACGCTTTCAAGATTGTCCATTGATCCACATTCAAGTTTAAAGGTACTTACTTGCTCTCTCCATTGATATTTTGCTTATTGATTCTTATATTGAACCAATTCAAACCCTTTTCGTAACCGAGAAGTTATTAACTGAAAAAACAAAAAGAAATGAAAATTGTGTGTAATTTGACTTTATTTATATGTTTATATCTGTAATTATCAACTGGAAAAACAATCTGGGGTAGTGGAACCGTGGAAGAGAACCACCATCACCATGAATGGCTGTCGTCTAAAGTTCAGAAAAGCCAGCTAGCAAGTGTGAAAGAGAGAGATGATGGAATTTGTATGTAACTTGGTATGGTTGTGACGTGTGGGTTAAGCTCAGCTTGTTTTGTTGACTATACTTGCAACGAAGACCATTATTAAACACATAAAAAAGTTCGGTCCTAGGTCCAAGAGACTTGTAGTCACCCACCATTATTGGATATAATTCAACCACTCTTGCACTTCTTTTAAGAATATTTTTTTGAACCATTGGATTTATATCCAATGGTGCCACAAATCTCTTAGACTCCTATAGTCCAAGATATCGGAATTGTAATAAAGTTAGGTTTGATAATGAGGTAATAGTTGTTAAACCAATTTGGGATTGGGCTCAGCTTGTGTTCTTGACAATTACAAAGATTTTTCCACAACTCAAACTTACAATCTTAAGTTCCATTTGTTTCGACCAAAAAAAAAAGCTCCATTTGATTGAAATGAATTTTCTGCAAAAAAAAATTTGTTTGATCATCCTTTGCTTCGTGTTGTTATTCAAATATTGGCATATATGAATTGTAATAGTCTAAAAAGATGCATCCTCACATTCCAGAATCGAAATATGCCATTTGAACTGGAAAGAGGATCCCCATGCACTAACCATTGTTGATCTCAAATTCCTTTCATGCACTTTAATCTGAACCTTGGTACTCTTAAGTAGTTCCAGCCCTCTCAATTTTTTTTTGCTTCAAATTAATAGAGGAGTTCTTTTCTTGGGTTTTCTTTGTTTCTTTTATGGATTTGTTTTTCTGATTTCATTGACTAAGGCTTGCTTGGAAAACCCTCAAATGATTTCCATCAAACTTTTCAGCCTATGGTGGGAAGTCATTTCTCTTAGTCCTGTTAAAGATAACAAGGAAAAAAGACTAAAAACAGGGAAGCTATACTTTCAGTGGGAAAACCAGATTGGTTTAGAATTTTTTATTAATAAGTGAACTGCAACATCATAGCCTTTTAGGCTATAGCTAGCAAAAAGGCCACTTTGTATGGCTGAGCTAGGAGAACAGAAACCACACTTTGACCCTAAATAGTTTATATGTAATAATAGAGCCTGATGCAGAGGATCGACTTAGTAATGGGATCTCAAAGTCAACATAGCTGGATGATTGGATTGGCAGCGCAACTTGTTAGTGTGTAAATGTTTAAGTCAATGGTTATAAAAAAAATTCCAAGTTTTTTTTATTTTAATTTTTTATATGTAATTGGCCAAGGGGTTACTTGTAAACTATAATATCATGAGATTCCTTTCAGCTCTTTGGATTTAACTTGCATTCCTTTTAAAAGCTCTATAAATATAAGCATGCAAGAGCTTTCCATAGCTAAATACAATCACTTTCCAAAGCTACAAACTCTGAGAGTTCCTGTTTGGTTTTGCCTGGTAACTATCTTTATCAGCTAGACTAGAGAAATGCTTTCTTTTTCATACTCTCTGCCAACGTAACGTACTTATGTTGTTAGAAACGTGTGGTATAGATTCACAGTCTTACAGTATACTCAGTTTTCTAGAAACGTAAGTCTGACAAGAGAGCATTACTTAGTTTCTGGCTTTCGCGACTTGATTTGCTGAATCTTATCGTTATGTTTATTAACATTTTTATGCTCTTAATTTGTGTTTGAACTGTAACAGGGTATAGCTCGGTTGTAGAAGTGAAGCACAATGAGTAAGCTAATCAGCGACGACGATGAGGTGGGAAAGGAGGCGGACATCAGAAGCGGACCTTCTTCGAATCGGCAAGTTAATCCGAAATTGCAGCAGGAGCAGCCATATCCTCATCAGCATCAGGTTCATAAAGTTGGACTGCCGGCAAAGCAAAACCTGTTCAAGGAATTCCGTGCGACAGTGAAAGAAACTTTCTTCTCTGATGAGCCCTTGCGTCCTTTCAAAGACCAAACAAAGAGGAAGAAGCTTGTGCTTAGCCTTGAAGCCGTTTTCCCCATACTTCGGTGGGCCAGGGACTACAACCTTACTAAGTTCAGAGGAGACCTCATCGCTGGACTTACCATTGCAAGCCTCTGCATTCCTCAGGATCTTGGATATGCAAAGCTTGCCAATCTGCCTGGTCAGAATGGCTTATGTGAGTGCTTCTAATCCCTTCCCATGTTCAATTTTCTATTATATGTTAGTTATATTTGATAGATTTCGAGCATCCGACCCGCAAGTCAGAATAGGTAATGGATGGTTTTTTTATTGATACAAAATATACGCGTGTCATGTGTCACGCAGACAGTAGTTTCGTGCCGCCGCTTGTTTACGCGTTCATGGGCAGCTCGAGGGACATTGCGATCGGGCCAGTGGCCGTGGTGTCTCTGTTGCTTGGGACTATGGTGCAGGATGAGGTTGATCCTATTAAGAATGCCCATGACTATCTACGGCTTACTTTAACTGCTACATTCTTTGCTGGAGTCACACAACTCACTTTAGGATTTTTCAGGTATATATGAACTGATATATATATATATATATATCCAATGATTTTATATACATGTACGGTTTTAAAATAAAAAATTAATTAATTCATGGCATTTTCCAGGATGGGTTTCTTGATTGATTTTCTGTCTCATGCTTCCATTGTTGGGTTTATGGGTGGAGCTGCCATTACCATTGCCCTTCAACAGCTTAAAGGATTACTTGGCATCAAGAAATTTACCAAGAAGAGTGATATTGTTTCTGTCATGCGTTCAGTATTTACAACTGCACATCATGGGGTACTCATAATTTAATTACCTTGTCATTGATTATTTATTCATCTAATTTTCATGAACATCATATTAATTTTTCCGCTCTGTTTTAATCTTACAGTGGAACTGGCAGACTATACTAATAGGTGTCTCATTCTTGGTTTTTCTTCTGTTGACCAAGTACATCGTAAGTCTATTTTTATTTATTTATAATTATATATGCACTGATTAATTAATTTATTGGAGCATGCTAATACTGATGCTGATGCTGATGCTGATGCAGGGTAAAAAGAAGAAGAAATTGTTTTGGGTGCCTGCAATTGCACCTTTGATCTCCGTTATTGTCTCCACCTTTTGTGTTTATATCACCCGTGCAGACAAGGAAGGTGTTGCAATTGTGAGTAGCTTTTCCTGTTTTCAATGTACATTTATAAGTTCTCTCAGTTGTCACATAAACATATTAATCCTTTTGTTATTTCAGGTGAGTAAAATAAGGAAGGGCATAAACCCATCTTCTGCTGATTTAATTTATTTCACTGGAGACAATGTTCTCAAAGGCTTCAGGATTGGTATTGTGGCGGGCATGATAGCCTTGACGGTAAGCTTGCAGTGATCAAATTAACTTTGATGCAACAAGTAATTGTATTGTGGTACTGGAGTATGTATGGTCACGTGGTATAACTTACCCATGCGTCCATCGAACAACTTTGCAGGAAGCTATTGCAATAGGAAGAACATTTGCTGGGATGAAGGACTATCAGCTGGATGGAAACAAAGAAATGGTGGCATTGGGAACCATGAACATTGTTGGTTCCTTGACATCCTGCTACGTTGCCACTGGCTCCTTCTCCCGCTCTGCCGTCAATTACATGGCCGGCTGCCACACGGCGGTCTCAAACATCGTCATGTCTCTGGTGGTCCTTCTCACTCTGGAACTCATTACACCCCTCTTCAGGTACACGCCCAACGCCATTCTCGCTGCCATCATAATTTCCGCAGTGCTTGGCTTGATTGATTTCGAGGCCATGAAGCTCATCTGGAAGATCGACAAATTTGACTTTTTCGCTTGCATTGGAGCCTTCTTCGGAGTAGTTTTCATTTCCGTGGAGATCGGTCTTTTGATCGCCGTCTCCATTTCCTTTGCCAAAATTCTCTTGCAAGTCACAAGGCCACGGACCGCGCTGCTTGGGAAGCTCCCCGGGACTAACGTTTACAGAAACATTCTACAGTATCCCAATGCCACACAAATTCCTGGCATTCTCATTATTAGAGTTGACTCTGCGATTTATTTCTCCAACTCCAACTATATCAAAGAGAGGTATGTATGGTACGGATGCATACATTAATTTGCATGCGCATTTACGTTGGCAGACTATGAATCTGGATCCTCGATCACATTAGTTCTCCCATGAATCTTAATCCAGATTCAAACAAGAGTACTAATTGACACTAACTAACTAATTTGTTGCAGAATATTGAGATGGGTCACAGACGAAGAAGAACAACTAAAGCAGAAGAGTCTACCCAAAATTGAGTACCTTATTGTGGAAATGTCACGTAAGTGAATTCTAATTTTTTCCACAACTGAACCTTACAATATTAAGCTCCATTTTTGGTTTTCTATCCAATATATTATTAATTCATTGCTTTTCATCTTTCTCAGCTGTCACTGACATTGACACCAGTGGCATTCATGCCTTGGAAGAGTTATGCAGAAGTCTTCAGAAGAGAGACATTGAGGTAAATCCATTTCTTACAATTTACTGAAATTTAGAAGTGGCTTCTAAATTGAAAATTAACTAATTCCACAATATTGCTAAGTTAGGGTTCGTCTGCTGGGCTGAATTATATGAGTGCATAGAATTTACAATTCTAGTGAGGTCCTTGGTGGCCTAAAGGATTTGATTATGTCTAATCCTGCTAGACCCAAATGTACTAGGATTATCAATCCCACCAAAGAGGTGGAAAGTTGAGTGGGATTATGTATATTCCTACTAGGATACTTCAATTAATCCAGTCCCTTAATTATGTGTAGCGTGCCAAACACATCATTTAATTAGTATTATCCTTTTCAATCTAATGTGATCCAAACCAATCCAAGTTGAGTCACCAAACATGCCTAGCCTTGGTATACTAGGAAAGAAATAAATTTCACAAAAGAAAGTATGAGTTGATGACGCAAATTTATTTTTGGTTATTTTACAGCTTGCTTTAGCAAATCCGGGCACAGTGGTGATTGACAAGATCCATGCATCGGAATTTGTTGAATTGATTGGAAAGGGCAAGATTTTTCTTTCAGTTGCAGATGCAATCCTTACATTTGCTCCCCATCACGAAGAACCTTGATTTATTCGATCCACAAGCTAGGGTTCTCCAACAAACGACTACAAAGTTAATACACTTGTGATTTTTCTTTTTGTTCTTCCCCTCTCCTTTTCTGCCTGGCACTACTACAAATAACGGAATAGACGACAGGGATCCTCCGTCGTTGTGATGCTTGGAAAACCGTCGTTAAATCGACCGTTATCTTTGAGTGTCAAACTACGACGGTTTTTCACCGTCGTTGTTTATCTATAAAGACGACGGCTTTCTTAAAAATCGTCGTTGTTTTCATATAAATACAACTGTTTTTTGTAAAAACCCGTTGTTGTTTTTATATAAAGCCGACGGTTTTTTAAAAAACCGTCGTTTAGAGTGAAGATTGTTAATTATAAGAGTAAAGACGATGGTTTTAAAAAACCATAATAGATTATTTGTAAAGACGACGATTGTTTATAAAAACGTCTTTAATTATCTATAAAGAAATCATGGTCTAATAAGTTCCCAAGCTATTACATTGGGGCTGAGACATAAAATTTTTGAGAGAATTAAATTGATTGTTAAAAAAATGAATGCAACTACAATTCCAAAGTTTAAGTATCATAATTCTATAAACACAAGCACTTGAAATTGGTAATCACAAGTTGGAGCCCAATTCAAACAACAACAACAACAACAGTAGCTCACATGTTAAGGATCCCAAGTCAAAATCTAAGCAACCAAACTATGTACCTGCAACAATTTATAATCATTTTCAAAATGCAGCAGATATGTACCAACCAAAAACATTTTTAAGTAAAGTTTTGTTCTTACTAGTATAAATACCAGTCAAAAAATGCCTATGTGGTAATAATAATCTCGAGAGACTGAAATTTCCTTGCACAAATACAACAAATTTTTGAAAGACTATCAAAGCTATTGCAAGAAAAATAATGACCACAATTCCAGAAAAGTGAACTTTAATCCCAAAAAGGAAGTATACCAAATCTTCAGGAGCATCATCAACAACTTCACCAGGTTGGTCTGGAACAATATAGTTGCCAGGCAAGTTCCCTTGTAACTTATATATTTCTGCATACTGTTCAAAAACAGAATCACAGAGAACTTTATTGAGAATCAAAAATAAAAGAGATGGACATGCAATTCAGAAGTCCACCTAAAACTACAAACAAAGACTAGCAAACCAACCAACAATGCAAAACTCCCACGCAATCAAGATGAATAGCACTGACAAAATACCATTTGGCTGCCAACAATAAATAGAATCTACCAGAAATGTTTAGACACTAATATCTATGATGCCTGAAATCTAATTCTATCCCAATGAATCAAAGTTACATGGAAAATAATGAAATTAAGAATTGATACAACGGGAAGTATTGCACACCATGAATTGATACACCCTTGCTGTTTTCTTTCCATGCCAACAGTGGCAGAGCTAGGAATCTTACCACAAGGGGTCTTAATGTAAAAGTCCCAAAATAAATTTAGGATGGAAAAAACCATTGAAAATGAAATCATAGTACTTTCATTCATAATTCATGTAAGAAACAATATTACAAGGTACAATTGTCCACGACGAGGTTTCATATTTTGAAAACGTAGCATTATAACTTCATTTTCAATACAAGCAAAAATATCTCTCTCAATATAAACAATCAAGCTATCACTTAACCATTCATCTCTCATTTTGTTCGAAGTGGATCCTTAATAATATTCATGACGGAAAATGTCATATCCACTGAAGCAATTGCAATCGGTAAAACTAAAGACAATGTAATAAGCAAATGCACATAATTGAATGCTTGATGCATCCTTGTCTCCACCTTTTTTTTTTTTTTTGCAAGATCACCAATCCCTTCCAATAGAGAGAAGTCACTACTCGAACGCACATAATGAATATAAATCTCAAGTTGATCTTCAAGTGCCAAAAGATCCGCATCGGAAAAGTCTTGAGGATAAAATTGAGCAAGATGAAGTAGCTTTTGTTTATGAAAAGCTACAAATGAATCATTCGAACTCAAACATACCAAACAAATAAGTAACTCGGTATTTACCTCATTAAAGAGATCATCTAACTCCGTAATTTGCTCATCAATGAAATAAATGAAGAACTCCACACGATAATGATGATGATTTGTCTTTATTGGACACTACGCCTTGACCTCCCTGGAAGTACAAATGCCTCTTCCATGTTAGGAACATCAATATGATGTTTGTCACAAAAAGAAGATACTTCATCAACCAATGCATCAAACCCATTAATTATTCCTCATCCAATGTAGCTTTTCCTTGCATGATTTCACTAAAGCCATTGCATTCACAATTTCTTGATCTTTCTTTTGCAATGACTGTGACACATCATTTGTGAGTCTCAATATGGCTTTCATCAAGAATAGGTCAAACACAAACTCAAAAGTACGTATTTCTCTCATTAACATATTTGCTTCACCCGCACTATCATTGGGATTATCATCAATAACCATTTGAAGCACATAAACCACAGCTGAAAACATAGAAATGATGCTAATCAAGGTACCATAGTGTGAGTTCCATCATGTATCACCGCACATTTGAGACTTGTTTCTTGATTTAAGCCTCGCCCCGTTATAAGACAATCATTTCCAAAAGCTATCACAAGCTCTTCTTGGAGTTGCATTCTAAGTAAATCACGCCGCTTACAAGATGCTCCAATATGATTAACCACACTATTAGCCGTTGCAAAAAAAGATACTATGTCTATATTTTTCTTTGCCATGATAACAAGAGCTAGTTGAAGTTGATGAGCAAAGCAATGAACATAATATGTACAAGGTTGTTCTCCCAAAATCTTTGTTTTAAGGCAAGTACATAATATAAAAATAAATAAATCAAGTACATAATCCGCAGAAAAAATGTTACAGAATCCATTAATTAAATGAAATTTTAATAGAGACAAACATACAGAAGGGGTCAAAAGGTCCCGTTTACATCAAATAGAAAAACAATCAGAGAAGCTCAAGGAATTTTATAGAAGCAATAATGATTTTGGCACTCCAAAAACAACCCTTAAATCCCCAAACACTCCTCGTGTTTGATAGCGCCAAGAAGGGTGAGAAGTAATTTTTGGAGTGCTAAAATCATCTCGTGCAAAAGCAAACTAGTCCATGGTAGAAATATTATGAGCCCTCCTCATTCTGCTTGCCCACGACCCTTCCTTCTGTGCCATACGGCAGTTGGACTTCCTCTTCAACTCAAGAACTTGTTGTCGCCATCTATTTTGTGCTGCACCATGGTTTCTTATATTATCCATTTTGAAACCAACCCTAGTACCAACACAATTTTTCAAACCCAATTCGTAATCGTATTCTTCGCGCAACACCGGATCCGATAGTGTCTTGTAAGCCTGATTCAGACGAACAAATTTCTTGGTGGAAGAAATGGAAGGATCATGGCAAACGTCTGGATGATATCGCAGAGCCATGCTTCTATAAGCTTTCCTTATCTCATCTTTGCTTGTATTAATATTGGGATTTAGACTAAGTAGCTTGTAGAAATTGGTGCTCTCATTTTCTCCATCCTTCACTGTATAAGTAGATGATGACTTGTAATTAGTGGCCGATCTGCATGTAATTAAAGACAGCTTAATAGTGGGCTTGCGTTCATGGTGGTCGTGTCTATGGCTGTGAGCAAGAAAAGGTTTAGGTAGAGCTACACTGTTTAGATTTGAAGTCAGTGAAAAGTTCATGGCGTTGAATCCAAGTTATGATTCTAGCAATGGATTTGGAAATGCATGGGAGAGAGTAAGGTGGGTGCTTAATATATAGTGGGAGCATACACGTTGTATCGTAATTTATAATATCATAGTTTAAACATTTTTATATGGGAAATGTTCTCGAACACTGTGATTATTGTAGGGAAATTGTCAAATAACACTATTTTGATAGTCTAAATTAATATAATTTATGTGAAGGGGGTTCAAATTTTGGTTGTTAATTGGCGTAATTCACGTTTGCTGCCAAATAGCACTAGTATTATAGCATATCAATAACATTGACAATATCAACATAATATTGATCTTTTACTAGCGTCATATCAAAACAATGTGGTACTTGCCAACGAGGGTTAGTTTAGTGGGAAAGAATATTGATTTACAGACTATTGATCTTGAATTCGAACTCCCATAATATCATGATAATGTGTGTGAGAAACCCTTATCTCTCTATCGTATGCTAAAATAATATTATCCCCTATTTTAGAACTTATCGAGATAAGAGCAGCAGGAATAAAGTAAAATAAAAATACTCGGAAAAAGAAAGCGGTTGAATATGCAGTACGGATACACAATTAGCGGTAACTCCTAAACAAAACGCGTTTTCTCCCCTAATAACCATCGAGCTATGCTTCTGTTTGGTCAGCGTTGAATGATTCAACTTGAATCATGAGCTGTCATCTTGCCTACTTTTTCTTCCGGTAAAAACCAAAAACAAAACAGTCAATAGCGCGTTTGACCAAAGAAACTAAATTAGAGCTCGGCCACCTTTATAGATTCTCAATTTCTCATATTCCAAACAAATAATAATAATAATAATAATAATAATAATGTTTGATCTGAGGGGGACACTTTTGGAATGGTGCTTGTGGTTTTTTAAGTCACTGCAGATACTTTTGCTTCTAAGACAACTTTTTTTTTTGGGATTGATTTCTAAGACGGTGTTGATAATATCAATTATTTTCAAATACCCTTCGAAGTAGGAATCATATAGCCGATAGACTGGTTAAATTTTTTAATGTCTCCGGCATGAGGCCTCTTGATCTGAGAAAGACATTGAAAAATCATTTAAAGAACTAAAAACAATAGCAATATTCAAAATTATGGAAATAGCTTTGTTTGTTAGATAAGGCCGTAAATAAGAGTCAATCTCTTAACTGTTATATCAAACTAACCAATATGATCCAACGCCTAACTAATTTGATTCAACGCTTAAAAGAAAACGCTTCAGCATCTTTAAGGTCTTATCTAAGTCATTCACTTTAAATTTCTACTTGGTTATTAGGTTTGAAAAGTAGCCAAAATAAAGCTAAATCCATACAAAGAACTCAAGGCCCAATTCCCTCCTCATTGGGTACTGGGTAGCCTAAAACTCGTGGACATCCTTTATTGGGTATTTAAATGTTCTGCCGCCCAATTTCCTCCTTTAGTTCAAAAGAAACTCCAGGCCCAAATTGATTTATTCCCTTTTTTAAGGCCTAAAAGATTGGGACTTTCTTGTTTTTCTCTTGATTGATGGTTTTCTATTCTTTGAATTACGAAGATTATAACGGAAAACAAAATGAAATTTCCATATTTAGTTTGAAGGAAGAAAGTCAATTTGATTTGATGGTTGATCTTTGAATTTCTGTCTGATAATGCCAAACCAAAAAGCTCTTCTTTTTATTTTTTCTGAGTTTTACATTCTACCGTAATATCCTATAATCACTCCAAAAGAAGGGTGTCGCATTTTCAGCTCTTCTACTCGGTGTTCACAATGAAACAGATATACAAATTGCAACATGGTCATTGCTCACAGCACAAGAATTGTGTTAAGTTCAAACTTCAAATCAAAACAGCGCACAAAAATATACGAACAAATAGACTAATAAATTAGGAAAACGATGTCCAACCAAACCATCAAAACAAATGTTAAATCTAACTTCAGTCACACCTCAAAAACAACTAAAGTGAACATCACAACTCTTACTTATATCATCCCTCTCAGCTCTGAAAAATGGCACCACTCAGCTCTCAGAAACAAGGGAATGATGCAACTACAAGACCAACAAGCAGGGATCCAACTGAACTGGCAAGCATGAGGGAACCCGCGGTCCCTGGCGGAGAAGCAGGTGCTTGCCCGTTCCCTCCTGCAGAGGAATCAGGTGTAGCAGCAACTGATGTTGTTGGAGAAGATCCCGACGAGAGAGCTGCAACACCAGACAGAAAGCCTTATCAGTTAATCCCAAGTTAGACCGGTGGTGTAGGGGATAGTGTCGGAGTGATGTACAATGGTGTCTAGAATTAGATTAAACAAAATGAGGAAACCAGAGAATAAGAACAATGACAGTCATGACAAACGAAACATATTTCGTTCGATTCATCTTGCAAGCCAAAAATAAAATAAAATAAACAGAAATTTAAACATTGTCAATGCCAGTTTGAGTGTGAGAAATAAATAAATGGAAATAATTGATTTGCCACATTACAGTTTCTGCTTAACAAATTGAGAAAGTAACATTGAAATCCAAACTCAATATATTTTCTGTATTAAACTTGAAGTTCATAGTAACATTGAAGATCAAGTTTATCCTAAACCCGCTCTGCAAATGAATTCATCAATTTAAAGATTCTTTCCCTCATTTTCTTACACACAAGTTTAAGACATGCGTTTTCTTCTGCACAGAGCACGGCCTTATAGATCAAGGAAACCCCAGAAGAATAAATATATAATATAATTAACCCAATACTTTAGTATGGAATTAATTTAAAATTTTTTAAAAAATGAAGAAAAAGCAGATCAATCTGAGAGCAATATTAAGATAAGAATAAGAACATACCAGGAGCAGCTGCAGGAGTGATAGATACTGAAAAACGACAAAACCAACAACAAAAACAAATCAATTAAATTAAATATTAGCCATTAAATCTCATAAAACTGCTTAAGAAAAAATATGGAAAAATTCTGAAGAGAAAACTGACATCCACAGTTGGTGGCAGAAGGAGCAGAGACTTTGCAGGCAGCGGGGAGGGAGGCGGCCTTCGTGATGTTCAAAACGACGCCGAGTTGAGCGCTGCTCTTGAAGGCCTCGCAGAGGCAGGCAGCGTCAGCTTTGAGGACGGTCTTGAGGCCGGTGCAGCAAGTCCCTGCTGGCTTTGGGTCGGTGCTCCCATTGGACACAAAGGACAAGCAGTCCGCCATGTTCAAGATCAGGCTCGAGCAGTCCACCGCTGGAGCCGGAGCCGCGTGGTGCGACGATCCACACTCCCCAAACGCCGCCATGGCCACCGCCATCACCACAAGCACACTCCAAACCCTCATTGCTCCCATTTTCCTTTTCCTTTCTTTTCTCTTCTTTTCTTTTCTTTTCTCGAGAGGACAGAGAGAAGAAAAATTAGAATGCGGGATTTCTGGTGGGATGGGATGTTATTATTGTGTTTTATATAGGGGGAGGGGAGGAGGGATTTAAGTGGCGAAGTGGAAAGCATGATGGCACTCTCAAAAGAAATTAGGCTTTTGCTGCCCTTTCTCTCTCATCAAAGTAAAGAATGGCAACGGTCTAATGAAAAATCACATTGACTTGTAAATAAGAGGCCTCATGTTTGAATTCTCATGATTTCTAGTTTAAATTATCACTTAAACTCAAAAATAAAATATTAAATGACAATTAGGAAGAGTTTGTAGTTTAAATGGTTAAGCTCAATTTTTCTATCCCCCAATATGCTTCTATATAAAAAAAATAAAAACAAGTCATTTGTATGGAAAAAAAAGATGTTGAAGTAGCATATGTGGATTAGGCCGGTTGATCAAAGCAGTGATCTTATTCTTTTGCACCTAATTCGAATCATCCTCATAAATTAGATTAATTTAGACTAGTTTAGATTATGAATTGGAGGAGAGATGGCAGTGGGGCAGAATGGGTTAGTCGGTGCGGTGAAGTGGGGTTGTGTACGTGTCTTGCATCGCGTGCTATATCTCTTTGTTTCATGCCATTTCACTCTTTTTCTTTGCCTTGGCTTTGCTGGGCAACAAAGGGAGTTCAAATCCGAAGTGAATCTTCTGGAAGGAAAAAAAGAAAGAAGAGAAATATAAATTTTCAAAAATTGATAATTATAAGGTACAGAATGAGTGCCCTACATGTAAATTATTACCAACCGCATCTATAATTAATGACAAATGACACATTTTAGTAAATTATCCCTAATGTATTCACGTTTAAAATTAAAACAAAAAAAGTGTTTTGTTCTATAATAAGAGCATCTCCAAAGGAGATGTCAAATACCAAACATCAAATTTAAATTTGATGGTTTATGTGGCAATTTGACATATTGTGAAACTCTTTATCCAACCGATATGTCAAATATACATATTATTTTATTATTTTTAAAGGCAAGTGGGCTCAATATTTAAGAGTAAAATATTAAATAGGATAAAAACTATACATTGATGAGGAGAGAAGGAGTGGGCCCAGTATTAAAATAATAATAAAATAATAAAAGACATCTCAACTTGTGGGCTGTCAATTTTGACAGCAAAAGTGAAGGATGTCAATCCAACTAGGATTTGACATCACGGTTGGAGGCTTAAAACTGTCTTTTTTGTGTGTCAAAACTTGCCACATTGGAATTGGCATATCGGTTGGAGATGCTCTAAGAGTAATAAAAAAAAGTGGTTGACGAATCGTCATTTGATCCAATCATGTAGACATTGAATTTAAGAATCCAATAAAAGTCTTCAAAACAATGCAAAATTGGATTGAATCGATTCGCCTAATTTGAACAAATTAAATTTGATTTTAAGCACTCTAAATAAATTAAAAATCACTTTTTAAAAATCATTTAAAAAACAACTCCACAAATTATATTTTAGTTGTTTTGGTCAAATACGAATTGTAATAGTTTTTGTTTGGGATTTTGGCCTTCATGAAACCTATAAATAAGAATTATGTTGCCTATCCATTTGTCCGATGGAAAAAGTTGATCACTCTAATAAATTAGGCAATGTAAAGCCTCAACTAGTTTTTTTGTTATAGAGTTTCGAATTTAGTTTTGCTGACAATCGTCTCATCTTTGCTAAAGCCTCAACTACTGCTGCTAGGAATATCATAAAAACTTTTGAGTCTTTCGCCAGGGCTTCAGGGGAGAGAATAAATTTTCATATGTCAATCCTTTTATTTCTTTCCTAAGAGCAGTTTCACCCGTTGCTTTTTGTCCGGGCAGGATTGGGTCGAGCCCACAAAGACGATTCCAGGGGCAAAGGCAAGTTTGGGCAAGTCGGGGGCCCACCAACCTGGGCAAGCCCTCAGGTAGAATTTGCCCGTGGTCTTGCCTTGGGCTATGATGAAATGCTGATGTCATAATGACGTCAGCAGTAGATTAAAAATAATGAAAAAATATATAAAAAAATTCAGATTTTTTAATTTTTTTATTTATAAATACCAAGCCATATTCTTTACTTTCCACACCTAAATCCTAAACCCTATCAAAATTAATAGTTTATGTATAAAAAATAAAAATAATTGAAAGTGAATAATAACTGCCCTTTGCCATGGCAGTGGGTGAAAACACACTTTGCCATGACAGTGGGTGAAAACACACTTTGCCTTTGCAAGGACTGACACTATTCATGTAAATAGTAACAGCCATTGCCTTGCCCTCTTGCCTCTCCTAGCCCTTTGCCATGGCAAATGGGTGAAGTTGCTCTAAAGTTATTTCAGCCGTCAAGATCAAACAATGGCCTGTTTAGAAGTTGCTCTGGAAGGGGCAAAAACATTTTATGAAAACCAAAAATGCTTTTAACCAAGTTTAGCAGAAAATTTTGAAGTGCTTGTAGGTCAAAAAGCACTGGGATTTTTAACAAGAATCTCTACACTCTTTTGATAAAAGGGCTTGTAAACAAAAATGTTTCCTGCAGAAACAACCCCCAAATGAACCTCAAGTGTTCTTTTCGTAATAAGAAAAGGTGCCAAGAAACGAGACCCCAAAAAAGAAAACATTTTTGATTGATTCACTCTAACTTGCAAGGAAATGACCCAACTTCCAAATTGAGCAAAATAATGGTAAAAAAAAAAACCACCTTTATGCGCTCTGTTCAATCTTACTCGGAATGACAACGATACAATAAACAGATCATTTTTCTTCTATTTTTGAAATAGGGCATAGAAGATGTAATTACTCAATCTTTGGCCAATATGCCCAATATTCAAAAATTGAAACCGAATCGTGGCACCAAACTTGATTCCGATCCTGATCACTTGGATATTCTAAAATGTTAACACCTCATTACTTCAGATAAGCATTATGTTCTTATTGTGCATCTGTATTTTGTGCTCGACACTTCAGGCAATGTGCTCCGCCAAACTAAGAATCTTGACATGCTTTTTCTTCCTCAACTCATGCGGGACGGGTCCAAATACTCTAGTCCCAATCGGCTGCCGCCCTTGCTTGTCAACAAGCACCACAGCATTGTCATCAAACTTGACCTCACTCCCATCACAACGACCTCGTTGCATGGCAGCACGAACAACCACGCCATACACAACCTGTCCTTTCTTCACTTTCCCATTGGGATGTGCCTCCTTTACTGATGCAACAATTGTGTCTCCCAATCTTGCCCCTTTCTTGTTTGCCTTCAAAGCTTGTATGCACATCACCTTTTTCGCCCCTGAGTTGTCCACGACTTTGAGAATAGTCCTCATCTGTATGAAGGTCCTTTGCTGCTGTAAAAGTGCACAAAAACAACAAATGTCAATACAAAGTAATAAACAAGTTGACTATTTGAGGTATTTAGCCAAAAACAAGATAAACACGATAAATAGTAACTTGGAATTAATTAACTGTGCCATGGATGCATTGCACTCAGAAATAGCAAGATTCTCCATTTAAGCCTGTCAAAACAAGCTTGTTTTGTCGACTCTTCTAAACAACTCTATAAAGGGTAGCAAGGCTACAAGAAGCTCTCAATTCTCTGGAACCAAAAATATTCAAGATTTTAAACATCCAGCAAAAACATTTTGTATGAAAACCAAACAGGGTTTTTTTATTCTAATCAGATTAGATGTTCACTTCAATCCAAACCATCCTAATAAAATTTCAATGAATATATTTACAAATCACAGTTGTAATCTTCAAAGCAATATTAGACGAACACTGTTGGAATTTGGATTAAGCCTAGCACTCAAATGAACAAGCACAAAGCAATAATAAAGGAGAAGAAAGCTGAGCAAAAAAACAGAGGAACCACTTTTGTATTCTCTGAGTTCTACCTCTATTCAATATGAGGAATCTTTTACTCACTCCAAACTTCTCATTTTACATGTTTTGCACTTGAGAGTTTTATAGACTCTTGTTCTCTAACACTACACACTACCACATGTCTCTCTCACCAACCACTTCAATAGAGTGGAAGGATAACTTTTTCCTTGCTCTAGTTTGTCACACGGCACTTACAAATCAAAGGAGAGGCTACAGCTTTACTTTAGCCAACAACCATCATAGCTGCCAATAATCCAAAAATATATTCAAAGCATACAACACTACCATTAAGTATTAACTTCAACACACACTGACCTGAGACAAAAAAGTGCTGCATGTCATCTCATGTGATGTGCTCAATAAGCCAGACGAGTTGTTGCCAAGCCCCCCCAACAATGAGCGACCCACTAGGTTTGTTTCCAGAAGATTGAATAGATTGCAGTAAGTAAATGGGTAAGAGAATAATTGCATAACAGATACTAAGACAATTAAAATATGAAACACAAGAGAACCAGAAAAATGATGAAAGGGCAAATTTGTGGCATCTTTTCAGATCCACTCAAATATTTTACATTAGTTATCCAGCAAGGAGCAAACAGTCAATATCAGACAAACTACTGATCCATGAAAAGTCAAAGTTTCTACAGCTTTTCCTAACACTAATTCAATGAAATTAGAATCTAATAATAGAGCATTGTACAAATAGATTACTTGAAAACCCCTATGCAAAATCACATACCGTGCGAACACTTTGAAGCTAAACCTGCAGCCATTCCTTATCAGTAGCTTTTCCTTTCAACCAAATCGATGCTCTGCCCAGCTGTGCAGAAAATGTTCAGAGAAAATTCATTAAAAATTGAAGTCTCCTCAGAGATTTTGGTTCCGAAAAATCATTTTAAAAACAACAATTAATTAATACATCTCAAGAATCATACAATTAATTAATTAACACATCAACAAGACATAATTGTTTGAGAAACAATTACTTAATAACTGAACCTACAGCAGCAGTCGAAGATAGTAAACTGAACCAAAGGAAAAGAAAAAAGGAAACAAGATGCAAACCAAGAAGAATCAACAAATCAAAGAAAAGCCGTTGCTGCCACTGATTGGGTCGAGTCGCCTCCTTCTTCCTTCTTCCTCCTTCTGTTCTTCTTTTTCTTTCTCTTTCGTTGGAATGGATCTGAGCAGAGCAGAGAGAGACGCAGCCGCTCAAACAAACTAAAACCTAGCTATGTCGACTTGTGTTTTACAATATCAAGTTTCGCAATTAACCTTTTCACCTTACATATATTTTTTTTTCGAACGACAACAAAAGTTTTCAAATATTTGCAAAATAATCCCGCCGTATCCTTGACCCTATCAGGACCGTATCTTGCGCGTGTCCTTCGCGTATCGGAAACGTATCAGAAAGTCAACGTAGCTGAAAAGTCCACGATACTTCATTTCACGTATCTAATACGTATCAGGGGCGTAATGGGCAAGTATCATATTGGATACTTGCATACTCTTGTCTATTGGAGTATTGGTGCAACATAGCATCTAAGGTCCCGTTTGGAATCATGGTTTTAGATTTGAATTTGGATTTCAAATCCATGCATTTGAAATCCACTTGTTTAGAAAAACAAATTTAAGCTATGGATTTCAAATTTCAATTGAAAATTTCAACCTAAGGTTTTAAACAAGCACTTTAATTATACAAGTTGGTGTTAGGAATGAGCTTATGACCCTTGAGTTGCGAGGCACGACCGGTAAACGGGGCCAACATCTTATAAATTAGACCCACAACATATATTCTCACATAAACAATATAACATTCCTAAACTATTAAAAAATAGAACCAAAAATTCACACTCCAATCATTGAACCAAAACATTCAACAATTACCAACATGAAAAAAGAGTCGTCTTCACAAAATAATAGAACACCCACACCTACTATTGAGGTTATAGACATCAACACCTACCATTGAATTAAATCCCATAATAACAGAACACTCAAGAAGAAACTGATACATATTAGCACATACACATGTACAAAACATATAAACGCACTCTACATAATGTTCAAAACAGCACTCTTAAGTCAACATTGCTCTTCAAAACATATATGTCCCAACTGGATGCATCATGCACGTATTATCAGAATAATAAAAAAAGGGCCTTTGCTGCAGAAAAGATCATGTGCCTGGAACTTTTATTTACTCCTAATTCCAAGACAGAATGATTTGTGGAATAGTGTGTTCTGAGATTGAGCATCTTTGCTCAGCTGGTTCCTGTAATGCCAAATTCTAGCAACTTTTGTCAAGAAAACCAGTATATGTCTGATTACTCTTCAATATTTTTGTTTTCTTGTTTGTTGCCAACTGAAGAAACTTATTACACCGGGACATTTATGTTCTTCTGACTTCAGCCATTACCCATCGATCTCACTACATTGGGGGTCCTAGGTACAGTGGTATCCTAGAATGGGAGATTTGTATTTGGTCCTAGCATTGAGGAGTTAACATGAAATGGCCCACCTTAAGAATAAATCCAGACTTGTGTTTGACAGCGCAAGATAAACTTTTTGTTAATCCCTGCCCTGTCCTGATATATATTATTTGAGTAAATCAGGTAATCCCGGAGGAGGTTGTCGAATCATTTTTTTGCTGCCTGCAGGGGTGATTACCTTGGTTTGGCAGACAAGGAAGTCAACAATGTAATTGCAGAGGCATACCTAGTCTCTCATATGCTTTCACAAGTTTTTCTTTTGCTCTTTTAAATTAAGTGGGTGGTCTATTCTTTCGTGTAAGATTGTAATACTAATACAAGGTTGCTTCTAGTTATTTGAGGTGGTGGTTGAAGCAGATGACATATCAGATGAACATATATAAGGCTAGAATATGCACACAGACAAGAATGGGTGAAGCAGATAAAGTAAGACTGGATTATTACATTTCATAGGCAGGTCATATGAGTTACATTATTAGGTTCAATGATTCGATATGCATAAAAAGAACTGATATATCATATATATAGTATAATCATATGTACATATAATGATTTCATATATAATTTTCCCCAATGGTTTCCTTGGCCCATTTACATGCAATATCAATCCTAGTCCTCTTGCTAGTAGTGCTAGTCATTGTGAAAGCCTAGAAAATAAAAAACAAACACAAATGGCCACCCAATGAAGCCATCAACAAATACCAAGAGAATCAACAAAAATCAAGCATCTAACTCACAAATTAAATATTTTAAACTCAAAATCCGAAAATAAAATAATATAAAGTTCACAAACCTCAAACTCAAATTGCCCAAACCCTAGGTACTGAAATTCCTAGCTTCCTTTGAATCCTGGATGCCCAAAATTGGTAGAAATCACCTTTTGTAGGCCGAAATCAATTAATATTATTGATTGAATGTGGAGGAGAAGGGAGAAGAAGATTGAATATTGAGTAGAGAAGGGAGAATAAGGGAAATGAAGTCGCGCAGCACAGCCTGGGAGGAAAAGGGTTCGCGAGTCACCTGCTGCCCGTTAAATTGATTTTTTTTAAAGGGCGGAGGACGTCGTTTGGCCCTTGGTTGTATTTTTTTTATAGCTTAATTATTTATATGCCCCATTACCAAAAATCTCAAGTTACCCATATACTTGCAATTGGCTCACTTTATCCCCCCTCCCCCATGCTTTTGCATGTGTCCACCGTTCCCCTATTTCATCTAGTTCCTCACAACAATCGTTAATTCTGCTTATATGGCATGGGTATATTAGCAAATTCAAACAAGTGGATCCAAATGGGGCATTCGACGTGGCAAATGATGGGACCCATTTGTTGACATCGAGTTTTTTTTTTTTTTTTGGTCAAGGAACATCGAGTTAATTGGGTTGTCTAGTAGGGTTTCACAATTAGACATTTGGGGCAAAATTCGTAAGGCTGCAAAATGGGAATCTTGGAATAGGGTTCCAACCTATTGAAATTGGGTCGTGAATCTTTGATTAGAGAAAGGTAGTGTGTGTGCGTCTGTCTTTGAATATTGATTGAGTCATTGAGAAGTGAAATCGGGGAAGAGAATCTCACTGTTATTGGAGATTGGGGCTGTACTTTAAATATTGGTTGATGTCATACTTTAAGGCTACAAGAAGATGAAGGTGCTATGAGAAGTTGGAGGTGTTCAACCCGTGTGTAAGTGGACCCATCCTTCACTTCTTTTTCTAGATTTGGGGATATGGTTTTGGAGTGTTGCTAGTTTTTTAGTCTTTCTTCACTTCTTTTTTTGGATTTGCAAATGTGTGGTTTTGGAACGTTGCTAATTTTTCAATCTTTCTTCACTTATTTTTGGATTTGGGCATGTCCTTTTGGTGTTGCTAGTTTTTTAGTCTTTGTTTATGTATGTTTTTGGTCTAAAGGTCTTTGTTTATGTCTTTATCATTTTTAATTGTCTTTTTGTTGTTTGTGGACCTAGTGTGTTTATTTCTTTATATCTTTAGCATGTGACTTTCTTCCTTTTTGTGGATTTCAGCACGTGTGATAGGACCCGACCCGAATCTCCCTTGAAATCTGTGTCGAACCATGCTGCCCTTCCGACATCCATACGATGTCGGACATCCATACGATGTCGGGCCCACCTACTAAATAAACCTTTTTCCTTTCCTATTTAGACAAAAGGGGTCAAGACTTCTACTGAAATTTCGGCAGAGTCTCCCTTGAAAAATGAACATTTACCCATTAATTTCACTTGTATAAACACATTTTAATATTTCCCAACTTCAGCACTCACAATGTATAGCACACACAATTTACAAATGGCCTCCGGCCTCAAATCCCACCCTACAAGGGCGACATCAGAGCATTCTAAAAATTTCTTAAGTTTACAATACCATTAACGTTTAACAGAATATAAAAAGAAATCCTATGAAGGGGTCTATTGTGTGGAGAGGATTTTTCGTCTTGAATTCAGCTATCACTTCAACTTACGGCCTGGGGGGCTCAAAATAGAAATGTGTGTGGACAAAAATAAAGTTTAAACATAACTGTAAAGGAACATACTAACCCCGATTTTTTGAAAACGATTTCCGAAAACCATGCATTTCAAGCCTTTATTATACTTACTTGCATTTAAAACCTTTTTAAATTCATAAATCCCACATATGTATATATAACGTATAAACACACGCACACCATCACTATGTACTAGGGGAGAAACAATCCAACACGAGGATCGTTTTACTAGTCCACATGGCAAAATCCTTTATACTCATGTGGCTAGGGATGAGCAGTCCAATCGGGGGACTATTACTCCCCAGATACATACATCAGAATCCTCAATACTCAGGCGGCTGAAATAGTGTTACGCGTGCAAACTGCTCGTCAAGGCCTTCGGTATACCCAGTCAGAGGTGCCCGGTTTCCGAGACACCTCCAAACAGTTACCGCGTGTCACTAGTAACCGGAGTAACCAATAAAGGGGGAGGTACATATTATGGTAAAACATATAATCCATTTGACCCACTATCAATACATACCAACCTTAATAAAAAAAAATACATAGCTGATCCATATCCCTCGTTAATAACATTCAATGCCAACACTATCAATATTGAATCATGCATAAAACCTCATAGTTTCCCATAACCCAAATAAAACAGATATCAAATCAAAACCCATTTTTCACGCATGCATTTCACACTTGAAATTAAATACTTATTTGAAAACAACATCCACTTACAAATAGTCCGAGCTAGTTCGACCCTGTGAGGGTCCCTCCTGCTAGCTACGTGGAGCCTGAGCACCTATTCGAAAGAATACCGAGATTACATCAATAATTGCTTTCAACAACGAACTTTAAATTGAAACCCTAATTCCTAGAATATAAAGTGTGCATTTTGTTTAGGATGGTTCTACGGCCATCCTAGTACCCTTAGTAGATGAGACGGTCAAAAAATATCCATTGGTCAACGGTTTGGTCAAACTTCTCATTTCGGTCAACCGGGTCTACGAGGCCCACGACCTCTGATTTCTGATCTAAAAGTTCCTATAGGTCCAACAAGCTCTTTTTAACAAGTCTCGAAGGTTTAGTCTCGATCAAGCAGTCGGATCGCTCTCGATCGCACAATCGGACGGTGACTAATAACCTAACCCTAAAATCATTGATTCGGAGTATCTGGGATTCTGATTCTTGATCAACCAGTTCTTGCACATTCCTAGAGGTACAGGGAACAACATATTTGAAAGTGAGACCAATCGGACTGTCCGAACCTATGGTGAAACAACCGTTCGATAGTCAAACAGTATCCAATCCTTAATCCGAGCACACCGTCATGCTCAAGACAACATAAGGGATATTTTGGAACTCAATACGCTGCCACACAGTGGCCCACGTGCTGCCACCCGCCACCGGCAATGGATGATGTCTATAGAAATTTCGGCGATCATAAAAACTCCAAATCGCCGGCCAATACCTATGCCATTAGATCAACCACACCTAGGGGAACGTTTTTTGGTCTTGGACCCCAGCCAAAAAGTGGTCGGAGTGACTGAAAAAACTACCAAGTCGCGGGCAATTTCTAGGGTTCCTAATCGAACTCCCAAACCTCCAAATCGATCGAAACCAATTACACAAATAGCTAATACGCAATGAGAGGATCAAAATCCATACATGGATCAACGAAATTGGCCACTGAAAACGACGTTGGATACACAAGAAATGATCGGCCCTTTTTCGAGCTCTCGCCGACACTGGAGAGGGTGGGCTCATCGGAGAAGGGAAGGGATGTGAAGAGGAGGCCGGGCTGGTTCTTTTGGGTCTTGTGGCATGGCCAGAGATCGCCGGCCAAACATTGGTCGGCTCTATTTCAGTCACTAGGGGAGGAGAGAGAAAGAGCTGGAGCAGAGAGAGGGAGAGTGTGGCTCGCATGTGAGGGGGATGAGGGCAAAACCAGATCCATGTCCCGCTTAAAATGCCAAACTTCACCACAAAAGTAACAACCTGTGCCAGTTTCCTGACTCGACCCACCAGTCTGCGCATTCTGGGGTGCATTCTTATGTGAAGGATCTCTAGCTATACTAGCCCTTGATTGTTGCCTTACATTCGGACTCCAGGATGGTCTGGGTCCGGATCTCCCACTTCCGGATCATGATCCACCTCCCCTTGACCAACCACCTCAAGAAGAACTTGAACTAGACCCCTCTCTCTTTGATGGACCTTGACTTGGTCCACCAAAGTTAGTAGTATCACGGTGATGTCTCGCCATACCAGGTGATCTAAGCTCCGTGACACAAGGTCAATTGCTTGGGCCATCATTCTCATAAAAGGGTAAGTATTTGCAGTTATCACCATTTAGATCTCAGCCCATAATCCTTCTTCAAACCGCTTACACTTCTCCTCTTCATTATGAACTATCTCTAGGGCAAACCTGGACAACTCATTAAACTTATGTTTATACTCCAGTATGGACATAGTCCCCTGTCTCAATCTCAAGAACTCGGCTCGCTTGGCATCTCGGGAGCGAGGACAAAACTGTTCATAAAGCATACGGTGAAAATCTGCCCAATTAAGGGTATTAGGATCCGCATAGCTCCTCCGAATTGTTTCCCACCAATAGTAGGCATTCCCCTTCAAGAGGAAAGCAGCCAGACAAACTCGATCTTCATTTGGACACCTCATAACTTCAAAAACTCTCACTAGGTCGGTGAGTTAGCTATCAGCTTTTGCTGGGTCTGCACTGCCATGGAAATCACAAGCTCCCAGTTCCTTACACACCACCGAAGAGTTACCGCGTGTTAATACTAACCAGAGTAACCAATAAAAGGGGAGGTACATATTATGGTAAAACATATAATCCATTTGACCCACCATCAATACATACCAACCCTAATCCAAAATCACATACCTGATCCATATCCCTCGTTAATAACATTCAATGCCAACACTATCAATATCGAATCATGCATAAAACCTCATAGTTTCCCATAACCCAAATAAAACAGATATCAAATCAAAACCCCTTTTTCACGCATGCATTTCACACTTGAAATTAAATATTTATTTTAAAGCAACGTCCAGTCACAAATAGTCTAAGCTAGTTCGACCCTGTGAAGGTCCTTCATGCTGGCTACGCGGAGCCTGAGCACCTATTCGAAAGAATTCCGAGATTACATTAATAATTGCTTTAAACAACGAACTTTATATTGAAACCATAATTCCCGGAATATAAAGTGTGCATTTGGTTTAGGAAAGTTCTATGACCATCCTAGTACCCTTAATAGATGAGACGGTCACGAAAGATCCATTGTCAACGGTTTGGTCAAACTTCCCATTTTGGTCAACAAGGCCTACGGGGCCCACGACCTCTGATTTTTGATTTGAAAGTTCCTATAGGTCCAACAATGTCTTTTTAACAAGTCTCAAAGGTTTAGTCTCGGTCGAGAGGTCGGATAGCTCTCGATCGCACGATCAACCAGTTCCTACACGGTTCTAGAGGTACAAGGAACAACATATTTTTAAGTGGGACCAATCAGATGGTTCGAACTTATCGAACCCGGATATTGCCTAATAGGCAAAATATCTATTCGATAGTCAAACGGTATACAATCTGTAATCCGAGCACACCGTCATGCTCAGGACAACATAAGGGATATTTTGAAACTCAATGGGCCGCCACACAGTGGTCCACGCACCACCACCGACAGTGGTGGGCGTCTAGAGAAATTTCGATGATCGAAAAAACTCCAAATCACCGAACAATACCTATGCCATTAGATCAACCACACCTAGGGGAGTATTTTTTGGTCTTGGACCCCGGCTAAAAAGAGGTCGGAGTGACCGAAAAAACAACCCAGTTGAGGGCAATTTCTAGGGTTCCTAATCGAACTCCCAAACCTCCAAATCGATCGAAACCAATTACACAAACAGCTAGAACACAAGGAGATGATCAAAATACATGCATGGATCGATGAAATTGGCCGCCGAAAATGACGTCTGAAAAACCAGAAACGATCGGCCCTTTTTCGAGCTCTTGCCAGCGTTGGAGGAGCTGGGCTCGTCGGAGAAGAGGAGGCTGGGCTGGTTATTTTGGGTCTAGTGTCGGGGCCAGAGATAGCTGGAAGGGAGAGATCACCGGCCAAATAGTGGCCGACTCCATTTCGGTCGCTAGGGGGAAGGAGAGAGAAAGAGCTGGAGGATAGAGAGGGAGAGTGTGGCGCACGTGTGAGGAGGGGGTGAGGGCAAAACCGGGTTTTCAAGTTTGAAAAGACCATTATGCCCTTTTAATTTTCAGACCTTTTCTCGACCGTTATAACTCGGAATTGAGCGTGTCGCCTGACCATAGTGGGTGCCACTTTGCAGTTGATTTAAATGCCCACTCTTGTTCATGCAATGCTTGGGATCTTAATGGTCTACCCTGTGTGCATGCATGTGCTGCAATTAGTAGAGGATTAAGTTGATGATTGGTTAAGAAAGATGCTTATTTGAGAACCTATCATTACGAAAAAAGGCATTTAGCGACATGCAAATTCCGTCACAAAAAGGCAAAAGAGCGTCGTAAATAGTGATTAGCGATGGCATTGCGATGTTTTTTGTCGCGTCGCAAATGATTTGACCCCTTTTTATGATGCTTTGAGGCCGTCGTAATAACGTATTGCGTCTAACTTGCGATAGTTAAAAATTGTCGCAATAAACTGAGCGTCGGATTTAAAACGGGATTTTACAACGCAATCTCATGTCGCAACTAAAGTAATTGTGACGATGCAATTCTTTTGCTAATGCTTATACGACAAAGGAAATAGAGTTATGGGAATAAAAAGGTTTTTGAATTCAAGTACGTATAATAAAGGTTTTAAACGCATGGTTTTCGGAAATCGTTTTCAAAAAGGCAGGGTTAGTATGTTCCACTATAATTATATTTAAACTTTCTTTTTGTCCACTCACCTTCTGTTTTGCGCTCCCCATGTCGTGACTCAAAGTTTTTACCGAACTCAATTCAAGGAATTCTCTTCGAACAATCAGACTTCATCGTAGGACTTTCGTTTCCGTTTCCTGTTGAATGTTTGTGACTCTGTAAACTAAATAAATTCTTAAATTGCTATGATGTCGACCTTTTAGGGTTGAATTTGAGGCCAGAGGCCATTCTGTAAATTGTGTGTGCTATGTATTGTTATTCTTAAACATAATGACAATGTTACTTGGAAAAAATGCCCCTTATCTCAAAATGGACCGTGCAATTTTTCATGTGCGTGTAAAAATATTCTGGAATTTTTTCAGGATGTCACATAGGGAATGAGGCATAAAAGAGAAGGGGAGAGAAGAAGATGAAAAAGTAGAAGAAAAAGTTTTAGGGTTAGGGTGATTTATGGTTTTATAAGGCGATGGGCTAAAAGAAGTTTGAGTGGTGGCCGTTTCTTTATAGTTGAAAATAGAACAAGACATTGGCCCAAAAGCTTGTTGGAGGGAGTAGGCCTCCAGACCTCAAACTCAACGAGCCGAAACAAAACCACTGATGTGTCAAACTCGCTTAGATTATAATTGCATTGCAAATATATTTAACGACTTAGAGTTCCATAAAAAAAATAATATAAAACTGTTCAAGTTATAAGTCATAACCCTAACTCTTCTTCTTCTTTTTCTTCAAACCGTCGTTTCTCCCTTCCCATGTAGTTTCTCTCTCCTCTCTCTCTCTCTCTCTCTCTCTCTCTCTCTCTCTCTCCTTCGTCGTTGCATCTATCTATCACTCTCCTCCGGCTATGATTAATACAGAAACAATCAAATATATATTGATTAATTAAATATATATCGGTCGTTTCTGTATAACGTCGGCTTTGGGTTTACAAAACCGCCTTGACAACCGCAAGGTGTCGGTCAGTCAAAAAAACCAGCACTGTCGATTGGTTTTCTTCCCCGTCGGAGTAAAGACAAATTTTTGTTGGTTGGTTGGGTCTGTTTTTCGATATAAAATGTTAGCCCTAAAACTTGTCATTGATTGTGTTTATCAAAAGGCGCAAACACATCAATTCGGTTATTGGTGCATGAAATTCTTAATCTTTGCAATTTTTCTGATGAAGTTAAGTTTAATCATATATTCCGTGAAGCCTCTAGCTAACTTTGGTCATTCTTTATCTCAAGCGAGGTTTTTGGGCTATGAATTGCCTCTTTTTTTTGTAATTTTTTTTTTCTACTTTGACCTCTTTGAGCCTTCGTGTTCAAAGGGGTTGTTTTTGTAAATAATTATTTTCATATTAAAAAAATGTATTTGTTTCGATCATTATTATATTATTTAACTTTCTCTTTTATGAATAGTAAGTGAGAGAGAGGAGATTATATTTTATTTTAAGATGTAGATGGGTCCAAATATACATTTTGATTTTGAAGTATGCAACATTACCTTATTGGAGGGAATATGTAAACATACTTGAATGCCCACCCATTGGAGGAGATTAATGCTTATGTGGCAAGCAACAAAGCTTTGCCTACTCGTTGCTAAGCTTTATATCCGAGGGGCTTTCTCCCCCAGATCTCGTCGAATTTTCGGGGTTCTCTGAATTTTGGTGGACATATGTCAAATCTACTTTTCCTTTGGAATATATATTGTCTCATATCTAGGCTGCCTTTGGTTGTGCCTCATCTTGTGAGGTTGTTCTTTGAGGTGTTGCGGCTTGGTCATTGTAGATCCATTGCTCATTGGTGCGTTGAGGCCCTAGAGCAACTATGTGGTGCTCTCTATGTCATTTCTTGAAGAGTCATGCCGGTTAGCGGCTAGTTTTGTCCTTGATGTCATTGGACTAGATTAGAGGAAATTATGGCGGTTGAAAAGGGTTATAAAAAAGTTATTTTCAAGAGTGATTCTCTCCAAATCGTTTCAGCTTCTGGCTGGCTCAAGTCAGGGAGGAAGTTTTACCCATGTCTGCCATATTGTTATTGGGATGACTCCTTTTACAGTCTGTGTCCTTTGTACTTTTTGTTCCTATTGATGTAATAAAATTCTATCGCCTTTTTATTTATATTAAAAAAAAAGTTTGCCTACTCATTTGCATACACCCATGGAGATGCTCTTACGTGCTAGATTCATTAATTGAGGTGACATGCATGGCCACATCCGCTGTCACATAAGGTGGTCGGCTAATGTGATCAAGTGTATCACAATAACATTACTCGTTCTAGAAAATATATTTAAAAAATAAAAATAAGCATCGAGATAATGAAAATTTAGGTCATATAATTGTCAAATTCACCAAAAACATACACCTTGATTTGTCCAGTAATAATAACCAATAATAACATACGAATTGGTTTGTTCTTAATAGAAATTTTTTCATGAGAGTCACTTCCCTGGTCAACTGGCCTAATTCATGACTCTACCAATAGATACTTATATATATATGCGATAGAATTTTATTAGATCAATAGCAATAAGGAGTACAAAGGACACATACTGTACAGGGTGTCATTCCAATAATAATATGGCATATATGGGTAAAACTTCCTTAATGACCTGAACCAGCCGAAAAAATAAAACGATCTGGAGAGAATCAGTCTTGAAAATAACTTTTCTATAACCCCTTTCAACCACCATAATTTCATGAATCTAGTCCAATGACACAACTAGCCGCTAACCGATATCACTCTAAAAGAGACTAAGAATGTAACAACCCGATCCCAATTTCGAGTTAATTATTAAAATATTAAGGCGAAGGACGATTTTACCTAGGTTAATTTAATGAATTTAAAAGTTGACTTTAAGATCGGGAAAGAATTTGGTGGAGCAGGGTGTGCCGTTGCGTCCGCCTCGTTGAAAGCGAGTCCGTGGGCGTGCGGAACACCCGCGATTCGAGCCGAACGAGCGTTTAAAGGTCTAAAAGCGATTGGGGGCATTTTAGTAATTTCGTGGAAAGGGATAAAAATTAAAAAGGAGCTGGCCAATCGGCCGGCGACGTGATTTACACCCTCCCGGCCCGTCTTCAACCTCCCGATACCCCTCTCTCTCTGCTTTGTGCGAACCGGGCCACCGTACGTTCCAGAAACCACGCCGATAGTCCCATACTCCAGAAGCTCCTCCTCACCTCTCTCAACCCATCTCTTGTCTTTTGTTTGAAACCACCTCGAAACACCTCTCGCAAAGCCGAAAACCAGCCTGAGCTTCTCGCGTCGATTGCTCCATTAGGTCACCAATTTCGTCGGAGTGCAGTGAGTTTTCTTCTCCTTTCTTTGAGTTCTAGCAGTTTCGAGGTTGGTTTTGGCTGAATTGGAGGTGTGGGGCAGGATTGAATAACCTAGGGTTTGAGTGCAGTCGGGTTGAAATTCTGGCATGATTCGGCCGGTTCTTGGCGGTTTTCAATGCCAAAACACTCCTCCACCCTTGCGATCACTTAGCCATAAGCTTTGCTCCCGAAATTCCAAGATTTTCCGTCGCCGGAAAAATTGCTCAAGCCACCCAACTTTGGCCGCGCGCGTGGCGGCGCGTGGGCCAGGTGGTGGCGGCGGTTCTTCGTGCCAAAATGCCTCCCGTAGTCTCCCGAGCGCATAGGTATGCTCGAACGAATTTTGGAAATCGTTTGAGCGAATAACCAATGTTACGTTAGATTTAACTAAGGTTAACTCGGGTTCGTTGAGTTTGAACCGTTGGATCGTATTGAAACTTGGAAGTTGAATAATTGGGAACCTTAGAAACCTATAGGAAGTTACGGATCGTCGATTGGAGGTCGGAAACCTATTGAACGAGCGAAGCGAACCTATTAAGGATTTAATTGAATATTTAATCCAGGGGACTTCCAAGTTAACTAAACGGCTTAAATTAGAATCAAGTGGGCCCGGAAACCTTTCTAATCACAATTGAACACTTTAGGCCCGGGAAGTCGGGATTTTCTATTAAATTATTATGCCGAGCTTTGGTGAAATAATAAATGGTTTAATTTTTCGTAAATAGGTACTCAAGCTTCGGTGGAGTTGCGGGAAGGCCCTTCTAAGGGTCGGGCTAGCTCGGACCAACGGTGAGTGGACCTCACGATTTTTATAAATGTTTTTATTACATGAATGCTTATTTAATGTTTTGTGGAATTATTGATTTCCAAATATTATTTATGATTTGCATAGTAGAGATTAATTGAATTTACTGAATATTCTCTATAATTTAACTTCCGGAGCCTAAGATGGGATTTTAGAATGAAATTCATGATTATAAGATATGGATTTTAGAATGGCTTGAGGAAAAACTTGTTTTTGAGTTATAAGTTTATGAAAGGTTTCAAACCACTCTAGGTACCCTATTGATGTTGCCTTCGGATTAATAATGCCCTCACGGAATAAAAATTGATAAGAGTTATTACCCGGTCTACGGACCATTGTTGCCTTCGGTTTAAGTTCTGCGCAAGATGACTCACGCCCCACGAGTCTCGGGGCGCTCGGGCCGTGCGGGGCAGGGCCTTGGCTTCGGGTAAACTTTGTGTTTTCCGAGTCTAGCGAGGACGCGGCTTAGGTTGACTTGGTGTCTCCTAAGTCTTGCGAGGCGTGGCTCGGACCGACTTTGTGTCACCGAGTCTTACGAGGATTGGAATTGACAGTTGAATAATGGAATTGACGGAATTGATAAGGGTATACCTAGGTGGATTTTAATTAAGTTGATTGAGTAATATCTTCAAGTAATGAATAAGAACTTTTATGTTGATGAACTTTATAAATTTGATTTTATTGCATACTTTAAGTTATTGCTCGTTTATAGAATTGTTTTCTAATGTTTTTAGCAGTGGGGCTAACTTGCGTTTTCAATTTTCTAAAACTACCTTTTTGGTCCACTCACCTTTTAAATGTTTTTCGCCCCAGTCGTAGGGTCGTAGGCCGAGCACCACCACCGGCCCGTCTTCACCACCACCGCTCTCCTTAAACTCGTGTAGGGTCTACGACCCGAAGAACTTTGTATTTAGTTACTTTAGAAGCTCTGAACTTGCCCAAACTTTTGTGAGGCACGAGCCGTACTTTTTTAATTTCGGTTGGTGTGTGAACTTAACTTGTCCAGCTTCTTGAAGTTTGTGGAATTAAAAATTGTGCTTTCGCAGGTGTAACTTATTTGGGAATTGAGCCAATTACGGGGAGACTCTGCCCGAGATTTTATTGAAGTGAACCTTAAAACTCTGTTTTCTCAATTTCTTTACTAAAAGGGCAAAATGGTCAAGTGTGTCCGACACCCGACAGATGTCGGCCACGGAGCCAGGCTTGTGCCCAGGATTCTAAGCGGAATTAGGGTCAGTCCTGTCAAAGAATACCTAGCAAATTCAACTACATTTCTGGAATCATGAAAGAAAAAAACACAATAAAGGCTAAAACAACGTCGGCAAAAGGGAAACCAACTGCCGCTAATCTTCCTTTGGGGCATGATATAAAGAGCACCACCTAGTTAGTCGAGGGCCTCAACGCACCAACAAGCAGTGAATCTACCATGATCAAGCTATAACATCTCAAAGAGCAGTCTCGTAAAATGAGGCACAACCAAAGCCAACCCATATCTGAGTCAATAGATCTGCCAAAAAAAAAGATCAACATAGGTCCACCAAAAGCCCAAGAACACTAAAGATCTGACGGAATCCTTGAAGCTTTTTCTCTTTCTCTCTCTCTCTCTCTCTCTCTCTCTCTCTCTCTCTCTCTCTCTCTCTCTCTCTCTCTCTCTCTCTGCAACTAGGCTACCAATAGATACTTTAGAATAGGGGTGGACACAATTTCGGGTTAACCTGACCGACTCGCCCAACTCGATCATAGTGGGTTTGGTTGAGTTGGCCTAAAACTGAGCAGGTCCTGGGTTTAAAGAATCATAAACCATTATTTACGGATTAGGTTATGGATTGGAACCAAAACTTAAAAGTATGCTTAATTTTGAGTAAATCCGACCAAATTGCTCAACCCGATCACAAAAAGTTTAGGTTGGGTTGGGTTGGCCTAATAATGAGCGAATCTTAGATGTAAGAAATTATAAACCGATATATATCGAGTTGGATTGCGAATTGGGAAAATCGACCCAACCCAACCCATACCCACCTCTACTTTAGGATGTCAGTAACATGTCAAATTCTGAATTTAAAATTATGGCATGTGAAATTAAAATCACCACGCGTGGTCCGACTCATCATCGGTGGGCGTGTGGTAGCCCTAGTTGAAATTGTACAAAAGTTTGACTTTGAATCGTGGCCCGGCAAGCATTATTTTTTACCTTTAACTTTAAGTTAGAAGATAAATGACTAAGGGATGAGGTGCGCTGTGGAGGTGGGGACTCTGGGAATTTGAAAAGTCTTTGCATGCATGCATGCATTTGGAGGGCCACCACACCACACCACCCGCATGATCATCCCAAACATTATTTCCTACCAGCATGCCATGCATTATGCATATGATAGGGCTCTTGCTCTTAAATGAAAAAGCCTTTGCCAAATTGCCAAATTGCCAATGCCCAGTAAATGCTGATTGATGATTATATTATATATGAATGATAACAAAAGAAAACAACCTGCCGTGAATCTTGCAATTAATCAATATATCAACATTATTAAAAAGTTTGTCATAAAATTTAATAAAATAAAGGGTAATTTTAACTTTAGTATCCTGAAGTTATCGAGTTTTAGCCTGTAGTACATGAATTTTTTTTCGTCTCAGTCGTCTTTTTGATTTTGGGCTTTATCTGCATTTCTTTTGGGTTCTAGCTCTCAAACTTTGGACCCTTATAAGTACTATCTTAGGGGGAGCTTATTCAACCAAATATTTCTTCAATACGTAAGTGTTATGTTATTCTTGTAAAACTCTTTGTTGATTGAACATCTAAGACTTTTTACCTAGATTGACCTTAGGTCCCTTCATGCATTCATATCATACATGAAAAATTGTTTTATGTAAAAATATTGGCTAAGTATGAAAATTGGTTTTTCAGAATAATCATTTTCTCAAGATAATTTTTGGCGGCTTTTATTCCTTACACATCAAATAAGAAAACTTGATTTTATGGGATTTTAGTATGAAGTATATATTGACTTAATGAGCCATCATTTTTAGCCTAAATCGTATTTTGCACTAAAACCGATTTTTCATATTTTGATTTGGTGGAAATTTGATTTTTTTAGTATTTTTATTTGAATCCAAATGGGGGGTACTTCCTTATTTACATTGTAAACTTAAGTAAATGGAGTAATATAAAAATAAATGAAGATGAGGGCTGTTCATTTTTTTTTTAAAGTTTTGTTTTCATTTATTTAATTAATTAAGAGTTATTTAGATAAATACTCATTCTTAGCACTAATAATAGAGATAAACTCTATACCATTTAATTTCTATAAACAAATCCAAAAAATGATTATTAAATTACTTTTATGCCCTATTGAATTTAATTTTGATTATTAAATTACTTTTATGTCCTATTGAGTGTTTTGAATTTTTTTATGAGATTTTGAGGTTGGGCTTGTTTTAATAAAACAATGGCAGTTTTGTAATTATAGGAAGTTTGAAGTCTCTTGGTTACGTTATAAATGAGTTTTTGAGTGTGTTTCTAAAGTCCATTTCATATAGGGTTTTTTTTTTATAATTTGAACCTTTATATTGGGTATAATAATGAATGTTCCATTAATTAATTATGTTTTCTTATTATTTATTAATTGCTAATATTATCAACCACATGGCACTATTTGATTGGGTCTATGTGACATATTTATTGACATGTTAGTGATTATGAAAGTGATAGGAAAATTAACTTTGTTTATGCGACTGAGACGAAAAATATTTCATGCACTAAAAGACTGAAACTCGGTAAATTTCAAATAGTAAAACAAAAATTACCCTAAAATAAAATCATTATTGGTTACCTTTTTCATCTTTTTGGTCTGGCAGGAGAGGCATGGAGCTGCGGTAGCATTGGTAGATTGATCATGAGATTTAATGTGAGCGGACCCAATTTCAATTATCAAGTCAAACAACAGCCAAGCAGGAGGTGCTTTTGCGTCCAATCCAAAGTCCAAATCGAAAGAAAGCTTTGGAGAAGAAATTCACAATTTTTACAGACAACCCAAAAGTTTGAGACTGTAGATTTTTGTTCCAGAGCTTCGAGTTGAGATCTGCTGTCCCCTAATCTAAACTTTTGACACGTGTCTCTACCTTTAACAGTACACAAACACCGTTAACTCGTATAGAAGATACGTATAATACCAAAAAGAAAATAAAAAGGGAAATGTTCTCTAGCCTCTCTCTTGCTAATATTGCTTGTATAAATTTTTTTAAAGAAATAATGTCAATAGAGAATAGAATGAAATTTATCCTTGTTATCGTATTGTTTTTCAAGTCCTAGGCTATGTTTACTTTCAAGCACCTTATTCTTTTCAAAGCGCTTTCAGAGTTTATTTTCAATGCACTCTTCAAACGACCTTGGCTGAAATTACTCGACCAAAGGAGGTAAAATGGATGAGGTTCTCCACCCAATTCATTCCCTTTCTTTCCATGCATTAGTATCAAACTACACATAAATAACACTATCTGCTCTTCCCGCCAAACCAAATCTCAGACCGTTCCGGTCGAAACTCCTCTCATCAGCTTTATTGTTCTTGTTCTTGACAATGAGGCTATTCTAAACTATTTTAATGTCCAATGAGGAGGTTCGAATTATGGTTCAAGTTGGCGGACTCACTGTCTTGGCCAATTGGCATAACCCACATTTGCCTTTATTGTTCTTGTTCTACTCTAGGCGAGACTCATTCCAGCAGCCCGGACCGTTGAAACCAAGCACTCATGGAATCTTGCTGCCACATCAAATTCGGATCCGATCCATAGACTAAATCCAACCACTAACTAAAGGCCAAACAGCACTATTGAGCCAATTATCCATAAAAATGACCACGTCACACATTTACTTTTAGTTAGTCCAGGTTGCAGAAGATTTACTAGTTCCTGATGCCTAAACAAAGACGGTACAGACTGATCTAACTGAGGCCCTTCTTCATGAGCACACAAGCATAAAGCATATCATCTACAATTAAGAAACCGAAAACTTGCAATTCAGTTGTGTATAGGGCCTATGTGGGCATTCATCAATACGTAAAAGGTTGAGATTTGTGTAATTTCAACAATCAAATGCGTGAAAATACATTCCAACTCCACTTTATATGCAAACAAGCCACAATCATATTCTGCATTAGATTTTCATTTCAAATAGAAATTCAAAAGCTTCCATATTAGCTACCTACTGGCATAATATAAGACCAGAACTTTCACCTGACAATTGCTTTAGCCAGACAATCCGATAGAAGAGAACGCATCATCATAGATTCATAGCTACAGTTATGTAAACATCATAGCTCATTTAATAATGGCCTATTTGGGCAAGTTCCTTGGTGCCTTCAACACAATACAGCTGCCAAATAAAATTTGAGTCTACGGCCTAACTAGATAGGTTCTAAAAGGAGCAGCGACGAGAGGAAGACTATGCTAACATCATTAGAAATTCACAGGGTAGGTCTTCACACTCAACCAAATTACAAGTAACTGCAATTTCTTTTTATCTTTCCCTTCTCGTACTCCGCAATTGAACCAAATGATACAAAAAATATATACATTGTATACTTACTGTAAGGTACTGGGTTTCTTTTGTACATATGACAGGATAACGGTCACATCATCAAGCTTGCCGCCACTATATCCCACATACCCAGATGCCTCGGCTGCATCTGCAAATGGGCTCCTTCTAGATGTAGATTGCCCCACTTCTTGTGCACTAGTTGCCAAGAACTTTGTTATATCCTGAAAGAGATACATAAATGTAAACAACCAACATAAAATGCACACAAAAACCACTACAATAAAGATAGCTATTCTGCTAGCATGCATGGTTTTTATAGCTCAAGCTGGAGTTGTTATCATCAATTCTATAATTTTTGCGATTACATAGATTATACCTGTTTTCATTTTAAAGAGTACTCTGTTCGACTTGCCCGGATTGTTTGGTGGACAAGGAGTGCATTGCAATAGTATCTTTCTGATAAAATCAGAAGTATTAAGTATGAAAGCCAATTAAAATAAAAGAACTGACACCACCACTACCAAGCCATATGGTTTCCCCAAATGCCCTTTCTACAATGTCTACGGCTCCTTTAAGCAAATGCATGGCAGTTCTTTTCTTTCATTTACCTTTTCAAAGAAGCTTATAAAATAATAGATAAGAAGCAGTTGAGACTATGCACCTCAAGTTTCAATGTGGTTTGCATAGACTTCGATACAATTGAGATGATCTCTTGCTCATACAAGTTGTCAAAGAGGCCATCTGTTGCAGTGACAATCACATCTCCATCATCCAAATCTATTCGGTGTCTCTGAGAACAGATTATTTTGTTAGCATGATATCTCTCAGGATGTAAGACATGCAAAACTATAAATTAAAATATACTATTTTTCTCACCATCTTTTCAGGACAAAGGAGGTAAATAAAAATAAAAATATACTGTTTCTCTCACTATCTTTTCAGGACAAAGGAGGTAAAAAGTTCAAAATTAGTTATTGCGACTGAGCAGGAGCTAACATTTTGGAAATTTGGTTGGGCATGTAATGATTTTAATACAACGTACCTCTATAAGTTTTGAGGGATCATCACCTCTTTCAATCTGTAATGGAAAATTGAACTCGTGAACCATTGGTGATGATCTTTTAAAGACAGCACCATTTCTAATTACGATAAATCCCGAGTTGCCAATGTTGGCCACATGGAGAGCCTGCAAAATGAAAATGTTAAAGCATAATATGCAGCCTCTAAAATAAAGTGTTTCAAGCATTGCAGCTTAAGGGAAGTATTCAAGAACCAAACCATGGTTGAGAAAAAAAAACCCCCTAAAAATGCAATGAAAAGAAAACAATTTCTTATGGGGAGAAGTATGGGCATGCCCACAAACTGAAATCTTTCATATACATTTGGAAATATTTTAGGAACGATAGAATAACTTGGCATAAAATAAAATATGAACTATATACCTAAACGATAAGTACATGAAATTTTGAATACATAACACAAAATAAAATCTACCTGTAAGCCCTGGGCATGTATAAAAGTAAAATAGCACTTGCTTAAAGTATTGGAAAATTATTTCCAATTGCTGTAATTTAGCACATCCATTTAGGATTTGTGCGGTTCTCCACTTTAGTTCCTCTTTTGGGTACTTTCTTTATAGTAGACCCAGAAATAATATTTTTCAGGAAAGGTCCATACCTGACCATCAAAATAAGCGACCAAAACAGTAGATAGTCCAGGTGCTTTTGTTTTTGCAGCAGCTCTAATAAGGACTTCTTCTGGTTCAGTCAGTGGTATACCTTTGCAATCGGATACTAACCTTTCACAATTCCCCATGAGTTCACGAGCATAATGTCCAGGATTAATCCCTGATTCAAGCAAGAGCAAAATAGACTTAATCATTCAAATTTTAGTACATTGCTAATGTGCAAGAAAATAGACCTCTTCTTTACTGGTAAATACAAGGGAACAAAATTATTAAAAAAATAAAAATAAGAACAGACTTTGACTTATTATTAAATAACAAATAAAAAATTCATGGCCGTGATACCTTCTAGTGACCACTGACCAACTCCATCAGCCACACCTAGCCAGTTTTGGCAAGCAACAAAGTAAGCATCCTCCCCACCTGTCAATGCCTGGCATTTATTAATTCTTGAATTACTTACACTTGTACTAAATTCAAGCCAAGGGTCAAGTAAGTATTGCGCATGTGTATCCAGGTGTGCATGTGTATGTTTGTGTGTAGACAAAATTTACTTCACGCCAACCAAACATCAAACTTCAGTGTCTATGCACCTCTGTCTTTGGATGTGTGTGTCTACCTACGAACAGTTAAATGCATTTGTAGATGCCATATTAACCAACATTAGTTATAATGTCCACTCCAAACTCACATAAGACATGTATATGCATATTTTACATGCACGTCAAGTTAGTTTAATGTTAACCAACATTATCTGTCATCCTGATGGATACATTATATGCCCTAAACCTTGCCAATAGTTTAATGTCGTTTTGAGGGATTATCCTTTTATACGAACTTCTGTTCATACAATAAATGGGCAAATTTATCCATCATTACATGATTGGATGAATAAACATCAATGGAACTTAAAGTAGAGAGACATTTTTTTATAGGGAATCAAATTTATTATGAACTAACGAAGTCAGTGTCACAAGAAATATTCTCATAAATACTGAGTTCCTTACACGTCATAGTCATAGGATTGTCAAATCATGCATTGATAATCCAGAAATACTAGTGTGGGACGGGACCAAAAATAACCACTTTTTGCCACATAAGCACCAGAAAACTGAAAGGAAAAATCCACCCTCATGATGTCAATGATTAATTTAGATAATGCCATCGGACTAAAACTAAATTCGAAGAGTCAATAATAAGACAAAAATTAACTCTATGTGGATGGTAAAAGTGGTTGACCAAGAGTTACCACTCACACCTTAGTCAAAATGGGTCAAAGGGTAAAAGTCCTGCATTCTCAACTTGTGCCATGTCCTAGAGTTTCCTGATGCTGAAAGAAACTATCATAAATATGTAAGGATATCAAAAGGGGGAAGTGGCACAAGTATGAGAGAATGAGTGGTCATTTGACAAAGTTGACAACATATATTCTTTTCTTTAAGGATGCATGTGGTCCATAGGTGGGGTTGATTGTGGCTTTTAATAACTGTGAAACATTGTTTTTCTTTTGACCACTCTGTGAAACACTGAAATTTTGTAAAAACAGAGCATATTGAATACAACACCAACTCATTTGTCATCATTACGTACCATTCTATGCATGAAGAAACCATGGTCCATAACCATAAAATGATATTTGGGAGTTCAATAGGATAAATGTTTGTATTTCCACTACGAATTTTAGCTTAATGGTTGCTATGTTTTTCCTTCATATTGGGCAATAAATGAAATTTAATGGGACAAGGAATTATATTAACTACAGTGGGAATTCATGAAACCAAAGTTAGACCAAACTGAAAGTTTAGTTTTTGTAAAAGGAGAACATATTGAATACAACACTAAGTTGTCATCATTACGTACCATTCTAAATTATCCAAAAGTTATAAAAAGTATGTCCAACAAAGACATTACATTTAAAATCAAGAAGATACCTTTGACGGATGCGGTAATGAGGCAGCACAAGAAGATAGTTGAAGAACTGCTGCAGATATGTCCTCCCTGTTGCAAATGGACAAGATCTTAGGATCCGTTCAGGAACAATCCTGTTTTTTTGCTTTTCGTTCTTTGAAGAAAAAATAGAAACATAGAGAATAGAGATATAAGATGTAAACATGGAGGTCAGCGCCAGGTAGGTGCTGCTTATGATTATGGTGGACTTTAGCTAAAAGAAATACTGTGAACAAGAAAAGATGTAGCACTTACATTACATGTAAGATTTAGTAACAAGAAGGTTTTAAGGCCTTATTGTAAGATTTGGGTCAATTTGAATAGTCTGAGATTCCAAATAGGATAATTCTTTTCTAACCAAGCAATAGCTATTGCATCACTTCTCCCCCTCTGAAAACAACTCAACCCATCCGAGTTTGGAATTCGACCAGAAATAGAATCATTATCTTCCATGTGTTCTAGAAAGAAAGTGTCAGCTGTCCTCTTGCGCTTTATTGGAGAAAACACTCAGGCATTAAACACACAATTATGTCTATGAAAACAAATCATGAAAAACGTCTCATTGCAGGTTCTTCCCAAAATTTAAAACCATTACCAAGAACTGACTTGGTATGATAGATCAACTCATGATATCCTTGGGAAATATTCTTTAGGAACACTAAGAAGTGCAGGTACACAAATAGCATACAGACAGCAGCACTATATATATATATATAGTAATTTCTATCGTCCTTTCACTTTCCAATAAAGCAGAATAAATGTTTTCGAAGAAACAGAACATCAAAAACAGAATAAATACATGAAGACTATTTTTATTAGAGATGTAATGAGGAGAAAAACTAGCATACCCATCAGAAGTTCCTTGAACTGTATGTAATTCCACTATCCTAGGAGTTGATACTTCTGAAACATCTCCTCTATGTGCTTTACTCTCTGTGAATTCATCTTCTACATTTCTGGAAGGGGGATTCTCAGCTAACTATGTACAAAAAAAAAAAAAAAAGCATTTGAGGAACTTAATATGACAGAACTGTGTCATGTGTCAAACTGAAAAAATCAACTGTACGCCCACTGAGTGAGCTGCCAACTTGAACTCATGGTCAGGCCATAAATTAAGAAAACATGTCAAACGTGTGTGCAAGCAGAGCTATTGCACGTGTGCATGACTATGCAAACTCAAGGCTTATATATATATATATATATGCATTTAAAAATCGAGAAGATACCTTTGGGAGATGAGGTAATAAAGCAGCACTAGGAGATAGTTGAAGAACAGCTGCAGATCTGTCCTCCCTGTGTAAATGGAATGAACTATTGTAAGGAATGCACAACCAGAAAACCATATCTCAGTAATTGTCTTCTATGCAGAGATTTTAGGACCCGTTTCGTAACGCTTCTTTTCTTTAAAAAATAATAGACAGAGAATAGTGATGTGAGATGTGATGATGGAGGACAGGAGAAGGTGGATGTTGCTTATGATTAAAGAAATTCTGATAACAAGAAAAGATTTAGGAACAAGAAAGTTTTAAGGCCTTATTTTAAGATTTGGGCCAGTGGGCTTAGTGTGAGCTTCCAAATAAGATGATTCTTCCATGTGTTTCAGACAGGAAGTGCCAACTGTACTATACTGTTTGGTGAAACCTCCCAAAATTAGACAAACAGTAAGCCTAGGAAAACAAGGCATTAAACAAGGCTCTTCCCAAAAGTAATCATTTCACCATTACCAAGAACCAACTTGGTATGATAGATAAACTCATGATATCCTTGGGAAATATCCTTTGCGGACACTTATCAAGTGCGGGTACACCTACAGACAGACAGCAGCTCCATATTTAACTCCCCTAGTGATTTCTATCTGCTTTCATTTTCCAATAAAACAGAATTAACTTCATAGAAGAAACAGAACTTCAAAAACAGAATAACTAGATGAAGATTATCCATATTAGACGTGCAAACAAGAGAAAAACTAGCATACCCATCAGGAGTGCCTTCAAATGTGTGCCATTTCACTACCCTAGGAGTTAATACTCCTGAAACATCTCTTCTATGTGCTTTTCCCTCTCTGAATTTGTCTTCTGAATTTGTGGAAGGGGCATTCTCAGCTAACTATGTACAACACAAAACAAAAAGCATTTGAGTTCCTTAATATGAGAAATCCATGTCACATGTCAAACTGAAAGTATCAACTATATGCCTACTTCAGCTAAAGGTCAGGCTATAAATTAAGAAAATATGTAAAACATGTGTGCACTGCAGCTCTTACATGTGTGCAAGAATGTGCAAACTCAAGGGTTTTGGTATCTTAATCCAGAAATCTTTTTAGGTCTTAGAAAACATAATACAGGTCCCCCCACTGCTAAGCAAGACCACTATTTTTCTTATAAGAAATAAAACTTACAAAAGAATGCCCACCATTTTTCTTCTTCTTATTATTGTTGTTAATGTGTTATGTTTAACAGAAACCAATGCCATAAGAAATCCCTCATAGGTGCAGTCAAATAGCCTATTTAAGTGCACAAATTCTTCTTCTTCCTCACAAAAACTGCAGTCAAATGGTCAAAGCTCCCCTTCCTTCCTTCCCTTCCCAAACTTGACCTCCACTGCCAATCTTGAAATAACATTCTTGTTACAAATCTCTGAAAGGGGTTAACTTCTAATGCATCGACCAGTTCTTCAGGCTATAGCTAAATCCATCATCCAACTGAACAGGAACTTCCAGTGTAACCTCTCTAACTGATCTATTGGTACCAATGAGAATGTTAAAAGAAAAATATACGAATCTAAGTTCAGGTACAATATTCCACCATTTGTAAAATTCCATCTCTTACACCATATTGGATCCCAAACCACACTAGCTTTATTAAAACAAAACAAAAAGGAATCAAGTGCATGTTAATATTCATGTCGAATTCCAGACTTATAGTTTTTCTGTATCTTTAAATTCTTATGGATTTAATGTGTATTTGGGCAGTGCCCCCCAGAGAACTTTTCTGTAAAGTTTAATTAGCCTTAATCACTTTAACTGTCTCAAGATTTTTACCCAGTAAGTTAAATGAATTGTTTCCAATTGATGCACACTTTGATGCCACAGCTTATGTAACTTAAGCCATAAAACTTGCACAGTGAGGTGTTTTCTTGAGACCAGCACCAAACGAAACATACTAACAGAAGAGTGGGGGAAACAAATAGAAATAACAATAGATTAAAATACAAAAGTCACCTTTTATGATAAGTTGTAAGATTTATTTAAAAGCACTAAAGGGGCACAGCTCAAACATATAAACAGAAACTGTTAGAAGTATCAAAAGCTAAGAATTTTTTAGTAAGTCCCTTAGAAACAGAAACTGCAAGAGCAAGGGTTCATATTTTGTTGCTACAGAAATATGTCCTTGCTCTTGCACATATATAGCATCTATCAACCAGTTAGCCAATCTCTTGGCAATGTCAAAATGCTCACATAAAGCATCCATCAAATACCCAATCAAGCATCCCTGCAACTTAGACATATATAGATATATGTGTGTAGTCTATATTTTGACTTTGATAACATGAAGCCTTGGCAAAGCCCATTTGATTTAAGCACCAATTACACTGATTAAGCAAGAAATAAAGGTACCCATTGCGAAATAGCTGCCAATTCAAAATTTCTAAAAATGAGGCAACAGACAGTACAGAAGAGTGACTAACCACTGTTGAGCCTTCTTCAGTTTCATCTGCTGTGGTTGTGGTTGTGGTGGAATGCCCTGTTTCTTCTCCACCAGTCACATCGTTGTTGGCGGCACAGGCACTTGCCCGAAAAGCACAAATTTCGGGTTCAATTTCGGATTCATGCACATTGCTCCCCAACAATCCTTTGCTCAATTCTGAATTTTGCACATGAAGACTATTAGTATTATTAGTTTCAGTAACAACCTGACACTCACAATCCTCTTTGCCAATTTCCGTTTCAGTGGGAACAGCAACAGCTTTCTCGCTCTCGTCCCCAAAGCAGAAGACGATGCTACCATCCCACCACTCTGTCACAAGAATTACAATCCAATAAGAAAATAAATAAATATATATATGTATTTGCTGATACTATGTTGTTTGTTTCCTGAGAAAATTGGCATAATACATACCGCTTGTGGAAATGATATCTAACTGCGAGGATGAATGCGCAAGAAGCATCAGCATCGGCCTGGGCTTAGGAAATCCTCCAATTGGAGTGTGAATTCTACTAAGTTTTTCAAGCAAGAAGGGCTTTGGAGATGGAATGTGAGCTGGAGAGAAGGCAGAGAAGCTCAAACACCGACCTCTGACGAGGCATAGCAAAGGATCAGCCATTTTCTGATTTTCCTTATTTAGGCATGTTTTCCTTTAGATTTATTTATAATGGCAAAGCAACCTTCTGGATTTGTATTGATTTTTTTTTAATTTTTTAATTTTATCAGAATTTTGATTCTGTAATGACTTGAGGAAGAGAAGAGAGGATCAGGCCCCCCATTATCTGTTGTGGATAATTGCTCTATGATGACTCAACATTGATGGCGTTTATTAACCCGTAATCGAATGAGAATTAAATCCGATTCCGATTACTGATTATACGTGTGTTACTAAAATTAGGAGGAATCAGTGCGTGGGGACCACACTAAAAATAATCAATTCCAAGATTTGGGTGATTTGGATTCCCTACATACATAAGCGATTTGGATTCTCAATTTCATCCGTAATCGGAATACTAATTTTTTTCCCTTTACGCCTCACTTACTTTCATTATTTAAGATTATCCTTAACCCTATAAATAAAAACAAAATCATTTTAGTGTTAAGGATTAACTAATAGAAATACTTACATTTATAATAATAAAAATACTTATTAATAGAAATACTTGCATTTATAAAAAAAAAATACTTAATAGAAATACTTAAATTTATAAATAAAAAAATAAACAAAATCATTTTAGTGTGTCTATGAAATAAAAAAACAATTTAATTTTTTCTTACTATTATATACTATATCAAATTTTATTAAAAAAAGTATATAAAATATTTGATTTGGAACAAGGGCATTTTAGTAATCGTACTTAGTTTATATTCCGATTCTCATGAATTAAGAAATGTTTTATGGAATTCTATTCCGATTCCGCATGCTTTTAGTAAACAACTTCAACAGGAATCTAATTCGATTCCGCCTCATTTCAATTCCTCCTCAATTCAATTCATCTCAATTTGATTACGGTTAGTAAACGCGCCATGAGTCTCTACGTGAATTGGAAAACGGTCATTCTTCCGGAGCACGCTCACGTGGCACGGATGTTTGAGGGCCTAGCGCGAGACAGTGACACATCATTTCTTCAACAATATTGAATTGTATTTTTTCTTTAAATTTTAGGCTTAATTACTGTAGTGCTCCCTGAAATTTTTTGAGATAGAAAAAAAAATATGGTCAAATTTCACTTTATCCTTCACTATCAAATATGTCAAAAAAGTTGTTAAGAACACTAACGTGGCATAAGTGGCATCAACTATTTTTCCTAAAGTGCATACCACATAAGTGCCATTTATGCAAAAACACAATAAATTGTTTATTAAAAATAAGAAAAAACTACATAAAACCCCATAAACTATAGGGTCATTTTCAAGTTCATACCCAACTTTAGAGACATTTACGTGTACATACTCAAACTCTAGGAAATCCTACAATTTACCCCATATGTTTGCCAACCCGTTAATTAATTTGTTAAATGCTGATGTGGCATTTGTAAGACCCATTTTTTAATAACATGGACTTACATGTAGACAAAAAAATAATAAAAATAATTATTTATGTTGTAAATTAATTAAAATTTATTATAAAATAGAATAACATAAGGAAAAAAAAACCATCAGGCCCACCCTTCCTTCCTTCCTAGCGACCTGAAATCTCTCAGCCCACCCCAACCTAACACCACCCCCAAGTCTCTGAGCCCCGACATCCAACACCCACCATCCTCCAGGGGTTGCAAAACACCAAAAAGCCCCAATTGCAGGCTTCGCTCGATCAAATGAGGAGATTGATGACCTTGCGGCGCCGATTTTGAGTTGTCGGATCCCGACACCCACAACGAGCACAATCCAACAGGAAGGTGGCAAACGCCGTCGGTGTCAAAACAACAAGAGCGTGTGATAGTTGTATAAGCAAGGGACCTTGCTGGTGCTGTGCTGCTGACAATGCTTTTCTCTGCCAAACTTGTGACTTCTCCGTACACTCCACCAAGCAGACCCAAATCTGGGTTTCAATTTCAATAGGGAGATATGTTTGTATCAAATTTCTCTCTTATCCTCCCCCAACAAACCCAAATCACCAAGCAACATTGGTGGTTGACAAAGCGACCTCTAGTTGATGCTTTGTGTGGCTGCGAGGGGGGGTTGGATGGGGTTGGGTTCCCCAAAGAAAGGGTTGAGTATGGGGTGGGGGAGGTTGGGATGGGGCGAAGCTTCTGGGTTTGGGGATTGGTTTGTTTGTTTGGGCAATCTACTGTATGCCTGAGGAGGGGTGGTTGGGTGACGGGAGAGGGGTGGTTGGGCGACGGGAGAGGAGTAGCTGAGGGGTAGGTGTAACATTCCGCCCTGAGTTTTAATTTAATTTTCAAAAAATTTAAGTGAAAATGACAAAATATCCTTAAGGGATAAATAAAAATAAAAATTTAAAAAAAAGAAAAAAAGAAGAAGAATTTGAAATGTGGAGGGCCATGAGCCCATTTTTTCTCTTCATTCCTTTCCCCCTTCCCCCATTCTTTCTCTTCCAAAAAACTCTGATGCCTTAAAGACCCAAAAGGTCTAAGAGATGGTTTACCTTACTATAAGGGCAACACCTCAAGAGGCTTCTCTCATTTTGTAGCATTCACCGATCATCCCTCTCAGTTGGACTATGTGTATCTAATAAAACACAAGTATGAATCATTTGAAATACTTTTAAAGTATTCAAGAATGTATAAAAGAGAAGCATATCGTCAATAGTATTAAAACCCTGGATTTGATCAAGGAAATGAATACTAAAGGATAAACGTTCCCTAGTAGTACCAAAGGAACATGGCATCATATCCTAATGGAATTCTCTTAGCGAGAAATCGAACCTTAACGATTTTGGTTCTTTCCATAATGATTAATTGATATCCTATTAGGATAAGCACGGTTAATGGCAATATACATGTCAAACCTAGTACCTTCAAAAGAACTTCATGAGATGTAGCTGTAATGAAAGCTGAATCTTAATAATGTTAAAGATATCAAAGGGGTTGATATGCATAACCTTAGAGCTAAACTTATTGAGTATAGATTTGTGGAATGTCAAAAAGAAACTTTGGGACATTACTTCTATCAACCAACAAGCAATAGTTGTTTCTCGAATCATACGCTATATTCCTTACAATAGGACTAGCTTAAGATAGATAATCACATATCAACACTCAAGTGACAACTTAGCTCCAAGAGAAGCTCCATGTAGTTTGAATTGGATCCAAGAACCATCTTAGAAGAATGGGAAGATTGTTCTAAACTACCATGAGAAAATGTATGACATCTACTTATATTAAATGGCATTAGACCATAAAATCCGAATTGAATTCCATGCATGTTGGGCAAGTCTGGACTCTAGTTGGCATGTCACAAGGTATCGTACCTATTAGCTACAAATGGTCTACAAGAGGAAGATGGGCTTGAAGGGCAAGATAGAAAACTATGAAGCCAAAGTAGCATCATAAGGATTACAATAATGTGAAAGAATTGAATATGAACAAACATTCTCACTTGTAATTATTCGGATATTGCTTGCAATAGCTAGATACTTGAATTGTGAGTTTTGAACAAAGGAAACACAAAACGACTTTTATGAAATAGCCCAAGGTTCAAATCACAAAGTGTATAAGCTATAGGTATCCATCAATCAACTCAAGCAAGCTGTTGGGAGCTAGAACCATTCATTCTAATTAGAAAGTCAAAAGGGTTTGAATCTTTTCAAAGATATGAATGAATTTCATGTATTACAAGAAGATTAGTGGGAGTTGAGTCGTATTACTAATATTGTACATAGATGACATACCAATCTTGGAAACGACATTGTATTACCTTTTCATAAAGTTATGGCTAAAACATTCTATAGGAATGATTTGGGATAAAAGCATAATGGAAAATGATTTATCATGATAAATCTAAAATATTAAGTGAGCTAATTGGATTATCTCAAACCATGCACTAGGAAGTTCCAAGATAGAAACTTATAATAAAAAAGTTACCTTCTTATAGGATATGGAAGTCAACTTTCAAAAGGTGTATACCGTTAAATCCCAAAAGAGCACAACAAATGAATAGATATTTCATATTGTGCAAGTAACTTTGATATCATTTATGATGGGAGCATCATAGTAGATATCAATTAAGCCCAGGATAAGAACCATGACAACTATCAAGTGCATCATTTAGTATTTAAGAAAAATTGAGGATATGTTCCAAGATAAAAAAGAATATCAAAGTAGAAAAATGAAACTTTGAAATAACTCAGATTTGGAATCTAAATTTAACACTAGAAAATCCTTTTGGATATGGTTAGTTAACAAGGTTTTAAGTAAAGTATTATGTCAGGCTCAACAGCAAAAGCAGACAATATTGCCGCTTTAGAAGTCAGTACGAAGCTGTTTGGACAAAGAATAGTTCATATATGAACTGTTGAATGGTTCTAACCATAAGGTTGGTAGTGTACCTACACTCCAACAATAATGGGGCGATAACTCAAGCTAAGGAACCAAGGTCTCATAAGGGGTCCAAAACACACTGAGAGACTTAACCACATGATTAAGGAATCATGAGTAAGGATAAATTCAGAAATCTCAAGTAGCTTCTATGGATAACGTATCAGATCCACTAATAAAGCCTATGAGTCAGCTTCAGCTAGACTGACACATGGGGAAGATGGGTATTAGATACATGTTAGATTGGCTTTCGAGTGCAAGTGGGAGATTGTTAATAGTATGCCCTTAAAGCCAACTAATTATATGATAATTAATGTTAAGGATATCTTTTGTAATGACTTATTAAGCTATTCATGGACAAGACCAGTTGTTTTCAACCATGATATTTGGTTTATTATCATGACAATAAAACAACTATAGTCCTAGGAATATAAAAGTGGACATGACAACTATGTAATGAGATTACATACATCGAGACTTATCATGGTCCCTAATCCCAAAATATGTTCCTGGTCATAAAAGTATCAATTGGGCGTTGATATTCCGCAAAGACCGGTACACACAGTATCATCTCTATACATAGAGAATGACGAGGCCTAAAGTCATTGAGTGTGTCGACACCTAGATATGTGCGTAGGTGCTTGTAGGAGAACAAGTACACTGAACACGATCAAATACATGAGTTCTAGTATGGAAGTCTTTATTCACATGTCAAACTAGTACTCATAGATTGCAATGGTGCAAACTAATCCTTAGACCTGAGACATCATAGATGTCTTGTGGCTATGTTGTTAGTCTTTGAGGGCACTATACAGTTGTGTTGAAGTAAACTTGACTTAAATGTGTTTATCAAGACTCTCAATAAAGTCATGGAGACAAATGAATGTACAAAAAGGGATCTTTACTCTTAGTAAGAAGATAGAATGCTCCATGATATGATTGGTCAAATCTCTACGCAGAGTAGTGGATAAGATTTGAAAGAAGATGTCTTCAAATCTTATCAGAATAATCATATAAAAGGAACAATTCACATTAGGATATTTGACATTAGATTTCATTATCTAATAATGTGAAAAAGGAGTATGATATAAGAGAGGGATTCAATTGCACTGTTATTCCAATTTGAATAGGTCCTTTCACAGCGTCTTATTTAGCTTAAATAACCATGACTCGTTGCTAGGTGTCAACCATGGTTTTTGAAAGTCCTAAAAGGTTCAAATTAACCTTTACTAATAGGAAGAATTAAATTGTAGAATTTAATTCGTATGTCAACTCTGAGGAGTTGAGTCAACCCACTGCCTTACTAAATGGAACCTACAGATCGCACAACGGAAGAATGTGACTAGAGGTACAAATGAAGAGAAATGAAACGAGGAAACACAAGTCAATGGTCAATGATCAAAGTTCAAAGTCAATATGTTGACTGGAGCAATTGACCAAAGTCAAATAGTTTGACCGGGTCAATTAAGTGAGACTATAATTATGATTTAAAGAGTTAAATTATAATTCATGATTAAGAGCTAATTATGGAATTAACTTTGACATATATATTGAATTGGGCTTTTAAATATGATTTAAAGGAAAAAGGCAAAATACCCAAAAGCCTATTGGGCCCATGGATAAGTGTTGTATGACAATACAAATCCATAAGACCCAAAAAGAGCCCATCTTCTCATTTGGTAGAAATTTTAGGGGAGAGTTTCTCTCTTCCCCCCTCTTGTGTGTATCTTCCTATAAATACTAAAGTTAGGTGGAAGACCTAACTAGGGTTTTGGCTTATCATCTTTTGGTTGATGTGTGAGTGCAATCTTTAGCCTTTCATCTTCCATAAGCTGAAATTGGTTCAACCAAGAGGTAGTCTAGCATCTAAGGCCTCTTAGTTGTCTTCTCTACATCTCTAGAAGCATTTGGTGGGGTGGGGTGAGGTAGAGGGCTTCTATCTTGGAGCCTTAAGGTGAAGGAGTTCTCAATCAAAGAGGAAAAAGAAGGCCTTTCCTGCAAGGTGTTCATTCTTGGAACTCCAAGAAAATGTTATCAAGGGTAAAATCTTATGCATTTTCTCTCTTTTTCTTTTGGCACTCAAAGAGACTAGATTATAAGATACTTGGGTGAAATGAAATATGCTTAGCTAAACTTGAATAAACAAAATTAATCTGCCATTTAGAATGTTTTTGTGTTATACATTGTGGCTAAATTCATTTTCAAGACATGAGATGCAAAATGATTCCTTCAGACGGTTGAAGGCTTGGCTATTCTTTTGTTTAACTCCCCGTGTTTGGTCTTTCACAGACTTAATAGGAAGTCTGGACTGTATTTTTGGGTCAAAAGATCACTTTGAATTCACTGCTCACTTTTGGCCTCTTGGCATTTTTTCCTCACTGCATCTCTGTTATTTTGTTATAGTCTTTGTTGAAGCAACATCTTTAAGGCATTGGGCAGGTTAATTTGTGTTGGTCTGTCACCTCCATGTGGCTTAATATCTTGACACATCATGCACTCAAGGCTTTTTGTTGTTATCTTGTTGACTTCTCTCCATTTTTCTTCAGTGACTTGCATGAGCACTTCGACTTGGAATTTCTTTCTTTGATGGCAGCTTTTGAGCACAACACATTAGAGTAAGTCTTCTAGGTCCAATAGCCATCAATTTTGTGAACCTTCTCGCAATCAGCAAAACCTGCATACATATTTTAATATTTCCTTTTATATTTTCTTTTGTTTATGTATCTAAGTAAGGCTGATTTTGATTGCAGAATAGCATAGAGTTGTTAGACTTCTTCCCTCTCTCCCTTTGCCATGCTTCACCATCTCTTCATATTTTTTTCTCTAATTACTGCAAGAGGGTAAAGGCTCCACCATCACTACCATAAGCAAATACTTTGTGAGATCATGTTCTTATTCCTTTATTTGCAAATATGGAATTTTGCTAGGCTAAAGGTGGGTTAGGATGTAACACGCCATTTTTCTGTTTTTGGTACTTAAGAACACTCGCAAGGTTTTCTCTGAGTACCACAACATGCCTATGGACACTTGCAAGGTGTTCACAACACTCAGTACAGTGGGGTTTTTTGTGGAAGCCCATCTGTACATTCACAACAGAGAGGTCCTTGCGGGAGCTCTCTTTGTGTAAGTAGCACAGTCACCACCAATTTGAGAAGATTAACACAGTGGGGCTCTTGTAGAAACGCATTTGCATGTTCACACCAGAGAGCTCCTTGCGAGAGCTGTTTGTGTAAATAGCACGGTCACCGCCAATGTGAGAAGATTAACACAGTGGGTTTTTTTTTTTGTTGTAGAAGCACATCTGTATATACACACCAGAGAGGTCCTTGCGAGAGCTCTCTATGTAAATAGCACAGTCACCGCTAACATGGAGGAATTTTCAGGCTTCTGTATAGTGGCTTCCAGTTAGTTGTACATAAAAGAATGCTCAAATTAGTGAAGAACTTTATACCTTCCCAATGGTGTCTGGCTTTGTTTTGTTATTGTGACAGCTATGTGTCTCTTTTGCTTTCTTCTCTTTCTTTCTTCTTTTTATCTTTTAACGATTTCTGCAGTAGTTTGGTGCTTCCCTTCTGTTCACCAATGATCTCTTTTTATAGACCAAGAGGACTGAAGGAAGTGGAGCCAATTACGGGCTCACGCACCGAGTGGGTACGTGGGAAGAGTAACTTCCCATTTTCAAAGTCATATTTCACCTTCTTTTTTTATTTTTTTTCCAGAAGCATATCCTCTTTATATGCTTTAGTTTTCTTTGCCACCCAATATAAGTATCATCGTTAATTATATCAGACTTCCAATACATTAATATTTTCTTTTAAAAAATACTAGTCTCTCAGCACACACTTCCGCGCCTGTGAGAGGTTTTTTTTTAAAAAAATTTTAATTTATTTTAGAATTAAAAAGATAATGGGTAGTTGTGTTCCATAAAAATAGGATCCATTATCTGATTTTTCTTTTAATTTTAATATGAAAAAGTGTGAATTTACCATATTATCCTCATTTAATTAATAATTTCAATTTTTAACGTTTGCATTAACCAATGGCATTCTCTAGTATTTTAAATATTTTACCATTCTCTGTCTTTTGCTTTATATATATAGATTAATATTATTTTACTTTGGGCCTAAACCAATTTAACAATAAACCCACAAGACCATATTAGATTTAATGGGCCAAGATTTACTTTGTTGTTAATGTTCATTAATTTTAAAAAATATTTATTTACATTTTAAAAAAATTCCATAATTGTTAACGGTTTTCTCGTAAAACTAACTTTTTGAACCAAATTTTTTTTTATTTAGGGAAGTATACTTCATTTTTATTTTCAACTATTTTCAAATGTTTATTTAATTGAACTTTAAGTGTTTATTTTTAAAATTTACATTGTTTAAGTTAAGTTGTAAATTGAAGGAAACATAAAATTAATATATTTAATAACAGTAAATTTGGGAAACAAAATGTATATTGTCTAATACATTGGGTTATTGACCGAAATGGTCCCCCAATTTTGTTTCAGTCTCATTTTGGTTCACGAGCTAAAATTTTCATTTCAATAGTGCTTCAACATTCCATTTATGGTGTGTTTACTAATCAGGAATTGGAATTCTCATTAGGAATTGAATTCTACATATGGAGGATTCATGCGTTTACTTCACATTAAGGAATTAAAAAGTAAGTGGAGTCCACACGAAATTAGGAATTGAATTCTTGATTTTGGAGGAATTCAATTCTTGGGTGGGATGTGGTATTCTAATTCATGGAGAATTAACCCATTATGAATTCATCTTTTTTACCCATTATATCCTCACACAATTTTGAAAATTCCAAATTTGCCATCTTTTTTAACCTAACAACGAGGACATTTTAGTAATTAGTACCACTCCTACCCCAATTCCATATGGTTTAGTAAAAAACTTCAATAGGAATCCGGAATCTAATTCTCCTTAATCCATATGGTTTAGGAAACAACTTCAATAGGAATTTGGAATCTAATTCTCCTCAATTCAATTCATCATCAATTCAATTCCTCATAATCCAATTCTTGATTAGTAAACACACCATTAGTATCAAATTGGTCCCACCATCAAAGTATGTCAATTTTGTTGTTAAATTGAGAGGTAAAATCGTCCATATAATCCCTCACCTCATCACCCCAAACCCACCCATCTCCCTGCCCTCTTATGGTTATTCACCCAATAGATCGAATCAAACTAAGAAATCAACTCCCAAGAAATAAAATCATAAAACCAAACCAAATAATCAATCAAAAGAATCATATCAAAAACCAATCCACCACCAAATCAAATCATAGCCAACGATTCTTCAGCCACCCAACTTCCTCTACACACCTAGCATTAGTTTCACCGCAGCCCTCCCACCCCCAATTAAACCGTAACATCCTTCCAACCACCATAGAAGTCACCCCCATCCAATCCCTCACCCAATCACCCCAAACCCACCCAAGATTAATCTCCCCATCCAAACCCCACTGTGGTAACTAATCAAAATTAATCAAAAAATTGAAAAACAAACCCAAATGAGATGGAGAGATTGGTGGGTATGTGGATTGGATATTTAGGAGATGGGTGTTGATTCAAAGATGTGGGTAGTTTGGGGATGGGGGTTTGGATCTGGTATGCGATGATGTAAGTTGTTATGGGGTGGGGGCATGTGGCTGGTGGGGGGACTACAATAGGTGTGTAAGACCCGTGTCTTGGGAAGCAAGAACGATGAGTAATCCCACATCGCTCGGGGAGGGAAGGGTGATGTGTCTTATATGTGTGAGCACGTCTCTATCTAGCAAGAGGCCTTTTGGGAGCTCATTGGCTTTGGATTCCGTAGGAACTCCGAAGTTAAGCGAGTTTGGGCTAGAGCAATTTCCGGATGGGTGACCCATTGGGAAGTTGCTCATGAGTTCCCAGAAACAAAACCGTGAGGGCGGGAGCCCAAAGCGGACAATATCTTGCTAGGTGAGTCGGGTCGTGACATAATGGTATCAGAGCCTGACCCCGACCGAAAATGTGCTAGCGAGGACGCTGGGCCCCAATGGGGGTGGATTGTAAGACCCATGTCTTGGGAAGCAAGAATGGTTAGCAATCCCACATCGCTCGGGGAGGGAAGGGTGATGTGCTTTATATGTGCGAGCACGTCTCTATCTATCAAGAGGCCTTTTGGGAGCTCACTGGCTTCAGATTCCGTAGGAACTCCGAAGTTAAGCGAGTTTGGGCTAGAGCAATTCCCGGATGGGTGACCCACTGGGAAGTTGCTCATGAGTTCCCAGAAACAAAACCGTGAGGCGGGGGCCCAAAGTGGACAATATCTTGCTAGAGGAGTCGGGTTATGACAAGGTGGCTGGTGAGATTCAATTTTTTAATTTTCTACTAGCCCCTTGCGCCAATTGGTATTTTAAAATTTTTTATTCTATTTTAGAATTAAAAAAAGAAAATAGGTAATTGTGTTCCATAAAAATAGGACCTATTATCTAATTTTAATTTTTTTAATATAAAAAAAGTGTGAATTTACCATATTATCATTATTTAATTAATAATTTCAATTCTTAATGTTTGCATTAACCAAAGGTATTTTATGGTATTTTGAATGTTTCACCATTCTCTCCCTTTACTTTATATGAAAAAAAGTGAATTTACCATATTATCCTTATTTAATTAATAATTTTAATTCTTAATGTTTGCATTAACCAAAGGCATCTCCCTTTTGCTTTTTATACATATATATAAGTTTTATAATAGTTTCCTTTAATTTTTAATTATTTATTCATATTTTAATTCATATGGACAGTTTTACCCCTCAATTTAACGGTAATATTAACAATCTTTAACGGTGGGACCGTTTTGATACCAAATGAAGAGTTGGAGGATTATTAAAATGAAAATTTTAATTGGTGAATCAAAATGATACTGGAGTCAAAAGTTGGGGGATCATTTCGGTCGAAAACCCCTAATATATTAATGATATTATTTTAAATGTAGAAAAAGTAACACATGTCATGAAGAAAATGAAGAAGGTCTAAAAGAGAAGGTTATACAGAAAAAGGTTGCTTGCATCTCTATTTAAGATTTTGCAAGAACCTTAATGATATTTTGGAGGAGTAGCCTGTGGAGGGAGAAGGACAAAGACAAGGTAATGGTCCACGTGGTTGGATGCAAAACAAGGATGCGGATGGAGGTGTTTCCCATTGGTCCGAAATCTATCCAAGACACATCCTCAGATCTCATTAGATTCTTCCCTCTCCAGCTCACTTCTCATAAAAACCACACAAAAGTCTTCTCAGCCAATACCAACTCTCTGCTCCAAGTGTTCTAAAAATTGTAGATAGATAGAGTGCAAGAGAGAGAGAGAGAGAGAGAGAGAGATCTAGAGAGAGAAACAGAGGGAAATGGCAGCAACAACTGGTGCAGTGCTTAATGGGTTGAACTCACCCTTCTTGTGTGGAGGCAAGAGAAGCCAGGCCTTGTTGTCTGCTGGTTTTGGAACCACCAGAGTTGGAGGAGGCCCTGCTGCTCCTAAGAGGTTCATTGTGGTTGCTGCTGCTGCACCTAAGAAGTCTTGGATCCCAGCCGTTAAAGCCAACGGCAACAACTTCCTCGACCCCGAGTGGCTCGATGGCTCGTGAGTTTCATTTCAACCATCACCAATGTTAATATACATTAACATACATTAGAGTAGTTTAGAATATCCATTTGTCAATAAAAAACAAAAGTATAATCTATGATATTGTATGCATGCAGGCTTCCAGGTGACTATGGTTTCGACCCGCTAGGACTAGGCAAGGACCCAGGGTTCCTCAAGTGGTACAGAGAAGCTGAGCTCATCCACGGACGGTGGGCAATGGCGGCCGTGGTCGGCATCTTTGTAGGCCAGGCCTGGAGTGGTGTCCCATGGTTCCAAGCTGGGGCCGAGCCCAGCGCTATAGCACCCTTCTCCTTCGGCACACTTCTTGGCACTCAGCTCTTGCTCATGGGTTGGGTGGAAAGCAAAAGATGGGTGGACTTCTACAACCCTGAGTCCCAGTCCGTTGAGTGGGCCACACCTTGGTCCAAGACTTCGGAGAACTTTGCCAACGCCACCGGAGAGCAAGGCTACCCTGGCGGCAAGTTCTTCGACCCCTTGGGCGTCGCTGGCTCCATCCAGGACGGAGTTTACATTCCAGACAGCGAAAAGTTGGAGAGACTGAAATTGGCCGAGATTAAGCATGCAAGGCTTGCTATGGTGGCTATGCTAATTTTCTATTTTGAAGCTGGACAGGGGAAGACACCCCTTGGAGCTCTTGGCTTGTAAATCATTTCGTATTTTATGTAGATATAATTTAATTTAATTTGATGAGTATCACCTAAAATCGGTATCTCTTACCTGGCAGGCAGAATGGCCTTCCTCAACCCTCTTAAACAATAGGTAAGGAAACCAGCACAATGTGCATTTTCTCAATCTAACTAACAAAACTAAATTAAGAGAGATAATATAACATGTTCACACAACTTAATATCTTGTCTTCAGAATCATTACAGAAACCAAGCATATCTGATTAACTTAAAAAAACCACAGGAATCTTTTACCTCATTGTTACATGCAATTATTTCTCCCTCACAAAATAGAGGAACACCTATGAACAAAACTACTGAATAAAAGATCACGAAGCATATTTTCTGTGTTTAACTCACCTAAAATACATATATAAGAGCAATAGAATCTAATCAAACTGCCACAAGGCGTAAACTGCCAAGAGGATTAAAAAGGAAAAAGAGAGAAGGAAAAGAACAAAAAAAAAGAAAAAGATAAACCAATTTTAGCGATGAAATAACAAAAAATTTGAGATTAGTCACTACCAGTACCAGTAGCCATCAAAAACTCTCCCTCACACACCACTTCACCTCCCACATAGGCCTTGCCTTCCATCTTTGCTATTCCAAAGCGTTTCTGCAGCTTGACTAGTGTCATTCTCATCACTAATGTGTCCCCAGCAATCACTGGTTTCCGAAATCGCACTTTGTCAATACCAGCAAAAAAGAAAGTGTCACGAGAGCCTCCCACTTCCGGTTGCAACATAACCAAGCCACCGACCTGTGCCATTGCCTAGATCCAACAAGCACAGACATATTTCATTAGTAATCCCAACAGAATTAGGCAATTGTTAAAGGGAAATTTAGTCAACTTCAGCAAAATCCATTATCTTGTTAAGAACACAGGATTTAATTCTAGCAAAAGTATTTCCTAAAGCAATTATAACTGGGCTTACAACTTTTCTTAAGAATCAAATGCATGATAACCAACAGAAAACAGATTCATTCCTTGTTTTATCAATCAAGGATATGTTTCGGTGCCCATGAATGGGAGCAACCCTTCCATTACATAATGAACTATAATGTATCAGAAATCTATTAACCTGACTTTGTCCAATGGCCTTCTGAAGTTTGATCCTCACCCAATATGAATAATTTTCTTGTCTTGTCTTAAACAGGCAGAGGCTAAGGTCCTAATCAGGGAAGTTTCTATAATGACTTGCACTGTTAGAAACTTGAACTTAGAAACCTTCAAAACCTGACTTGGTAGTTGGTACAATGGATTTCTCTTGGAGAGTTCATAAATCAGTTTGTCCAAACCTATAAAAAAAACCTTTTTTTGCACGATTCATACAGTCCACTCTCAATACAGAAGAATCAAGAATGATATTCATCATTCTGAAAAGTTTTCACTACAAAATGACAGTTCACTTATAATCATGAGCGCCATCCAGCAACCCCACACACTCTTACATTTTACACAATTCACTGTCCAAAAAATGAAAAACCTGGTTACAATTATGATCCAATCATTTTCCAACAAAATTGTCTTTTTTTTCTTTGTAAAAAAATGTCTAATCATAGATATATGCTACCTGCTTAACTGCAAAGAAAAATCAAGTTGGTTCTACCATTCTACCTACTAAGTTAGAAGTCTATAAAATGAGAAATTTATTCAAATCCAAACTGACGTTTTGCAGATGGAGAGATCAAACAATGTTGGTCAGAATAGTACAAGAAATAGAAAATTCCATTGCGAATACAAATGGAAAATTGTCCAGAGATCTTCTTTAACCACATCCTTTATCAACCTTTAAAAACCATCAACAAGAAGCTGCTTGGTACAGGGGACTTGTCACTACCACACTCAAAAATTACACTCCAACTCTCATCCTTCAAAAGACTGTTCTGACCAAGCTGCCCTTTCCTCATTGATAGGACCCCCATGGAAACTTTCTAGCTTATACCCCGACTCCCATTCTCCAGCTAAATACTCATCAAGACACCCATGGAAAAATCAACAGGGAGAAACAGAAGAGGGAAAGAAAGGAAAGGAATTCAAGTCTGCAAGAGACATCATGGCCTATTTATAAGGCCAGTCCAAACATCAATTCAAGTCCAAAGTCCTCAACAACCCCAATCAACATCAACCCCCTTAATTAGACCAGAAATAAAAAAATTTAATCCCACATCCATACGAAAAGCATTTCAACCCCTTCTAACCCACCCCAGAGAAAGGCCAAAACTTTAAAGAAGACAGAAGCTATAGTTGCGGACAACAACTGTGATTCCCACCTCCGCCTCAGTTGCCTTTTGAGCTCAAAACTTCTAGGACTTTGTATATAAATTATGCACGTAACTGAATCAGAGCTTCAAACTTCAGGTCCAGTTGGTTCGAACAAGTTAGTATAAGCTAAAGGATACATTTTGCTTAATAAACGGATTCTAGTCTGAAATAATTAATCTAGCATAACCTGTAACCAACTTAAGATTTGTGTTCAATAAAAAGTCAAGTTTAAACCTGATATTACAGATTACAAGTATATAAAAGACATTATAGGTTAGGAATTGCTGCAAAGGTAGCATCATCAGCAAAATATTCCTAGGTTAAATGCAGCAAGAATTAACTGGTACCATGAAAGTAAGTTTCATCTTTTGTAATTAATGAAAGTAAGTTTCAGCACCTTCTAAGGGAAAACGGGGACATCTCTTAGTATGGTAAGGGAAAAAGGTTATTACCTCAACCATGAGAACACCAGGCATGATTGGCCTCTCAGGAAAATGGCCAGGAAAGAAATTATCATTTATTGTTACATTCTTGATTGCAACAGCAGAAACTCCAGGATTGTATTCAATCACTCTATCCACTAAGAGAAATGGAAACCTAAACCACATTAAAAAAAAAAAAAACAAACAAAACTGCACATTAAAATTCAAATATAAATTGGGTTTCTTCAAGAAAATTAAACGAAGTACAAAAAAAAACTTAATATATCTCACAATGCTTCCTTATTATTTGGAGATCTACAGAAAACATAAATAATCAACTAAAACATAGGGAAGAAAAAAGAGAAAAACAATGGCTTTGACTGCACTGAAAACAGTAACCACAAGATTATAAAAATCTATTATCATTATTATTGTCCATCTACTTCTCAGCCACACTCACAAAAGTTCAAGAAAAATCTGCAAGGTGGGTTTGTTTGCTTGTTTTTTTCTTTTTTCCTGACTGATCAAAACAACACAAGAACATCAAATTTGACACTAAATGCTGCAGATAAGGTAACTCACCGGTGAGGCAAAATTTCACGAATCTGATTGATATCCATGACAGTAGGAAATGCTTCATATCCTGCAGAAACGCAAGTTATATTGTGAACGAACAACTGAACCAGCAAGAGAGAGCAACAACTGAAACCCATCAAATCAAAGAAGAATTCATACTCAATTCAATAGGGGTCTCCTTGTTGGGAGCTTTTGCAGCGTCCGTGGAGCAACAGGTAGTGAAACGACTTGAATTTCTTGTAGTTTTCAAATGGGTTGTTGATAGGGGCAGAGATCTAGGAAGCCCAAGGCCAAGAGAGACCCGAGAGAAAGATAAAGCAGTCGTTGGCTTATGAAAGATCGGTGACTGTGAACTGGGAGCAGGAGAAAACAGAGGGGTGGAGGAAGCTGCGGTCGACATTTCTGTGTTGTTGCTGGAAACGAAGAGAGAAGCTAAGTGAGGTTACGGGCAATGCCTGTATTTGTTTGTGCTATTATCAACTACGGGCATTTAAAAAGGTAGTGGGACGACAGTAACGAGGCAGGTACCCTTCAGGTTGTGAGATTGTGCAAAACGTCAAGCAGTTGGTTTCAACTTTCAATGGCGGAGATAACTAAGTTGTTCATTGTGTGTGTATTCAAAACAAAGTTGTTCATTTGTTGCTGCTAGTAACGTATGAGGAATGTGCACAATTTTTACAACCACCTGACTGACTCTGTAAAATGTTACAATACCTATCCATCAAGTAATTATAGTGTAGTAGGGTAATGTAGTCACGTGTATAACTTGTCCACATGATATAATATAAGGGTTTATTTGTGAGTGATTATAGATAAGTTAATAATCACTTCTCCATATAATCACTTTATAGTCTTCATTATTTTATGGAGAAGCGCGTGAGAGGTATTTCTCTCTAGAATCGCTTAAAATCACTTAGGGCTCGTTTAGGAGTGTTTATGAATAGATCATGATCACTTATGAGGAGAAGTATCTCTCATGTGCTTCTCCATATAACCACGGACTCAATTATGTCGTGGGGAATGTTGTCGGAAATAGGCAATTATTGTAGGAAAATATTTCTGATGAATATGCATTAACGAGAGGGAAATGCAGTCAAAAAATGTAATTATTTTATTTTAAAAAATTAATAAAAAGAAATTTGAATTACAATATTTTTTAGAAATAGGTTTCTAATCATCCGTATTTAATTTGTAACAAAAAAAGAAAAATCATATGACACCATATTGTACTAAAATTTTAAGCGTTCAATTAAAATTATTCTAGATAGTTAAAACATAAACAATCCCCATCATCCTTAAAATATATAAGCAATCTGCAAATATATCAAAACCTTGAAATTCAAAATACATATTGTAGCAAAATAAAAATGATGTTGCACTACTCGTCTTCGAGGTGAGCATCTGAATAACTTTCTACACGGTTCTGTCGAATAAAAGATAATAATTAATAAGACATAAGTCAATTGAAAATAAAAATAACAAATTAAATATTTAATAGTGAGCAAAATATTGAAAGGAGCCGAAAAGAGTTCACCATTGGAGCAGATTGTCTTGAGCGTGCAGAAGTATTTGAATTGTTTTCCCTCATACTTTGAACCAGATCTTTCAATTCATACACCACACTTGTCAAGTCCTTCACTTCCTCCTTTAATTTCTCATACTCTTCTTCACGTTCTAAGCATATACATTTATTACAACCTTGGCCATCTGAGGGATACCCATATTTTGTTCTATAGCCGCCACCTAAGCCAAGGATACGACCGTGACTTGGCCCACCAATAACCTCCTTGTATATATCCTAATCTTTGTATATATCCTAATCATCTACTTTATTCTCTTCTTCCGTTGCAGTAGCCTTTTTATTCTCTATCTTTTCCTAAAATGAAATAGCAGAAATATAAACATGGATATAAAAAAAATGTCATGTGAATCAAAAACAAGAAAATGAGAAACAAAGTGGGGTAAACGTACAAAAAGTTCTTTAGCCTTTTCACTTGGCCAACTTTCTTCTCCTCCATTCTTAAGCTTAGTTACATGGAACTTTTTGAAACAATCAATTGGACTAGGTTCAATTCAAGTTCGATCAAGCTATTAAGATTTAAACAATGAAGTTTGTTAGGACCAAATATGGAAATAACCACAAAAGGAACAAACAACAAAGCAACCACCAAATGGATATTTTTACCTCATCTTTTCTATTTTCCATTGGAACAAAACATGTGGTATGCACAATTGTGGATTTCACCCAATTAGACTTTTTTTTTTTTGGAGAAGATGATGGATTTCATTAAAGAATAAGAGTATTACAAAGATAAAGCATATATCAAGTTGCCTTGTTAAAACCTCGCTGAGGAAAACCCAATGGGACAAAACCCCAGAAAGGAAAGAGTACCACCCACGCTGAGACTACAAGAGAGTCAAGCACTTTGGACCATTACAATAAAAGACCAAATCAAAATGAAAACTAACACAAAGACCTCCGACAAGATAGCAACCAGAGACCAACACAGTAGACCCACATGAGAGGACCGCAGAAACCCCAAATAGTAAACCCACAGGAGAGGATCGCTAAACATCCAAACTGTCAAAAGAAGCCTTCTATGAGCAAATCATAGTCCTTCGACACCCACACACAAACTGCAAGGCATACCATGGCAGAAACCAAGAGAGAACATGGAGGAGGAATGCATAACCAATAGAAAAGGACCCCTAAGAAGCACTCCACTTCAACTCAGAACTTGACAAAGAAAACCTCATATGACCAAGCATAGTTATTCCGTTAGCGTAGAGTAAAGACCCCCAACACACTACCACCAATGTCTCTACTGCCGTCCTCGTTGAAACAGAGACAAAACATCAGCCACCATGTATCACAACTCTTGCGAGGAGAAACCCAATCTAGCGTCACTACTGCCACCGCCATCAAAACAACAACAATACCAGCCACCTGGAACCTGTAAAAAAACAAAACAAAACAAAACAAACAAACAGACCAAGAAGGGGAAGGGGGAAAAGAAGGGATAAGAGTGTGGGTGAGGTTTGTTTGACAATGAGGAAGGGAAAACATGGGAGGAAAAGAAGGGGAGATGAAGAGAGGAAGAGGGAAGATGGGCGGATGGGGGAGGTGGCCTAGCTCCTTTGCTGTTGGTTGTCAGCAAGGAGAAAGGGGATCGGGGTGTAGCTAGGGTTTTCCTCCTACTCAAGAGGTTACTTTATTACTTCACCCTATTAGACTTGTTTGTTTTACTTTTATTCTGCATGAAGAAAAAAAAGGTAAACCATAACCTAATATCAACTTAGGAAACCCATATAATGACAGGATCCACCCTAGATTCTCCATCAGAACCCGTGACGAACCCTGCTTCCCATCTAGCATCGGACCAATGTCGGACACACTCTACTAAAAAGTCCCTTAAGCTCTAAAATTAAGAACAAGCAACTAAAAATTTAAATTTACAATCCGGGAAGACAAAGAGTAGAAAATGGTAAAATAAAATCATACGGTGCAAGGTTACGAGCGAACAACAATGAAGCCTTGACGTGGTGCTTTCGATCTCGGATGCTATTTGTGGGTGAAATTACCCTAGGGCCGAGCTTCATATGGATTGGAATTCTATTAAGAGATGGACTTCTACTTTGAGACTAATTAGGAAGCCTACTTCTACAAGAATTTGATTATCTCCAAGCTATTATATAAAGGCAACTCTCAAACTTGAGGGGGCTCCTCCGACGATAACTCAACCCTACGATATCGATATCTTATCTTGTTCATCATTATTATGAGAGTTTTGGGTGTAATTGGGAGGGTTGTGAGGATCAAACACTTTGTACCTAGGTAACTTCATTGTTCAATAGTGAAAATACCAAAAATCCAGTGGATGTAGCCCAATTATGGGTGATTCACGTAAATCTCTTGTGTCTCTTGATTGCATGTTCTTACTCAATTTATATTTACAAGTGCAATCTCTAAGCACTAGAACTCGTTCTAGGGAACAACCTGCTTGGTCATGCCAAGTTGGTGCGGAAGGATTGTCGACCTCGATCTCGAAGATGTCATTTTCTGTTGAACCAATTTTAGGCATCAACAGATGCCTAGAACCCGGGGGCGCAAAACAGAAAATGTGAGTGGACAAAAACACATTTTCGAACATGAATTATATACAACATAATTAACCCCCTCTGTTTTAGAAAATAATGATATGCCATAAAATTCAGTATATACGTACATATATACCAACCGATACTCATATATATATTTCAATTATGTATAATCATATCTTGACATACGATAAGGTAACCCATAAATTCATACTGCCTAGATTTCACAGAAAACATTTTAACTCTCTCAATTATTTCCTATTGTAAAACAATATAAACCTCTCCAATGTAAACTCATTATAACATAAAGCATAAAGATCAAAACCAGACTTTTTCCCGCAACTATACCCATTTCTCAACCATGTGTTTGCAGCAATACAATATGCCAAATATTCTTAAGAACCTTTCAAATTTCCAACCCAAACATCATTTCAAATGTTTATACATGTGCGAGTAGTCTCAATGCACATGCTCAAGAATACCACAACCTGGAAATAATTCCACACATATCCCCACACCATCATTATGTACTAGGGAAAAACAATTCAACATGGGGACTGTTTCTAACTAGCCCACATGGCAGAATCCTCAATACACATGTGTCTAGGGACGAGCTGTCCAACCGGGGGAGTATAGCTCCCAAAGACACACGCCAGAATTCCAGGCATCGTGCGTGCGGACTAGCCCATATGGCAGAATCCTCAATACACATGTGTCTAGGGACGAGCCGTCCAACCGGGGGAGTATAGCTCCCAGCACACACGCCAGAATTCCAGCATCGCACGTGCGGTTGAATCAAGTCCTATGAGCGCATACTGCCCTGCCAAGGGCCTACGACACACCTTGCCAAGGGTGCCTAGATCATCATCATCACCATAAGCTGGGATACTACATCGCAAGTGTGGGTATTATCCATACCGAACCAGGGAAGGTACATATCATGGTGTGCATCATGTATGACAAAACTCGACACGAATTCCGACCCCCTCGGAATCCGTGTCGAACTCTGTTACCCTTTCGACATTCCACCAATACCGGGCCCACTTACTAATTTAAACCTCTACCCCTTGATGTAAAGAAAAAGGACCAATACTCCTACCAAAATTTCGGTAGTCTCCCTTGAAAAACGGACATTTTCCAAATTTTTCACCTATAAATCAATACACAATATAAATCTCAAAATTCAGCAAGCACAATGCTAACACACACGTTTACAACATAGGCCTCCGGCCTCAATTTCAACACTACATGGGCATATCAGAGCAAATCTAAGAATTTTGATTAGTTTACATATCCATAATATATCGAAAAGGAAATGAATACAATATGTCCTACACTGATGTCGATACACGGAAAACGAGGCTTGATGTGGGTTTACGCAAAACAGAAATGCGAGTGGATAAAAAGAAAGTTTTGAACATACTAACCCCACCGTTTTGTGAAAATGATGCAAAACCATGCAAGGGAAATCTTTTATCATACTAAACTTGGTTTGAAATCCTTTGTAATCCCATACGCCTAATATATATATATATATATATATAATACACACACACACTGTCTTTCTCCCACCCTTGTACCCATTATATATATATATATATATATATACATACACACCATCATTCTATACTAGGGGAAAAACAATGCAACACGGGGACTGTTTTAACTAGCCCACATGGCAAACTCCTTAATACACATGTGGCTAGGGACAAGTAGTCCAACTAGGGGACCATTGCTCCCTAGACACGCATGACAGAATTCTCAATGCCGTGCGGCTGAAATAAACCTTCTGCGTGCAAATTTGCTCCTCCAAGGGCGTTCAGCACACCCAGCCAAGGGTGCCCAAATCCTCATCATCAACATCACCACCACACTCCGTCATCCCTCATCGCACATGTGGTTATCATCCAATCAGAACCGAAGAGGTACATATTATGGTAAACACAAGTATCACAACCATCAATACATACCATTCTCAAAACCCAATATCTCAAATACCACAATATCATCATACACATTCCAAGTCCATTATACCTTGCCATTCGCCATCAATACTAGTAGTATCATAACACACAGTAAAACAACAGTCAAGCATGCATGAAAGTCTCAATTTCCCATAACCTGATTTAAACCATATTTCAAACAAACCTCATTCTCGATCTCCTCTACCCAACCCACCCCTTTTCCCATCATGAAAACCCCGTATTTAGCGATTGGAATGACTTGAAAATCGCCTAGAACTGGCCATCGTTTCAGTCGACGTTTCCTGCCACTCTAGGCCGCGCCACCACTTGGAATAGGTAGCCTTCCTCTCCCTCATCCTTACCCATAGTTGATTCGATGTCGTTGGTGGCCATAGCCGCCGTTTGGAGGTCGAAAAGTTCCAGCCAAAATCCTCACGGGTTTGGCTTTGATTGACCTAGTTTCGGCCACTTTTTGGCAGGGGTCCAATACCAAAAGTCGTTCCTCTTGTGTTGAACATGATGGCATAGGTATTGATCGGTGAGTTCTAAAATATCCCCCACGTCATCCCGAGCACGACTGTATGCTTAGATTAAGGATACATTACCGTTTGACTATTGAACAGATATTGCGCATATTAGGTGATATTCGTGTTTGATAGGTTCGGATAGTTGATTGGTCCCATTTTCAAATATGTTGTTCCTTGTACCACTAGAATCGTGTAGGAACTGGTTGATCTAGAATCGGAGTCCTGGATACTCCGAATCAATGATTTTATGGTTAGGCAAACAGGTCGCCTTCCAATAGTGCGATCTAGAGCGATCCGACCACTCGATCAAGACCAAACCCTCGAGACTTGTTAAGTAGACCTTATTGGACCTTTAGGAACTTTTGGATCTGAAATCGAAGGTCGTGGGCCCCACGGGCCCGGTTGACCAATATGGGAAGTTTGACCGCACAGTTGACCATGGGTCTTCTGAGACCGTTTCACTTTTCAGAAAGTACTAGAATGACCCTAAGAACTCTATTTTTGAATTAAAGTCGTGGTTGAGTACCTTTATTAATCAAATCTCTGTATTCTCTTCAATCGGTGCTCAAGCTCAGCCTAACCAACATGAGGGACCCTCGCATGGTCAAGCTAGCTTGGACTTTCTGTGAGTGGACATTTGTTTTTAAATGTGCATGGTTTTCCAAGTATTTAATTGCCTTGGAAAGTACTAGAATGTCCTTAGGAACTCGATTTTTGAGTTAAAGTCGTGGTTGAGTACGTTTATTAATTAAATCTTTGTATTCTCTCAAATAGGTGCTTAAGCTCAGTGTAACCAACATGAGGGACCCTCACAAGGTCAAGCTAGCTTGGACTTTCTGTGAGTGGACATTTGTTTTTAAATGTGCATGGTTTTCCCAGTATATGCAAAAATGAATTTGAACGAGAATGGGGTCTATGTTGGTTGATTGGATTATGGAAAACATGGTTTAAATTGGTTTATTTTGGGTTATTGAGGTTATAAAATGTTATACCAGGTAATCTTGACTTTTACAAGACTATATGGTATTCTTGGGGCATAATATTATATAAGAGGGTATGAGGTGTTGTTTGAAAACATGGTCTAATCGGATTGTGGGAATAATGAGATTGTATGCATGTTTTGATGTTGGTTTTACAGTATCATATGGTATTACTAATACTGATTGCTAATGACAAAGCATATGAATTATGAGTGTGGATGATGATATTATGAGTATGTATATGGAATACGGATATACTGTCTGGAAATTTGAATTGGTAATGGTATATATTGATGGTTGGGATATGTGAGTATACCATAATATGTACCGACCCAGTTTTGATTGGATGATAACCACACATACGATGAGGGATGCCGGCGTGTGATGGTGATGTTAATGATAATGATCCAGGCACCCTTGGCCGGGTGTGCCGAAGGCCCTTGGTAGGGTGGATTTGAGCGCGGAATGTTTATTTCAGCCGCACTGGCATTGAGGATTTTGCCATGCATGTCTGGGGTGCAATAGTCCCCTAGTTGGACTGCTCGTCCCTAGCCACATGTGTATTGAGGAGTCTGCCATGCGGGCTAGTTAAAACAGTCCTCGTGTTGGATTTTTTTCCCCTGGTACATAATGATGGGGGTTTATATATATATATATATATGTATAATGGGTACAGGTGGGAGAAAGATAGTGTATGTGTGTATATATTATATATATTGGGCCTATGTGATTACAAAGGATTTCAAATCAAAGTACAGTATGATAAAAGATTTCCCTTGCATCGTTTTCACAAAACGGTGGGGTAGTATGTTCAAGTACAATTATGTTCAAAACTTTTTTTGTCCACTCACATTTCTGTTTTGCGCCCCCTAGGCCATAGCTCGAGGTGATTCGAAAACCAAGTCAAGTAACTCTCCCTGTACATCGGAATCGGTGTAGGACATACTGTGTTCATTTCCTTTTCGAAATATTATGGATATGTAAATTAAAGAAAAACTCATAGATTTGCTCTGATATGCCCATGTAGGGTTGAAATTGAGGCCGGAGGCCTATGTTATAAATTGCATGCTTAGCATTGTGCTTGCTGAAGTTTAGGATTTATATTATGTATCGTATTGCAGGTGTAAAATTTGGGTAAATGTTTGTTTTTCAGGGAGACTCATTTAAATTTCAATAGAAGTCTTGACCCCATTTTCTTAATGGGCTCGGCATCGATTGGATATTGGACATGTTACAAGGTTTGACACGGATTCCAAGGGGAAATTCGGATCGGGTCCTGTCAGATAGCCTTATGAAAAAGCACTCCTATAGTTCGCACAACTCTAGTGGTTATAATCCTGAAAATTTAAACCAAATTTAATTAAATAAATAAAAATGCATCTACGCAAGAAATTGCTAACTTTATAGGCCTTATACATTAACTTCCTCTACATATTACAATTGGAGTGCCATTTATAATAGAAATACAAAGACAACAAAATACTGAAAATTAATTGAGAACTAATCATATAATTGAAATATATATATACCAAAGAAAAATTCAAACAAATAATTTAACTTTATAATGAGAGGGCAAATAGCTCATACATGTTTCTTGCATTTCGTTATCATGTGATGACTTGCAAATGTGGCGGTCTAAGGAGAGTCTAGATGATTGAGGATGTGTAGTGCCTGATGTTCTATCTCGACTATTTCCCTTTCTTGTCATGGCTATCATTTGTAAGAGAAATAGAAACACAAAACATAATTGCTAAATTGAGAACTCATATAATAGAAATTCAACTTTAAAAAAATAATAGAGACAATAATTTGATCAATAATAACAAGCAAATAACTCATACATGTTTCATTTGTCTCTTGCATTTCGCGATCATGTGATGCTCTATTATTGCTCTTTTTCTTTTTTGTCATGTTTGCCATTTATAATCACAACAAAACTCATGTCATAATTAAAAACAAATATAAATTAGAAATAGTACTCACCATCCAAAAAGGAAAAAAAATAAAAAGTTTCAGATGAACAAAGCCATTAACAATTAATTTTTCGTGGTCTATGAGGACAATACATGCCATGAAGCCTGCTATAACTAAAAAAAATAACTGACATGAAGCTAGCTAGAGGACAATACATGCCAACATGAACTTTATAACAGTATGAGTGTAAAAAATAAAAAACCAATCTCTATAGATAGGAGTGCTATATCTAGTCAGAGCCTAGACATTTACGGTTAAACTAAAAAATTGAGAAAAGGGAGAGAATATGGCAGCAGCCATATGGCTTCCTTGGTCATTTTGATATTGCTGGCAACAGATTTTTTAAATAAAAAAAATGCAAAGCATATAGACAATCCAAAGTAGGCTATTGGCTTCTTTGCAGTAGGTTACATGTATGCTCTATGTTATGAGTATAAGACAGAGGTATGATATAGAAGAATGAGATGATGGTAAGCTCTATTTTATCCCAGGCGATTATACATTGTCAAATGATGATAACAAAGCTTTATGTCAATGGTTAATGGAGTTGAAAGTTCCAAATGAGTACTCTAGAAATTTATCTTGATGTGTGAATGCTTCATAACGTAATATTTCTAGTATGAAAACTCATGATTGTTATGTGTTCTTGAAGAGATTACTTCTGTTTGTGGCACGAGATTTATTGCCCAAAGATGTAAGTGAGACTTTAATTGAATTATAGTACTTTTTCAAGGAATTGTGTGCTAAAGTTTTAAGAGAAGATGACTTGAATCTTCTTGACAATCAAATTGTCATTACTCTATGCAAGTTGGAAAAAATATTCCCTCCCGCCTTTTTTGACATCATGATTCACCTAGCTTGCAACTTGGCATGGGAGGCAAAAGTGATCGGTCCAGTACAATTCAAGTGGATGTATCATGTGGAAAGGTAATCTCAATGTTTAGATATTAAGTTTATTTATAGTTTGTTTAATTGCTGATGTATGATTCTCTAATTCTAGTATTTTACAACATAATTAGGTATTTGCATAAGCTAAAGAGTTATGTTCGTAATAAGGCTCATCTAGAAGGGTCTATTGCCGAAGGTGTCTTGGGAGATGAGTGTTTAATATTTTTCTCTCGCTATTTGCATCGAGTTGAAACTAAGTTTAATAAAAGAGATAGAAACGACGATGGTGGTCAACCGTCATATGATACATCTCAGTTATCTATTTTCTCAACACCTAATCGAGCTTTTGAGAAAGGTGTACTTAGAGAGATGAGCATCGAACTTCATAAGGCTACCACTCATTATGTCATGGAAATTTGTGATGAAGTTCTGCCATTTGTCGAGTAAGAAATCTTCAACACTATAGATTCTTTGTGCATTTAATATGTTACTATTTATTTATATCTAATATGTTACTGTATTTGATAGGACCCAACCCAAATTCCACTTTGGAATCCGCATTGAACCCTGTGCATGTCCAACACCTGTCAGGTGCCTGGCACGAATGACCAAAAATGTCATTTGCCCTAAATTCAACTTAAAACCAAATAAGGGTTTATGACTTCTGCCGAAAACTGGTGAGTCTCCCCCGAAAAATGGACTTTTCCCCAAATTAATCCACCTGTAAACCAAACACAGTTTATACTCACACACAAACCAAAGTATTTACTATGAATGGCCTCCGGCCTTACAATAACCCAAACAACAACGTTAACAGCAATTCTCTATAAATCAATTGACATAGCATCAACCCTTCTGGCCATCCTACTTTAATCAAAGTGAATCCTAGCCAATCGTTCAGCTACAATCGTTACAGTAGTTATTATCTTAACAAGCACATCATCATTATTAACAGCATTTCACGAAGAAATCTAATAAGTAAAGTTCATTACCAAACAAGCTTCATATCTCAATATCAATCGGGTACATCGATTCATATTGAATTTAACTAACATGTTCAATAGACTTCAAATCCAAACCCATAACCAAATTCCATAATATCCTTTCCCGTGGCTGAAACCTAGATTCATCTAGGTTGCCTACGTACCTTGACTGAGGGATCAAGCCATATGTAATTCTTTTCTCAAGAAAACTGAGTTCAAAAACTTACTGTATATAAAGTCATACCTGTAACCGTCTGCATAGGTACACCCTGCTATCAACCAACAAAGGGGTATACATATATAAATTTGAAGGCAACTAGGGAGGGAAAAACTGGCTAGCCACCTGTGTAGTTAAATCTGGCAAGTGGCTAAGGATCCTGGCCAACCCTGTGCAGAAATAGAAGCAGGGTGGCGAACGATATTCTTTTACATCCTCGCAGATCTCGGGGACAAAAAGTCAACCCGAGAACGCAGTCCATCAATTCCATTTATTTACCACCAATTCCCATATTAAACCTTCAATTCCATTTCCTCCACTACAAAAAAAATATCTTTTTATGACACAGATTTAATGACGCATCGAAAATACACGTCATTAAATGTCATAAACTATGACGTGCCTTTAAAATGTGTCATCAAGTGAGTTTATGACACTGTTATCACGACATTTGCTGAATGCGCTATTAAAATCATTTTCAATGACGCGGGATGTGTGTCATTGATTCTAGTACATTTAGACGGCGCATATCGCACGCCATTAACATTGTGAATTTAATGACGCCTACTAGACGTCATGAATTACTTGTACGACGACGCATAACCCGCGGCCATAGATGTACTTATACGACGACGCAGGACTGCGTCATAGATATACCCAATTTTTTCTTAAATTAACGACGTTTTCTATACATCATGAAATACTTATACGATGACGCAGCATATGCGTCATAGGTGTAAAAATTTAACGACGTCATGCTGCGTCATAGATTTCTAACTTTTTTCCCACAATTTTTTTCGTATGCTCTTTTTCACCAAATTTAAGTTTGGTGCGTGTTATTCTCTCCCACCCCTAAACCCAAATCCTCTCTCATTTCTCTTCGATCGTCAAGCCACTATTTTTCATCTCTAACTCAGAGAACTCCGTCGATTCAAAATACCATTATCGCCAGTTGTACCCAACCCTACCCGCTTCATCTCCGCTTTCCCCTTACCTCTCTCTTTCTCTATGACCCAAGACTCCATTCCCGCCTCTCCCAACAATATCCACCGTCGCTTAGCACTTTGCACCCACTAACGCCGCAACCCAAGACCCATTGGTGCAATTTTCATGGGTATGTGCAAGAGAGATGGGGTTGGAGAAGGCAGCATGGGAGGATTGTGATCCGATGACGATGGAAGTTCGTGGAGATTGATAGAGGTGGAACCGCCGAGCCCACCGAGATACGTGAATCGGGAGCGGCCATCATGATGATCGAGTAGTCTTACCCGCGTCGGTGCCACATGATTTCCGTAACAAGCTGCTCTTCTTCCTTCTCTCCTCCTCCTACTCCAAACAGACGTAGGGTGTGCCTTTTCGTATTTTTCATTTTCACTGCTTTCCCCCTCCCTTTAATTTCCCATATTTCTCAAATTGCCCTAGCTTTCCTAAATTTGCAAACTTCAAGTGTAGGTGTTTGTTAAGATCTAATTTGGGTTTTGTTTGATTGGGCTTTCAGAACAAAGTTTTGATATAGAGATATTGAGAAACATTCATGTATTATGTGAACATCGCACTTATAAACATTCATGCTTATAAACTTGCATGCTTATAAACATTCATGTATTATGTGAGACACTACACTTTAAGTCCATCTTCCATAACATTGTTAGATGGATTTCGGTTCTTGGATTCGCCAATCTTGTTTTTTTAATGCTTTGTAGATTCGGTGTCCAAATGGAAATACGATTACATGTCTCAGTAAATGTGAAAAGCCATCTCGTGTAAAAAAAAAAAATAATCTTTCTATACTAACTTGCCATACCTTTTGATACCTATATTCTAATAATTTGCAATTGCAGTAATCGACAAAATTTCATATTTTATCTTTGCTTATTCTAATCTGCTAATCTCTTCTAAAAGTTTACCATCTTCTAGTAAAAAACCTGTTTGTAGAGACAACTAGGTAAATGTGTTGGTTATTTTAAAGGTTTATTCACTATATTCCGAGTTGTGTTTATTTTCTAGTTGGTGAAAAGAAGAATTAATTGCTTGTGTTCCTTTAGGTTACTAACATTTGCTTTTGGCTGTGAGTCTTACACTTATGAGCTTCCGGGGTTTTAGTGTGACGCTTAATCTTCTTTCTTGCAGGATCAAGAGATTCCTAAAGAGCTCGGCCTGGTAAGGCATTTTCCTTGTCGTTAGTTGTTTGATTGGAAAACATATGAATTCCTTTATTTATTTATTTTTTCAGAAAATTTAGTACAATTTACGTACAGGAGGAGTTTGTTCTCATTTAAATATATTGACTCATGACTTGCCCTCAACATCACACTTGAGGCTTGCCAATTCATCACAGAGAGGACCATACGGCACAATTATGTCTACGGATTGTTCAATGGCTGAAGGCTTAGCCTCCAAAGCACTTGACTTGGAAAGAAAGGTTATTACCTGCTACATTTTTTATTCCAAAATATCTGGAATTGTGCACAAAGTTATGATCTGGCTAATATGCCAATCTATTCTTATGCAAATTTGAGTACTAGTATCACACCATGGCCTGTATTAGCCCTTTATTTGGGAAAGACAGTGAGCTCTCACTTCTGTGTACCGAGAAATTTTGAACATGGAAAATTGTCAATACTTTCAGTGCGATGGTCTCATGTTGATGCCTGTCTCCCAAGCTCTGGAATTTGGTACCATACTCAAGTGCTATCTTAAGAAAGGAGCATCCAAGACAAATACGATTCATCACTTGGATTTTGATGCTCCAACACGTGAACATGCTCAACAACCACCGTTGACAAAGTATTCTTTGTGCTTGTCTTACAAATTTCTTTGAAGTTTGCTTTGCTTTTGCAATCCCATCTTGATGTTTCCCGTGGGCCATGTTTCTTCATTTGTATATAAAATTTATGCACTTTTAAAAATAATTATCTACTATAAAAATGGATTTTTAAATTAAATAGGTTGTCTAGTGGACTTCTTTTTATAACTGCCCCCTTTCCCCTCCTTAAGTTCCCAATGCATTGTCTGGCTTATTTTGTAGTACCCATAAATATGCAACAAGGTACAAACACGTACACAAACACCAATCGTGAGGAATAATATACTTTTTTTGTATCATGAGTACAAAACTTACATTTGACCAGGTGAACACGTAGGGGAAGACACCATAGTATAATGGAAAGAATATCAAGTTGTAAGTAGAAGATTACCAAAGCATTGTATATTTTCTTATAAGAATATGAACCTTGTCTTGGTCATTGTCCTGAAATTGCATTTAAATTATGGAGAGTACTTTAGATTCTGTAGAGTTTTAACAAATGCGTGATGTGTGCCTTGTGTCTTAACACAACACAAATTGGTCTTCCAAAAATAGTATCTAGGTTTACATTATTTTTGTATTAAAAGGACAGGTGTTGTCAAGTCGTAGTCAATTAACTACATACTGGCTCCAACCCTCACCTTTTTTCCGGCTAGGGATATACAAATCTACTTTTAACGTAAGTGATTGACTTGTACTTTTTTCCATGTCGAAGGCTGTTACCTAAAGGGGCTTGTATATATTTTTATGCATGTATGCTCGTCTCGAGATAACATTTTGAGCGCTTTACTCCTACGTAAACAAGATGAATCTCTTTGGAAGATGTCGGACTCTTTTAAGAGTGGAAGACTAGAAGAGGCATGTCACTTTTGCCGATCTCACAGGATGTAAGAGAAGTTCTGAAAAATAGGAGATTAATACTTTATTTTAGGTTTCGTGTTCTGTCTCCGATTACATATTAACATTTGGTAGCCATGGAGAGCTGCAACTTTGTGCGTATTTGGAGGACTTGATCAGCTTTCCTTCAATTGAAGCCCTGGTGAAAATGGAAAGGATAGAACTTTGCAAGCCATTGAGTTGGAAAGTGGCATTGGCCACCAATGGCATCTGTGGAAAGTGGGCTTCTATTGTGCATCGAGGTAGGGTTTGAAGGATTTGGCAATAGAAAACTCTGTCCTTTTAGATGAAGTTCATATGTTGTTTCATCCATTTTAGGTTCTATGAATTTTATAACATCTCTCTCCAACATGCGTGAATAATAAAATTGAATGCATTTTGTGGTCAAGGCAGGTTCTCGCTTCTCCTTCTACTTATGTTGTCCTGACTTTATTAATGATAATAACAGTTTTTATGAATATAATCAAGAGTATTTACTTTCTTCAGCTTTTGTTTAATATTAATTGTTGTTATATTTATATATTAATATATTTTTGCTTAATAAAATTGGTGGGTTAAATATACATATTATATATATTTTTAAATAAAAAAGATTCAATGACGTTTAAAGTATGTCATCAAAAGTATTTTAATGACGTTAGAAAAATGTCGTGAAGTTCAATGGCGTCCCACTTGCGTCATGGAAAATCCTAAATAATGTTGTCAAACCAAACGCCATACTATTAATGACGCCTGGTCCGCGTCATTGAAAGAGGTTTCCATGACGCTGTGATCCAAAGGTCATTGTTTAGAAAACTTTCCATGACGCATAGTCCGCGTCATTGAAAGAGGTTCCATGACGCGCGTATTCAAAGTGTCATTGTTTAGAAAACTTTCCATGACGATAGTCCGCTGGCTATTGAAAGAGGTTTCCATGACGATATCCAAAGTCATTGTTTAGAAAACTTTCGGACGAGCGTCCGCGCCATTGAAAGAGGTTTTCATGACGCTGATCAGGTCATTGTTTAAAAACTTTCCATGACCCTCTATTAGACGACGCGGCACGCGACGCCTCAACCGCTGCTCATTAAAGTGATCCATGACGCAAATCGACGTCATAGAATGGTTTTTGTGGTGTAGTGCTCGCAGAACTCGAGCACACGAAGTCAGCCCAAGATGTGTTTTCGCAAAACTCAGGGAACACATAGTCAACCTGAGACGCGTCCTCGCAAAACTCAGGAGACACATAGTCAACATGAGCCGCGTCCTCGCAGAACTCAAGAGACACATAGTCAACATGAGCCGCGTCCTCGCTCTTAACGGTTCGGGCTCCCCCGAGACACGTGGGGTGTATTGTCATGCGCGTGCTGACATATCTGAAGGCAATAACTGTCCGAAGGCATACTAATATCCAAAAACCACTGAGATGTCCTAGACATCATTATAACCGAAGGCAACCATACATATCTCAAAAGCCATAATTTAATCCAAAGGCAACAACTAGGGTACCTATGATGGTTTTGAAATCATTTCCTGAACATATCCATAAAACCATTTTTCTAATCTTTATCAAATTCAAATTCCAAATAATTCTCAAACCATTCTCGAATCATTCTCAAACCATTCTCGAATCATTCTCAAACCAATCTCAAATCATTCTCAAATCAAACCGACAGCTAGAAAGTAAAAACCAAATTGAAATCATCCATGAACATTTAATAACTCATTATTTATAAAAACTATCCTAGCATGAAAATCATTAAAACCGTAATCAACTCATTCATGCAGTATTTGATAAAAATCATTTATAAAACAAACGTCCACTCACGTCCTTTCCCAAGTCTCTTCGGCTAATCAAAACCACTTAAATTCAATAGTTTAAGTTAGGCTATAAATAACTTTCAAATATTGTCCTCGAATCCAACCTAAACATGTTTCACATGCTAATCAAGTTTACAAATACTCTGACAGAAAGATAAACAAAGTTAAATGACCACAACTATGCATCACTATTATACCAATCATTTAAAACAGTAAACAACTTATATATAACTTGAGTATGTAATAATTCGCTACACAATTTAAGTAGATAAGCATTCTTGTGAATTAAAGAAGTTCTACAAAATAAGAGCTGATAATTAAAGATTACTAATAAAAGTCAAAATAAAATAAGCACCGTATATATATAATATGCACTTAAATAGTTTGTAATATTATTCTTTAAATTATAACCGTAGATGTCTTGGTAAGCTTACGACTCAAAGGCGTAACCTTGCGAAACCATAAACATTCCACTTTTTAAAACGTTGATAAAATGTGATATGACAACCATGTAGTTTGTAATTTGAATAGAAAATTAATGTGGCTATGCAAAGGTGAACTCTTTGTCCATGTGCATGCTGAGGACCAAAGTGTTGAATCCCCTTCAATCAAGAAATACATTCTATTCTATGTTTTCAAACCTCTAGAATAATAATTCATCCATCTAATTTCTTCATGTACCTTCAAGCAATTCATACTTGATGTAAATAGTTTAAATGAGAGTTTCCTCACTAGGTGTAATAAAAGTGATTCTCTAATCCACACATGAATCACATTCATACATTAATCAACATTTAAGCTTTAGTGATTTTCCATTTCATACATAGATTATGTCATTTGCACAACAAGAGGTGCTCTGAAGATGGCTTCTAGTCTAAATCCAACAATCCTAGTCATCTATGTAAGTTCACTTGTGAGATTCATACTTTAATCCTGCAAATTCTCCTGTTTTTTTCCAGACTAATACCCAAACTTCGTGAGACATTTTGACCAACCTAAAGTTAACGAAATTTGGCAAACTTGCAATGGTTTTGAAGCTTGTTCCCTCTAGTTTCTAACGCAACAAACGACACTCAAACCGAGCTAAAATGACAGAGAAAACTAGCTCCAAAGTTGGACTCGTGACTGGTTTTTCTGCAGAAAACGGATTTTCTTTTCCAAACTTTGCACAGGGTTTTGACATATCAAAATTCAACCAAATTCAATGAAACCAATTGTGTTTTGTTCCTTGTCAAGTCTATTTTAAAACCCAACAAATGGCTTCTTCAAAAATGCAACGGATTGGGAGGAAAAGAGAGTCAAAGTGAGGCTCACGGACTGCAGTTTTCCGGAAAATGAAAATTCCCAACTTCCTCTGTTTTGACAGTTTTGAAAACCCAACTTCACTCCAAAATTTGATCCCCCAAAACTTAACCAAAATCAGTGAAACCAAAAGGGTTTTGACCCTTGCTAATCCTAGTTTCTAAAACATCAAAATCTTTCAAAAATTACTTCACAGATCACAGGAACACAAGAGCCAAAGTAAGGCCCATGAACTGAAATTCCCAGAAAAAATACAAAGCTTCAAAATCTCTCAAAAGTCTCTTTCAACACCTCAAATACCATCCTTAAGGTTCAAAACCATACCCAACATCATATCCTTGGCCTAAGCTTTCCAAAAACAAGATTTGGATCTAAAGTTTGAACACCCAAACCCAAAAATTTATCCACACACCCAAAATCCGAAAATCTTGATTTCAAATTCTTCTTTTGATTTTCTTATGCCTCAAAAGGTTCACAAATCATTCTCTAACTCAATTGCAACTATAAATCTACTCAAACAATTAATTATACAAAAACTCAAGAATTTAAAATGAACTTAGAACAAGAGTCTCACCCTTCATCCTTTCAATTGTTTCAATACCTCCACCATTTTCTTCTTCTTCTTCTTCTTCTCCTCTTTCTCTTTCTCTCATGATGATGAATTTGAAGGCTTGAGACAAGGGGGAAGAATGAAGGGAAGGGGGAAAGAATGAATGAATGGAGAAGGGTTAATGCCCTCTCACTTTTCAGATTCGTCTTTTAAAAAAAATTATTTTTAAAGCCCATTTCGAAATATTTACAATTTTGCCACTATACTTTCTTTAATCGTAACTTCTTTGTTACAACTCCGATTTGAGCCCACTACGTGTCTATGGACTCATCTCGACGCGATCTACACAACGGTACCACTCAAAACCTGAAATTCTTTCCCGAACGAAAAAAAAATCAATTTTAAAATCATTAAAATATTCCCGAGGTCAAATTGTCATTTACTTGAATATCATAATAGTTAAATGGTAATTTAGGATCGGGTTGTTACAGTATTAATTTGAATATAATCATTTGTTATGTATGCAAAGAACATAAGAACATCCTAATCCAGTCTAGTGTTAAGAATATCATTTGTTATGTATGGATAATATTGTATTGGAAAAACTATTGACCATCATATATGTTTATTTAAAACTATTTTTTTTCATTCTATACATGACACAAAACTATACAATGATGGTAAAGTTAGTAAGTAAATGCTTTCTTTGGCTCGAGGTCTTGAATGGCGAGTAACTTATCATCCTAGTTATTATATTAGTTGTTTTAGGTTTCACACAATGCCGGGTCCACTTACTAAATTAACTATCTTCCCCGCATCATTAATAAAAAGGGTCAAGACTTCTACCAAAATTTCGGCAGAGTCTTCCCTGAAAAACGGACATTTACTCAAATTTTCACGTGCAATACAACCTACATACCATTCCCAATTGACAACACACACAATGCTTTAGCACACAATTCACATAATAGGCCTCCGACCTCAAATTCAACTCTTTACTATAACGTACTAGAACAAATCAAATAGTTTATTTTGCGGATGCACTTAGGTTAACTTAGGTTGCCTACGTACCCTACTGAGGGATCAAGCCACACGTAGTTCTTTTAACCAAAAGTCACAATTCAGATAACATAATATTGTCCAAGTAAAACCAACAATTTAATTTTAGAATTCTTCGCTGCTTCAATTTCAACAAGTTATATAACTCAATATTGCCTTAAATTCTTATTAATGTCAAATTTGGTTACTCAAACCATTCCTGACTTGAGTACTTCCTCATGACTGTCATAAATATTTTATAAATTCCTTTTTCCATAATTCATAACTCAAAACCATTTTCCTAAATCATTTCTTAACCTCATATCCTTTTTACATAGTTAAGTAAAATCATCTTTACCCCGCAACCATACCCTATCCAAGGCGTATGTTACAAAACAAGTAATTTAGAAATATCCAATCTCGATTTCCAAACATCATATCAAATGTTCAAACTTGTGCTGAGTACTCTCAATGCACATGCTCAAGAAACCTCAACCTGAAAACAAATCCACATATTTTCCCTTCATATATAAATACTTACGTATATACACAACCATAGTATATAAAAATATAAAACTCATACTGACTTTCTCCTACCGTTGTACCAATTATACATATATATATATACATATACACACCAACATCATGTACCAGGAGAACCAATCCAACATGGGGACGATTTTCACTAGACCACATGACGAGACTCCTCAATACACATGTGGCTAGGGACGAGCAGTCCAACTTGGGGACTATTGCTCCCCAAACAAACAAGGCAGAATCCTCAATGCCCGTGCGGTTGAAACACATCTCTTGTGCGCAATCTCCTTGTCAAGGGCTTTTGGAACACCCGGCCAAGGGTGCCCGGTTCCCAAATCCCGACACACCTCCGAAGAAGTACCATGTCTCGAATGTATCCAAATATCCATTAACAGGGGAGGTACATATCGTGGTGTACATCATGTACTGAGGAAAACAATCCAACACGGGGACTGTTTCAACTTGCCCACATGGTAGACTCCTCAATACACATGTGGCTAGGGACGAGCAGTCCAACTAGGGGACTATTACTCTCCAGACACGCATGGTAGAATCCTCAATGCCCGTATGGTTGAAATAAACCTTCTGCGCTCATATTCGCCTCGCCAAGGGCCTTCGACACACCCAGTCAAGGATGCCCGGATCCTCATCATCAACATCACCACCACACGCCGACATCCCTCATCGCACGTGTGGGTATCATCCGTACAGAACCGAGGAGGTACATGTGATGGTGTAATCCACAAACTAATATTCAAAATATCCATAATCCACAATTATTCTAATATTCCCAAAATCCCTTTTTAAAACTGATATCAATCCCTAAATTCATCAACTGTATAACCCATTACTGTAATCCCTTGTCCTAAACTGTTAATAAACTTTCATCTTTATCCTTCATGAAACTGTTTTTCACTTGTCAAACTAGCCATCAATTCTACACATGCATACACATTAAAGTCATCCCAAGCCATAACTAGTTAATAATGAAATATAAATACATCTTACTTGGAAATACAAGCGATAAACTAAATCATTCATAAACACTGGATAACACTATCGCGATATAAAAACCATTTAGGTAACGATAACCACTAACAATTACATAAATATATATACAATAAAATAATACCCAATATCACAAAATCAAAAATCACCATAGTCCGAAACCCAAATTTATATACTTTAATAATAATGATAAAAATGATAATAATCTCTAGAAATCTCATATCACATAGCAAAAGCCGAGACTAGCCCGTTAACTGACAAGACCCGACCCGAATTCCACCCCGGAATCTGAGCCAGATCCTGCTGGTTTGCCGACATCAACCCATGTCGAGCCCACAAATTAAACAAGTTTCTCATCCCTAAATTTACAGAGAAATGGGCAAAGACTTCTGCCGAAAAACGGGCAAAGTCTCCCCTGAAATATGAACAAACCTAAAAGTTCAACCTACTAAAACACAATAGAAATAGAATTATCCCAACGGCCAGCATGCATACAAATACAACAGAGGCCTCCGGCCTTCAAACTCAACCCTAACGGGCGATAACAGAGCAATCTAAGAGTCTTTCAAGTTAAACAACGGAATATCAAAATTTACAACAAGGGACAAAGATGTCCTACAATCTAGTCGAAGCTCGAGAAGAGGAGCTCTAGGCCGAACGGTGTTGAAGCAATGACTACGGCTTGGGGTCGCAAAACGGAAAGAGTGTGAGTAGACAAAAACAAAGTTTTACATACTTAAATCAACGTACTAACCCCACCGTTTCAAAAACAATGCAAGTCATGCATATGAAATCATTTATATACCTCATTGATTTAAAAATCATACTATCTCAAAGTACGTGAAAGCAATCCAGCTCAAAACCCTTTTTCCGAACATCCCAACCTTTTACTTTTCCCGAGGCATAACCTCCCAAAACACGAACTCATAAGTATGTATAAGTATAACTAAAATAACTTGAAGAACGTAAGCACAATAATATAATAAAATCCTCAGATACCCAAAACAACATTTGAAATACCAAACATTCCGTTCATGCCAAGAAAACCAAACTTGACAACAATATAGAAATCAATTGTAGTTCAAATTCATTTATTCATATAAATAAGAAATCAGTTTCAAGATTCAAAATCCAATAAACTCAACACATCAAATACTGTCGTCAAATCAAGCACACTTCTTCCCAATCTTCCCCACTCTCACAACCACGTGCTCACAAGCAAGGACAAGCGAGGAAAGATCCTCACTAAAAGAAATATGAATACGAAGGTACTAACACACGTGTATAGGTATAATATGACCTCAACAACAAACACAAGTACCAGGGGAAAACAATCCAACGGGGGATCATTTGAATGGACACAGGTACAGCCTCCTCGAGACCCTGTGCCCAGGGTTAAGCCGTCCAAATAGGACTAAGCTCGCCAGCACGTAGGGTAGGGACCATCAATACCCATACGTCCGTGACAAGTCCTGCGCGCAGACTAAATTACCCAATTAAGGGTCTACAGCTACACCCCGTTAAGGTATGCACCGGATTGAACCATATCCAAGTAACCATATCATATCTAGGTAACCATATCAAGAACAGGGGAAGGTACATAACAAGGTACTAACCGCACTTAAATCAATAGCCACGTGATAATCAATATACACATGTTCAATCACAATGTACCCAACCCCAAAACATCAGACACCCGGACATATACAAGACCATCAAGCATATAACCAATATATATACTCAAATTAAGGACATCACCGTCCCAAACATATATTTCTATATTCAAAATAATCACAAGTGTCAAATGACCGCATAACAGACCATAATCAAATGAAACGTCATATTCATTGAAAAACCATATTTAAATCTCAATCAATGCACAAGTCAAGCATGTCAAATCAAATTAAAATCTCAAGTCCATAAAACATCAAATCCGAGACCCAAACATTTATTCAAAGTGTATATATATATATATATATAACCAAGTATAGATAACCATTTCTCAAAGTAGATATATATATATATACATATATTCAAAGTAGAGATATATCAATATATATATATATATATATATATATAACCATTTCCCATTATTCAAGCATTCACTCAAAGTAGATATATAAAAACATATATATACATATATATATATATATAGATATATATATATAACCAAAGTATAGGTATTATTTGTCAAAGTATATACGCCAAACTGATTATGAAATCGAACGGATTATACCAACATCCAATTAAACCCAATTATATAATTAAAATATAATATAACAATTCATTAATTATAATATCCAATGAAACCCATTAAATTCCCATTTATGTACAAAAATCCATTAAAACCATGCTTTAAATAATATAATGATCCCAAGCTAAAAATAGCTTAAATAATTAATCCAATTCCAATACGAAAATAACCGGGCGTTCACCACGTCCCATTCAACACCCAAAGGTATAAATAATAATAAAATATAGCCATCAGGGCCCCACATACAATTCTGGAAACCCAAATCATGCATAAACCTCAAATGCATATTCTTCTAATATATTTAAACCAAAGTCAAACTAAGACTTAAACCGTTATCAAATTCAAGATTTAAAACCATTATTACATCTCATTTAATCATGTAATTCATTGAAATCATGTTCGTTTGAAAACAAAATCCACTCACCATTGGTCCCACACTGCACAACCTTAAAACGGTCCCACCCGCTACATATGCGGTGCCACAGTACCTAGACAAGGATACGAGAACCGGATCAACGAACATACCGAAAATGAAACCCTAAAGTTTCCCCACTCAAAGTGTGCGTGTACGTATGTACGAAGAATTCTAAGGTCAAGCTACAACTTTTAACAAGTGGGATTGCCCCAAAAGACTCACGGTCAACCGATGGTCAAACATCCCAATTCGGTCAACCAGGGCCCGCGGAACCCACGACCTCCAAATTGATCCGGACATTCCTATAAGTCCAACAAAGTCAACTACGTGGCAAGGCGACCTTGGGAGACCCTCGGTCAACCGTGGTCAAAGTTGGTCAAACTAACCCGACTAGGTCAAACCGGGCCCATAAGTCTAATGACCTCCAAACTTACATCCGAAAGTTCCTAATGGTTAAACACGACCTAAACAACTTGTCCTGAAAATTTGGTCTCGATCAGACGGTCGGATCGCTCACGATCGCACGATCGGACGATTATGGTTTAATTCAAACTTTAAGTCCATGATCCTAGAAATACGAGGAACATCATATGTGAATTCGGATTCGATCCAACGGTCTGAACCCATCAAACCTAAGCAACGCGTGATATGCGTACGTTGGTTCGAGGTCCAAACGACGTCCGAATCGAAATCCGAGTACACGTACGCACTCACGACAACACGAGGATCGTGTAGGAACCGAGAACCGCCACCACACCCCGGCCCATGCGCCGCCACACCGTGGGGGTGGGTGTGTAGAGTAAAACCGGCCAGTCAAAAACCTTCGAATCTTGACCCAAACTACCTACCAATCGACTCAACACGTGGAGGGGAGTTCAGAACCAGGCTGAGCCGCCCCAAAACTGGCCGGCAATGTCGCCAGATCACAGCCAAACCACATAGGGTTTTGACCGGATCTGAGCTCGTTGGAACGACGGCGTAGCCGCCTAATTTCTGTCGTGGACCTAAGGGGAAAGGGAGAAGAGGAGGAGACACACTTGATCCAAGCAAAGCCGTTGCCAGAAACCGTCGGAACAGTTGCCGGTGAAGATGGTGGTTTTGGCCAGAAGTTGCAGACGATCGCATCTGCAAATGCCAGCGAGATAGCCTCCGATCCTGGGTGGGTTAGAACCGGAAGGAGGAGAGCTTCCAATCCCGACCGGTCTCAGCCCCTGCCGTGCACTGTGCAGCCGGAATTGAAGAGAGAGAGAGTGACGGTCGCACGGAGGAGAGAGAAGCGAGGAGAGAGATCGAAATTCTGGTTTTTGATTGGTCCACGCATTTTTATAATATTTTATTAATTTCTGAAATTACCAAAATGCCCTCCTTGAGTTTTAAAACTTGTATTGGAATGTGCCACCCGTCAGCGGACTCGTTTCGACGAGCTGGACGCAATAGCGCAACCCGTTTCGCCAAATTCAGTCCCGAAAATAAAATGACCTCTTTACCCTTAAGCATTAAATTATTATTAAATTCCAATTTTTATTATTTTAATCCTTTTAATTCCTTTATAATTTCCCAATTTAACTAACTCACTTATTTTAATTTATTTTATTTAAAATTAGGTCAGGGACGTTACATTAACAAATTCCATAACCTTATTAACCTGAAATAAACCAAGTTTAACCAATATAACATTTGATAACCTTTACAACCCAGGATAACTCGATTTCCAATTCAAATAACATTTATGCAAGCATTTCAATATTTGGAAAACAATGCACACACATAAAGAAAACAAATTTCCACTCACAATTACAACTTACTAAATGATCTCAACCAAGCCGACATGGCCCACTATCTACGTCAACTGGGCTCGCAGGGCCCACGACCTCCAGCTTACTATCCAACAGCTCCTATTGGCCCATGGTAATATGTTAAACTCATCCTGGAAGTTTCGTCACAATCTGATGGTCGATTTGACGTCATTCACGTAATTTGGTCAATTAGGCCCATGGGACCCACGACCTATGATTACAAATTTGAAAGTTCCTACAGGTCCAAAAAGTCTACTAACCAAGTCCTCAAGGTTTGGTCTCGATCGAGCTGTCGAATTTACACTAATCGCATGATCGAAGGACGATCGATTCGCCTAACCCTAAAATCTTCTTCTTAGAGTATTCGGGCCTCCGATTCTCGATACGCAAGTTCCTACACAATACTAGAGGTACATGGAATAACGTATCTTGAAATGGGACCGATCCGACGGTCCGATCATATCCAACCCAGAAATGCCTAATAGGTGATTTTTGGTATAATATGCAAACGATCGAATTATGTTAATCCGACCATACCATCATGCTCGGAACGATGAGGGGAACATTTTAAAACTAAATGGGCCACTGACACCTGGCCCACGCACCGCCACCCACCACGGGCAGTGGTGGGTGTCTTGAGAAAATTTCGGTGGTGGAACATTCTTAAAACTCCCTGCAATACCTATACCAACACAATTAGACTAACAAGGGGAGTCTTTTTAATTCTTGGACCCCGGCCAAAAAATGGCCGGAACTAGACGAAAACACGGCCAAACCATCGCCCTAATATGGGTGTGTTGATTGATTTCTATAACTTTAGAACCGATCTAAACCACCTACATAAACAGGTAGAGCACGGAAAAAGGATGAAGTTTCATACCTTGATCTACGCAAATGACCGCCATAATCGGTGAAAACAGCGTTGAAAACCATGGAAACCGTCGGCCCTTCTAGTTGTTCCAACTGCCACATCTTAGGTTTTCGAGCTAGGAAAATCAATGGGTTAGGTATGGGATGTCGATACGAAATTTTTGGGACAAATTTCGCCTGAAACGGTCACCGGATTGCGATGAAATTGCTGGCCAAAGTTTTGCCCTATTATGCGGGAGAGAGAGAGAGAGAGAGAGAGAGAGAGAGGGAAAAAGAAGAGAGTGAGTCTATAGCTACAGTAACAATTTTTAAAAATTTCATTATGTCCTTTTCGTTTCTAAATCACAACTCCCTCGTTAAAACTTAGAATTGAGTGTGTCACCTGTCTACAAACTAGTATCGGTGAGCTCAACGCAACAGTGCAACTCAATTCCCCAAATTCCTTTCCGAATAAAATGTGACTAAAATACCCTTATCCCCAAGGGCAAAAATGTAAATTCACAATTAAGCAATTAAATAATATTTTAACTGGGTCGGGATGTTACAGTGATTGGTATGACACAACACGAAAAGGAACACGTTATAAGATAATCGTTATGGAATAATCATTGTTAATACAACACGTGAGCTAAATACTCAAGAGTCATTCGTACTAGCAACCCAAGCAACCCAAGTTTTTTATGTGAAAGGGGTTAAAAATAAGATTTGGAGTTTGGTAGTGGAAACAAATCCAAGAAACGTTGATGAGATGACTAATGATGAGAGTGAGCCATACCAATAAGCAGAGACTCAAATTCGAAGCATGCATGTCATCCAAAATGATGTTGAAGACAATGAAATTGATTGAAGAAGGGATGGATTCAACTTACAATTGTGGGATGAGTTCTCATGTAATTGTGATTGTCTATCTTTTTTGGATTTGCTATTTTTAGTTATCTATTTTGGAGTGTGATTGGTTATTATCTATCAAATTCTTTTATTATTATTTTTATATACAACTACGATGAGTTTTCAATTTTCAATTTTGTTTGTCTTTTATTTCTAAAATAAATGAGATGCCATTGTGGGCAATGTTAATGAGCTTTGGAACTTTTAAGATATAAGATTACACAATTTAATTGGATAAGTATTAATTATATTTTTTTTACTTATTCTAATTAGAAATTGACCTTCTGACATTTTCCGAGAGGACATATTTCTCCTTGGAAATAGTCAAACAATTCAACCAAAATGAGAAGCCCCTCGGAAATAGTCAAACAATTCCAACGAAAGGAGATGGCCGTTGGAAATAGGCAAACAATTCCGACGGAATGAGAAGCCCCTCGACAATAATCATCCTATTTCCAACAAACATACTTTTGGTCGTTAATAAAGTTGGCGCCAAAACTTCCCGCCAAATAAATTACATTTCCGATGACCATACAAATCTTTTCCGAGAGCATTTCTTTTGTTGAAATAAATTTCAGCCTCGTAACATATTTCCAACGGACAACAATTTTTGGTCGGGAAAAACACTTTGTGCAACGGACTTTTGGGGCACTCGGACAACTTTGGTCTTTAGTGACCATTTTTTTTGTATTGCATGTGCCTTTGGTCAAACTGTTGGGTAATTTAGCACTTGAAGCTGCATAATATTGTAACACTTGGAAATAAGATCTTGCTTTCTGTTTGATTATGTAATTTTGTTTGTGTTGTTGGACGTGGGTATATATATATATGTATATGTGTGTGTGTGTGTAAATTCTTAAAAACTAATACAAAGGAAAAACATTTTATTTTATTTTATTTAAAGGTTGTGTGCTTTGTAAGCTTTATGCAGTGTAAGTCCCCCTCCCCCTCTCCCTCTCCCTCTAGCATTAAATGCATGATTCAACTCCACATCCCTCATGCTCCCTCTCTGTAAGCTTTATACATAGAGGACCTTGCAACCTATGAATCTATGGCCTGGCCAGCATATCCTATTGGCCCTACATTCCAACACCCTTATCCTTATCTTCTTCATCTCAAACTTCATTTTTTGGCGATTTATAATTACCTTACCAGATGCTCAAATAAAACAAAATTAATTAATTAAAGCTGGAAAGACAAATATCGCACCTTGCATTGCATGCCACAATAAAATTGGAATTCTCCCTATTAGATATATGCCCTAGAAGGCAAAAAAAAAAGAAGGATAATTTCTAAGGATATAATATAATAAATACAATCAAAGGGGCATGAATGTTACTTTGGATACATAATGTATACAAAGTAGCAAGTATTTGGATAAATATATAAATGGAAAGTACTCTAAAGAAGTTAGATTTACGAGACCTTTCCATCAAAGGAATATCGTATCCTAAAATGTTCTTGATCATTGGATCACCAATTAGACAATAGTGACCCGCAAAGACTGGTACACATTATGTTTGCTCAATTGGGAGGATGACTAGTCTCAAAGTCATTCGTGTGGAGACACTAAGACAGGTGTGTATGTGCTCTATAGAGATGGAGTCCAATGAAAGCGATCAACCCTAGAAATCTTGTATGGAAGTCTTACTCACAAGTGTCAAACAAAGAATTCTAAGTTTTGATAATGGAAATTAGTCTTCAGACCTGAGACATCACAGTTGTCTTGTGCACAAGTTGTTTCTGTTTAAGAACACTATACAATCATATTGAAAGGATGTGACTTAAAGGTATTCCTCAGGATTCTCAGCATGTACATAGATACATGTGAATGTACAACAAGGAATCTCTACTCTTAGTAAGAAGATAGAATACTCTGAAGATATGATTCGTTGAATTTTTGGCCAAAGTATAGGATGGAAATTGAAACAAGAACATTTGCAATTTCATCCAAGTGAATCATAGAACCAAGAGATGTCATATTAGGGGATTTGACACGAGTTTACCATATCTCGAGAATATGACATAGAGTATTGAATTAGAGAAGGACCGAATTGAATTGTAATCACAAACTGACTAGGTTCTCTAAATGAATTGTTTTTAGCTTGGGTAGCCATGACATACTGCTAGGTATCAACCATGGCTTGTGGAAGCCCTATAAGGAGTAATTATAATTAGCCTTCGCCAATAGGGAGAATTGTATAGAGGGATACAATCCACACTTGGTTCAAAGTGAATCATTCATACCCACTGCCTCGCTAATTAGAACATGTAAAATCACACACAAATAAAGGAGTCGATTGGGAATTAAGAAGAGAATGAATGATTTTGTGGCTTGGTCAAATGTCAAAGTCAAAAGTCAAAGGTCAAACAATTGACCCGACACTTGACACGGTCAACTAAGAATGACCATAACCAACACTTGTTGGACAAGTGAATGATTAAATTTGTTAAGTCACTAAACTAATTAAATTAATTAGATTAATTTAATTATTCAATTAAAGTTATGAAACTTTAATAAAGGTGCTACGTGACTTAGAAATTCAAAAGGGAATGGACCATATAGACTTAGACACAAGTGTGACACATTATAGGATTAATTTGGTGGACCAAGATAGCACAAAGAGGGCACACAAGGGGAGGGTGCGGCACACACAAGGGAAGAGGTAATTTTTGTCACATATGTGACAATTTTGGCTCTATATATGTGTAGCTATAGCACCCAAACATTTTAGGGTTTCAAGTTGGTAAATTTGGAAGAGGGGAAACACAAAAACCTCTCCTCTTAACCCCCTTGGCCGTCCACCTTGGTAGAGAAGGGCTAGCACCCACTTCTCCTCCAATTCTTCTCATTCTCCTATCCCTTTCATTCCTTGGTGAAGAGCTTTGGGAGGTGCAACCTTTTTGTACCTATTTGGAGAATCAACATCAAAGGGAGAACCAACAACAAAGGGATCCCTCTACTTGAACATCATTCTTGGTTTCAAGATTCGCTCCAAGGGTATGAACATTTCATCTCTCTCTTGAATAGGATTTTAGAGAGTCATTGGTAGGGGTGTAAATTGGATTGGAAAATCCGATTCCAACCGATTCCGGTCCGAAACTTTCCAAAAATATCCAACTCCGATAAGTCCGATATCCGAAAATACCGAAATCCAAATTTTCCGATAAAATTCGGATCCGAATCGGACTGCCTCTGGAATTTCCGAAATTTCCGAATTTCCGATCCGAAAAGTTCCGAAATTATTTGAACTAATTCCGATCCAATTTTTCCAATTATTTCCGAAATATTCCGATTTTATAATTTTAATTATAATTGCATTGTTTTTTGTTTATAGGTCCTACATATGTTTCATTTCAATACTCATCATGTACAAGATTTCATATGTGCATATATGCTAAACGCAAAAATTGGCAATATATATATGTTTTGCCAATGCTTGTTTGAATATAAGAAAAAGGCATATGTGCTTGTTGTATCCAAATGTACTACATATATTGTAAATATATGGAGTATAATACTATTTTACTCATAGTAATTGTTTAACTAGTTGCAGCTAAAATGAATCGCATTACCAAATGAAGACTAGCTACCAACAAAAATGTTGTTTCTCTTAGAGGTTAGTAAGTTTAAGAACCCTAACAAAACTACAATAATGACATGTTGGACAAGGTTTGTATAATATATTTTTTTATAAAGTCCTAATTGGATTTTATTTTTCTCATTGTTTTAGTTATTAATTAGAAATCAACTTTATGCATGAAACATCACATATATAAAATGAGTTTATGTCATTAAAATGATACATGATTTATTTTTATGTCATTAAAACTAAATTCAACTAACTTAATGTGAATTGTATATTCAATTATTTCATTAATGCATAAGAATTGATAACAAAATAGTGTACAATCAATATGTAAAACTAACAACAAGTTGTATAAGATTTTCATGAGAAATATGAAACTTATCTCAAATAATAGTGTTCCCCATTATGGAACAAATAATCAGCTATCATCAAATATTTAACAAATTGGTTGTGGAAAATTAATGTCACAATAAAGTAACAAGTTACAACAATAATATCCAGCATGAATTTGTAATAATCTGCAAATGTGACATTTAATGTTTATGACCCACTGGACCTCTTCAAGTCCAAAGCAAGAGTTGCATAACTAAACCTACCCTCATCTTATCCGTCATGCGCATTTGATGGAGTCAATAAAGCAAAGAGCATTTACTTTTGTAGCATGCTGCCATAATAAAGTTGCTTCAATTGGCCTTTAATTGGATCCTAAATGCATTCCACCCGACCAAGAATACTTAGATTTTCACAAACCAAAAACAAAAAAATGAAACATGAAATTTAATTGGTGCCTGAGTGCATAAGTACCTCATTGCCGGGTGGAGTGGGTGTTCTCTTCCTTCCTTCTATATTTTCCCCCTTGGAAAACCAAACATCCATTTCCCTGTGCATACTATATACATTAGAGAAGAAACAAGATGAAAACGAAACAACCATTTCTCTTGGGTCCTTCCTTTGCAATACTACCGTCGTTGCAGGTGTGCACCAAAGTCTATATTTGTGTCTTTCTCTTAATTCTGTAATAGATTTGATTTCTTGATTATTGTATATGTTTAATGCAGATCTATAAATGACAAACGAAGTGGATTTGAATTCTCAAGTTACCAATCAAGTCCCTGAGACTAGTCATGTCGATCAAAAGAAGCAAAAAAGGATCAAGAAGTTGATTTACCTGGAAATCATGGAAAATCTGAGGTATGAGATTATTTTAAGAAAGTTTTAGATGAGAAAACTGGAAAGTACAAAGGAATTACAATTTGTACGTTTTGTGAAGCTAAAATTACTGCACCTTCTAGAATTGGCACAAATAAGTTATGGTCGCATACTAAGACTTGTAAAAAATTTCCTCATGATGAAAAAGATAATGCAAACACACTTATTTCTATAATGGGAGGTTACCCTTGCAATTGGAAGTTTGACCAAGAATTATGTAGGAGGTTTCTTGCAAAAATGATTATCCTTTGTGAACTCCCTTTTAGCTTTATAGAAAAGGAAGGCTTTAGGATGTTCTGTGAAGTTATGCAGCCCAAGTTTCATGTGGTTTCTAGAGTCACAATAACAAAGGATTGTTTACAAATATATCAAGAGGAAAAGGCCAAGTTAAAAGATTTTTTGAAAGATAGTTCTGCAAGAATATGTCTCACAACAGATTTGTGAACTTCGGTTCAAAATCTTGGGTATATGGTATTGACAGCTCACTTTGTTGACAAAGATTGGGTCCTTAGAAAGAAAATCATAAATTTTCGAGTTCTTCCACATCCACACAAAGGAGAGGTCATTGCAAAGGCAATAGAAAATTGTCTCTTAGAGTGGGGTATAGAAAAACTTATGACAATTACCCTTGATAATGCAAAAAATAATGATACATGTGTCACAAATTTAAAGAAAAGAATGAACAAGAGAAATATGATATTATTAAGTGGTGAGTTCTTTCATGTAAGGTGCTATGCACATGTCATAAATTTGGTTGTGAGAGATGGAATTGAAGAGGTGAGGACAACCATCAAACGTCTTCGTAGAAGTGTTAAATATGTGAGGAGTAGTCCATCCCGTTTGCAAATGTTTAAAAAATGTGCTTTGGAGGAGAGTGTAACTTGTAAGAGGGTTGTGTGCTTAGATGTTAAAACAAGATGGAATTCAACCTATTTGATGATACCTGCAGCGATGGAGTTTGAGAAAGTATTTGATAGGCTTTTGGAGCATGATCCATTCTATAAGAGTGAGTTTGATGAGGGGGGGCCTTTAAATGAAGTTGATTGGAGAAAATTAAGAAGTTTGCATACATTTTTGGAATATTTTTATCTTCTTACAAAGCGTATATCAGGGTCTCACTATATCACTTCCAACACTTACTTTGATGAGGTGACACAAACCAAGGATATGCTCTTGCAACATATGAACAACAATGATGTTTTTCTTAGTGATATGGCTAAGAAAATGAATGAAAAGTTTGAAAAGTATTGCATCATTGATTCTTTGAATCCAATCTTGATTGCTTCAATTGTGTTGGACCCTAGATATAAATTGGATTATGTGACTTTTTGGTATAGAAGTTACTTGGATAGTGATAATATAAGTGAGAATGATAAAGATAAAAAAGTTGAGGATTGGGTTGACAAATTCAAAAGTATGATGTCACGTCTTTATCTTCATTATAAGTTGGAAGCTACATCTTTAGATGATCAATCTACCAATTTAGAGAGTGTTGTAACCAATCAAGGTGGGAACCGAACAAAGAAAGAGATGTTTAGGAGTGGATTAAAAAGGAAGGAGAATACAGATGCTAATAATGATCTGGACAAGTACTTCAATGATGGAATTGAAGATGAAACTCCAAACTTTGACGTATTGGCTTGGTGGAAAGGGAAATATGCAACCTACCATGCACTTGCAATTATGGCAAAAGATGTGTTATCAATTCCTGTGACTTATGTTGCTTCAGAATCTGCTTTTAGTACAGCAGGGAGAGTGCTTGACCCATTTAGAAGTTCTTTAACTCCAAATATTGTGGAGGCTTTGGTGTGTACCCAAGATTCGTTAAGATGTTCCAAACTAGAGTGTGTAAGTGTTGAAGAACAACTTGAAGAACTTGAGGAAATTGAAATTGGTATGTTACTTATAACTTTAATTATTTTACAATTCTTATATCATGATTTTGTTATCTCTAATATAGATGTTTATGCTATTATTGCAGTTGTAAGCCAAGAGTTGGAAGGCTTATCACGAGAATGACTGGAATTCAAGAGTTGTTTGGTTTTGTTTTATTTAATATCTAGATATTTTGTCTTTAAATTTCTCTAAGAGAAAAGCATTGCAGTCTGCAGTTGTAAGTTCAAGTTGTGTTTTGATATCACAAAGTTTGTGATAATCAGGTTTTGAAGTACTGTATGACCCTTGGTGAAAGATTAGAACCAATGCCCAATATTATATAGTTTTTGTGTGCTTTTTGTCCATTGAAATGGTTCATATTTTGTTTTGTGGTTAGCTTAATCATACGATCCACAAGAAAATTATAAATAAAGTGATATTCCGAAATTATTGTCCGAATTTTCCTAAAATAGTGAATTCCGAAAATTCCCGAAAACTCCGAAAATTCCAAAAATGAATCGGAAATGACATTTTATATTCCGAATTTTTGGATTGGAAATCGGAACTACAAGTCAATTCTGAAAAATTACGGATAGGAATTCGGAATACCTGTTTCCAATTTGTTCCGGCCGAATTACACCCCTAGTCATTGGTGCATATTTTCATAAACCTATAAAGATTGGGACCTAAGGAGACTTGCATGAATCCCTAGCTATTTTATGCTTCCGCTTTTACTTTGATTACATACTAGATATGCCATGCTAGGTGATTTATTCTCTCAAAGTTTGGTTGGAGATTTCTAGAAATCTCTATACCTTCCCAAAATATTTCCTTCACTCCAACCCTTGGGGATTGGCCCGTGTTGGGATATGTTGTCTCTAGCATCTCCAGGAGCATGTAGGAACTTACTGATCTAGAATCCATGTTCTAATCTTCCGAATCGACGATTCTATGGTTAGGTTTGTTAAGCACCGTTCGATTATGCGTTTAACGAGGATCTAACCGTTGGATTATGATAAAACTCTTAGGACATGTATCTTTGTGGCCTACTGGAACATCTGGATTGGAAAATCGATGTTGGGGACTTGATTTGGTTTTAGGAGGTATGATTATGAGGTGGAGCACACGTGACTCAATTAGTAACTTTTGATCATAAGACCTCTATCTTTCCGTTTTGGTGTCATATATGTTCACTACTCAATTTTCTTGGTTATTAGACATGATTTTATTGTTGTGGAGCCCAGGATGGTCTGATGGGAATTGTCATCTTGCAGTTGTTCCATACTTCATGGGGAATGACTGCATCGAAGGCCTTCTTCAATGGGTTGCAGACGTAGAGGAAATATTTGATTCAATAGCGATCCCAGATGATAAGATGGTGAAAATTGTTGCGTCCCGTTTAGAAGACGATGTCGCTTCTTGGTGGGATCAGTTGCGAAAATCTAGGAAGCAACAATGTAAAAATCCTATCAATTCTTAGCGTTAGATGAAGAGTCTTCTTGTGAAAAAATTCTTTCGTTTTGAATATGATATATATTTGTAAAGGAATGGTTACAAGATTGCTCAACCCAATATCATGGTGAATCAAGAAAAGATGGAGGAAGACTTTGAAAAGGAAGAAACTGTGATGATTGCTGAATTAATTGAAGATCCAATAATCCACAAGATAGAGGAAGAGATTCAAGAAAAACAAGATATTGAGCCTATTGAAACTCCTATTGTTGTTGAAACAGATATTTCAAAAGATGAAGAACAACAATTGGATTCCCCTGAAATTCGAGGTGTGGATAAATCTGAATTTGGAAAGGAAAATAAGTCATACAAGGAGTTTGATTCTCAACTGGCATATTCTAATCTTGTTTATGTAATTAATTATATGATTATTCCATCCAAATATGAGCAAGTCCAGATGCCACAAATTGAAGAGCTTATCTGCACATCAAGTTCTATGTCTACTCTGGTTCATTTTAACGAGAACTCGAGGTCGAGTTCTTTACAAGTGAATGAGTCTGGTCAATTATGGTGTGAAAAATTAATTAAAATAAAGTGGCTCAAAGTTGGAAGGAAATCATGCAAGAGAGGAAAATTCCAATTAAATGTCAATTATGGCACTAGGAAAAGAAGGAAGGCATATCGTTGGGATTTTCTAATTGATTGAGGTAGTTGTATTTAATTTAATGTTTAATTTTATATTTTGAAGAATAAGTTATCTATTATGATATTATTTTCTTATTAGCTAAGTTTAGGAATATTCTAGAATCTAGGGTTTCTTTGTTTTCTATTTAAACCAACCCATGTCGTTGTATTTGTCAATTTATTCATCTTATTTTCAATCAATATATTTGAGGTTTACTCATTTTCTCTGGCGAATTCCAGTTTGTTGTTGGATTCCGACATTGTTACTTGTATAGTTATCATTCAATCTCCCTATCCCTTATATCTCGTTGTGTCAACATGGTATGAGGGCTTTTCAATCAAGTGAATAATTCCTCTGGAATTGAATGCGCTGTTGGACCTCTTGAGAAGAGAAGGGTGAGAAAAGTTTTAGTTTCTCTTTATAAGAGTAAGTATAGAAGATGAATATATAATTTAATACTGTTGGAAAAACAACAATCAGTGACTAATTAAATAATACTATATATATATATATATATAGAATATATTTATACCAACGAAAATTAAATTATACAAACAGTAAAATTGAAATACAATAAACAATAGAAAAAGAAACCGACTTGGATTAGAGATAGAGGCGTGCAGATTTGATGCAATGTCCTAAAGACAGTAATTTCACCCCTTCTCAGTGCTTCAAGTTCTACAGGTGACTACCTCCCAGGATTCAACTATCTATATTCTAAGCCCTAGCACTAGGACTTAGAATCTGGCGAACTTTGTTTATTTTCCTCTCAAACAATATGGGATTGAAGTGCTTGTATAATGCTTATACCTATATTTTCGAATGATGCTCTTTAAATAAAGTTCTAAAACCTTATCAGAAGGGCTACATGAAGGTTGCAACTGTTAATATATATATATATCCGGATCAAGGGACACACATTTTTGACACACACTATGACATACTTTATTAACCATTGGATTTATGTCCTTTCAAAGGTTGTGATTGCACCTATTAATATAATTTTTTAAACAATTAATACATATTGGAATTAACATTTATAAATAAAATTTATTATCTCTCCTCTTTCTTTAATCCTACTCTACCCACATCCCTACACACACATCTTCTTCTTTGAGTAAACTTCATTCACCAACTTTCTAAGGAAGTTCTCCAGAAAAATATATGATGCATAATAAAGATTCCCTCAAATTTCAATATGGGGGTTCTTAGTATGGTGATTCACTTTGCAACTCATAAACTACTCTATATTGTTAACATTTCAAGTCTAAAAAAAGATAAACATGATAAAGAGAGAAACTCTATGCCTTTGTTTATGTAGGTGAAGAAGATTGCAAATCTTAAAAATTGCTTTATGATCTTTGTGCATATTAATTTCTTCTCTCTTTCTTTTTTTTCTTGTAAGATTTCCTTATTGAGACTTTGGTCTCATTCATCTAAATAATATTTCTTCATTATCCTCCGTCTATGCAGTATAGCACATGGAAAACATGTCCATGGAGTAGATTTTAAGGTCCAGCTCCAGAATTTTGCAATATAATTCGATCCTTTGAATAGTATTAAACTCGTGTGCAAAAATGCATGGAAAAACCTAGCTGTGTTTTTGTAATTTGTTCAAAGAATACATGTGAGTTAAGAACCATGAAATTTTTTCTAGCACATGTCACGTTAGAAATTTCATCTCACTTGTAACATAAAATCAATGTTTTTCTTTGGTAATTAACTACATAATCAAATTAAAACTATAAGAGTTTGCACATGCATACTTATTTTAATTTAAAATTGCTTTAGATTTTCGGGTGGGTTCCAACAAAAAAAAGGGAGAGGAAGAAGAGCAAGAGAAATAAGATGAAAGTCAGAGAAGAGTGAGAAAGAGGTAGAGAGAATGGCCACAATAACTATTGAATTTTTTTAAATGAATTATAAAGGAGAGACATTTGAAGAGCAAAAATGTGGTGTAAATTTGTTTTTTTTTTTTTTGGGTTGAGGACAGAGAGTAAAACGTAGTGACTACTCAAATACAATCTTTGTCATTGAAAGCACTTTAATCTAATGGGTAATAAAGTGTCATAATGTGTGTCAAAATGTGTGTCCCTTGATCTTAACCCTATGTGTGTGTGTGTGTGTGTGTGTGTGTGTGTGTGTGTGTGTGTGTGTGTGTGTGTGTGTGTGTGTGTGTGTGTTTATGTTATATCTTGAGTTTTAATCAGTTTTCGATTCATTTGGAATGATTTTGATTACTTTTAAATTTATAAAGATTCTTGAAGTTAATTTAAAGTGGTTTAAGTTGGTGAGAACTCTTATGGCTCGCTTTGGGAGTGATTACGGATAGACAAAAAAAGCACTTTTATGGAGAATCACTTCTCCAAATAATCACTTAAGTGGTTTTAAGTGATTTTATAGAGAAGCACATCATAGGTGCTTCTGCTCATAATCACTTAAAATCACGTAAAGTGATTATATGGAGAAGCGCATGGGAGGTGATTCTCCTTAGAAGTGATTATGCCATATCCAAAATCACTCCCAAACGAGCCCTTAATGTACTTATAGCTATATGCTACAGTTAGTGATATTCTTTCACGAGAGTTCCAAGTAAGCTTATCAAGAATTGCATGGGCTTGATCCCTCGAGAAGGATACATAGTCAACCTAAGGTTTAACCTAGGTGCAGCCGCAAGGTCAAATGCGTTGTACTATATGGCTTCTATGTTTGGAATGGTTAGGAAAATTTGTATATGTTGTGTAAATGGGCCTGAAGCCTATTAGTACTGTTGTTGGATTCTGTGTGACTTATATATTGTGCATGTTGAAAGATTGAGATCTTTTTTTTTTTTTTTTTTTCTAAAGGTGGATAATTTGATAAATGTCTCAATTACAGGGGAGACTTTGCCGAATGTTTATTTATTTATTTATTTGGTTCGAAACAAAGGTTAAGGGAGTTCTAGTAAGTGCACCAACATTTGACAGATGTCGGACATGCACAAGATTTGTCACGGATTCCAAGGGGGAATTCAAGCGGATCTTGTCACCTAGGTCTTTAGCAATCCCTTTTAGTTTTAACATGGAAATGCAATTAGCCATATAATAATAATACCAACCTATATTTTCACCGTTGAAATGCTCATTAACATCGTCTTTCTATAGTTCCATGAGCTCACCTCGCATGATGTACCTTAAAGTCAATATATCCTCATCATCTACAAAATAACACAAGCCACTCACTTCAATACACCGATCACACCTCTTAAGATGTAATAAAGAGAACAACTAATGGAAACAACCCTACAATACAACAAATATATATACATATTAGACCAAAATTAGTAAAGCCATGTTAATTGCAATAGAAATAAAGACACCATATAACCTCCAAGAGACAACAAAAAAAGGGGACTAGAATCGCTTTGAATCTCCCTACAAGTGAATGATCAAATAGAAAGCACAATTAATAATAGAGAAAAGAACTTCCAAAAAGCATATACATAAATCGCATATGAAGGGAATTTATTGTGTATGGGTGGTGTAGAGATTTCTAAAATATCTACAAGCTATAAGAGAACAAATCATCTAGCATGGCCTATCATATATGAAATCAAAATAAAAGCGGAAGTAAGAAATAGCTAGAGATTCATACAAGTCTCATCCTAGGTCCCAATCTTTATAGGTTTATGAAAACAGGCATCAATGACTCTCCAAGACACATATTCAAAAAGAGAATAGATGATCATACCCTTGGAGAGAATCTTGAACCAAGAATGGTGTTCAAGTAGAGCGATTGGTCCTTTTGATGTTGGCTCCACTTTAGATTCTCCAAATAGGTGCAAAAAGATACACCTCCCCAAAACTCTTCACCAAGGATGAAATGGATGAGAAAATGAGAAACACTTAGAGAAAAGTAGATGCTAGCCCTTCTCTCTAAGTGGTGGCCGGCCAATGAGGGAGTTGGGAGGAGGCTTGATGTTTCCTCTCTTCCAATTTTACCAACTTGAAACCCTAAGTGTTGGGGTGTTATGGCTATATATATATATATATAGAGCCAAAATGTCAAACATGTGACCCTAAAACAACACATGTGTCGCACCCTCCCTTTCAATGGCCTCTTTGTGCTATCTTGATCCACCATATTAATCCCATAATGTGTCACACTAGTGTCTAAGTCCATATGGTCTATTTCCTTTTGAATGTCCAAGTCACATGGGACCTTAACCAAAGTTCTATAACTTTAATTGAATAATTAAACTAATCTAATTAATTTAATTCATGCTGAGAATCCTGAGGAACACCTTTAAGCCACATCCTTTTGATACGACTGTATAGTTTTCTCAAAGAGAAACAACTTATACACAAGACAACTGTGATGTCTCAAGTCTAAAGACTAACTCATATTATCAAAACTTGGAATTCTTTGTTTGACACTTGTGAGTAAGACTTCCATACAAGAATTCTATAGTTGATCGCGTTCATTGGACTCCATCTCTATAGAGCACCTACATACCTATCTCAGTGTCTCCACACGAATGACTTTGAGACTAGTCATCCTCCCAATTGAGTAGACATGATGTGTACCAGTCTTTGCTGGTCACCATTGTCCAAATGGTGATCCGATGACTAGGAACATTTTAGGATACGATATTACTCTGATGGAAATGTCTTATAAATCTAACTTCTTTATAGTACTTTCCATTTATATCTTTATCCAAGGACTTGCTATTTTGTGTACATTATGTATCTAAGTAACATTCATGCCCCTTTGATTGTATTTATTATAGGGTGGTGATTTTCCCACTCTCCTTTTATCCACTTACACTCCATTTTTTGAAAATTGTATGTTCTCTCTCCACTTTTGTGCACTTCCACTCTATTTTATCTTATAGTAAAAAGTATTAAAAACAAAAGGGAGTGTAGGTGGATAAAAGGAGAGTGAGAAAACCACCACCTTAGAAATTATCTATTTTTATATTGGGTTCTAGGGCATGCATCCAACAACATACGCCACATAATGTCAACAAAATAATCAATTTCATAGCAAAAGCACATCCACTTACTATTGTTTGTGGTTAAGCTATGCGGCTGGAGTGCTATGGTGTGGCAATGCCTTGTACTCAGGCCCGTAGTACCCAATATGTGGAAGACTTGTGGTTATGTTTCCCTCTTTTTGGCCAAGGAGGCCACTAGAAAGGAGTTGTGCTCGTTATTCTCTTAAGTTGCATAGGCGTGCCACCACCAAGCCACTGAATGACTTGAATGGAAAGAGTATGATTGACGTGATCGTGATTTTGACTTTTGATCAACCGACTAATCGACCAAGCAAAGAACCTCATCTTGACCTACGTTTTTTCACTTCCTCAGGATCAAGGATGGTCGGCTTCGTATTTCTATTTTAAAGGATTTTTAGGGTATTTTATGATAATGACATGATTAAGCTAATGGGAGAAACTAAATAACAAGTAAGTGTAATAAAATGTATAAGAAAATAATGAACTTAAATTAAACCAACAATGAAATTAAAACTATTAAACTTGAAAATAAATTTAATTTTAAATCAAATAACTATAACTTAAATTTACACTTCTCATTTTCATAAAAATGAACTTACACTAAAGAAATGAAAGAACTTGACTAATTTAAGTGCTACAAAAGTAAAACCTACAGTAGGAATTTAAAATTACAAGATAGAATGTCAAGCTCCGAATACCGGATCACGCGACAGTGGCACGTGCCTCGAGAATCCCGAGAATACAACTCCCAATCGCCAGAGCGTCCCAAGTGTTCCCAAAACATGTTAATCCTTTTTGTGTAGTTAAAACGGCTTGCATCAGAGTTTTATTGGCAGTGGAAAAATAAAAATAAAAATGAAAATTTAAACCACTTTATTAAAACCAACTCACCAGGTTACAAACAAATTTGGTAGTAACCAAAAAAATAAATTTGTAAAATACAACTTGAAATCACAACCCCAATGGTCTACAATCGAGACTCAGAGTTCACAAATAAATAAAAAAACAACACAACTTCTCAGTATAATAAGAATAAACAACTTGCCCACAATAGGAAATAAGAAAAAACACTACTACAAAAATCGAAATAGACGACGGGAATCCACCGCCGTCTAGGGTCATACAAAACCGTCGTGAAATCGACCGACATCTATTCATGTATAAAACCACGACGGTTAATACCCGACATTGTTAAAGAATACTACGTCATTTCTTTTAATAAAACCGACGTCTAATACAAATAAAACTTCATAAAAAGGAAAAATCGACAACCTTAGACGTCACTTTCATAAAATTAGTGACGTCTCAAAGGCTTTACAAGTCAAAAATTTCATTGTTACCGCCGTAACATAAATGAACTACGGCAGAATGTCAAACATACAGACGTCTATTATATTTAAAGACATATGTTTTATTATAAAAAAACATCGTATTTTATACAAAGACGTCGTTTATATATATCAAAAGACGTCATTTATTATATCCAAAGACATCGTATTTTATAAAACCGAAGTCTATTACTTGTAAAGATGACGGCTTTATTAAATACTGTCGTCTATTACCTTTAAAACGAGGGTTATTAACTGTAAAACTGACGTAGTAATTTTACATTTTTGCTTCTTTTGTTTTCTTGTTTCCAATGTTATCATAAATATATACTCAAATATGCTATTACCCACGCCATACATATATATACTCAAAAATTATTTCTTTCATAAATAGAATATCAAGAGTACAATAG